>JAKRGJ010000019.1:0-606554 GCA_022392945.1 Ophiostoma australiae | reverse complement strand
AACCCTAACCCTAACCCTAACCCTAACCCTAACCCTAACCCTAACCCTAACCCTAACCCTAACCCTAACCCTAACCCTAACCCTAACCCTAACCCTAACCCTAACCCTAAACTCACCAACCAACAGTTTTAATATATTAATATTAGTATCATTAAAATCGTATTCACTTATTTTATCTTCTATCTCATTTTCAACTTAGTAGAACACTCACAGATCTCAAACTGGTAATCGTCGGTTGGTGCTCATTTTAATCGTCGGCTGACCCATGTCATGCTAGCGTGAAAAAATTCCCCATACAAAGTTAATCGTCGGCTGGCAGACGACGCAAGCCATAATTGCCAGGGGTGGCATGAGCAAGGCTGGCATAGGCCACGCAAAGTTGGATTGGGATCCGAATCCAGTTTGGATCGCAATCCGCATGGGTGTTTGTACCTAGGGAAGTCGTGGTCATTTTAGCGGCTTTATTTTTTGGGATTCTAGCTTTATACTATGCCGAGTCAAAGAAGCTTGATGTTTTTCTTTTAAAGAAATGGCTTCGGTATAAGATTCGTTTGCCTCGCTGGGGACTACACTTCCAGAGTCCAAGACCGATCGATTCCTTAGGCTCTTTACTTGCGTATACAGCTTTTAGCAGAGGACTTCGCGATGGTGGGGAGCAAAAGGACGATGGCAAGGTCTACGGATTGGGTTTATATATAGGAACCGACGGGAAAGTCCAGTTCGGCATAGAGGAACAGTCAACTCTTCTTGAGTCGTATGGACTATTATGATGTATTATTAGATAGTACCAATCCGATTACGCTTATTCTCCACTTTATTCGTCAGTTGCGGGTCCTCGAAGTTTACCCCGACTGTCTATGGATGCTCGGGCTATCATACTTTAGGATTCGATGGCGCGGGGAACGGAGCATACTTGGATATCGCTTGCTCCCATCTCTGAGTTCCGCTCGCCTTATCATACATTGAAGTAAATTTCGTTAAATGTCGATAGCGAACGACATGATGAACATGCACCCGAAAGTTACCATACTTTTCCAACGTTTTCATTACATAAGTACCCTATCTCGAAAACAACATGAATACTACATAACATAGTAATGACTCAATGAACCAAAATGGTAACAGTTGGCCGTTTCTACACATCTTTGGTTCGTGCGTTTGTGCGTTCGTGCGTTTGTGCATTCATCCTCTCCCGCCACAGAACATTGATCCGTCCAATCGATACTATCCGTTTAATCTTTCCAGAAGGCATTACCTTATCTTGTGCGGGTATCGAAGAGTCTTGGCAAATGGTGATCGGCCATGTAGATTTTATGGCCGGTGATGGCGTACGGTGTAACACGACCTTACACTTCGAGTCATGCAGATAAGCTTTCAATCTCAACCCACCTTTCCTACACATTACATGGCTAATAACATTATTAAAGAGGTAACATTGAGCGGCGGTTCTATGGCGGATAATTCCGCGACAATTGATACACTGATATCGAGTACGAATTTCATTTCACAGATGAAAGTGTCATGGCCCATCCGGCTTCACCGGTAGCTTCACCGGCCCGACTTGCAATTCTTTATATACAACTCTCGGAGATGCCATTTGCCAGTGTTCAGAATCATATCGGTCATTGCCCGCCTGTGAGACACTCGAAACGATGCTTACCGCCATCTCCGTCATTGTTGCCCTCGGTGGTCTGGCAACCGCTGTGCCAGTCCACCCCATCGAGCTTGAGACGAGAGTTGAGCTCAACTCCCGTCTCGCCAATGTTCATGTGTCGTTCTCAAATGATGTGCAAGGAATCGTTAGCTTCGCTTACGGCACCTGTCATGATGACACAATTGGTGCATCGCACCATGTCATCGGCCGTGGCGAGCAAAGTGGTGTGAACAGACTGGTGTGGAGAGTTCCTGACGATGTTCAATCCGATGGCTGCATTTCAGCCTGGTCAGAAAACGGCAGTCTTCTTGGCCGAAGCACACCCCAATCCTTCCACTCCAAACGCAGCAAGCGTTCCCTGAATGAGAATAGCATTGTTATGGATGCAGCTTCTGGCATCGATGCTTGGGGTCCTTGGTTCGACGGCGTCGCTCTTCTTGCAGACAGGAACATTTCGGTTGTGGACGAGAAGAAGGCCAAATCTAAGCACGTTACAATTGTCGGTGCCGGTATGTCTGGTCTCATGACTTACCTCGTCTTGACCCAGGCAGGCATGACAAACGTTCACATTGTTGAGGCCGGTCAGCGCCTGGGAGGTCGTGTGCACACTGAGTACCTCAGTGGCGGTCCATTCGACTACTCCTATCAGGAAATGGGACCCATGCGATTCCCAAAGGAGTACACCTCGTCCTCCAACGACACTTACAACATCACTGATCACCAGCTTGTTTTTCAGTTGGCCGGTGAGATGAACACAATCAACAAGCACAGCAAGAATCTGAGTGTTGATTTTATTCCGTGGTACCAGTCCAACAGCAACGGTCTGTACTACCACAACGGAATCAAGCTGGCAAACGGAATGCCGCCCACTCAGGCTCAGGTTTCTGCCAATGCCTCTCTGAAGATCACCACTGTCGATGACGCTTCCACCATTGCCCTGAACGATAAAATAGAAAGCATTGCAGACAACGAGCAGCTTCTTATTGATGTGGCCCAGAATATGTTTAAGGCACACGCCGCTTTCTTGAGTAAGGTTTTTGTTCTGGTAATCCTTGACGACTACTAACATATCGCTATAGAAAATGGAACTGGCGGTCTGCCTGGTGACCAGTGGTCCGAGTTTGCGTACATGGTGAACTACCTCAAGGCAAGCCTCAATGACACTGATATTGTCAGTGGGGGCGATTACGGCTCGTCCTTCTGGGGTGCCATCTACGACAACTTATACTTCAGTGCTGCGAAATGGTTGACTATCAACGGTGGCCTGAACCGTCTACCACTATCTTTTCATCCCCTTGTAGACAAGGCGACGACTCTGAATACCAAGGTGGAGCGTGTCCAGTTCGACGAGAAGTCTGAGAAGGTCAACCTTCAGTGGCGTCGCAACTATACGGACAGCAAGTTCAACAACATCTCCACTGACTACGCTATTATTGCCGTCCCATTCTCTGTCGTCAAACGTTGGCGTTTCTCCACTGGTGGTAAGCTTTTTCACGCCCGGTAGCAAATTAAATGAATCACAGGCAGCTGACAACAATTAGCTCTCCCCACCACTATCACCAACGCCATTGATAACCTTCCTTATGGCATTGCCTGCAAGGTGGCCCTTGAGTTCAAGACTCGTTTCTGGGAACACTTTGAGAATCCCATCTACGGATCTTGCTCGACCAGCACCGATATTCCTGGAATTGGTTCAGTGTGTTACCCATCTTACAACATCAACGGGACTGGGCGCGGAACCATGCTCGGGAGTTACATCTCTGGTACTGGTTGGGCCGATTACTGGGCTGGCCGCACCCCGGAAGAGCACATGCAATATGTTCTCGATGCTATGATTGAAATCCACGGCGATGTTGCACGCAAGCAGTTTACCGGAAACTACAATCGCCGCTGCTGGAACCTGGATCCGTACGAGTCTGCTAGCTGGGCTGATCCCAACATTGGCCAGCATCAGCTGTACCTGCCTGAGTACTTCAAGACTCATAGCAACGTATGTCAAGCTTTGACTCTGTCCGTGGTGTCTGATATATTAACTGGTTAGATGATTTTTGTTGGTGAGCACACCTCTTACACCCATGCCTGGATCGCCTCTGCTCTCGAGTCCGGTATCCGTGGCAGTGTGCAGCTTCTTCTGGAACTCGGCCTCGTCGACGAAGCCAAGGATGCAGTTAATAAGTGGATGGCTAGATGGATTGATATTGTAAGTTTTAGTACCAGACCTTCTTGTTGTAATCTCGCGATCTAACAAAAGCAGTAAACATGGATATAAGACAACTAGAGCTGCTATACTTGGTGACAGAAATGCTTGGCCAATATGAGTGATAAATATGTTGTGCGAAAGCAAATTGTATTAGGGTTTCCACTGTCCATTTCCTATACAGTACCTTTGTCGGTCAAATACATTTGTTCCCAATTAATGTGTTTTATATTGGTAATGCGGGCTGTATTTCTATTACATTTTCTAATATCTTGTATATAAATCATATCTATACGACCGAAAGCTGCAAGTGTATCTAGAGTCTGGGTTTGTGGGCTGGCATGCTTTCCTTCCACAGCTCAAGTGTCATATTCCTGGTGGCAGAGATCCTGTCACCAGTGGTTTGGTACAAGCGTGGGACATCTGTGGCTTCGAACGGCGACCCATTGACAATTGAGTCGGCGAGACCCTTCGCCGAAAGGAATATTTGGGGCATGCCGTGACCTGTGAAACCAGCGATAATGAACTGGTTTTGCCGCTCCGGAATCGGCCCCACGTGCGGAAAGTTGTCGGATGAATACCCCATAACTTGATATATTAGCACTGTCACCTATATATGCAAAATAAACTTCGACTGAATACTTACTTCCGGTCCAAACGCGGTCGGTAGTAGCACCGCTCTCTTCCCAGCCCTTGAAATAGCGTTGCATATAGCCATCAAAAAACTTGGCGGCCGATGGAATGATTGCATTGTCATTTACATTGTCATACCACTCATTGAGATTTTGCATGTACTCAGACCTAGCCCCACCAACGATTATGCTTCCATCGAGGCGTGGAATGAGATACTCGTATGCTGTTGAGGAGCTCCGAATGATGTATGACATTTGCAGCGGGGCTGTGTTGGTGCTGGCATTGACAATACGACTGCAGATGCCACGAACAGGCACAATCCGGCCAGTGTACTCTGGGAGAATCGAGGACGTGTACGCGTTGGTAGCACACACAACCTTCTTTGCGCGAATCACACCGCGATCTGTCGTAATTGGAATTCGCCCATCTGATGAGTCCGGCTTCTTCGGAATGGCTGCAATAACGGGCGTGTGCGTCTGCAGATTTACGCCGTATTTGTTGATGCACTTCATCAGGAGGCCATGGATAAATTTGTAAGGGTATATATGACCGGCAGTGTATGTAAAGCAAGCTTTTGCGCCCTTCACTCCGGAAAGCTGCTCCGCGGACTTGGAATCCATTGCCGCACCGTCATACACATCCTCGACAACTGTAGGTAGTCCAGCTTTGCGAAGCATACTAACGCTAGTGCGCAGTTTTGATGCAAAGTCCTCTGTCAAAAGCACGTCGCAGCACCGCGTGAGAACAAAGTCGCAGTCGATGTTCTCTTTTTCGATAGTCCTCTTGATGGCCGGAACATGAGAACGTTCAAAATTGGCACACTCGAGGGCTGCTTCAAAGCCGTGCGTTGCCGCAATATCGGCAGGGCGAACATATGGGTCCGGCTTCAGCTGCCCGCCATTTCGGCCCGTCGCACCGGAGCATACCTGGCGCGCCTCCAGGATCACGACAGATGGTATCGGGAGCCCCTTTTCCTCGCACATGTTCAACATATGATAAACTGTTGACGTGCCAGAATATCCTGAGCCAATGACTACCACATCTGCCTCTTTAGGTAGTTCTGAGGTTGTCCGGTGATTATCAAGAGGGAGCGGTCTGCTCCTCCAAAAGGAAGTCGTAGAGTTGGGTACCGGCAACTTTGAGCCCGCCATGTTGGATGCTCTTGTTGGTAATTTGCGAGGTGGTCGAGAAACTGTTAAAATGCAGTAGTCCGAGATGTCTTTAATGAGTGACTCCGGCAAACATAAAGTAGCAAACCCCGGGTGTCCTGCCACCGCCATACTACGGCGAGCTTTTACTGGTATCGGTGATAAAATGAATGTGGAGGAGTAGCAGTGCCCTAATCACTGTCAATCGTCAGATGATGTCTTATCAAACAATCCTCCAGTCCCTGTCAGGAGATCCACCGAACTCATCGCTAACTCCGCAAAATGTACGAATACAATCTAGCTTGGCGGTTAGTTGATCACTAGTGCTGGTTCCTATATCGGTCCCGGCAACACATGCATGCCATGCTTATCTGGGCAAATAGCGGCTGGTCCTTCTCGGATTGTGGTGTCCGCCTGGGAAAAAGGGAAGCACCGAGACCATTAACCGAACCAGCGTAGAGGCTCGGTGTATGAAATGTCTCTATCCCTTCAATCGTCAGAATAGGGCCTTATTTATTGGCATGTAATCATTGCATTGAAACTGCCCAAAACATACATAATATAATAGTATCATCTCTCTTCAACTACTACAATAATGTACTTAAAATGCGATGATGATGCCTCTCAAACTTGAATGCATACCGTGACGTTAACCAGAGCACAAAAAGTGATACTGTAGCGGCTAACAGAATAATGAATAGAGTATATTGGCTCTTTACTGCCTTCAACGATGTTAAAACTAATAATAATTTATGTGGTATTTTGATTTATATGAAAATACTTCAACGGTATATTCAATTTATCACAGCGCAAACTTCAAACTACACATCTTCACGGCGAAGATTCATGTTCTTCAAAGACAGCGTATGTGTGCATCATTCTCTCAAATGAGCACTCTTCAATCCTATTGAAGTCTGGTGTTTAGTATTGGACAGAAATCACCGGATATTTTGACCAATGGTCCACAATCAGAATGGTCCACAATCGGATGGCGCCGAGCTTAAAGCTCCGAGGCTATAGCCCTAGGGACCAGTTCATAAATCAATCCATATTCGGCATGTGTACTAATATGTGCCGGGTCAAGGCTTCTGTCAGCTTTCAGACATATAATGCTTCGTGCTCCATCATATGATGCGATACTGATTTCCATATTACAATGCGGCTGAAACGTTTAAACCTCCAGCAATTTAACCAGTGTAAGATCCAAGGCAAGTGATACATCACCATAAACAGCTGCTAACTTTTGCCGCGTTCAAACTATAGAACACGTCCCCGGAAGTTGAAAAAAAAGAGAAAGTCGAAAAATATGGCGGTGGGCACCAAAAATGTCGTCTTCGATGTCGTAGGAACACTAGTGTCTTACAACCACCTTTTCGAATCGATCGAGGAGCGATTTGGTAAGGAGAAGCTGGCAGCAGCAGGCATCAATGCGAAGCTGCTAGGCCACTGCTGGCTGGAGACGGCCGAACGTGAGTACACATACCTCAGCTTATCAGGGCGCTATTGTACATTTTTCAAAGTCTTTGAGTCATTGTTTTACCGCATGTTGTCGTATGCCGGTGTTGCAGACCCCCATTCGTTCGCGACTGATGAGGACGTCAAATATTTGTCTTCTGAATGGCACAAATTGTACCTGCGGCCAGGTGCTGCCGAGTGCGTGAAGCAACTTCGCGACGCCGGATTCACCGTCTGGTGCCTCACCGCAGGAGACCTTGCTCGTGTTGGGGGTTACTTCAAGCTTGCGGGCGTTGACATGCCTGCTGAGAACCTCCTCTCTTGCGACACCACTGGTATTGCCAAACCACAGCCGGAAGCGTACATGCCCATTTTGGACAAACTATCCACGTCAGGAGCAACTCCTTGGTTTGCAGCAGCTCATATGTGGGACGTATCTACGGCAAAGACAATCGGGTATGTGCTACTAATGTTATTGTTGTATTCTTCTTCGTTAAGTTAACTTGTGACTAGTTTCCGCGGGGCGTACTGTACGATCCTGGAGTCGGACCCTATGCCACAGGTGTTTGGGGCAATGGATGTTGTTGAACACTCTTTTGAGGCTATGGCACAGAAGATCATTGACGCAACCGACTAGTAAAGTAAGAATAAAGGGTTCTTAGATATACAACAGCATAATGATATTTCGATACTACGTATAATTCTGTTTTCCTATGAATTGAAAGAGCCTACTTTCCGCTTTTGACAAATCTCGGCGCAGTCCAAAATAAATTCATGCTTGATGTAATACATCGATGCCATAACATAGAACGTCAACATGTAAACAGAGAAGCTTCAAAATAAGCGACAGTGAGTTATGCACATTTTAGGCAGGGTAAGCTTAGCTTTACTATGCACAAACATGAGTTTGTAACACAATACATCGTCGTAATAACGATCTACTGTACTTCAAGGTCCGCTTTCTATGGACCAGCTAAGACACTCACTTCACCAAAAGCTAGAACTTATTAGTAATGTCGGCAGAGTTTTTTGAAGTTTTAGCCCTTTACGTTTCTTTTAAAATATTTCGTAGCACTCTGTCTTCTTGTTTTTGTGCAATGATTACAACCACTTTACTCATCTTGCGTTAAAGCTGATGATTTTTGTTTTCTTAAAGATAGTCAGTCACATTCGATTTTGATGCTGAAGATGTTCGTCCTATACCGAAACACGGCATACAAAACATTATAGGCACGTTGTAATGCCGCGGTTAATGCGATTGCTGTGAGCAACATGGTTGCCCATCTCACACAGTAATCAAATACATTGTCAACTAATAAAGCCATTACATTTTAATTATCCACCACGTCAGCGGAGAAACCCATCAGACAATAACTTGACCGCTTGACAGTAGCCGCACCCCGTTGTTTAATTCTTCCTGGGGTGGTCGTTCCCAGCTTAACACCTTTTCTTCTCTGGCCAGCACCTCTTGTCGCCTCTCAAACCGCATTTGAGTGACTAGTGGGGTGGAATTTCCGTTCCGATCCGTAAGTGTCACTACTTTTCGAGGTGGTTCGGGCCAAGAAGGCCAATCAATGGCAGTTGGTATCTCCTAGGTACGAACTTTAGACTCTTCGATCTCCTCCCTTGCCACTCCCGCAGTAGATTCTAGAACAATGCAGCAGGATGGTCAAGATTCACGTCCGGATGCTTCACCCATTCATTATCGATATCAACGATTTACTGCTCGTCAAGGGGCCTATCGCGTAAACTATCATCACGAGTAATGATTTCGTACACAGAGAAAGTCACACCTTTCACATCATTCCGACTCTCGACATCACACTCGCCCTCTCCGGATGACGCGTAGCCAATCCGTGCAGCAAAGTTGAAGTCGAATATCATAAGGCAGTCGGTTTCCACAACAACGAGTAAATTTCGAGGGGCGATGTCCTGGTGCTCTATACTGTTTCGGAGGTTCAGGTCATCGACAACCTGCATAAGCTGCTCCAACCATTTGAGTTTGAACGTACGCGCTGTGTTCTCCTCCAGATTCCCACCAGGAATGTATTTGTTCGTGAAGCCGACCACACGACCTTCGAGCTCGTCAACGACCACTTTATCAAAGGGTACAATATTTGGGTGAGGGGTAAACGCATCCACAGGTTCCTCTCCTTCCTGGCCATGTGCGCATACTGCCACAAGAAATAGTACTTGAACACAACCTAGATACTAGTTAGCTTAAGTAACTATATATCTCTAGAATATACTATTACCTGCGTGAATTTTGTCTTGTCCGCAACTGGGGGGTAGGTAACAAGGTCTACGTCAAGGCCAAATTTGTTTAGCTTTTCCAGCTCATCACGCCGTATCGTCAACGTGCCATCCGGAATATCGATCTCGTGGAGTAATAGGTAATAAACGCAACATGTCTGGTCGTCAGTTTGAGCCGCAAAGTGCGTAAAGTAACTTCTAGTAAAACGGACTAAACCTCACGACCCAAATACCTGCTATCACGTACTATGTAAGCGGGCCAACAATACCCCTCATATTGGCCGAGCTATGTACCATCTACCGAATTTTATACAGCAGTTTTCACATCTGTGATTTAGTCTTAATATATTTTATTTTATATACAGACACTCTTTCGTATAACCTTTCTCAATGCCAGCACGTCACTTGCTGCCCAGTGCATCCACCACGGTCGGGTATTAATACATCGTATACACCAACATTTCTAGGAATAATTGTCATACTGTAACGTGAATGGATCACTGGTGCGTTTTGGGTATTAAATATAGGCATCCGCCCTTACATTATATTTAGGAATCTTCGTAGTGGGACGATTAGTGCTATGCTATTTTACACGAGGGCGAAGGTCATCATGCGACAAGGCTGGGGTTGGCCTACAGTACTTTATTTTATTTTAATAGAGAGACAACTCGGCAAGTACCTAGACTGACTTGATGATACAGGCAGAAATAAACTGCAAGACCTATCGATGTTAACATTTGTAAACCTACATTTGATGGTGCAGACTTTGTCACTCTTCTAGCCCTTTTTGGGCCCTCTGCCTCCAGCCTGCCCCCCTTCCTCGTATACTTGCAGATAATAGCAACACGCACCAGTAAATCGGTACATAGACTTACGGTTCGCTAAGCGGACTTATTTCTAGCCAAACCGAACACAATTAAAACATTAAGCTAAAGACGCCTCGTAGGCGTACGAGTGTCCCCACGGTACTACACATTTGAAAACACTACTATATAAGTAGGCGCCATATGACTGCGAGTAAAGTGCATTTAGCCATGTCGTTTATAGAATGTGACGCTATAATGTAACATACATACTCCGTACATACATACATACAGTACATACATCATACCCCTCATTATCACTATCGGTGGTGGGCATAGGATGTTTAACACTGGGGCGGGGTACATTGTCAGAGTTCCACGATATCTTGATTTATTAAATTAGTAAAACATTTACTTGAGAGTTGCTCATATTGGTGCATATACCCTTATATCATCTTCCCGTATTCACAATGGCCTGCTTCTTCTCCTGTCATAAAATCGCCCCAGATAGACATACCAATTCATGGTCGTTACTTCATTCACTTAAATCCGCAATAAATATAAACAAGCGTGCAGTTCCAACGTGTAACCGCGCGGTGGGTAGAACTGCATAAATTACAATCGCAGTCTTTTTATTTATTCTTCAGATGTATATCTAGGCATATATAACAACAGTTTCCAGTGTAGATATGAGTTAACAAAACAAGCTCCTGCTTCACACCATAATTAGCACAGATCTCTCGTTTATGAAACCTATACAAATGTCTGTCTGACTATTTTTGTGTCATCTAAACTTTACTCAGCCGCATCTTTACGGTAAGCATGTGTGCGCTAACTATAATTCACCAACTAACTGAAACTATTAAGTCGACGCCCTTTATCTTGATCGAACACGAATAACAATGGCTCAAAATGCCACTATAATCGACAGTCATGATATTGACTGGGCCGTGAGCCAGAGCTTACGAAGACGTACCGAAACATACTATTACGGGTAGTACTTTTTTTATGGTCTTTGTAGGCATCTGACCCATAGACATCCCATTCGATGCGGAGGCAGACGCACAAAATCCGGCCAGAGTGGCTTCCGTTCGATCCCGGCGGCACAGTATAATGTTGACCAGTTCCAGGTTTCCGCTTATTGTAACGACTGCTGGGCTCAGTGATCTGATCATGGCGTCCTTCTTCTATATAGAACACCGTTGGGCGTTTTTATATTGCAGTGTACTATAAACGCATCGCTTCCTTAGCAGATTGCTGCTAGGAGATCACTGGTCACCGAAACTCAACATTCAGTCTCAGTGCCATGTCTGCAAAGACACTTGATATCTTTACGAAACTCTGAGGGTACTTAGTGGACTAGCTCTTAAATTCTACATCTACAACTTCATTCTCGTCTCTTTCTGTCTAGTTTTAACTCAAGGCAATCAACTATCAACGGCACCGACCGAACCGCTGGTGCGGAACTCGGCCATCTCATAGTGTTTTATGGCACAGGTAAACGAATTGCAAATACGACACTAACTCAGCCCGGTAGTCTAGAATACAATAACGGAGGTATGGACTATGATTATATACTATGTATGCATTTGGGCTACGGTAGCTCAATGCCGACCAACCCCCACGGCGACTCTCATGCGAATTGACACGGCGATGCTCGAGCCTGAGCCATTGGCGCATATCGGCGATCACCAACGCGGTGCCCTTCATGACTTGGGCACGGGCACTATGTTGACTTTAAACTGGGGTAGCCGCGTTGCGTCACAATGGAATCTGAACTATGTACTGTGGTACAAGTTTTCCGTCCCATCCGCATTTAGTAATACCCCATGAGCCGTCATTTAAAAGTCCATCCCACCACAGCGACTACCAAGACTGCAAACTCGGGCCATAGTCAATAGTATGGTTTGTAATCGGTCATGACGTGCGTGGCATAGAATAAAAAGCTTTACTGTGCAGTACTGCAATTGGCGCTTTGGCGATCGTCGATACGGAAACGATGATTCCTCTGTACGAGCCCCTGACTATGGTACGGACAGAAACCTTATTACCAAGAACCCTATATTTTGCAATCGTCAACGGGAAAATGCGGGTCTATTGCTTGCCAGATGAAAAAAGGTCGACTTTGTACGTGTAGGAAGCCTCGTAATGATATTAAGCTGTTCGACTGATAATGTATTGCTTATGTATTTTACATTTACCACTATCCTGGGGTTCACGCTGCTTGATTTGTTACTAACGTAGCCTTTAAAAGTAAAGAGAGATATTTCTTGGGGCCGCGCAGTAAATTTAACGGTTTTAAGTATTTGCCAGTAAATATTAAATTTTAAATGTAAAACAGAAGTAAATACTTCTGGCTTCAAAAGTCTGTAAACCATTTTTTACACTCATCGTATCCTACAAAGTAAAATAATGAATCTTCACAAACAATCATACACATCAGGATACATGAAACTCAACTTCAGTACATCAAGAAAAGATGCCTTGAAATGGAGTATTGTATCACAAACAATAAAGTGCCTAGCCGATCATCAACAATATCTCGTAAAGATAAGGTTAAGTTAAAATGCATTGGATCTTTTCATGCCAGCCTTGCATCAAACTCTGAAGCTGACATCGTATCTCAGTCGCTGATTCGCTGGATAGGAGCTGTATGCGGGCGAGATTCCACAACCGTTCTAGCCCTATCCACATGGCGGGTGAAGAGCGGACTTCACCCACATGCTTTGTGCTTTTTGCTGACATTATTAGGAAGAGTAAAAGAGTCATGTTTTGATTATTGATGGCTGCATGTATTAATACTGTGTAAGACGTCTACCCCGATGTCCACTATTCCATCGAGGAAGCTGTCTACTATATATGTGGTTCGACAATAAAAGAAGAGTTCGCGTCAGTGCTTATCACGGGACGACACCTATTGGAGTGCTCTATCGCTAGCCCGGTACGGCGGATGCAAATTTGGGGTTCATATTATTATGATGTTGCCAGAACTGGAAGGTGATTTGAAAATGGCGTTTAGTGCAGTGGAAGAAACCGTCAGCGAAATGCTTATTTGTGCCTAGTTTGATTTCTGGGGCGAGCGCATGATATACGTTGTATCGATGAGTATTCAGACGAAATTCACCTGCACTGGAGAGCGGGCTTTTGGTTTTTGATCAAGACTCAGAGGTATCAAGTGTGCTTTTTGAATAGAACTCGGATATTTCGATGTCGGTTTATGCGTGATGCGAGTTAGTACGAATATACTATGTACTATGTATTAGAAAGTGTACTATGTAGTATTACTGCTGACATTTGCGTTGGCTGTCTGTCGAACATCAGACATTTAAAATCGTTATCTCGCCAAGAACGGGCCAAGGAATGGCCAAGAAAAAGCCAAGACCTTGAGATAGACAGCGGTGCTGACACTAGTTCAGGGTAAATAAATTCAATTTTTTTAGAAGCCCCATTTCAGCCTTTGTTGCACCGCGCACCGCGTTGGAGGTAGTCAAAGCATCATGCGCCCGGTTTGACTTAAAATATTCCTACCTCGCTCCTACATAGTGCTTTGAATTGAGACCTCGACAACTCAACGGCAAACCTTCGCAACTACCCGAATAATTTGCCAAGCAAGACTGCAAGATAACCAAGACACGGAAGAATACACAGGTCTCAAACATGGGCAAGATGGCGTGGGTGCATACTGCAAATGCAAAGATCGCCGCCAGCCCGGTTGGCAGGTGGTTTCGCCTAGAGGGCAGCGGACACGTGAGTTTTCCCCCAAATCGCTACTGCATTCATGTTGATATATCTCAAAACTCGCAACGGCTCTCATGCTAACAATGCTCTTCACAGCCCAAGGAACGCAAGGGCTCATACTTCTTCACGGAGCTCCGTGCGGGCCTGGCCGCTTTCTTTGCCATGGCCTACATTATCGCCGTCAATGCCTCCGTTGTGTCTGACTCGGGCGGAAACTGTGTCTGCAACGACCCCGAGGACATCTCCTGCTCGACAAATGTCGAGTACGCTCTGTGTGTCAACGAAATCAAGAGAGACCTTGTGACGTCCACTGCTGCTATCTCGGCTCTCGCGTCTTTCTGCATGGGCCTTTTTGCCAACTTGTAAGCAACATCATTTTTTGACAGCTGTTTCACTGTCGCGATCTGCATGACTATATATAACAAACATCACACACATCATCATATACGTTCGGGCACTGATAGTCCTTTATAGGCCGGTTTCGCTTGCTCCTGGAATGGGTCTCAACGCCTATTTCGCTTACACTGTTGTCGGCTTTCACGGAACTGGCAACGTGCCGTACGAGGTTGCTCTGACTGCTATCTTTGTCGAAGGATGGATCTTCTTCGCGTTGGCCCTTTTCGGCATGCGCCAGTGGCTTGCACGTGCAATCCCTAAATCTCTGAAGCTAGCTACCAGCGCTGGTATTGGTCTTTTCCTGACTCTTATCGGCCTGACTTACAGCGAAGGCATTGGCTTGACTGTGGGCGCCTCCGCGACACCGCTTGCCCTGGCTGGTTGTCGCGAGGAGCTTCTTGATGCCGACGGACAGTGTCCCGACTCGGTCAAAATGCGGAATCCGGCAATGTGGGTCGGCATCTTTGCTGGTGGCATCCTGACTGTCATTCTCATGATGTACCGGGTCAAGGGGGCCATTATCGCAGGTATCGCCCTTGTGAGTATCTGCTCGTGGCCGCGTACATCGGCTATCACCTACTTTCCCCATACAGAAGCAGGTGACGACCTTTTCGACTTCTTCAAGCAGGTCGTCAGCTTCCACAAAATTGGGCGTATTTTGACGGTCCAATCGTGGAATATTTCCGAGTATGGCAAGCAGTTCGGCTTGGCTCTCGTCACATTCCTGTACGTCGATATTCTTGACTGCACTGGTACCCTATACTCCATGGCCCAGTTCGCAGACATGGTCGACCCCGTCACTCATGACTTTGAGGGTTCGTCGGTTGCATACATGGTGGACGCCGTGAGCATTTCTATTGGCTCCCTCATGGGAAATTCCCCCGTGACTGCCTTTATCGAGTCTGGCGCTGGCATCTCCGAAGGCGGAAAGACTGGTATCACAGCCATGACCACCGGCGTTTGCTTTTTCATCTCCATCTTCTTTGCACCCATTTTTGCTTCCATCCCACCTTGGGCTACTGGCTGCGTCCTTATTCTCGTTGGTTCCATGATGATGAAATCCGTTACGGAGATCAACTGGTCATACATGGGTGATTCTATCCCCGCGTTCCTTTGCATCGTCATCATGCCCTTCACGTACTCCATTGCCGATGGCTTGATTGCTGGCGTGTGCAGCTACATTCTTATCAACACCCTAATTTGGGTCATTGAGAAGGCATCAGGCGGTCGCATCGTGCCAATGGACAAAGATAAGAAAGACCCATGGACTTATCGCATCCCCGGAGGCTTCTTCCCTCCCTGGCTGGTGCGTCTATTGAAGGGCAAAAAGGATTTCTGGCGTGAAGAGCCGACTGTCGTCACCGATTCACCAACATCTGTGTCGGAATCAGCGACCAAGGAAGAGGGCACATTGGAGGCCGTGGCGTTGGACAAGAAATAAGGCACCAATGCGTCACCTATCACTGGTGGGAAATGGAGGGGGGTGATCGGCTTGATATTATAGACAGGACTGCATCCGCTCTAAATCGCGGTGGTAGTAATCTGGACATCTCCCACTTACCAAATTTGGAAATAGAGAAAGTACGTGTTGTTGTGCTCTAGACCTTGAACCTTTGTTCCACCTTGGTTTCCAAATTCCAACTTGGTGTTATCTTTTCTATTTAGTTCACTGATTGTTATCTCAATCAGTGATACGTCCATGAATTTCATATAGATTGTCGAAATAGCATATACTAATGTTTGCATCTCAGGCGGCTGTGCTGCCGTTATCGGCGTGTAAGGCACCTTTTCGAGGTTGCACCCAGTAACTTGTGCGATAAGAAAAAGGACTATAATTGTGCCTAGGTGTGAAGGGAGACGCCGGCCAAGGTGCAGACTGTGTCCACGCCCGTGGTATATCGTGAAAAGTTTCCTAATTCGTTAAGGCCTGCCGCTGGTTAAACATAGTATCATAGACTAGTCGATCAATCTAGACTCTTTTTCTCGGTTCCTCACTCCCAGCACACGCACTTGTTTCAAATGAATGATTGTGCTAAGACTAGATGTTGCCAGGTTATCCACGGTTCACTATCGTTTACAGTCGTCTATTCATGCGCACACCCCAAAGGATTGTGCATTATCATTTTCTCGTTGCCGTCGTGCCCGAGGAGGCGTAATGGTGGGAGGGGTATGAGTAAAGACTAGTATCTTGAGTTGGAAAGCATCGACATCGGCATCGCAAGATCGCCCACGATATCTCTGGCTGATATGGCCAAAAATACAAATAAGCAACCAGCGCTGGTGTCAAAATCTCATCTACTCTTCAACACATCTTTTCATCATAACAACATCGCTGCCTCAGACTCTGACTTACAGTAAAATTCTTATATTTACTCACTTTTTTATTCACTAAAGAAAGACTCAACTTCTCACTCAGCAATGGAGATCGCTCCCACTCTGACCCAGGGGATTGCCACCCCCGACATGCAGCCGGCCATCTTTGAGAAGGTTGAGGCAGAACTGCCCATTCCCAACTTTGACCCTGCTATTCACCTGAACTACCAGCCGCCTCCTTCTCGCCACTCCTTCTCGGAGCTTGGCCTTCCCGTCCCTAAAGGATGCCCTGACGTTTGTTACACGGAGGCTTTCCAGCTCTTCTCAGAGGAGGGTGTCCGGATGATTCGCCGCGAAGTATTCCGCCGCGAGTTTCTGGACAAGTACATGCGCTCGTGGCACCGCGCGCCGTGCCTGATCAGCGGCCACTACCCCGTGAAAAAGGTAATATGCCTTCTTGTCAATATGAATCCAACCCAGTGTATATGCACTGTTCTCTAACAATGTTACAGGATGGCACTTTTCTGAAGCAAGCCATGATGAACCCTGTCACACAAGCAGCCATCAACTCTGCATTTGGCTGCGCTCTTAAGCTGCAGCTGGACGAGAATGCAATGGGCTATATCAACGTTCAGCTCGGTGCAGAAGGTATCGAGGGCGTGTACCGCCTTAACGAAAACCCCACTAAGCCCCTGCCCGCAGCGGAGGCAAGTGCCCTGCCCTCGTCAGCGTACGATGGTGGGATGATTGACAGTTGGCACAAGGATACCACCCCCGTCGTTCTGGTACTGATGCTGAGCGACACCTCTACGATGGTCGGCGGCGAGACTGCTATTCGCACCGGTGACGGAAAAGTTATCAAGGCCCGTGGCGCCAGCATCGGCGGCGCTGTCATGATGGCCGGAGCCTACCTCGAGCACGCTGCCCTGCGCGCTAGCAACTGTGCAGAACGCCTCAGCCTGGTTAACAGCTACGGATACGCTAACCCTGATTCTGATGACACTGGCACCACTCTCAGAAGTGTCAACCTCGACTTCGACAACATGTCTCGACTCAAGAATAACTTCATGGAGCTTAAGCTTCAGCGTCTCCGTGACCGCTGCGACTTGGCTATCGAACGTGTTCGCGAGAGCCGTGCAAACGGTGATGTCCCCTCGCGCGAGGAAGTCGAGGAGTGGGTGCATGATCAAGTTCGTTTTCTCAAGATGACCGCTTGGGAACTAAACGAGCGCATTCCCAACCACCTAGGCACAGATATGCCAGAAGACGCTCTGAAGACATACTTGGCGGATGTTTGATGGAGGAAACTTTAGGAAACTGTCGATGCCACATAGAGTTTATATTGAGCTTGCAGACAGGTGGTGCCGTTTTGAACCTAGTCCATTCGTGGACGTATGATGTTTGAAGATGATGTTTTGCTTTTTTTTGTCATGTCTTTTTTGTTCTAGTTTCACCTACCCCAGACTCGTCTAGCGTTTTGTTTTCTATTCCCCAGCAACTATTTGTATTTTAAACTTTTATTTGAACTGAGCTGCTTTAATACGAAGCGTAACTACTGTAGTACTATCAAAATACAGTGGTGACAAAACAGTTTGGTTATACATAGCAGTCATGTTTCTCAAATTTGTGCATTGCCAAGTTGATGCTCAACTAACATACGTCAAATTCACTCATAATATCTCAACACGCAATTCACGCATTTACATTAGTTTAAAATGTTATACAATTTGTGTCTACTGTCTGAACCACATAGCATATTTCTGGGGTGCTCATCATTGATTGCGGCTGCGGCCATGGCCATTCTTGATATATGGCTATATACATAAAACATTCGCAACACAATTCAACTGCAACATTACCTCGCTAACAAACACACCATCACGTTTATTAAAGTTGTTACCACGGGTACGAGGTGTTGTCACCTTCTTTTGATAAATCAAGCCCACTGTCGAGTTGCTTTTGATGTTCGGCGTCAAGATACTCCAGCAATACTTTGCCATACTTTTCTTTGCCCTTGTACTCAGACACATCATCACCCCAACTGCGGACCGCACTCGCCAAACGGCCAGGAACGAAGTTTTCCTGAGCAAGCTCAGTTACTGGGTGAAAATATGTGCGGACCGTGAAGAGAACTGCGCGCGACTTGGGTAGACGGCGGAGGCTTTGCCGCTCTGACCTGAACCAATGATGCTCGATGGCCCGGTCTTTCTCTGCAGTGCTCCAGCTGGCCTCGTCGCTGTTCTCATCACCAATGCTCCAGCTCCAAGCAAGATCGTCATCAACTTGGATGAAGTAGTTGTTGCGGCAGTACAGTTGGTCGACTTTGAGACGGCGAAAAAAGTTCGCCATGCCCTTATGCAGCTTCTCGTTGTACTGTGGAACATTGCCAGATGTATGAATTTCCTCCAGAGGCATGCCCAACTTGTCCGATAGTCTCCAGAATCCGGCCAGGAGGATGGCGCCCGCCTTGAGATAATAGCGACCATCTTCACCCTCAATCATGAGAGCGAGATCGTCCTGCACCAGACGTGCCGCGATAGCCATGGGGTCTTCGCGCAGGGGGCGCTCGATGAGATTGAATTTCTCACCAGACCACAAGTTCTCGAGCCCTTCAGGTGTACGGCGGTAAAGCTTGGGGTACCTCGCTGGCAAGTACCGCATGAATTCATCCAATAGCTCAAGTGCGGCTGGATAGGCAACAGGGTCGGTATGCACACACTTTTCGCCACGCTCACTGATGCGTTCTTTCTTGCTTGCATGGTACTTCGGGAAGTGGTTGTCCAGCTCTATCCAGTCCTGGGGTTGAACCGTGCGTAGACCCATCGTGACGTGATACTTAGGACCATAGCGGAATGCACGGTACGGCAGGGGTTTCGTGGTTTCGATAGACCAGTCGGGGTATGGGGTGGGCGTTGGGAAAATATAAGGCTCCTCAGGAGCGCCTTTTTCGCTGATACTGCTATTGCTGCGCTTGCTAGTGATCGTAGCCTTTCGAGATGCTTTGAAAAGTATGTGGTAGGCGACGAACAACAAAGCTGAGGCGGCCATGCACAAGGCTATTGAGCCCGGTGTGAGGGATGCGATGACAGCCATGTTAGTGGTTGTCAGGGCAAAAAGGAAGTGATGAAGAATAAAAAGAAAGCAAACAGAAAGCCAAGAGGACTCGTAGTTAAGGCGGGGGATGTGCAGAGTAAATAAACAGAGTCCTGATGGCTCTTATCAAGACTTAAATCAAGGTAGCATAAGGTTTTAGCATATCTCGTCAATGATGTGAGTAGCCGGACATGTCTACGATTGTAGTTCGATATTACGCTAGAATGGGCTAAAAGCACTAGCCAACGCTACCTAGATACTCGTGTGTGCTCACAACATTATATCTAATTGTGATTCTTTTCCTATTTGGTGTGATATTTTCGAAGGATTAGATGCGCCTTTCGTAGCCTTTCAAAGGGCTTTTTTTACCTCTTTGAGTAGTTACTTCGTTGCTCCTAGATAGCTAACGCCCAGGATATCCCAACTAATACCGTGCCTCGACTTGACTCCCACATACAGCCTTTACCGGCGGCACTAGACGAATTAGGTAATTTTTGCCTATCACATCCCTATCTATGCCCGTTAACCAACGACAAAGACATACCGAGCTTCAATGTTTGCACTATCCGACTGCTGATATGATGTAATGAATAGCTATAGCTATATGTGGGACATAATCAACCCCACCAAGCAACATCACATATAAACACACATCTATGTACTTCTTTTGAAGCTTTTGAAATCCTAATTCATCAGATCATCTTTGTCTACAGGTCAATCTCTTTAATCATATCTCTACATTCTACACTAGGTGCGTATAATCTCTACTCACCTGTCTGCACTGAGCTACTTCTAACAAAAGCAGCCCAAACAAACTACCCATCACAATGTCTGCCTTCAAGTACTACCACCAGGCCCAGTCCAAGATGGAGATTCCTCTCCTGGCTGGTGACAACGCTTTTCTCGGTGACGTTTTCAGCAGCGACAAGCGTGACCCTGAGAAGCCCATCTCCTGCGGCCTGTACCGCCTCAAGAAGGGCGAGCCCCTCGTTTACACTTACACATACGATGAGATGAAGATCATTCTTGAGGGTGACTACACTATCTCGGACGAGACTGGCCAGAAGGTCGAGGCCAAACCCGGTGACGTTTTCTACTTCCCCAAGGGTGCAACCATCACCTTCACTACCACCGACTACGGCCTCGCCTTTTACTGTGGCCAGCGCGTTGAGAGTGCTTTTTGATTCGCAAGCCAAAACTTTCATGGAATATATATAGAAACTAGATGCAAAACCAAACAATAATGAACATCATTTCAAAATGACGAAGACAAGAATAGTAAAACGTATTGGTAAAACAAGTATTATAGATAGATGCATCGTGACATTTGACTCGCGCTACATAAATCCGCACTGAATACCACGAGATTATGCTCTATTTCTCCTTTACATTAGCAGATTTCAAACACAGGAGCTTGGAAACCAACTATATTGCACTCTACAAAATCATGGCGATGGTTACGAGAGATGCTCACGAGAACCTCTGAACATCAAAACCGCCATAATATCATGGGAAATTCAATAACATAGGTGAAAAGAAAAATTATGTGCTGATGAATTTTACAATTTGCGCAAACAGTATGAAACGTAAAACCAATACGACCTGAAATGATACAGAACAGTTATAAACAGGGTAATAATAACAACAATGAAATGATGACCGAGCAGATTAAAGACCTCGTACAACATAAAATTGTAAAGGGATAGTTCAAACACTACCCGAACATAGATCGTAACCCCGTGGACTCCATAATGTCAATCCAATGAACAAGCTCAGATCCCGGGTTGCTGCTGTCATAAGCCCGCCAAATTGCAGCAACAAGCTCCTTCGCGACCATCACCGGTGTAGGTGGCAGGCTGCTTTCGAGAATAGTAAGACGCTCCATGACAAACTGGCGAGCTCTCAAAACTTCGCCTGCAATATCCGAATACTCTCCGCCCGAAACCGGAGAAGGGGGAGATGCCGATATATTGCCGCCGCGGTCATCCATCAGATCATTGATGTAGGACGACAAGTTGTCGTGGTCAAAGCCCAAACTCGGGCCAACATTTCCGCTAGTTTGGTAGAACGCCGTAGAAGGTCCTTGTGACAGGTCCAGCATGGGAAGTAGAGGTGGATGGATCTTTGGCATGTAGAGCCCAGTACTTGCTGAAATGTACAGCAGTGGCTGGATCACTCGGCTCCCCGACGTTGGCGGAATACGCTTCAATATTTTGACGAGGTGGAGAGTCAGTGGTATGATCCACTCCTGCCATACCATAGTCTTGTTGTCAAATGGGAGTGACCGGCCTGGTAGGCGAAGAAAGCCTAGGCTCGGGAATGTTTGATAGAGCAGAAGCAAAGATGCGAGTCTGTATGCCTCAGCGACCAGCGCTAAATGTGAGAGAGGTGTGGCATTGTCACCCGTATCACCTAGTCCACTGTCCAGAGGTATTTCCATCCCGAGCAGCTCTTCCTCGAGGCGCTCTGCTTGTAGCTCTTCAACCGGTATAGACACTGCCGAGGTCATGATGTTTAGGCCATCCATGCTCAAACTTGTATTGTTTTGCGTAGATCGGCGTCGACAGCGGCGACATAAACGAACAGTCTCTGTGAATAAATGTGAAGTCTGAGAAGAAATTCCCGTCCATGGGTGAGGCTGCTCATCTGCGTTTGTTGACTCATTGACCAGTTTCGGGCTTGGTTCCTCAGCAGACCAGGGATTGAAACCCAGCATCAGGCCGCCGCTGTTGTTATTTGTTTGATAGTCGTTATCGTCGTCATCGTGCACAACTGCAAGGAGCATGTTGCAATAGGTCATGCACTTGTTGAAAAACTCCAGCTTGTTCAACTCGGATTCATTTCCACTTGCCACGCCTTGGCTATTGAGCCGCGATAAGAGTATTCTGGCCTCGTTGAAGAAGGGCAGTCCCAGACCACGCGGATGCACCCAGCAAATTGTGGTGCCGAGACCAAAAAGCGAAAACAACAACCCGGTGTGTATCTGGTTAAGAGTTGGTTGGCTTTTCACAATCTGTAGCTCCATTTGTATATAATCGGTGGCTCGCTTCATAAGGTGGAGGGCAGGTTGCCTCATACTGGGATTGCGCGATGCCATAAATGCAGCAGACATGCTTTCCAATGAGCTCGAGACTGTTATAGAGCTACTCCACATGCTAGCAGCCATGTTCCGGATAGGGTTTGCGCTTGAGTCGAATCCGGACCATGCGGGGCAGACATTTTCGAACCAGTTCATAATAAATGCTGAAGACTGGTCAACTAAGCCCGTGCTCGGACGCGGGGATGTAATGGAGGAGCCCGATGAAAAAGAAGCCGATTTCGCTTGCTTTGGGGATGTAATGATCAGCTGTTCTGGTGGTGAGTGTGGCCGTCGCTGGTGTTGCTGTTGTTGCTGCTTCTGCTGCTGTTGCGTCTGCTGTTGTATCTGCTGTTCTTGTTGCTGACGGGGCTGTAACTGCTGAGACTTCTGCTGCTCCTGCTGTGGTTGTTGCTGTGGTTGATGCTGTGGTTGATGTGGCTTCAGTATTTGTGCCTGCAACTGAGGCTGAGGCTGCCGCGTCTCAAACTGTGTCTGCGGTTGTGATTGAACAGCTTTTGTTGCAAGTTCAGGCTGGTGCTTGAACGACCAGCGCACGCCCTGCCAGTAGCCGCCACATTGGAGACCCTTCTCGCTGCACCTGAGACATGATGGCCGTGCCTCGTCACATTTTAACTATGCACGCGCGTTAGTCGCGAATTGAGTTAACTTTCTAGTGTGCTTCTTTACTCACATGCTTTGCCTTGCACGTAAGGCATCCGGCTTTTGAACGAGGGGGTAGACCAGCTCTGCGTGATGATTTCGGCGTCTTTGGCGGCACCATTGAGTTGAGTTGTGTATTGTTGCGGCGTGCTCGTGTAAGGAAACGGGTGACTCAGGGGCAGCCGAGCCCAGCGAAAATCATCTCGTCGAAACGCAACAGTGGTGAATAAAATACGAACAGATCTAGACCGTACAGATGCGAACGGGCCTGGCGTATATAAGGCGAGATGGGGCGTGTTACTTCATAGATATGCTGGCTCAGGTGAAGTGCAGATAAGGGATTCGCCTTGCCTGTGATTTGCCGGATATCCATATGTGAGGGGTACGGAGTACTAACACACAATTCTGACGCGAGCCGTAGGGGCCCGAAAACGATAGATAACACTAACAGCCAATCTGTGGAGAACAAAGCAATGCTCCGTACTCCGTTAGTATCCATCCCTGCACAGCAGTGCCCACCCTTCCCAGCAATACACGGGGTACTGTCGAGGAATCAGAGAGCAGGATAGGGAAAATTTTCCAGTCGATGCGTGCCTGTCAGCTTTTCAGAATTAACTATCTGGCAAGATGTTTTTAACCTTTTTGGATAGGCCGTGTGATTTGTCAAGTGAACCATTCGGCATCGCTAAAAATAGAAATCCTTGATTGCCAAATATATACTGCACACCTGCTATTCACACTACAGGCCTGGATGTATCCACCAAAATTCTCATTATCTCGGGTTCAGATCCACTGTCCCTTGCTTATGTCCCCTGAGTCAGTCCCTCGTGCTCAAACGGTTGCTTTCCTTTCCCAGCCTTTGAAGAATGGCGAGTCTGGCAGTGAATGAGGCTCCCAGCCCGCATCCATCAACCCCTTAGAGATTTGGAACTGTTCAAACTCTCTCAGCATGGGCTTGGCAACGTGCTCTACATGCCAGGTGCCCTTGTACTTCATGATGTTGTCCTTTCCTTCGTTGAGAACTTTAAGGGCCAAGGACGGGATGCAGGGCTCGTCCATAAACTCCGTCAAGGGTGTAAATAAAGCTTTGAAGTTGAACACAACGCCGCCGGAAAGTGGAAGCCGCCGAAGCGTTTGCCAGTCCACGCGTAGGTGAATATCATCAGCTGTCAGTGCTGGACTCTGCTTTTCGCGCTCCTCAAAGTCAGGATGATCAGCCGGGATGAAAAGAGGCTGTCCGACCTCAAGACCCCAAGAACCGCGCTGGATCGGCTTGTTGACTGGCATCTTGGTGAAAAACCTATATTCATAATCGTTAGCCAAGTTTTGGTCTCCAAGTTCAGTTATTTCTTTTTCTCCGACATACCTGTCCATGCTGAATTCCATCTTTTCCTTGTAGTCGGGGACCACTTTATGGATACCCGGCAGGCCAAGGCCAACCTTTTCACTGAGCTTCCATCCAACCGACGAGCAGACCACACCGCCACGAAGAATATAACGTCCTGTGACATCGTCACGAAGCATAATTCCAAAATCTTCTGGCACATTGTGCAGAAGCACTAGTAGCGGGGGCGTAGCGTCCAGATCCGTGCGTGTGTTGAGTATTTTGTTGACAAGGACGTATCCATCGAGTTGGAACTGGTTGGGGTAGCGGGCGCAGATGAACTGCAGGACCATCTCCATGAGTTCTCTACACGCCAACTCTGAGCCTGGCATAGAGTCCAATACGCCGGCCCCTTGCTCCTCGTACAGTTTCACACGCTGTGCAATTCTCTCGCGATACGTGCTTTCGAGCTCGATCCAGAAATCAGTGTCCAATTTCGTCAAGGCTGCTTGCATTAGTAAATGGCTGCCTCCTTAGTCCCCGTTTCTGATGATAATAGATAGAAACAAAACAATCAGGAAGCATTGTGCATCTTACACATTGTCTGGTGATATGGCCAACGGAATGGTCTGTACGGCCTCGGCTTCGCCTTTGTGATGTCGAAATTCATCAATGGCGATGGTAGAGGAACTCCTGATAGTGTGGCATAGTCTGGAAATCTACCCAAGAGACGAATATCCTTGACGCTGAAACCACTAAAGTTGTACTGTCCATCGCTGCACTTGCTGACGTCTTCGTGAAGCTTTACAATGCGGCTGCTGGGGAGGGCGGAAAGGTCGATCTCCTTGGCACCTGCGAACTTTGGGCCGAGCAGGCTGAGCTGCTGTCGCTGGGATGGAGGAAACACTTTTTGGTACGAGATCTCTTGAGACTTGCTCGTCACTGGTTTCTCGGAGAACGATGGCAGAGGCTTTCCGTTTGATGTTCGAGTACGCTTGAGGTAGCTGAAGATGGCTGCTGCCGATAGTACGAGCACAACAAGCACCAGAGCTTTACCAGGGCTAGGCACAGCGTAAAGAGCCGCCATTTTCTTTGAGCTCGCAAATTGTTTCTGGTATTTATCGTGGGGTGTCGTTCAATCGTGGTAAATACGTATGAAGTTGGTTTGTTCGTGTGTCGTTCTTTTGTACTCTTGCCTGGGTCTGCTTACAATTTCCAAGACTACATGTGCTTGCAATCAAGTATTCTATATACAGTTACAATAGAAGCTCCAAGTGTAAGTAGCTCTCCACATTTTCGACGACCCGATACAGCTCTACAATCATTGTGCGTATTTAAGACTTCGATACAAAGAACGGCTGCACTAACGTTCTTAGGTTAATCTATCCGAGAGATATGCAGTCAGCTTCGTGGCCCTTATCTACAAATATTCAATGTTGATCGTTGGCCCGGTATAATTGACCTAATCTGAGTGCATCGGCCTAGATATGACGGTTTGTGACGATGTTTCTGTGCTACGGAGTTGACGATAGGAGAACACGCACAGGTATGAGGAAAATATTGCGAAGACTTAGATCCAAATGGGCTGATCATATGGTGAGGAAATAACGAGGTTGGATTCATCACACCCGAGAAATTATATTAGCCATTGTCGATTTGATTCACCACAATGCAAGACGCCTGAATATACTCCGCAAGTATGTCTGGGAGGGCAAATGCCACGGCCGAGCAATCACAGATAGAGGAATGATGCTTGTCTAGTAGTCAAATGAGGGGTATCACTATCTATCAGAAGGAATGCTTCGACGAGCCAAGTCCGTTATCGCATTGGTGGTGGTGGGCACTACACGTGATAAAGCTCTCCGATGAAGGAATGATGAGGGAGTGTTTGTCGATAAGAGGTGTCAAGCTTGAATTAAAGTATGGTGGTGGATAGTTGGGGATAAGTGGGATTGGGGTTGTGGTTAACGGTTAAAGATGTCGCTCTTTGATGTTATCGGCCTAACGCAACGGCCCCGCGAAGATTACTAACAATAGATATAACTTAGCGAATGTCTACATACAGTGAGGTATTCGGGAGGGCAGAATTTGTAGATAGGGTCCATAGGGCGGAAATTCTGTTAGTCTACTCTCTACGTAACTAAATACATCATGCCTCGTGTTAAAAGAAACATCATAAGAATCTGAGGCTATGGCTTGGTTAGAGACGAGCATAGGCCCGTAGTTGCAATATCCCTTATTTGATAATGAAATATCAATGTTTGGAGTTTCGGTTTTGTCTTGCGTGGTAAGCTAAATGATATATATATGTGAAAACCCGAAAATAAACTAAATTATGAAAACAATAAAGTATGACCGAAAATCAAAACAGCAAGTCAATCGACAAAGTGAAATCACTAAAAGGTACAGTTTTATTATTACTACTTAGCAGTTTCCATCAAAACACCATACAAACCAAAAACCCAATGAATAACACAGTGATAGAACGTACTCCTCGCTACGATTAATAGTACTATGTAGTTAGTCAGGCTTCCTTAGACAATCCAAACAAAGTGGGTTGAGATTCATAACGAGACGGATTAACCTGATTGATAAAAAACTAGTCTATATGGGGTATTTTGTTTTTGTCTGCTCGCTAAGAGATAGAGTAGACATCTTACGTAGATTGATAAAAATATATCAAAAGTATATTAAGTGCCGGTTGGCGTGCGCACTTGGTACTGTCAAGCGATCTTGAAATCGAAGCTTAAAGCTCAAAAGTGTAATGATCTACTGTGGTGAATCGTCATGTAACAGTAGCTGCATGGCATTCTTCGAGCCCTTACAGTCAACACTGAAAGTATTACGTGCCAATGCGCTGTCCAGTCCAGCCTCTCCCTAATACCATTGAACTTGCCAGCTTTCCCTCACCAATCTTACTGCTGTACGTACTATGTACAAGATCCAATCTCCGTGGCGGCCCACTGTTGACACCCCTGTCGCTATTATACGTCACCAGAAAAAAGGTGTGGCTGGTCCATTTTGGGCGGCTGGTCTCGTATTACGAGCTCCGCTACTCTACGTATTCGTCCAGCCACCACTTCCCAGCCACGCACATTTGTATTTGTATTTTATTTTTTTATGTATTTCGAACAGCTGATATAAGGCACGGAATTCCAAAAGTCGACCGGAGCAAGCCTAATAAAGATCACATTCCATCGACAACATTCCAGCGAAGCTCGAGGGACACAGTGGGCATCAAACTAAGGAAAAGCACTCCTCGAACTACGACCTTTAGCCGATTCTCCCGCCCTTCACCAATCGGCTGTTCACCGCCGTGAAAATGACGACGCCCGCCCAGTACCAGCAGAATGGCAATCAAGTACTGCCGCCTAAGAAAACTCGGCAACGATACCGGCGAGAGACTGACGATTTGGACACGGCGACTAGAGAGAGCTATGTTGACCCCTGGGCATACAACGATTACCCGTCGGGACCGCCCAGCGCAAACACCGCTGCAGCTCGCCAGAGCCCACGCAACAGCGTGCCCATGAGCCCCGAGACCGGACCATCTGTGTCTCCTGCCCTTGTTTCTGCATCCAACGACATGTCACGCACAGCCCGCCAACGGCCACCCTCATACGAAACTAGCACTGAACAATTGTCCCGTGGTGGCTATAGCGGCGACCGCCGGCGTCCACAGGCATCCGCACAATCTCAGTCATACAACCCCGCGCAGCCTCCTGCGGCGGCGCCAGCAGGAAGCCGCAACATGCCGGCCGGAAGTGCACTCATGCGTCAGACACAAGCGCAGCAGTCATCATCACAGCCGCACCCTTCAAGTCAAAGCTACCCGCAGGCCAGCAGCCACCCACCCACAGGCCCATCGCCACCGAGCCAAACAGTGGCACAGGCAGCCGGTGCGTCAATCTCTCGGCTCAAAACGCCGAGTGTGATGGATTCTGTTCTGCAGCCTCTTGGAATCAAAGTCCAAGAGTACGACAGACTCATGCACGAGGCCCAGGATGACATGAAACGCTTGGACGACGAGTTACGCGCTCTTCAACTGCGTCGCGATGAAGCGGAAACCCGATTTCTCGATGCCGAAGCGCGGCACAAGGAATGGCAGCAACAGTACGACGGTGTGCGTCGCACCCTCACTGGCGAGGCGCCAGCTGCATCTCAAGCGCCGCCAATGCCCCAGGTCAAAATCAATGAGCCCTTGCCCAGCCACAACACACAAACAAACAATATTCACGATGGCAACAACGACGAAGATGACGACGACGACGACGACGACGACGACAACGAGCCGGTGTACAGGCGGCCTTGGTCGATGAACCACCAGAGCAGCTTCACGAGTACGAAGTCAAAGGGCAGACGAAGCCGTCTTCTTTCTGGCATATTTGGGGCCTAAAACAAAGCGTACCCATGACACTACATAGGGAATTAGTGAATCAGGAATCGGAATCGGAGAACTGGGTTCTGTTGATCAACTGATCTTCAGTTTGGGTATGGTTTGACGACATTATTGGCTTTGGTTTTGTTTTGCATCATATTTGATTCAGGACACTTTCGGTAGCATTTCTTCTCTTATTCAATCACTATTTTTATCATTATTTCAGTTCCAATCTCAGTATCTCTATTTTGTCTCTCACAATACCATATAATTGTCCGTATTATACATAATCGTTTAGACTTACACGTAACATCAGTACGCCTTAGTAGTGAGATTATTATAAAGGCCGTTTTAACGGTTTTTATAGCTAAATGCCATTAATAGCCAACAACCGGTAGTAACGGGCTAAAACAATACTGATAAATAAATGTCAAATTAAAGTTTTAAAAAATCAAATCAAAACAATCAAAACGAAAACGACAAAATAAACAAAACAAACTAAAAAATAACAAGGACAAAGTAAAAGCCCCCCCCAATAACGCCATTTCAGATGCTGGCCTACTTCTGAGCTCACCTCCCCCAACCTTCCTCTTCTTCCCCTTTCTGGTGTCAGTTCCGTCTCTGGGACAAACTAAAGTCCAGAGGCCCGTGCTTGGTAGGGTCATGATACACCACGCCGTACTGGTTGCGGTCGTTGTTGTTGTAGATGGCGCGGACAGGGCCAGGAGGTTTGCCTGGGGTCCATGGTAAGGCGGTGCCTGGCAGGAGAGGAAACTCGCGCAAAGGCGCCACCGCCGGGATGGCATTTTGCTCCCGGTTACTGTGAGGCTTAGGGTAGCCTCGGCCTCGGCTAGCCTGTGACTGCGGCGCGTTCTGCACCTGTTTGTCCGCGTCGGACGTTAGAATGTATCGAGCGGGATGGCCAAGAGGGAGATTGGTGTTTTCAAACTGTAGACGTCAGACGCGTTAGAGGAGCAGGAACGGAAAGACGGACAGCACAGATTGCGAACAACCAGCACAGCCGATACGCACATATGAACAGCCCGTGGGCCGCTGCACAGTCTGCTCAAGGGTCGTAGTCGACTTGCCCCCGGAGGGTTGGTTATTGTTCTGCCAACCGTTGTTACCTCTGCCGTTCGTTTCCATCGTCACGGTCTTGAGCGTGATGGCTAATGGATGAAGGATCTGTGGCCATGAGGTGTGTCTTTGTGATCGAGTGGCGGCGCAGCATAAGCTTTGATCTTGACTTTGCACAGCTGTGAGAGTATCGCAGCCAGGGGACTGATCTCCTTAAGTATTGCCCATGCCTGCAGCTTCCTGTTCGGCCTGCCGCCCGGACGCTGCTTAGCATCGTCGCTCTTCAACGAACTCTAACCGAGCACTGTCGTCCAGGTTTTTCAGAAACGCCCTATATCTTACCAGGACCAAGTACACTTTTCCTGGCGGCCAGGCACTTAGCACTTACATTCGGGCTTTGTCGTCCAGTCATTCTAGAGCGCCCTGCATCTTGCCGGGGCCGCAAGTGCAGTTTTCAAGGCAGCCAGACTGCAATTCGCTTCGTGTTGCGTCCACGACACAGGCAGACTCCGTACTGGACAGGACCAGCTCGAATAATCAGCATGCTGTCATCCCTGAGTCTTTCGTAACAGAGAGGGGCTGGGTCGAGCCCGCCGGTTGGCTCTGGCCGTCACTTTTCTTGATATTTTGGAGACAACACAGGCTGCGAGTACGTGACCCATGGGGGACCCCGCTTATACAAAACGAGGGGCTTAGCCAGCCTTGTCTCCCCGTCTCATCTCACCTCATGCAACGGCGCTGCGAACGGCCACGACGCACCAGTAGTAAGCGAAACTTATCTACATGGTCTTCAGCCGCCGACATTGTCCAAAGCTGCTGCGCCTGCTTCCTCGCCAACGCCAATTAAGGGCGCCCTTCCTTGTGGCCTTGTCGTCGCCATCCGCATGTGTTTCTCGGCTTCTCTTCGTCTCAACGCCGCTCTCATCTGCCTCCACGACGCACCAACGACGGCCCCTCAAAATTCCCTTTGCTCACATGGCTTTAACTCTATCCTCGTCTACGGCGCCTGACGTCCCGGCTGTCGACGCAGTAAAGGCGTCGATTGTGCAGAAGCTTGCGCTCATCGTGGACGACACATGGTCGGACCACGACAAACAGATCCTGGGAATCTTCAAGACCTTGGCACTCGCCCAGCAGCCGTCCAAGGACAATTCGAGCGACGCCCAAGAAGAAGTGGCACCCGTCATAACGACCGCCGCCGCCATGTCGCCAGCCACCGCCGTGTCGCCGGCCGCCGCCGCAGCGGCTACGCATATACGGCAGCTGTGTCCTGATCCTGCGATGACCGGCGACCTCGAGGCCTATCTGATGGCACTGTGGGAGACGGTCATTAGCGTTGTGAAAGTTATGCCCTACGACAGTCCGCTCCAGGACGAGGTCGTAGCTGTATTGGAGAGCCTGCGGTCACACGCCAAAACGACCGTGCGGTTGTGGGGGGTATGTGTATCTGTATTTGTTTTGTTTCTGCTTTCTGTTTCTTCGTCAATGCTGGATGGCTAATGGGGCCTTTGTCTTCTGTAGAAAGAAGCACGCCTTTGGCGAGACCTTCCCTTGCTGTTGTCCTTCATGTCTGAAGCCTGGATTGGTATGTTCCCCCCCACCCTGCACTTATCGTATGGCAACAGCGTGTGCATACATTCTGACATTCTGACATAACAACAGATCCTGCTCCTGAGGGCGAAGACGAAAAATTGGCCGAGGACGGGTACTCGCCCGTCGTGTCGGAATGGATCAATCTCAATGCCTTTGCCGCCCGCATCATGGAAAAGGGACTGCTTCGCTGGACCGTGTTTGCCGTCATGGGCATCAGCCAAGCACTCGAACGTGAGCCCCCCAACAAGGAGGACGCGACACGCCGGCTGTTTTTCGAAGCACAGGTGCAGACCGCCAGCCAATGGATCCTGCTCGGCGGCACGGAAGTCTTTCGCGACGCCTTCCGCACGAACGGCATCAACGAGACTGAGCTGCAGGCAACACCGTCCGGCGCACTGTATGTTGCGAGTGGTGGACGGCCCGGGTTGAACATGAACCGCTGGTGGTTTTGGAAGAAGCGACTCGAGGAACTGGGGTCTACTGACGATGCCGATGGTATCAACGACAACGGTTTTCGCAAGAAGGTGCGCGCAGAAGCGCAGCAAGCGGCACGGCATATGGACGACATCGTGGCCCACGATGGCCGGGTGGTCGTGCGCAGGCTAGACTCGGACGAGGCCGACACGGCGGAGGGGAAATGCGAGGAAGCGCCTGCCGGTTGATTGTTCTCTTCTGCATGGTTATTTTATATATCATTGCACGACTTCATACTGGATGTGCCTTCTTGTGCCCGTACGTAATTCTCTACTGAAAGAAAAGAAGCGCCGGTGCCCGCCTCCGACCGTCCTGGCAGTTGCCGCCATCTCCGAAGCCCGGTGTCCTACACAACTACACTGACAACGTTCTAACGAGGTAGTCTCTTTTGATAATATTTTTAGATTATGTTATTGTTTAAACAAACGAAACCGAAGTGTTTTCTCCCCGGTACTTGCTATCGGAGCGTTTGAGATCTACCGAGGGGAAGGGGCGAGTATTTCCTAGTAGATCGAAAGGTTATACGTCTTTTATTACAACAGCTACACTTTAAGCGATAGGGTTACCCGTCAATAACCTGTCGCTCGTGGATCGTTGCGTACGGCTTGGCTCTGACAGAGATTTAACATACATAAAAGATAAGACGCTCCCTTTACCTCGCCTCTCCTCGGCCGTCCACACCTGCAATCAAGACAACGTTCCGTCCCGCATCATTTTGACACAGATAAAGCCCGTGTAGTTCTCCTTCGTGAAAATGGTGACCATCGTGTCCGTCGTCCTGTCCTTACTCTTGTCTGTAGCCGTGTCCGTTGCATGTGTGTCCGTTGCCGCCATGTTTACCGTGGCCGTCGTGATTGTGGTCGTAGCCAAGCAGGGGGGGGGGGGGTTGACGAGAGTCTCCATGTGGAGCTCATCAGTGATAGTGGTGGCCATATTGAAAGCTTATGAGCGCTTGCTGGCGCGCTCGCTTGACGATTTATGTCCTCGCTGACTATGGTCAGTAAAGAATTGTAGGCCGCGTTTGTTTTACGCATTTCTGCGGTGACACAGCACAGTGGCGGTGTCTGTTGTTTGACAGTGAGGATGCCGCGACAAGGCTCTGTCAGCTTCGGTAACACACTAGTTGTCGTCGAGGTAGCCTGGATACTCGGTCTCTAGTTGAGCATGTACGTTCGCTGTCTTGGGTGTCGTCAGGTACAGCTGCGTCAGACGTGTCGAGAAACGCATCGTGGGGTGTTCGTATCCACCACGAACGCCAGCGATGCTGCTAATCGTCCATCTTGCGTCGATCCTGCGCCTGGCTGCATCTGTTGCTCTGCGACCTCCAGCAGGCCATAGATGGCTTCAAAGCACGTTGTCGGGTCCGGCTGCGTACCGGCAGCGCGCTCTCCAGGTCGAAAGATGGCGGTGGCACTTCGTTATGGCCAGAAGCTCTGTAGGCCTTGGCTGCTTCCCACCGCGCCCACGCAATGCACGACCAGTACATGATCGGTCGCGGCGCCTAGGGGCGGTGCAGGCCCAGCGAGATGGCCATGGCGGACACGGCGGTCAACCATGACAGGTGCTTGGGGCCGGCCGTCACAGAGTGGACATGGATGGACGCGCGCAGGGGTCGTGGACATCGAAGCACTGCCGGACGGGCTCGATAACGTCTGAGATGAGATCATTGTCGGTGTTTATGCGCGGGTTGGTGAGCGCGCCGATGTCTGCGACCGCAAACCCTTTGCGCCACCTTTGCTCACCCGCGCTGTGTGTCTACTTGCCGCGCTCGGCAACGGGCCAGCAGGGGGCAATGATGTCAACGTACCGGGAGAAAGATACGGGGCAATACTCCGATGAATGAGCGGTCATGGCAGCCTACAAATCCAGGAGGGGTATCAATGGTGCCTGCGGTGGCTGGGCTCTTTACGCTGCGAGTTGATTAACCGGTAACGCCGTTCGTCGGCTTTTCGCAGTGCGGTCTTTGGCTTCCAGTTTAGAAAACATTTTAATATAGTCGGGAATATACGAGTTATACCCATCTATAGCCGCGATAGCTACTACCGTCCGCACCGTTTAGAACCAAAACTTGATCAAAACAATACAAAACAGCTTCTACAAACGGCGGGGACTACGTCCTATTAAACCTTTCCAAAACGAGTCCGGGGAAATAACCCCCCCAAGTTGTCAGCGCTCAATTAAGACGTATACTAAAGATTTTGTCCCAACTACTAAAACCGCAAAAAACGGCGGCCACTTCCACCAAGTTCTGCGGCCGCAACAGCACATTCTTGCATTGTTCTATATATACATACTATACTTTGTAAACGCGACTATTAGGGCCTGTTCCAGAATCCTCAGTTCAGTGTCAGCAGGAAAAGTTCAGCACAAAACTAGAGATTTTCCCCCCGAAAAAACGTCGTGTCACCTAAAATGCACCTAAATGCTGGTTGCCGACGGAAACTGACGGAAATACTTATGAATAGGGATGTCGCGATGTATCTTTTTATTTGATACATACGCGTATTCCGTAGTTTTATTAATTCGTTTATAGATGTTTTTGTCGATGTTTTTATCGATGTTTTTATCGATGTTTTTATCGATGTTTTTATCGATGCTTTTATCGATGTTTTTATTAAAATACTTTTGACGGCTATTTAATGCTTCACAAAGGTAAGTTCCCGCTAGCCACTAATTTCTTGACCCGTTGGCGCAGTTTTCTGCTGAGAAATCGCTGCTGACGCTGAACTGAGGATTCTGGAACAGGCCCTTATTGTGGACCGCTGCGCGATAACCTGGGAACAATAAGTGCTGCCCAGATTTGAATTTGACATCAATCACTCAACTTCGCAAAGGCTCAATATGTGAAGGCACATCCAGAAAATATTGCTGAGCCGCTAAGATGGCGTCTGACAACACTGCATCACTCCCCTACCATGAGCCCTCTATCGAGACAGTGCTTATTCTGTCCTCGTTCATCGTCTTATTAAACATTGTTAATTGGATCGTTGATAAATGGCTCTTTTGTGGCCTTGTTGGCCAGATCCTCCTTGGTGTCGCCTGGGGCACACCTGGAGGCCAGCTTCTGGCTTCCGACACCGAGAAGGCCGTCGTCCAGCTGGGATATATTGGCCTCATCCTGCTCGTCTTTGAAGGTTTGTACGCCGTTTTCGAACCACAAATTTGTGCAGTCGTTGCTGACCACCTATAACCAGGCGGCTTGTCGACAAACATGTCTTCTCTTCAAGCCAATTTAGGGTTGTCGACTTTCGTGGCCCTGACCGGCGTGGCAGTCCCCATTTCACTTTCGTTCATCCTAGCACCCCTTACCGGTGCAACCCATTTGCAATGCTTCGCTGCCGGTGCTGCCCTTTGTTCTACCAGTCTGGGAACGACTTTTGCCGTACTTCGTGCTTCAGGGTTGGCTTCAACGCGTCTCGGCGTGGTGCTCACGAGCGCTGCTATGCTCGACGACGTGGCCGGGCTGGTGATGGTCCAGATCATCTCGAACTTGAGTGCTGATACTTTGCAACTCTCGCCTGCCACGGTTCTGCGACCTGTACTCGTCTCGGTTGCCTTTGGTGTTACTGCTGTTGTCATTTGCCGCTTTGGTCTTACTCCGCTGTCTAAAATCATCGGGCGCCCAAACTCCCGCATGCTCATAGCGGCGAGCCATGAGAGAGCACCGCTTGTTAGCCACATTATTTTATTAGTTGGCGTCGTTGCCGCATCGAGCTATGCCGGAACATCGAATCTATTTGCGGCATACATTGCTGGCGCAGTGGCCAGCTGGTGGAAGACCAATGACTTACTCCCAGCCAAGTCAACATCATTCCAGCATGACACCCAAAGACAAGGCGGAGGTGCAAATGATGAATCTGCACGTTCCAAGATACAAGCGGCAGCCCGGCCAAGGCCGCCTCACTTGGTTGGTGATGTCGTCCAACCTGACCCACCCATGGATACACCGCAGTGTGTAAACACCTTCGACAAATACTTTCACCCAGCACTGGCGTGTATATTACAGCCGTTCTTTTTTGCGTCTGTAGGGTTCTCGATCCCCATTACGCGCTTGTTTTCCGCGGAGATCGTCTGGAAGGGCATGGTTTATACCGTCTTGATGATGCTTGGCAAAGCTGTATGCGGACTCTGGCTTATTCGACTACCTATTTCCAGTGACTTGCCTCATTGGATCTTTAAGATACGAGGTACGCTACGAGCCAAGACTCAAACGAAAGCCGAACCCGGAAGTGTTTTGCCAGAGCAAACGAGTCCTATCGCGGTTGCAGATGCCAGCTTGGGTCCGCAAGAAATATATTTGCAGAGTACACCAATAACGACGGGTACGAACACAAATAATCTGAGCAAAAACTCCACGTCCAATCCAAGAAAACCTCTGTCATTATACCCGGCGTCAATACTTGGCCTTGCAATGGTTCCGAGGGGTGAGATCGGCTTCTTGATATCATCGATTGCGCAGAGTGGTGGTATATTTGAATCTGCGACTGACAGCACACAATCGGATATTTTCTTGATTGTCACATGGGCTGTTATGCTTTGCACAGTACTTGGTCCTTTATGTGTTGGCCTTCTCGTCCGTCGGGTACGCAGACTCGACACCGAAATGGGCGAATCGCAGTCACAAAGGAATGTACTTGGCGTATGGGGATTGTGACAGAATAAGCTGCTCAAGTTAATTCAATTAAATACAGACTTTAATATTATAACTTTCGATAAGGATGTATTCTTTGATATTATATTAGAAGATAAATATGTCACAGTACTATAGGATGATTAAGTTGGAATTATGGGGTCGTTCTGAGGCAATTCGTATGAATTCGACCTCTAGAGCTTGGCAGAGCAAGTACTGGCGGTAAGTGTCTTGTTGGTGGACTGGCCCAGACCCAAGCAAGTGGCAATCTTGAAGAAGACATCAATGCTGTTGTAGGTACCGCCGAAGGTCTCCTGGCATGGGCCGCGAGCATACTATTTTCGATGTTAGTATTGTAGACAGATCCGTAGGATACTGAAAACGAAAAGAAAAGAAAAAAAAGAAGAAGAAAACTTACGACGGGGACATCAGTCAGCGAGTGGACACCCTGAGTGTCATCGTGGCCGAGAGTGCCGTTGACAACAAATCCATCTGGGTTATCAAAGGCAGAGACATAGCCGTTGGTGTTGGGAATACGGGAACCAGTCCGGTTGACTCTGTAGTTCTCGCGACGGTCAGGACTGGCACCCATGCCAGCAGCAATAGCGTAACGGGGATCCCAGTTGACAGGGAAGTTAGCACCAGTGTTGTAGCTGACGCCCTCCTGCTCAACATTGTACTGCGAAAGACCAGAGTTCTGGTAGATACCGACAGCAGAGCGCTTCTCGCGGTCAGTGGGCTGCTCGGACAGGTACTTAGTATCGGCGTTACCAAAAACATCTATGACTGTTAGTCGGGCCTCGTACATTAGCAAAAAAGTGGAATATTCACATACCAAAACCGTGACCATGGTCAGCAGTCACAACGATGAGAGTGTGGTCAAGCTCGCCTAGCTCCTCGAGCTTCTTGTAGGTCGCACGGATGGTGTCGTCAAGCTCAAGCAGGTCACCCAGAGCACGCTGGTAATCGAGAACGTGCATCTGCTTGTCGATAGAAGCGGCCTCGGACATCAGAAAGAAACCCTCCTCGCCGCTGCGCTCGTGGAGGACATCAATGGCCTTGAGAGTCATCTCCTTCAAGCCAGGAAGGTCGGTCGCGGCCTTCTTTGCGCCTGTGGGGTCATTGGTGAAGCTGTTGAGGTTCTCGGGGAAGACGTTGCGATCAATCCAGACAGGGAGGTTCGACTTGCAGAAGACACCAAGGGCTCTCTCGGTGTTAGGAGCAGCCTCGAGAGCAGTCTTGTTCAGGCTGACGCTGTAGCCCTTCTCAGCAAACTTGGCGAAGTAGTCTTGGCCCTTGTATGAGCCCGAGCCGGCAAGGAAGTTTTCGGCACCGCCGCCAAAGTAGACATCGGGGCCGCCGGCATGGGTCCAGGAGTAGTTGTTGACGCCATTCAGGGCCTGCTCGATCAAAGGTCCATAAGTACCGCGAGATCTGGTGTGGGCAGTCAGGGCGATAGGAGTAGCATCAGCGAGGAAGGCGGTGGAGACAGCACCCCAGGCTGAACCCTGTAATTGCGGTCAGTTGGCAGGTCAGACACCAAAACTCTAAATCGACTTACCCAGATGCGCTTCACAAGCTCAACAATGGTCTCGACCTTGGGGTCGTCGAAGAGATCGGGGGAAGAGTCGGCGTATACACTAAAGAGTCAATAACCAAGTCATAAAGACGTGTTGACCAAACAGACCCTATAAGACATACCCCATAGCGTTGACAGAGCTCTTATGGCCAGAGAAAAGGGCAGACGCGGAGTTGGCACTATCGGTGATGAAGCTGTCGATGGAGTGCGTCATCTGGTGGCCAAGAACGGGGAACTCATCGAGCTTCAGTAGAGTCTGATACTTTCCGTTGATAGTCTTGTGTCCGAGAAGTCGGGCAGCCGTGATCATGTTGGTAGTCATACCATCACCTATCATGTTTAGTTGTATATTAAAATCTCGGATCACTTCTGTACACACGTACCAACAAAGAGGATGACATTCTTGGCCTTCTTGCGCTCAGCCAGGGGACGGACAGTCCACGTAGCAGTGGTGGTCTCAGTAGAGTAGTACTTGAGAGTGACGGTGTAGTCGCCGGGCTCGTAGAGAGCGACCCGGCGATAGATTTTGGAAGCAACGTGGACAAGCGATGGCTCGCCAGCATCCTTAGCATACAGGTCCTCGTACCAAGTGAAGCTCCATTTCTCAATGGCAGGCTCCTCGGTGATGCCAAAGAACTCCTCGATGGTCTTGGTCTCGCTACCGTCCTTCGCAATTGTGACGGAGAAAGCCTCGTCAGGAACACCACCATTGGCCTCGCTTCCGTTGACTGGAGCGTGAACCTCAAAACGAATATCGAACTGCTGTCCCGCGAGGAAGTCCTGCTGGTCAGGAGGAATAACGCAACCGAGGGTCGGGCAAGTACCCAGGCGCTGGAATGTCTGGGCCGTGGCAGCCGAGGCAGCTGCCAGGAGAAGAAGGGCACGGCGCATGGAAATCATTATTCCTGGTGCTTTAGCTCAGTCTCTGGATCTGGCGATTGTGAACAAAGAGTAAAGACAGAGAGGTTCTCAAGAGTTCCAGCAAGGTTGCACTTTTGGTGTCTTATAAAGATCGACATGGCCGCGTCCAAAGATTTTCTCTATCGGCTGCACACCCGCGGCTCCCCTGAGCGTTGAAAACTCGTCCGCACGTGTTTTCTGCATCGCGTCTTTTCCATCTTGGCGTCAAGAGAGTAATCAATGAGCGAGAACCAAGCTGGTGAAGCATGCGCATGGCATGCGCATGGCATGGCATGGCATGGCATGGAAGAACAAGACGTGAGTGTAAGAAATACAGACTAGTAAATCAGAGGCCTCTTATCAGAGCACGTGTACCAATGCTGTTCCTTAATATTATAAACCAAGACACAGGAACACTGCAATTTGACAAAGACTTATTTCTTTAGGTCCTTGGCTCTGATATTGCGTTGTCCTTGGCGGAATCTTGCTAAGTCCAAAGCCAAGGCTCTATATCTCTGGGCGTGTAGAACGTGCCTGGGACGTACACCTGGGCTGGCTTGTCGCTGGTGTAACTTGGATAACCGACGGATTCCGACTGAAGCAGAACAATATTTCGTTCCGACGTCTTGACCGAGCGATAAACGTCTCAAAAGTCGTTGCAAAGAAGACATGAGTCCGTCTTGATATATGTTCACTTCATACTATGTAGCCCAATAGTTCAGTGTCGGGTCTAGACGCAATATGGATCACTTCCTAACAGCTCCTGGTCGATAAGATGTATCTTAGCGCATTGGGTGGCATCAGCCATATCATATTACCTTGCATAGCACTTCCGACGCACAAGTGTATTTACTCCATACCATCGCTGCTTTCAGTCGAGCATTGCTGATCGCTACGATTTGAGGAACATGCTGTCAACCTGTAAAGGAAAATAAAACACTCGGTAATACAATCAGAAGTTTGGAATCGTTGAGTATCGGAATATAAAGCGTCTCTGCCGACCTGACGCGCTGCCTATATATCCGCTCAAATGAACGAGTGAGCACGCGTGCATCAGTCTGCTCAGTGCGAACGGCCCGTTGCGGTGTGGAAAACCTCACCTTTGATATTCGTTGGTGGCTCTGTGGATCACTAACACTTGTCTATAAACGATGTAGGTGAGATGGTGGACTTGTATGTTATTCCACTACTGCGTGACGAGATTGTCTTTGCGGGTTACAATATAGACTACAAACTGACAGAGCTTTTGATAAACATAGTGATCGGAGTATAGCAGATATAGACTGCATTGAATATGGGTTCGTGTGTCACATGACAGTTTATTGTCTGCATTACCTACGGCTGCTTATTCCGCCGATCTCTGTTGAGGAATGGAGCATTCACTTGCTTGACAATATAATGTACGCCGGAGATGAGACGCCACGCCCTTCATATGAGCAATACCGATTATGTACGATATCTATTATTGTGCGACAGAATTAGGTGATGTCTACGCGCCTTTTTAAGCCCCTATCGGGCTTCATCTACAGTTTTTATATTTATGCTCAATTGCAAATGTATATTTCTTTCTGAGCTGGTGGCAAAGGCTGTCTTGTGTGCAATGCACAATCAGACGGCCCGCAGTAAACCACATGTACGTCGTACATGTATTGCAGTAGTAACTGAACGACTAGTGGAGGGGCTTTTCTTGGCGGGTTAGCGTCCTATGCGGGGATTGAACCTACGTAGTATGTTCTTCCATGCCTTACTTGATGTAATCGGACTAGAGAGCTACACACCTTCAAAGTTGCAGAGCTCCGACAAAGAGCATCTCTTCTACCGCATATATTCTACTTGGGATATACCTTCGTAGACGAAATTAAACAGAAGGTCTTATCACTGTTGTTTGGGTCCTGACCTAGCCTCTTTTGCGCGCTCCCCGACACCCAAGAAAACGACAGTGTGAAAAGGCACGATCATGCCCGGAGTTCCGTCTAGCCGTGGCTGTGATGCATGTCGTCGCCAAAAGAAAAAGGTATGTTGAGGATGGCGCCACGCGGCCGTCCGTAACCTGTACTCCAGAATACGCAACGGATACTAAAAAAAAAAAGTGTGACGAATCGAAGCCGGCCTGCGGACGATGCTCTCGTCTTGGGATAGAATGCCATGGCGCGGGCAAGCAAAGATATAAATTTCAGATAAACACAAAGGGGCAACCACCCCGAAGGCGCAGCCCCAAGGAATGCTCCCAGCGATCCGGTAGCGAGTCCTCTACTGGCGCTCGGGTGCCGCCGTCGGCGTCGACGACCATCCCGTCACAGCAGCGACAGGGGCAGTCAGAACGTCAGATAACGACTTCGCCATCACGTCCTGGACTTTTTATACTCACAACACCGTCTGGTACTGCCCAGACAGCTATCACTGGGCGCCTTGTCTCTGCTCTAAAAGTGACAGACCCCCGCTTCGACCTGTCGATATACGGGTCATTCCTACGCGAGATTCCATGTCGAGTCGGATGCAGTCCGGTTCTCGATGCAGCGGTGTCAGCGCTAACGGTCACATTTCCTCTGGCTATGGCAGTGCCATCCACTGACCCTGTATCGTCATATGCGGCTCGACCGACAGTGGAGATGCTGCACCATTATGGCTACGCCTTAAAAGCATTGCGGGCAAGCCTGTGCAGCCGTGATAGCATATCCGCGCCCGAGACACTCTGTGCCCTCTATCTTATTGTCGTGCTGCAGGGCTGGCTGCAGCAGGATGAGGGTAGCTTCCCCAGCCATGGTGAAGCTATCGCCACGATACTCACTGCAATGAAGTATCACCAGACTGGGTGGGGGGACTTTGAACTCGGCATTGTCAAAACTCTCTCATTCTTGGTAGTAAGTTGATCCACTCTAAAGCTATGAGCTTTCTCAGCTATGGTTTGTTTTGGCACAGTGAAATTAACAATACAGATAATGGAGAGCTTTATCAACCCGCGCATCGAGCTGGATAAACATTTGCGACGAATGGCGGACTGCGAGCCTCTGCCAGCAGCAGCTCCTCACCCGCAGGCAATCAGCTGTCTCGACAACAATACTCTTGTAGATATTTCTACATTCTTGCGCCACCCTAGCTATCACTACGACAGCATCGCCGAGGCATATGATCGTGTCCGGGCCGACCGTGCCAAGTTTGCCTCACTCATTGCATCAATACCAGTCGTTCCGTCGGCCGATGGTCATATTCTTCAACCGCCGTCGCAGAAGTACTGCTACGTACACATACGATACCAGACCGGGTATGCCACCTTGACACTGTTAGCTATCCGCGTCGCTGCTGTTCTAGCAGGGATGCCGTGTGCTCGTAATAGCGAGGGCGGTAAGACTGACCTGAACCTCGATGCCGATTTGAGAATTTATGTCAATGATCTGGCCACTGTTGCGGAACAAGCCATACAGTACTACCCTTTAGGCTCTAGTTTCATGCCAACTTGCCTCCTAGCAGCTTATGCAACGCAGACGTCGCTAAGTGAAGATCTACAACAGCAGACGCGCATCATGCGTCTCTTTACCCGGTATCGGCCCGGTGTCGATTTCGAACGAGAGTGGCTGAAGATTCAAGAGGCAGAGGACAACCAAAGAGCATGGGGTAGTAGCAGCGCACAATCCTCAGAAACGGGGAGTAGCGACAGCGGTGGTCCGGATGTTATAATAACCAAGACCGACATGTGCTGCATCCTTTAGAGTATCATGGTTTTGATTTTGCCGCACGTGGATAAGATCTGGGTGGCGGGGAATGCTAGAACAATACCGTCTAGGGATATAATGACAAAGTAGAGACTTATATACTGTACAATCAAACATAATATCGTAGACTGGTATAAAAGATATCACCAGCAGGCGACCCGCTTGGCACCCGGCCACGAGCGTTGCCGTCTATCAACATATCAACCTCCTACTAAATTTACTTCAGAAGTTTCCATGAAGCAGTCTCACACCAGATTCTGGCGTACCACTGATGCAGCTCCTCCATCCAGGCCGGCATGGGGCCCTTGACTCCAGCAATCTTACCCTCGCTGGAGTAGAGGATACTCTTGAGACGCAGCTCGACCTCCTCGCGGTTCTTGTCCATTGTCGCACTCATGAAGAAGAGGCCGTCCGAGGGACGCAGGCCTGTATTGCGCGGGCTGTCACCGCAGCGCACAGCAATACTTGTCGGTGTTTTTTCCACGACTTCGAAATGGTCTGTAATCTTGGTGCCCTTATCGTAGTTGCTGGTCGCCAGCTGCTCGGTCTCCCAGAGCTGACTCTCCGTCTCGGGGGCGCGGTACTTGTACTCCAGATATTGTCTCTGGATGGCGTATCCTTTATTAATTTTTAGCATTTGCTTTTTTTTTTTTTATATACTGCTGCACTGCACGTCTACCACTGCAGTGACAGCACATACCTAGACCACCCCATACGCCGCGGCAAAACTCGAGTGCCAGGTCGCCATCCTTCTTAAGCAGCTCAGGTCTTATTTTGCTAAAGGGAATCCGCTTAGTGCACACGTCCTGGGTAGATGGGTTTCTTGCGGGGTTGTGGCGCTTGTAGACGCTTGAGCTCCAGACGGGATCCGAGGTATCGAGAGGGGAGATGACGGGGTTTGCAGAGGCGAGGTAGGCTGCCGCTGTAGATGTGCCGAGGAGGCCTGTGAAGACCAGCTTGCGAGTGATGCCCATGGCGAGTAGATGTGTGCTGCTGGTGGGTAAATAAAAGACTGTGGTTACGTAGGTATTGTCGTAAACTTAAAAATTGGGTATGCAGTGCAGTAGGTGGTAATAAACAGAATGCCGTTGGTTATCAGGAGAGGTTGCGTGAGTTAAGGTGGGGAAACAATAGATTGCGCACGGATCACATGGATATCTGAATCACGTGTCATGATTATGTCCCAGCCTCGCGATTTAACTTGATATTGCAACCGACACCGCTCCTTATCATCGCCAGTCAATCGATGGTCGCATTACTAGCAGAATTGGCCATAGGTTTTGTTTGTATGGCTTTAAAATCAGTATCCATTTCGCAGGTATTCTTTGTATTTCTCATGCTGTGATTCGAAGTTAAGATTGCAAACAGACCACATTTGATGTGAGTTAATAATTCTCATGAAATTAAAAGTATTCGGCAATATTTTTTGCTTCAGTTTTTATTAAAGCTTTGCTTTATGTTGCTGCCGAATATCAGGGCATGTTATTTAACTTTTTTAATAGATGCTGTTCTTCGACAACGTCACTTTAGTAAAGCATTTCAAAAGGAAACTGGACTTAATGGCCACCTGAACAGTGCGATACTGAATTGTAGCACCACATTATGAAATAAAACTGTAGACAATCATGGCATAGCCATATTCGTAGTCGATACTCTTTATTGCATCGGGCGTGCCACTTGTCTGGGGCACGCTGTCTGCCTTGTGCGTCATTGCCCTTTGCCCATTGTCCTTGTTGACGGCCAGCGGCACATTACACCTAACTAGGACTAGCGTTCTCCACAGTCGGTCCCTTACAGTGAGATTTCCAACTTGTGACCGTTGGCAGCATCGCCTCAAGTCTGAGTTAAAGTGTGTCTAGTAGCGCACCGTGATGCCCGATCTGGCGCTTAAACAAGCGTAAGAGCCCTACTATACATTCTGACAGATTTGCGAAATACGATGTTGGTAAGCTCCGAAGCAGCGTACAATTACTCAGACGCGAGGTATAAAGCTGCTCGCCATGCCGTTCGAAAATACCGTCTTTTGTGTGAATACTCTTCATGTCATCACGCACTACTTGCACTAAAATACTCAGAACCTCCAGCATGAAACTCAATTATCTCTATACTTTGCTCCTCGCACAGGGTGTCGTTTCCGACTTCGCTACTGCTGGGTGGCCCGCCCCTGTCGACCTGAGCAGCAACAACAGTCTTGTAGCCAGGACGTTTGTCAACATCACCGATACTCTCGAGCAGTACATACAGGAAGACGGCAAAACCACAATATCACCGGCAATTCTTAGAGGCATAAGCAATCTTACATTCTCTGTCGGTGTGTTCTCTGTCCATGATGCTGCAGCCTTCGAGAATCTCCAGTATCATTATACCGCCCCGGAGATCGCCACTGCTGGCAACGGCACAACTTCAGTCGATGCCGATAGCATCTACCGCATCGCCAGCGTCACCAAGGTCCTGACAGTCCTGTCTGGCCTTACCAATCTCTCACCCAAAGACTGGGACCGATCTCTTGCTAGCATATTCCCGGCGCTGACGGCGTACCAACGCAACCACACTGTCGATGGATTCGCTGTCGATTGGGACGCCGTCACACTCCGCAGCCTGGCCGCTCAAATTGGCGGTGTGCCCAGAGATGGACTGCCCAGCGGAAATGAGCTTCTAGTCATGGAGGCTCTTGGACAGGTCGACCCTGCTACCATGGGCCTCCCGCCAAGCTCACCGTCCGATATTCTTGAAAACCCACCATGCCTGGAGGAGCTCCTTGCCTCTGGGGGGACTCTATGCACGGAGACACCGTACTTGGAAAGCATATCAAATCGCCCGCCTACGTTTGAGGCATGGGCGGCACCTGCATATGCTAATAATGGGTTTGTTATGCTCGGAATGGCCCTGGCAAAGCTCACCAACTCTTCTTACCCCGACTTGGTCCAGTCATCCGTATTCGGCCCTCTGTCGATGAACTCATCTAATATCAACACACCCCCGAAGGACGTCTGGAACCGCAGTGTGATTGCCTACCCTCAGGATCCGTCGGTCTTCTTTGATATTGAAGCCGGTATTCTTGCAGGCTCTGGTGCAGCTTCGTCAACGCTGAGCGACATGGCACGTCTGGGCAAAGGTATCCTCCGGTCACAGCTGCTGCCGTCTTCCGAGACCCGCCGCTGGCTCAAACCTGTTTCGTTCACCGGCCGTCTCCAGTACGCCGTGGGCGCTCCGTGGGAGATTCACCGCTTTACCTTGCCAAACAACAAGGTTATCGATATGTACTCCAAGTTCGGTGATTCGGGTGGCTACAGCTCTTTCTTTGTTCTTTTACCCGACTATGGGCTCGGTTTTACTCTTCTAGCGGCGTCTGGTGAGCTAACTCTGCGAGCTGATATTCTCGCCGCCATCACAGACGTTGTGACATTCAAAATCTTGCCGGCAATCGAGATGCAGTCTGCCCGAGAAGCTGCCTCAAGCTATGCCGGAACTTATTGCCTGGGAAACTCGTCCCTGACTTTGGTTGTGAACCAGACTGCAGGTGGCCTTGAAGGACCGGGACTAGTCATCGCAAACTGGACAAGCAACGGCACAGATGTTTTGGCATCGCCGCTCGTGACTTACTCCGGCTTGTTACCGTTCCGTCTCGTTCCGTCCGTTCCAGATCCAACTGGAAAGCACCAAAGCTTTCGCATGATTACTGGTAATGATGAACCTTCCGACCAGTTGCCAGTTGGCAGCCGTTTATTTTCTGGTATCGGTTTCCTGGTGGCTGATTGGATTCTCGTGGATTCCTTGACCTACGGTGGGATTGGGACAACATTGTTTCAGTTTGATGTCGGCAGCGGTCACAAAGCGAAGTCTGTCACTGTCAGTGCTTTCCGCGAGACTCTGCCTAAACAGGAGGAGGCGGTTCATTAGAGTCTGTATAAACCTTGTATTTAACCTTGCCCCATAAGTAATTACACCAATCTAACTTAATACATGAGATCAAGCTGCAGTACGGACATCCTTCTTCTCTTGGCTTTGGATTTCTTGTTTGTGCCTTGAATGACCCCGTTTGTTTCACCTGCAAAACGCTTCTTTCGCCCAGCACGACTCTCACTCTTGGGATCAAAGAACGCTCAAATATGTCAGTATATCAAACTGCATAGTTTTTTGCGGGTATCTTTCAGTTTAATAAGACTCGCGTTTCTCGCCAAAAACAGCGGTGCGAATGCCGCGCCGCGGAGTAGTGTAATGGCCGGAAATAACACGATGAATGGTACATCTGTTATCCCACATGGCGACGCTGCCCACCTCCCACTTCCACCGCATTTAGTGGTCGTCGGCAGAGTGTATGTGATAGGCCGAGAAGCCGAGGAGCTTGTCCGACTCAGCCTTCTTGAGCTCAGCAAATCCCGTAACAAAGCCCAGATTGACGTTAAGGGGTTTCAGCCCTGTCACTGGGTGTGATCGTACTGCCGGGTGATGGGAGTCAATTGGCGGTCGATTAGGGCTAACACCCCAGACATCGATAATGCACGTAACTCATCAATAAACGTTTGCATGGCAACACTAAGAGCATCATACAGGCCATACTGGGACACCCAAGCTGTGTCGCCGCCTACTTCCGTGTGCTCCTCCATGCGCAGCAGCGAGTACAACGGCGGATTGATCTCAAAAGACGTGTCGGCATGAAACTCGCCCGATGGCCACGGTGTATACGAGAGAACATCGCGGTAGTATTCTCTGCTTTCCTTGATAGCAACATAGCGGACGTCTTTCTGGGCCGGGTGGTGGTCTAGCGTGCCGTAGTTCTCAAGGAGTTTGACTTGGCCATCTGTATCAAGATCCTGCCCGCGAAAGAACACCACACCTCGCTCAGTGAAGAGCAGTGCAAGCTCGTCCAGCTGTTGGGGTGTGAGATGAGATAGCTGCACGTTCTCCAGAACCGTTCCTACGGACTCTGTAAGATCAACTCTTTTGGCGATTGAGAATAGTGCTTTCTTTTCAGGATAAGCAAAAAGCGCGCGATCCTTGTCTGGAAAGACCTCTTCACGCAGTGGCTCGGGGGGCACATGAGCTGCAATCTTGGGGTTGAACTTCGAGTGAGGGGTTATGGGGAACCCAGGGTCGGGCGATATGTTCTTTCTCGACTCCAGATGTGCCATGTCAGTAGCTGTACAATGCTTTCAATTACTATCGTGATACTCTGGCGCTGTTTCGGTTCATGGCAGTATATATACGAGCATTTCTGTTTCTTATCACATATTCAAGTTGCGTATAATAACATGACCTACAACTCATGCTATCGATCTTGATATCATGTTGGGTGATAACAAGATAGCACAACCCGAAGACGCCATATAAAATTCGCTTCTACGCAATCCACACTTTTTATCTACGTCATCTCCATATAATCTGTTAATAGCCAGGTCTTGCCCTTCATTCGATATCTATCGAGCTAAAAAGATACAGTATCTGTAGCGGTAGTTAAAACACGTTATTGCTCAATACTTTGCATAGGTTTACACCAGTCACGTATGTAGTCCGACAATCGCAGGAGACGTATTCAGAAGACATCCACACTGTATTTTCATATGCGTAGGCAAATGTAAATAAAAATATATCACATCTCGTAACATTTAAACTATGGCCAGGGCGGCTTCCCGAGCCAGTGCTTTGTCCAAACTTGTACGGAACATCCACGGGGAGCCTGATGGATCTTCTTGCCATGAACGACCAGCATATTCAGATTCAAACGGCTTTTCCCCAGATGCCTGCAGTTCTAGCGCCCGTTTCTCAACTGTGGCCCAGACACGGAGGATGTTTTCGCCAACAAAAAGCCGAATATGCGCATCTGTGACGCCGCGCTCCATTAAAAGATAGATGAGGTCTGGGAACTTGGACACATCCTCCAGCCCGGTAGCAACGGTAGGAGTACCCGAAAAGTCGCTCCCGACGCCTACACAGGTCCAGCCACAGCGCCCCGCAATGTATAGGATGTGCTCAACAACGTCATGAATCGAGGCGCGTTCTGGGTTCTTCATGTTGAGAAACCTGCTCACGAACACAACCATGATTATGCCTCCGTTATCTTTCACAGACTGTATGACATCGTCTGGAACATGGCGGAGGTGTGGCTGTAGGCCGTAGGCTCCCGAATGCGAGAAAATAATAGGAGACCTCGTAGTGCGGAGGACATCACGCATTGTCTTGTGAGAAACATGGCTCAGATCGACCAGCATGCCGAGTCTGTTCATTTCCTTAACGGCATCATAGCCGAGCTCAAACAGCCCATGATCGGTACCTCCCTCCTGGACTGTAGTTGCCGAAGTTCCAAATGAGTTATCGCAGTTGTGTGTCAGGGTGATGTACCGGGCGCCGAGTTTGAAAAACTGGCGAATGCTGGCAATGCTGCCACCAACTTGGTGCCCTCCTTCAATGCCAATCATGCTGGCAATACGGCCGCTTGCAAAGGCAGCACGAACACATGCGGTCGAATCACAGTATTGCAGATGCTTCGGGTGCTCATTGATAAATCTTCGGGTGACATCGATCTGTTCGAGAGTGTCTCTCACTACCCACTAGCATTGTTAGTCTACCTATCACACCATGAAGAGCTGTGTGTCGTCCATGCACTCACCGAAGCGTCCTCAAAGTGCGCCTGGGATGGGTTGCAGTTAACATATACACTCCAGAACTGGCCGCCCATCATTCCCTGGCGCATGCGCTGGAGGTCCGTATGGCCGAGCAGGCGTTTGGTAAAGTCCAGGTCGTCACTATATATGCGATTTTGTAGCTCGACGCGCAATTGCCATGGGAGGTCGTTGTGGCCATCGATCAGTCTTTTGGCGTCAGCCACATTTGTGAGCATACAATAAATAGTGTCTCAAGTATTCCAGTAACTTACGGGGTCGTTTGAAGTATCCTTCTTGTTCGTTCGATGTAGTCTGTGGGATCAAGTGGCGCCTCGGTACTCCACATATTTATGAGCTGGGAGAGTCCAAGGGTGAGTCCAGCTGCAAGAATCGGAAACTTAAACCATGACCAAAGTCCAGCTCGGCCATCTTGGCGCCGGACGATGAGCCTAGTCTCGCGCGTGGCAGTCGGTTCCGTGAAAGGTGCTGTCGAGGGTGTAGCCATGTGGGCATCTGCTGAATCTGCCGAATCTGCCATACTAGTCGAATCCGCCTTCTCTTTATATATTATCGCCGTTGCGTTTCTGGCGTATTGATATATATGCGATGAAAAACAGCGCGGTGCTCGCTAATGACTCTGAAGAACAGACGGTGGTCACGCCGTTGCAGGAACGGGCATCGACAAACTTATATGCACAAGATTGTGGGCCAAACCATTACTGGTCGTATAGCCGTTCTTCTTATCTACCACATTAGCAGCATGCTTCCATTATTACAGCACTAAGTACATGCTTATCCCGCCGGCCAATTGGACTGCTCCTGAATCTCTTGAGAGGGCGTGCAATTCAGCATATATTCTACATTTATGTTCTATTCAGATTGTGAATACATGTCTATGTTTCCTTGACGATCAGAAACCCTTTTATGTTTGCAAGATCCTCCTTGGAAAGTCCGCATTTGTCCTCGAAGTAGGTTTCTGGGCCTCCAAACTCGGCGCGAATCATTTTCAGCGTGTCAAGCATGCTCTGGCGACGCGCACCCACCATTCTCCGAGCACCGGCCTCACTTGTCGCACCTTGCTTCATGACAACTTTGACCAAAACCTCGGTCCAGTCACCCAGCCCAGCTTCAGTCAAGTTATACTCATCCGCCACGATATCGTCTGGCACGCCACACATGCTCAGGATCAATGCACCAAGAATGCCTGTGCGGTCCTTGCCTGCCGTACAGTGAAAGATGAGGGCCGTGTCGGTGGATAGGTTGTCAACCACGTGGCGCATAATAGTGCCGTATGCAGTCGCGCCCTGTGTCAAGATGGCACGGTACGCGTTTACCATGCCCTCGCGGCCTTCATCTTGATAGTCTGCATGACGCTTTGCGAGGCTCACAGGGTCATAGCCTATATCACGAAAGACGGGGGTGAAAACACGCTCGACGCCGGGCCAGTCGACAACACGCGAGCCAGTGTTCGACACCTGATGTTTCTCAATCTCTGGCAGAGAGCGGAGGTCGAAGATGTGTGTGATGCCGAGCGACCGAATCTTATCAATGGCCTCGGGGGAAGCCTGTGTTGGCTCTGCGCATCGGAAGAGGTAGTTGCGGCGCACAGACACCGACCCGTCCTTGGCGATGAGTGATCCTCCCAGGTCGCGAAAGTTTGGAATGCCCTTTAGGTGGACAAATGGCGGCGACGGCAACGTCGCGGGCGTTTCCGGGTTTGGGGCGCCGTATGCACTCATGACGATTGAATCAACAAGATTATAAGAGCGTGGCGAGCGTAATCTAGGTTCTGACAACTTAAGAGGTATTTAGAGGGGCCGCGTTGTGCGTTGCGGGGACTGGGTGCTCCTTTATTTCCCGCCGAGGTTCCAGAATACCCATTTGTTCCCCACGTCGTCAATGTATATGTTTACTCCGTAGTTCGGCTCGCTCATGTAGCTTAGAAAAGATGGACTGTGCCAATAGTGCGACTACACATGCCATTGACTGTATACACTATGGTTTACCTAAGAACCGGCCGCGTCATTGTGAAATATAAAGAGCAGCTGTTGACCTCGTTCCGTTATTTCGTCTTCGTATATCACCTTAAGTTGAGCTTAATTTTCTCAGTGAAGAACTGATTTACTTGAACGTATTTTAACACCAAAACTCGTAAGAATACTCTTTCATTCACTTAGATGAATTTGTAGCCCAGAAAGAAAAAAACTCAAAAAGAGCAAATTGACCTCATTTCTGCTCAGTATGAAAAACATCAAATCATTTAAACCCCAGATTTGATGACTGTAGTAGACGTTTGAAAGCCGTCAAGGTTATTATTAAATATCTATGAGCACTGCAAAGCTTAGTATTTATTACCGAATAGAATTTAAATAATTTAATACAAGAAATTGGATCAAGTCTACCCAGAACCCCATGCGCCGTTGCCAATTCACAAATGCATCACAAATATAAGAAAAACTGAGACACCTATAGTGTCTCATCCCACGGATGAAAGCTCTGCTGGTCGTATGACGGCATGCACTTGACCTTCTCTGGCGGCTTACTCTTCCACTGGATTTTGATGTCCGCTGAGTCTATCTTTGCCCAGTCCGATGTGAATCCTTTGAGTGCCTTGATTTTCTTTGCACCCTCGTCAGAGTATTCGAGGCTGACGCTGGGAACCACGGCGATCTTGCCGTAGCCATGGAACCACATATCCTTACAAAAAAACTGAGGCTCGCCCTGCGAGCACTCGCCTTCATAAGGAGCACGGAAGCTGATGACGTTGTTCACAAAAGGTTTGGCCGTGAAAACGGCAGCACCGTTCCAGCATGCAAAGACTTGGAAGGGAATGTGACTGAACAGACTGCTTTTGGCATCGTCGTCATTCCAGAACAGATTCCACGCCGAGTTCCAATTTCCGTCCGGAGGGATCTCGAAAAAAGAGTCTCCAGTCATGCCACGAGCAATCCATACATCGTAGAAGGTCGGGTCCTGTCCAACGTATGTGTAGTCAAGCGGACACACCATATCCGCGCCCTGCACATTGCGCTGGTGGATGAGTTCGAGAATATCCTCAGAGCACGCGGCGACGTCATTGAGGAACACGACCGTTGTGTCGGCTGTGAAGCGTGCTGGCTCGTCCTTCAGTGGCTGTACAGCTAGGTTTCGGAGCTCAGCTAGCTTGCCGATACGATCGCCTTCTTGCGGATTGATGGTACTTGACCGCAGGTAGTAAGTGGTGGCGAGCGACACGACTTTAGGGCGCAGCGCGTTCAGGACATCATATGTGCCGTCGTTGGAATTGCCTTCAACTATGGACAGAGCGCAATTCGAGGGCCCGAGGAAGCGTATTGTTTCTACAACACTCCCGAGGAGTCGAGGTAATAATGGAAGTGTCTCCCGCAGGTCAATCGCAAAGAAGTACTTTACTTTTGAGCCGCTGCGCTTTGCGGACGGCGACGTCGGGCTAAGCTCCGCAAGTGATGCTGGCGCCCTTAAACGGTCGTATCGTGAGGGGGTGGGAATGCGCGGGCATTGCAAACGGGGCAAATCTTCAGAGTTTGGGTTGAGGATGGCGTTCACGTAACGAGTGGTCTCTTCAGCCGTGATGATTCCTGTAATGGGGATGTAGGATTAGCAGACGAACAAGCAGAGGGCCAGCTATGAGTCAAGTCGAAGAACGAACCGATCTTTCCAGGTGGTGCTTCGAGGTCGAGTTTCTGGTCGCCGGCGATGCGTATCGGCTCCGGCGAGGCTGTGAATGTGCTTCTCTTATAGTAGAGAGTGCCTGCGACGGTGAACAGAAACAAGACTTGTCCAGCAAAGAGGTACTTCCTGCGCATCGTGAAGTGGTGTGGCGGCGACGTCAATGCAGATGCAACTCAGTTGGAATGACACGATTGCAGCTGTAAATAGGGTCGATAGATTGAGAATCAAGACGGTTGAGTGATCATTCTGGCGACAGTTGTAAAGAGTAATACGCAACACTTCAAGAACTGCACGGGAATTGCCGACGTAGACGCCTGCTAACTATGCAGTATGTATCGTCGGGCATCTTGAGAGGGTTCGGTTCAACGCACCCACTATTTACCAAATGTGTCGTATGCAAGCAGCACCCCCTATCTCATCTTCAAGGGCCAGTCGTTGTCATTTGCTACATATGTATGAAGCCTAATCCTTTATCTTCCTTCACGTGTGGCTGTGTGTGTGCAGAAACTGATGGGATGAATCTTTTACCCCTGTCAGGCCTGGCGCTAAGTGAGACGGAAGACCTGTCGCCGCCGCTTTCTCCAGTTCTTTTCCTGGCGTTTACGAGTCCAGAGGGGCGATCGGCATGTAACAGAGAACAGACAATACTATGGTACATACATACATAGTATTACATAGTACATACTCCTATCAGGTGTGTTCCAACTTGACTGTTTATCGTCCGGACAGGTGTAATTAACAGTGTCAAGCTGATTGACCCTCTTTTGTGCCGCGCACTGTCGCGACAATTCCTCTTTTCCAATATACTCTGTACAGAAACACTTTGTATATATGGGTTTACGCGCCCTCTTCGTCGCCCAACATACATACATAGCATCCCGATTGTCGCCAGCTGGTAATTGTCTCCATCAAAATGCCTCTCGGGCAAGCTGTAAGCGCCTGGTCTGCATCCAAGGCTATGGCACCAACCTTCTTTCATTGAGTCAGTCTGGCCCCCCGAATCATGAGAAATTATTAAAGGATGTACGCAGAAGGATTGTTTCGTATGGCTGCACAAGAAATAGGAGCGCCGGGGCGAATACAATAATATTATCAAATTAAGCCACCAACACTGCTGTTACGCGAGAGCTGAAGGTGTCTGGTATCCAATATCGTATGCGAGGTCGTTACAATGTCTTATATTGCAACCATCGCCCACGACAAGTGTGTTGGCACTAATTTGCCCATTTGCTTAACATCTTCACCTTCTGACCTTGTCTCATCTTCACCCGAATATGTTTTGTTAAGAATCGCTTATTTTCCACGAGAACTTTGCTCTACATTGTTTCCCCCCCGAGATGCGTTTTTACCTTGTTGTGACGACGTGCACTCTTGTACAGACCGTCGCCGTCGCTGCAAGAGTTGCCGTCAGTTCAGTTCGAGCTCCGCTTCCTACGTCGATATCATACTGGAATCGCAATGCAGACTCTAGCGGCCCCCTAGCACAACATAGGCGTGCAGCCACAACCGCAGTGGACCTCATTACTTGCGGCTATGAGGACGGCAATGTGAACTCGCCACGGTCGGCCGGTACCGGATTCGACTGCCGTGTCGACACCGCTCACGGCATTTGGGGGTTTTGTCCAACAACCGTCATTGCGGCTACGGATTGCGGGCTTGCAGCTGCTTGTATAGACTCGGGAAGCTGTTCAGATATCTGCCACATCAATACGGACACTGCTCTCACCACTTTCACTCGGTTTGTTATAAAGTCTTATCAGAAAAATAAAAAAACTAACAACTTGGTAGTCCTTCGTCGGGAAGCACGACGCTCTTTTGTTCGACCGCCATGTTAACATTTGGTGTTGACCAAACTTACGGATACATTGCATGCGCCGGACAGGCGACGACCGATCACTACGTCGTGACGCCGACATTCACACCATCTTCATCCACAACCTTGTCCTCTAAGTCAATATCAACTACATCGGCCTCATCGACTTCGAAAACCTCCACGACTCCTCATATCGATTTAAAGTACAGCAAAGAATGGCACTTTGGTACGTGATCAACCTTTTCATATCTGCATTTGGCAACATTCTCGCATATGCTATTATCAAGCTTGACGGTACTCGCGGTATTGCTGGCTGGCGTTGGATCTTCATGTAAGTACTCTTTTCTTGCCAGAGGTTGTCATTTGTTACAGCTGGTTAACAAAATAGTATCGAAGGTGCTATGACTATCGGCTTTTCGGCTATCGGCTACAAGTTTGTTCTTCCGTTCCCCGACCAGATGCTGGCAAGTGGGAAAATAGCCAGTTTCACACAGGAAGAGCTTCAGATTATCTTGAATCATGTACAGCGTGATCGAGGCGATGCTGATCCCGGCCACCTCACGCGGGCAAAAGTCCTCAGGCATGTCCTGAGCTGCCACTTTGGGTTTATGGGTTCATGTTCATTTGCTGTTCGGCGCCCATCTACGCCTTTGCGTACTTTATCCAGACCATTTTGACAACGCTGGGCTACTCGACGGCTAAGGTTTTTCTTCTCTGTGCGCCGCCGTACCTGTTCAGCATGATTTGGACATATTCTGTCGCCAGGCTGGCAGACAAGACACACCCACGGATGCCGTGGATAGTTATTAATGCCGCTGTTACTCTTACTGGATTGTTGTTGACAGCATATCATCACAATAATGCCGTGCGCTACTTTGGCGTTTTTCTTGGTGTGAGCGGTTGCAACGCCAATCTACCAACGATTATTGCGTTCCAGTCGAACAATGTACGGTCCAACAGCCGACGCTCCGTTGTCAGCGGTGTACAGATGCTCTTTGCGGCACTCGGAGGAATCTACGCATCGTGCACATTTATGGAGCGCGAGTATCCCACGTACCGCACGGGTGTATGGTGTGCCGTGGCAACCCAGTTTTTCTTGATACTCCTGGTTGCTTTAATGTGGTGGTATTTTTCCCGGTGCAATAACAAGGCAGATGCAGACAGCAAGTACGTGATTCAGGAGGAGCAGGACTTTCGGTACACATTTTAATGGCACGACTATGCTGTTTGTCAGACCTGATCCTGCGTTATCTCCAATACAATGTGCACAATAGCCATATGAATTTGGTCATATAGTATATGCCACTACGGGTGATTGTTATTAAATCATGTATGCCAACCATGTTTTCGAATCATTGTGCCATACGGAAGGCATTTCAACCGGCGTTTGCTCGGCTGGCTATCTCGCATATATAGTTGTTTATATGAATGTTGGTGAATTTCATACAGAACCGCGTTCTGAATATTATATATTTTCCTTCCAACATACAGGCCAAGATGTGCGATAAAAACCAAAGTTGTTGTCGACACGATCTTATAGGAAATATCGTGCCTTCTCCTTGATCTAAATGCAGCCTTATTAAAGGTTATATCACAAAGCCAAGACGGGTATGTATGCCGGCCCAATAAATCATACTTTTCCAGGTACAATGTTGCAGTCTTATCTGTAAATATTGCTGTCAAGTTGCAGATGGATAGTGGCCATTGGACTGCGAGATTGTGTAGGCTGCGAGATCCTATATACTCCGATAGAGCAGATAGAACAGAGTGACATGCCGATTGGCTACTCTTGAGACAGTTAATATACGGGCTTTTAAAACTGCAAGTGATTCGGCACAATTTGCAAGCCTTGTTTGACGAACATCGTGGATGGTGGTGGCAGTCACATTAGTTTCTTGTACATCGAGACCGGATAGGATACACAGCTGCACAAGATTGAAGAAACTGCCATTCTTCAGAGTATAAAGACATGATAACCATAGTATGAAACAGGAGTATAAATATGCCACCGTCCTCTCACTTGCAACTCCATCACACGCCTCTCGTTTCTATCCTATATTGACACAGAGCACATAGCATCTACCGGTATTTACAATGAAGGTCTTTATCGTGTCCGCGCTCTTGATGGGCCTCGCTGTTGCTGCTCCTGCACCGAACCTGCCCGCCGCTTACGATCGTCGTCAGCCGGCACTGAAAGGTATCATCCGAACATTACGTCGGCTAGAGTTGCAGGACTTTTGCTAATTAACATGTATAGGAGAGCCACCTGTTGAGCGCCGCAACAATCTCTTGAACGTTGCGAAGCTCGCTGCTACTGCTACTGTTCCTGTTGTGACAGGCACGGCCAAGGCTGCTCCCAAGCCGACCACGGCAAAGGCCAAGGGCACAGGTACCGGCACGGATGCCCATGCCCTTGTGCCTCGAGCGACCGGTACGGGCACTGCGGCAAGTGTGCATAAGGCTGCCCCGACACACCACAATGACAAGGCGATCGAATATAATTTTCCGTCGCCGACGAACATTGTTGCCGATGCACCTGTTGATGCTATCGGTCACTGGTGGCTGCAGTAAAATGTGGGCTGGGTTGTGCCGCATTATGCCGCTTAATAAGCCCGGCAACGTGCCGAACAGGTGTGAGAAACATGTATGATGAAGATCCGCCAGACAATAGGAATCTACACTTGATGCGGAAGTGTGCTACCTGCCCAGAGCCAGTTCAGCTCATGGACATGTAGTGGTATTTTCATCTAGTGTGTCTTTGAAATAAAACTAGGTTCTTCAATGCCTCTTCGCACAAGTCCACCACTTACACATGAAGACAGCGCCAGTGCTAAATGAACAAGGAAAAGCGGACGCCAGCGCGCCGTCCCTTTTACTAATTGATCAGTAGACGAGGATTCTTTGTTCGACATGACGGTATTCTTTCTACTAGTCAATCAACGCCGTCCCTTGCTTACTTTTTGCTGAGATGTTGTTTCTCGTTGTTCGTTTCTTGTTGTTTCGTTTCCAGTCTGCTATATCTGCCGTGTTATATATACATCGCCATTTGTTGTTTTTCATCCCTAAGCTTCAATACACGTCCTCGCGATCGATATATTCATTGACATCGTTTACCCCTGGTCACCCTCCATTGTTTTTGTTTGATTTGTCTGCTGCCACAAGTTTACTCTATATTGTGATTTCCGAATTCTTATTCTTCACGACGTCATAATAAAATTAGTTTTAAGACTGCTGCACCCTGTTTGCGGCTTCTTCTGCTTCGTTTGCGTCATTCTGCGACAGCAAGCGTCTTTTTTGTCCTTTTTATCTATATTGTGTTCACTATAGGTGACAACACTAGCCAGACGAACCAAACAGTCCGCCGTCGCAATCCCCAAACCAAACCGAAATAACTTGACAGGCTCACGTCAAAACGGAAGAGGTGACAGGGATGACCCTGTAACGGTCGGACAAAGTGGGGTTCCCGTTTTGCTCTCCGTTATTTTATCACCTGCTCTGGCTCTCTACATAGTACTCTCGCTCTCGTCTTCAGCGCCGCATCGTCGATGACGTTGTCCATGTCCGTCTCTCATATCCCGTATTTCAAGTATCTGCCATTTTTTCCATCTTATTCGTCTTTTCGTCTAGCGACATCTCACCACCCACATCCTTGCATATGCACTCATGTCCTGCAGATACCGAAGGACCCGGTGGCATTCTCGCTGCTTCGCTACCAGTCACTCTTGCTTTTCCGCGTTCTTACTCAATTAAACAACAGAGATTCTCTACTCTGTGCGCCGTTGCAGATGTGCTCCGTTTTGTTTACTCCTTCCACCGTCTGCATAGCCCATCGCAGATAGTCCACGCAGAACGCCTTAAAGTACGCCTATCAAGCTTACTTCCCACGGCAGGTGCCACCCCTCTGCCTGCCTCTTTTCGCCTTGCCTCTCGCCTGTGTCGCTCGTTCCTCGCTCGCTCCTGCACTCCTCGGTACTATCACTGTTGGTTCTCTTGAGCCTTTTCTCATCACCTGCCATATCTACTTCTGTCACCCGCCCTTTCTTGGTTGCACTTGCCTTGTAAAACTGTCTTACCTTCCATACAGAAAAGCAAAACGACATCGTCTTTTGCACTGGGTGCTTTGCACAGGTTCTTCCCTCGCGGTAACGTTTCTGCGGTGCTTACGTCCATGAGGCTCCTTCCGCCCTATTCCCTGCAATTCTCCTCGTAATAACAGAAAATTCGTTCTTTCCGTCTGAGCATATGTCTAGACTCGTCTTCTGCATACCGCTTGGCATCCGCACTTGGCCACATTCTGGCCACCTCGTTGAGGCAGGAGGTTCACTGCCACCTCCCAACAAGTAGCCTTCACGGTGCCTTCCTTTTGTCTCTTTGTCGCTCTTTCTGGTTTCCACTTCCCTCACATTTTGCCTGACACTCGTTCTATTTTCAATAAATTGTCACAAGGCATCCCACCACTTTCTCTATCCGGGTTTCCCTCAATTCGTCTCCCTGTTCCCTCTCGTCTCTTTCCTTCCTTTTCTGTCATCTCTCTCCTTCTCTGACTTTCTTTCCCCTCCATGCTGACTTGCATAGTCTCATCAGCGCTTACTTATTCCTCCCCACCCCCGCTTTTCTTGTTCATCTACGTCAGACACCTGATTCCTGTAAATCCTCACATTTCTAAAGATCTGCTACTTCTTCAGCTATTTTACTTTTCTTCTTGTTTATTTTCATTTGATTTACCGGAACCTGTGAAATATCCATATCGCATAGGTTGCGCAAACATCTTTACCCATCACGACCTGCTGGGCTTGCTCCACAGCACCCTTCCCATTGCCATCATCATCGACGTCCATCACTTCTGCTGCCCGTATCCTCCCCAACGACATCTACATCATAATTTTCTACCGTTGCAATGACCAGCTACTACGAGAGCTTTAGTCGAGAGCGCGAGAGGGACCGCGACCGCGACCTAGCCTACTCTGATGAGGAGGATGACCGCTACAAGGTGACCAAGGTGCGCCGCTATAAGGTTGGTCCCGAGCGCGACCACGTTGAGCGCATCGAGCGCACTGAGCGTGTGACAACTGAGCGCGAGTCAAGTCCCCGCCGTGATCCCCGCCGCTCGTCAAACAATATTCTCGAGGTTGTAGATCGCCACGAGTATGTCCCCGATCGCCCACGCTCTGCTTTTGAAGTGTCCGAGGTCTCGCGCCGGTCTGAACGTGAGCGCGACTACTACGGCAGCAGCCACAGCGGCCGTGTTGTCTACGAAAAAACACAGGAAATTGAGCGCGACCGTCGCGACCGCGGTGACACCTACACTCGTCTCCAGCGCCGCGGCGATGACCAAATCGTCGTCGAGAGCTTCGGTGAAGACCGTCGCGACGATGGCCACGGCGGCGAGGTCGAGCGGTGGCACAGAGAGACCGAATACTATGAGCCTGCGTCCCCGCCACCCCAGGCCCAGCCTATTGTGATCCGCAACCGCATGCCTGAACAGAAAATCATTCTCCAGGAAGCGCCTGCACCACAGCCAGTTATTGTCCCACAACAGCAGCCAGGTGTCATTGTGATCCGTGAGAACGACCGCGATCGTGAACGGCACCACGAAAAGAAAGACAAGGAGCGCCACGAGGACGAGTACTACTATGAGCGTCGTGAGCGTCGCGAAGTTGGGCCCTTCCGCTCCGACAAGCGTGAAGAAGAGGTTGCTATTGAGCGTTACGACCGCCGCGACGACCGTCCTCATCGCCACCGTCATCGCCACCATCATCATCACTATGCCTCGGATGGCGAATACTCGGGCGATGATGACTACTATGTCAAGAAGACCACAGTAATTCGTCATGAGGAGTCCCCTCATCACCACCGCAAGCATCTTGTCGAGGGTGCTCTCGCCGGTGCTGGCGTCGGTGCCCTTGTGGGATCGCGTCGCAACGGCCACACTGGCGAGTTGCCCGAGAACCGTGGCCGCAAGGTCGTTACCGGTGCCGTACTTGGTGCTCTGGGTACTGAAGTGCTCCGCCGCGCTCACAGTGCATACAACGAGCGCTATGGTGATGAAGTCGATGAGTTTGACGACAGACGCTCCCGCTCTCGGTCAGCGGGCCGCCACTCCAAGCTCAAGACTGGCCTGGGTATTGCCGCAGCAGCTCTGGCTGTCGCCGGTGCCGCCAAGTACATGCAGTCTGGTCGCGTTGATCGAGAAGAGCGCAACCGTGGTCGCAGTCTGCACCGTTACAGCAGTGAGGAAGACCTCGGTCGGTACCACAATGCCTCTGCCTCACGCTCCAAGTCCAAGCGCAATCGCTCCCGGTCTGTCGCCAAAGTAGCAGCTGGAACCGCTGCCGTCGCAGGTATTGTACACCATTTCCGTTCCAAGTCTCGCCAGCGTGACGGCAAAGCTCGCTCGCACTCCCGTATCCGCACCGGTGCCGAGATAGCCGCCGCTGGCCTGGCCGGTGCTGCTGCAAAGAAGATCTACGACAAGCGCCAAGACAAGAAGGGAAATGAACGTGACCACGAGCTCAACCGCGAGCTTGACTATTCCGATGAGTATGACGACGACCGCGGCAGACACAGTGGTAGACACTCAACCCGTTCCCTGTCACGCTCCCGGTCTCGCAGCAGGTCAGCCCACCCCCGTTCCGGAAGTGCCCGTGCTCCCTATCCGCCTTCCACCGCTGACGCTGATGAGCTAGGTTTGGTTGAGTACGGGTCGCAACCGCTCTACGCGGACTCTCCCAACAGCAACGCTGCTACCCACGATCGCAGTAGCTACGATAGTGCTGCGGATGCTGTTGACCAAGATGACCGCCATAGACGACGCCGCCGGCACCGGTCTCGTCGCGGCGCAGAGAGTGATGCCGACGTCGACGAGGACTACACAGACGTCGGTGGTGGAGGCGAGGAGTCAAAGAGGAACAGAAGCCGATCACGTCTCCGTAATCTTGCTGCAGGGGGTGCTGCAGCTGCCGCTGCAGCAATCGGAATCAAAAAGTATGAGGACAAGAAGAAGCGTAGCGAAACCAAGAAGCGCGACGACGAGAGAAGCAGAGACGATGGCAGTGTCTACAATGACGACTTTGAGCGAGAGCGGCATCGCAGCCAAGATCGTCACAGGCGCCATGACAAGAACCACAGACGTGCTGATGACGAAGCATATGAAGGCGGCTACTACGACTACGATGAAAATCGCCCACCCTCACCCCCACACGCTTCAGGCGGTGCCTTCTACCCACCAGCTCCGGCGATGGGCAGCACGGAAGGATTCATGCAGCACCCCAATGTCAACATCAGCACCAGCTACATGTCGTATGATCCACGTGATCCGACCCTTTTCCCACCACCCCCTGGACAGCCTCCCACTCATCAGGGAAATGCTGCCGATGGTCTCTATGGAATACCTCCGTACGCCGGCCCCGCTGCTGGTGTCGTATACCCGGGTGCCGCCGGCCCCCTGCCCCCTAAAGCAGACCCTACTGCGTACGGTGCCCCGGCACCCCAGGCAGCGCAGCCCGCATCCTACCCACAGCCTCCAGTTTCTGAGGACTCAGCCAGAAGTGCCAACACTGCCAACCACAGCAACCCGCAGCAGCCCCTTCCCCAGGCCCAGCCCCCCCACGACAACGACCATGTGAGTGCTGCTACCCCCTTGACGCGAACCGCTGCCGCTTCCGCCATCGCCTCCTTGCCCGCCAGCTTGAGGCTCAGCAAGGGTGCGTTATCCCGGTTTATTGCTTTAGCCTGTTGAAGATGAAATCTAACCTAAACTCCGTGATTGCAGAATCTGTAAATGCGCCGTCAATATCTGACGACACGCAAGACTCGACCCCCAAAAACGTAGGCTTTGCGCCACTGTCTCCGCAGTCGTCACGCACGATGCTTAGACACCACGTGGAAACAGGACAGGCCGTTCCAAGCATACCTGAGAAGTTGGCGGGCAAGCTTCCGATGAAACTGCCGTCTCCCCACAAGGGTGCTGACACCGAAGATGACTCTCGGGCACTAATTCTGTCCAGCCACCGACGTCGTTCTGATCGCACCGGCCCTGTCATCCGTAACTACCACGATGACGATGAAGTGGAAAGCATTCCCGATCGGTTTGACTCTTATGGTCGATCGCTGAACGGCAGCGGAGCAAGCTCATCCCGCTCAGGTCGAAGCCGGTCCGGGTTTACTTCACGGCGTGGGGATTTTAAGTACGATAATACAAAGCACGACGGCGGATGGAACGTCCGCGGTCAGTGGGGTGTTGCTGGTACCGATGGTGCCGATGTTGAGCGCATCGCCAATGGCGTGAAGGGGGCTCTTGATGGTTTTGGTAGTGGCAGTAGCAAGCTGCCAGGCATTTTTGGCTCGGTCGGAGGTGTCCTTGAAAGTCTGTCGGCATTTAATAGCAGCCGACAGCTTGAAGATGGGTCTGGCCCAGGTGACAGGGGCGACAGAGGAGGCGGTAGAAGTGATAACAGAAACAGGGACAGACAGCACCACTATGCGTCCTCGGATGACGATCGCAAGAGAAAGAGACGTAACACATACGACACGGCACAGGGTGACGAGGGTCGGTCTCGGCAACGGAATCGACGGCGGCGGTCGTCGTCAGCGGGGCGATTTACGGATGGGTATTTCTTTGACCACGATGGTTATGACGGACAAGAGGGCCGCAAGCGGCGGCGCAGCTGGGCGAGCTAGATGGCTTTGATTATCTGGTGTTTTGTTTTTGTACATTAATACTTTTTGATGATTGGTTTCTAGTTTTTTCTATTCCCCTCGAAACTGTTTTTGATTTATTTCCTGTTTGTTTGAACAATTGTTTTCATTCCTGTCTGATTACTTTGATCGGTTAATGTTCCAGGCGGATATGAGTCTACGACTAAAGACAATATTTGCAGTTAATACATTTTTGCCTTCGTCTCGTAATAATACCTTGTCTCGGTCTAAACATTAACATAAAAATAACACATATTATATATATAGCTATTATCTAAAATCATACATTAAAAGGCTACCTCGCATGGTGGTGCCCCTTGGGCATCTTCTTCTCGTCCATGGCCTCCATGTCCTTTTTCTTGTGGAAGTGCGGCGCGAGCTCCGACAACCACTTTGGCTCGATGGGCAGACACGACCGCATGTACTCCTTAGTCGTCTGCACAAGCTCAAAGTAGATGACCATGCGCACCGGCGGATCGCTGCCCATGAGCACAGAGCTCGGGTGGATATAGACCGTCGTGTTGCTCTTGACCGTGCGGTAGCTGGAACCGTCGCGCTGCATGCGCGCTGCATTAGGGAAGAAGCCGGCCGTCAGCGCGCGCTTGATGGGCACCATGTGCGACGCGCCGACGCTCGAGAGCTCGACCTCGACGCGTTCGCACAGCTTGGCCAGCTGGTCGCGCACGTCTCGCGCGCGCGTCAGCGACCGCTGCTGCAAGAAGTTTTCCTTGGCCCAGATGGGCGAGAAGTCACTGTCGACCCACTGGTTCCAGATGTTGAGTAGCGTGAGGTGGTCGCCGCCGTCCTTGACGGTGAAGCGCGCGCGGGCGCTGTCGGCATGGATCTTCTTGTCTTTGGGCCTAAAAAAAAGGGCCGACGCCTCGCTGAGCATAGCCACAATAGACAACACCTCCTCGACACAGCCCTCCTTGCCCGCGGCAATGACGGCCTTGGCCAGCATGGGCTCGGTAGGGAACTCGGCCATCTGGCGGCCGACCTTTGTGAGCTCGCCCTTGTGATTCAGGGCCTGCAGAGCAAACAGCTGGTTGAGGGCACCGATGAGGGCCTCGGTCGGCGGTGGGTCCATAAATTCGAAATCGAGCAGCTCGTTGATGCCGAGACTCTTGAGCTGCAGCACAACGCCGTTAAGGTTTGTGCGCAGGATCTCGGGCGTCGTGCTCTCCTCCATCTCGTTCATGTACGAGTACTTTGTATAGAGCCGGAAACACTTGCCCGGGCCGACACGGCCAGCACGGCCACTGCGCTGGTTCGCCGAGGCGCGCGAGCAGGGCACGACCACCAGATTCGACATGCCCGTGGCTGGGTTGTATACGTTCTCCTTGACATAGCCCGGGTCAATGACATAGACGATGCCGTCAATGGTCAAACTGGTCTCGGCAATGTTGGTGGCCAGCACGACCTTGCGCGCATTGTCGGGCGTCGGCTCAAAGATCTTGGCCTGTAGCTCCGACGGCAGGTTGGCATAGATGGGACACACGACCAGCTCTTTGATTCGGTTGCCGAGCTTACGCGAGATTTCCGACAGCTGCTGCTCGGCAGCCTCGATCTCGTCCTGGCCCGTCAAGAACACAAGAATATCGCCCTTGCCCTGGGTCGTGTGGATCTGGAATACAGTCGTGACGGCGGCCAGCAGGTAGTTGGCCTCGGGTGCGGGTGTGTAAAAAATGTCAACGGGGTAGCGGCGGCCGGGAACGTTGAAAATGGGCGCGCCGTCAAAGTAGGTGGCGAATTTCTCGGCGTTCATGGTAGCGGACGAGATGAGCAACTTGAGATCGCGGCGCTCGCGCGCAAGATCCTTGACGAGTGCCAGCAGGATGTCTGTGTGCACTGTCCGCTCGTGGGCTTCGTCGATCATAATGGCCGAGTAGCTGGAGAGATCGGGCTCGGTCAAGAACTCACGCAGCAGCATGCCGTCAGTCATGTACTTGAGTATGGTGCTCTCGCTCGTGCAGTCCTCGAATCGAATCGCATAGCCGACCTCCTTGCCGACCTTGACATCCATTTCTTCTGCGACACGGGCCGCGACGCTCATGGCCGCAACACGACGCGGCTGCGTGCAGCCAACCTTTTTGCCGTCTTTTGTGAGGCCAGCCTCGTGCAGGTACTGGGGCAGCTGTGTTGTCTTACCACTGCCCGTCTCGCCGACAATAACAAGAATCTGGTGCGTCTCCATGGCGGCGAGAAACTCGTCGCGGTAAGCATAGATGGGCAGCGACTTGCGCGTCTCCTGGATCGACAGCTGGCGCTTCTCAGCGGCGTCGATCTGGGCTTTGAGAAACAGCTCCTCCTTGGATGGACCCTTGCCCTCGCCGGGCATGCGCGAGTCCAGTGACCAGTTGATGTATTGGTCCTGCTCGAGAATGTAGTCGTACTCGCCCTCGTCGACACGCTCGCGACTCTGGATCTGTGCTTTTGCTTTGGTAGCCTGGTCCTTCTCCCACTCGTCGTACTCAGTCACGACGCGCTCCTTGCCGTACTCGTCGCGGTCGACATAGCGCTTGTAGAGTGCGTCTTCTTTGCGTTTGCGGTCAATCTTGCCCTTCTCGGTAATGTAGTCTTCGGGCATGGCATAGCCGTCACGGTGGTCGTCGATGCGGAGCCGCTCCTCGGCCAGCCGCAAAATCTCCCGGTTCTTGGCAAACTCGGCCTTCTCCCGCTCGGTCAGCGGCACGCCGCTACGCAGCTCTTCTGTCTCCTCGGCCACCTGCCGACGCAGAAGAGCCAGCCGCTCCGCCTCGCGCTTCTGTAGGTACTGCTGCCGTGCCCTCACACGGAGGTCGGGCGCCGCCTCTTCGCGTGCCCTGGCATCATCGCCCAGGTTCTTTCGTGACGACGATGGGTCGTCCTTGTGTGTGCGTCCATCGTCGCGTGCTCGTAGCCGCTCTGCAAACGCGTCGGCCTCAGCCCGGTCGCGCCGGGCTGCCAACTCCTCGCGTGTGCCTTCAGAAAGGTCGGCGTCGTCGATGTCGTCTTTGTGTTTCTCGTTTGTATCGTTGTCATTTGTTTTTGTTGTCGATTCTAGACTCTCACGATCCAGGTTCTGCAGATTCCGGTGGCTTATCTTGATGCGCTTAGGTGCTGACTCCTTGAAATCCTCTTCTTCGCCACCGGCTGCATCCTCGTCAGACGGCAGTGCCTCCTCGTCGCCCCATCGGTCGTCAAAGTTGCGCTCGTTGCGCTCGCTGCGGTCGTTATGCCGGCCCGTCGTCTTGGACCTACTGCTGTAGGACTTGGATATCGTGCTTTGTCGCGGCGAACGGGAGCGGGAGCGGCTGCGGTGTTTTGTTTTTGAGCTTGAGCTCTTGTCTCTGCCGTCTCTGCTGTCTTTGTTCCTAGCATCTCGGCCATCGCGGTCTCTGCGGCTCCGGGAACTGCTGCTCTTCTTGCGGTCCTTGACGTCTTTCCGGCTGCTGACATCGTCGTCATCATCGCTCATGTCAACAAAGGCATATCGTTTTGACATTTTGTCTTATTTATTGGATGTCGTTTTAGTCAAAGAGTGTGGTCGTGATCGCACCTCTCATGGCGAGTGCTAGCTGTTGCCTCGTAGTGACGATGCCCTGTAAACTATGCAGTAAACAGTACGAGGTACAAGCGACCGCCTTCCTTACGCGCTTATCGATAGCGCAAAATTATTTTGCCGGTGTCCACTTATTGGGAGCTCGAGTGGGTGTGCGATAAGGAAATAGATAAGCTCTAATCGCCACTGATAACACGGTTGTTGGATTGACTTAGGTGGCTACTCCGTTTGGGGTCTTGGGGTCTTGGGGTTTCGGTGTCTTACAAGAGAAGAGGTCCTCCCAGCCAAGCTCTACAACTAACACGTGCGATCCATTGGATAATGCACATCTGCTTCTCTTGCAGCGTTTCGTTCTGTTCATAGGCATGGTTTAATCTAAGCACTATCGGTTGCATCTACACTTGTCACTTCATCTTCTTGACGAGGACGGCGACTCCGACCTCTCTCGATATCTACCTCACATCTTCTTCACATCTACCTCTTCTCGGCGGACCTCGATCTACGACTACACCCTCCGCGATGCGGCTGTTTGGTAATGCAGTTCTGCTGCTGCTATGCTACCTCCTCCAGGTCGCGCTGTGCGCAGAAGACTTTTATAAAGTCCTCGGCTTGAAGCGGGACGCCAACGACCGCGAAATCAAGTCGGCCTACCGCCAGCTCTCCAAAAAGTACCACCCCGACAAGAACCCCAACGACCCGACCGCCAAGGACAAGTTTGTCGAGGTGTCCGAAGCCTACGAAGCCCTCAGCGATGCCAAGACGCGCAAGATCTACGACCAGTACGGCCACGACGGCCTCAAGCAGCACCAGCAGCAGGGCGGCGGCGGCGGACGCCACGACGCCTTTGACATTTTCAGCCGCTTCTTTGGCGGCAACGGCCACTTTGGCCAGCAGGCGCAGGAGCGCCGCGGGCCCAACGTCGAGCTCAAGGTGCAGATCCCGCTGCGCGACTTCTACCTGGGCCGCACCGCCGAGTTCCAGTGGGACAAGCAGGAGATATGCGAGCACTGCGAAGGCACGGGCGCCGCGGACAAGGTGGTGGACACGTGCCAAAAGTGCAACGGGCGCGGCATTGTGGTGCAGAAGCACCAGCTGGCGCCCGGCATGTTCCAGCAGGTGCAGATGCACTGCGACCGGTGCGGCGGCCGCGGCAAAGCGATCAAGCACGTGTGCCCCGTGTGCAATGGCCAGCGCGTGGCGCGGCAGCCGACAACGGTGTCGGTCACGATCCAGCGCGGCACCGCCAAGGACGCGCGTGTTGTGTACGAGAATGAGGCCGACGCCAGCCCCGACTATGTGGCGGGCGACCTGCTGGTGACGCTGGGCGAGAAGGAGGCGGGCGACCCGGTAGATAACCCGGACCATGTGGACGGCGTCCACTTTAGACGGCGTGGCGACGACCTGTTCTGGCGCGAGGTGATTTCGCTGCGCGAGGCGTGGATGGGCGACTGGACGCGCAACCTGACGCACATGGACGGACACATTGTACACCTTAAGCGAGCGCGCGGCGAGGTGGTGCAGCCCGGGCAGGTGGAGACGGTGGCGGGCGAGGGCATGCCGGTGTACGACGAGGACGGCGACAGCGTGTACCACAAGACGCAGTACGGCAACCTGTACGTCGAGTACAGCGTCGTGCTGCCGGACCAGATGGAGAGCGGCATGGAGAAGGAGTTTTGGGCGGTGTGGCAAAAGTGGCGCGGCAAGACGGGCGTGGACCTGCACAAGGACAGCGGCCGGCCAGACGAGCCGATAGTGGTGCAGCATGACGAGTTATAGAAGTTATAGATGGCAAGGGTGATGGAGTTTGGGTAGATGTTTAGCGAACTAGTTTCTTTAGCAAAGCAGCAAAGCAGCAAAGCACCGGCGGTCCTGTGATCCTGTGATCTTGTTATAGACGTGGTAATCTGACTTGTGTTCTTTTATACACTTCTGTTCTTTTCTCCCGCCCGTAACGCCGTCGTAACATGATGATTAATAATAAAAATAAGACATGAAAGATGAAACAATTAATAACGTTGACCATGAGGTAGAATGGAACAAGAAAGAAAAGTAGAAAAGCAGTCAAGATTATATATAGCCAATGTTTGGAGCATGCGTTCGTGCGCATTGCCCGGCATAAACAAACATCAGATATCAGAACCAGCGACGGCTGACAGCCAGCTCTCGCTGACTGTTAGTCTGTCAGTCTGCGTCTATGCCTCAATCTCGTCCTTGGTCCAGCCGGCAGCCTTGGCGGCGCCGCCCACAAGCCGGCCGCCCTGCTTGCGCTTGACGCGGCACCGAAGGCCGACATTGTCGTCCCAGATGAAGCGCCAGATGACGTAGGTCCAGCTCTCGTGGTGCGGCAGGCTCTTGTAGAACTCGGGTGCCGTCTCACGCAGGCGGTGCAGGCGCGTCCACGGCACGGCAGGGAAGTCGTGGTGCTCATTGTGGTAGCCGACATTGTAGGCAAAGATGTTGAGCGGGCCATAATAGCTGTAGGTCTCGGGGATGGGAATGTTGTTGGCTGGGTTCTTGGCGTCGGGCTCGACGGTGTCGTAGACATAGTGCTCGGCAATGAAGTGGCCGGCCAGCGGGTGCAGCGAGCCGGCGAGAAAGGACGACAGCAGCAGGTACGTGAACGGCATCCAGCCAAAGTTTTGGATGAGCACAAAATCAAAGAGGCCCTGCACCAGAACGTTGAGGCCCTGCACCCAGGTAAAGGGGATGCGCAGCACGGCCATAGGGCGCAGAGCATAGAAGAAGATCTGGAAGGTGCAGAAGAACGACTTGCCCAGGATGGAGTCGAGGAAGATGGCCTCAAAGGCGGTGGGCAGGTCGGTGTCGAGGCCGTCGACGCCGAGGGACTTGTGGTGAGTCAGGTGGTAGGGGCGGAACGAGGCGCTATAGGGGATGCCGATGGGCAGGTTGGCGACTATGGCAAGTAGGCGGTTGGCAAGGGGCGAGCGGAAGGCCAGGTTGTGGGAGATCTCGTGGATGGCGAGGAAGAGGTTCTGGTTGGAGGTGGCGCCAAAGACGTAGGCGACGGCCCAGAACTGCCACGAGAAGAAGGAGTAGTTGCGCAGCGACCAGGCGAGGAAGATCTGCAGGGACACGACGAAGACGACGACGTACTTGGTGAGCGGCTCAGGGCCGCAGAGTTTTGTGATCTAGCGGGTTAGTCGGGGAATATAAGAGGGAAGTATAGAGAGGTGTCGAAGAGGTCGAAAAGCGGCTCACCTCGGGATGGGCTTTGATGATGGCCAGACGGCGCGTGCGGTGCGGCTCCTCGGTGTACGTCCAGAAGAAGTCGCGGTACTTTGGCTGTGTCTCGACGTCGGAGGTAGTCGTCTTCTCGACTGTCTTCTCGGTGGCCTTGCGCTGCGTGGCAGACGGGGCCAGTGCTGTGGCCGAGGTTGAGGCGGGCAACGCCATAATGCTGTTGCAAGGCGTATGTGTGTATGTGTGTGTATAGGTGTATAGTGTAGGTAAGGCGAAAATCAGAAGTCGAGGAAATGTCGTGATAGTTGGACGTCTCAGACGACTGAAGAAACGACGAAAAGGGGGCAAGTGTCGGTGAAGTAAACACAACTCAACAACGCTCAATACTGCAGGTACAAAGGGCAGTTGCAGGAAAGAAAGGAGGACAGGAGATGCTAAAAGAGAGAAGAAGGAAAGAGCGAGAGACGGACTCAACAGGACAACAGACTAAAGACAAGGAGGCGGTATGGCTGCTACTGCTGCTAAGGATGACAGTCTCAATTCTCCTGGAAGGGGCGACGTTTGTCAATCAGATAGGAGATAGCGATAAGATCCGATTCAGGAACAGGGTCACTCCTTCAAGATAATACTGAGCAGAATAGTGGCCAGTTGGTGGTGTTCGTGGCCGTAGCAGCCGTGGAGTGGGCAGTTGGTGCTGTGTTTTTCGGTCTCCTTGTTCTTTCAGGGGCAGGAGCGACCGTCTTGTTTCTTTTTATGAGATAATTCCGTGGCAAGTTTAATGGATTTATTTTAATGGATTTTTGTTAAGTGGTTCGACACGGAACGGTCTTCTGCCGGTATCCACTTTTTGTTTCTACACTCGACTGCCCAGACTCCAGACTGCGCGTCGGACTGGAGTCTGATTGAGCTGCCACTGGTACTCCGCACATAAAGAGCTACATAATAGTACTCTAGTATCAATTACAACCGGCAAATCATTCGACCCCGTGCTCTGGCTTGCATGGAAGGAAAGAGCAGGCAGCAGCTTATCATGTTCTTTTTTTATCAAAGTTAGTTGCGTTTTATGGCTTTTCATTACTAGGCATTATTGCCGACAGCACAGGTGTTGCTTCCAATAAACGCCAGCTTCACTCGTTTTCGTTTCCGTCCTCGCCCGCGTCTTGTTTATCTGCGCGGGTGTACATGACAACAACATCAGACAGTTCTCCACATGTTCATAAATCCCATAAATCACAGGTATTAAATCACTGATATGGTTCGTCTTAGCCAAAGTTGGGACGGAGCATTTGGCCTACCAGCCGCCGGAGTCGGCGACAGGAGCCGAGCTCTCAAACCCGCCGCCTCCACTGGCAAAGCCGTCACCACCACCGCCGCCGCCACCACCGAAATCATCGTCGACAGGAGGGTTGCTGCAGGTCGACCGGAAGTGGCCCATCTGCTCGCAGTTGGAGCACTTGACACGCTCCACTAGTTGTGTTAGTATAATGTGATCATAACACTAGAATATGGAATCCAAAGGCAAGACATCTAAACTTACTGTTGCGCGGCTTATCACAGTCCTTGGACATGTGGCCAAATTCGTCACAGTTGCGGCACTGCATCTTGGCCATGTTGATTGGCTCTGGGCACTCACGCGAAGAGTGGCCCTCCTGGTCGCAGTTGCGGCAAATCATCTTGCGAGGCTCCGTGCAGTCGCGAGCCTTGTGGCCGTCTTGGCCACAGTTGCGGCAACCGCTGTCGCCGCCGCCGCCGCCGGTCGGGCAGTCGCGGGAAAAGTGGCCAGCTATCAGTCAGTATTATTACAGATACGGATAAAAGGACATCAGGAATACATACTCAGGCCGCAGTTGCGGCAGTCGACGTTCTCAGCCGAGCGAGGCTCGGTGCCTATTGTGTTAGCAATGATCCTGAGTCAAGGCACGATGAACACGGAGGACTCACAGTCACGGGCGTTATGCCCGCTCTGGCCACAGTTTCTGCAGGCAAACCTGTCGACACGCGGGGCTTTGCAGTCGCGCTGACGGTGCCCATCGCTGCCGCAGTTGTAGCAGTTGACAGTGGGCTGGTCAGTCGGCTCATTGCGTTCTTCAGGGCAGAACTTGGCCGTGTGTCCTAGTTCGCGGCAATTCATGCACAGCGACACGCCACGGCCCACGGCCACGCCGCAGTCTTGGAGGCGCTTCATGTTCTCGGCGTCGTCGGCCGGCCAAAACTGCTTCTCGCGGGGCCGCTCGGGCTTGTTCTTGAAGCGGAAAGTCACAGTGTAATTGCGGTTGAGGTTGCCCTGAAGGTCCATGTTGGTGTAGGTGGGGGCCATGTTGGGACGCTCGACAGCAATGAGGTACACGCCAATTTTTTCATGGCGGAACATCTGCTCCATGTCGAGGTACGTGGCATCGGGACAGGCCTTGACGTACATCTGGAAGGCCTCCTTCACATCATCGAGATCCTTTTCTTCAGCCGCCTTGCGGATCATCTCCAGGGCTTTGTCGGGGGCTTCCTCTCGGACATTGTCACGGTCGATCTTGCGGGCCGACTTGCACTCGTTGGCACTGTGGCCCTCCTCCTTGCAATTATTGCAGACGCGCGGTGGTGCCGTGGGGCAGTCACGGGCAAGGTGACCCTCCTCGCTGCAGTGGCGGCAGGTCATGGGCAGCGAGCACTCGGCGACAAAATGGTCTTCGCCGCAGCGCGGGCAGACGAGGGGCATGCTGCAGTCGCGAGACATGTGGCCGCTCTTCTTGCAGCGGTGGCAGACCATGGGACCAGCGTCGGGGCAGTCCTTGGACATGTGGCCCTCCTTGCCGCACGAGTTGCAGCTGCCGGAGAACTGGCGAGGCACGGGGCAGTCAGCCTTGTTGTGGCCCGACTCACCGCAGTTGTAGCAGCCGCCGTCGTTGTCGTTGCCAAAATCAGATCCAGCACCGTAGTTGTCTCCAAAGCCATCAGCGGTTGGACCGGCCGTGGCCACTCCACCACCGCCATACGTGTTGTTGTCGTTCCAGGACATATCTGTCAGTTAGTAATGTAGCGGCGAGAGTGTCAAAGATGGGACAAGCACATACCAGTTGGTTTGGATTACTGTTGAGAAGATTAAAGCTCCGGCAGAACAACGAGGTGCTGCAGTGTAGAGAATGTAGAAAAAAAGGTGCAGAACGGAAGTAGAAGGCGAGAGGGAGAGCGAAAGGGAAAGAGAAGAGGTGGGAGGGATGGAAAGATATTGAGAATAAGAAGGCGTTGGAATAGGATCAAGGAGGAGGGGCGAGCAGACAGTTGCCGTGTGAAACTAAACAAAACCAAGCATGGGGAAGGTGCGATCGTGCAGTCTTGTTTATCTTATGATGCTGCAGGTGCAGGTGCGAGTGCGTTTGTGAACAGTCGAGGAAGGAGCGACCGGTGAATAACAAGTTTAGATGTTGTCCCAATTAGGAAAGAGTTGGTGCTGCTTAGGTTCTCTTCACACGCGTGCCTTCCCCGGCGTGTTCTGGTAATTTTTACTACGAAACACGCGTGCCTCTATTGCATCTGACGAAATGTAGGTTGCCTAGATGGCGATGGGAGTGAGTGCATTAAGATATCTATTACGGCGATTGAAAGATGTTTCAAAGCTGTATTATTGAGGATTTATTTAAGATTCAAGTACATATATTTGAATTATCGGCGTCTGGAATTGATTTTTGTTTAAAAAAATAAAACAAAATTTAACGATGTTGAATGCAACGGCATTTAATTCAAAGATGAAGAAAATGTAACAAAAAAAAACATTAATTCCAAAATACATACACATTCAAGATACAGTCCAATAGGTCTAAAAAACAAGAATTAAAATACTACACAAAAGGCACAATTTCTCTTGCACCGTGGACTTTGACCTCCATTTCATGTGCTCGGCAGCATCAATCTCCAAGGCTTCCTACTGCTGGTGAATGCACAGTTCGGCACCAGCTGGCCATTTTCACGTTGTTCGCTCATGTTGCTTCATTTGGTCATTGCTCATTTTCATTTCATAATAAAGATATCACAATATCTGTTTAACGGTATAAGAGGTGATGCTGCTGCTCTTAGCACAAAGACATTACAGATCAGCCACAATCTTCTGGACTGTGGCGACAGTGCCGTCGGGCGAGCCGGCCTCGGCAACGAGGACCTTGCCGGCCTTGTCGACGACAAAGACACCACGCGTGGCGCCGCCGCCGGCCGCCTTGCGCAGGCCAATGGCGTCGATCAGGGTCTGCGCGGGATCACAGAGCAGGGGGTAGGGCAGCTTCTGGTTGGTCTTGAAGGTGGTGTTGGCCTTGGGCGAGTCATTGGAGAGGCCGTAGATGGCGAGGCCCGACGCGGTCAGGGGGGTGTACTCGTCGCGGAAGAGGCAAGCCTGCTTGGTGCCTGTGTTGGTGTTGTTAGTACTGTATTGTATTGTACTTGAATATAGTGATATAAGAGACTTACATCCTGGAGTGGACGCCTTGGGGTAGGTGAACAGCACGACACCGGCCTTGCTGGCGTCGACGAGGTCTTTGAGCGTGGTCTTCTCAGCATCGTTGGTCTCGACTTCACCGCCAAAAGTGGCCAGGTCAATGGTCGAGCCGACCTCGGGGAACGGCGACGGGGCAGCAGATGAGACCTGTTTCTTAGCAGGGGCCTTTTTGGTGGTCTCCTTGGTCTCCTTGGTCTCCTTCTCGGAGGGCCTCTCAGTCTTCTTCTCGGCCTTCTCAGTCTTTGCCTTGACGGCCTTGGGCTTTGCCTCCTTGGCGACCTTCTTCACCGGCGCAGGAGCCGGCTCGGGGGCCTTGCGCTTGCGCAGCTCCATAGGCATCTTGGCGGGTAGGAGAGGGTGAGGGTGAAAGTGAAAGTGAAGAGTAAACGAGTATGCGACGCGATGCGATGCGACAGATCAGATGCGACAATGCGACAATGCGACAAAATGCGACAGGACAGTTATATGCGATTGAATGCGACAGCAAAATCAAAACAGAGACAACACAACAGTGGAGAGAAGATAGTGTAGGATAGAGAGCAAAGAAGAGAAAAAGAGCCAAAAAAAGAAAAGAGAGAGAGAGGGTGCAAGGAGAAAAGAGAAAAGAGAAAAGAAAGAGACAAGAGAAAGCGAAAAAGAGAAGGAGCAGGGGCTGGGAATGACGATTGCGAGTAGGCAACGGCAACAGTTATGCTGCTACATATGTGCTATGCCCTATGCCAACAGCTATCAATATCAAAGAGTAAAAATGGGATGGGGATAAATGCGACCAAGACAAGTATGGAGTAGCTTGAGCTTGTGTCGCTGAGCCATAGTGCCGGAGAGCCAGAGAGCGTTCTCGGCCTCTCCTCCCATTTTCCTTTTTCGCTTTCCTCTTTCCTCTTTCCTCTTTCCCTTCCCTACTACCTCCTTCCCTTCCTTCCCCTGTTCTTCGTTTCTTCCACCCCGTCCTGTTGTAGGCTCGCATTCTCGGCGCGTACGAGCAGGGGTAAACTCAGGAAAGAAATACGACTGGCAGTTGACAGGCAGCCTGGGCCGGAGAGACTCCAAGAGGGGAAAGACAAGGGAAGTTGGGTCAAAAGAGGGAGGAGTGAGGGAGGAATGTGATTGCTCTTTCCTCTTTCCTCTGTTGCAGCACTTTCTCTCTCTTCTTTTGGACTCTTTTCTCTTCTCTCCTTCTCCTTTTGTTCGTTCTTTATCTCCTATCTTCAATGTTTATATAATCGCCGTCTGAGAAGCAAAGGCAAAGAAGACATGGCTGTGACTGATGCCACCGAGACGCAACAAGTAAATGCAACTAAAAGAGTACTTACAGACATGGTTCTAGTAATGTTAATGTTGAATCGGTACTGAGTGAGAGTGGCTGTGCGTTGTTGCTTGAGATGGGTTGCTATCGTGCAAGGTCGGGCAAGACGCAAGAGGGGAGCGGTCGGATGCCGGACATTATATAGAGGAGGAGCGTGTGGGTGTAAAGAGCATGTGTATGTCCTGTGTGGTCTAAAGAGCGACAAGAGTATATAAAAGTCGGAGATCGGAGCTGCTAGCTACTGCTACAGTGGAGAGCTGTTTTTGTTTCCTGCAGGCTGGTGCTGGCACGCATTGCACCATCCCGCGCTCTTTCCTCTTTCCTTGCGTTGTCATACAGTCTGCGACTTGTTTATTGTTAATTTCGTATTAATTTTTCTTTATAGAGTGCCTCCAAGGTTGCTTCACTCGAATTCACCAGAGTTCAATTGCCTCTTTGCTTTGACTACGCCTTCATATCGAGCGCATTGTCTTCTTTTCTTTTTTCCTGTTCGCTGTGCCGATGCCTGCCTTCCCCATAGAAGATGGAAGATCCGACGGCCGCGTCCGGACGATGAATGGCTCTGCCCACTACCGGCCATCCATACTTCTCAGTAATTACTCTCTATTCTCTACGGCACAATGCCCACTGGCAGATGGAAAACCCACGCATCCCACTTGTAATCTGTACGCCAGTCTTATGTCTTGTTCGTTGTTTTGAGCCATTCTTGTACTCGCTCGCGGGTTGTGCCATCCAGCGCTAAATTACGAGCTCCGTGGGCGGACTTCGGTGTAGATAGCGCTGTCTTGTTTGCTTAGTCACTTTGATGAGCTTGACCAATCACGTGTTGTTCATTTCCTGGTAATCTGTCGGCCTTGCCAGCTGGCTACTGCTCCACCAGCTGTCGGCCCACTTTACTTACTACAACTGGTTACGACAATTGGGCCCTTCCTATTGGAGAGCATCCAAAAAACAGCTCCTCCCAAAACATCACCATCATCGTCCAGGTTCACGGCTAACGGCTCACGGCTCACGACACCGCTTTGACGACCACCACTCTACCCCGACGACACATCTCTACCTTTTTACCACAATGGCCTCTAAGGTTGCCGCCAAGGCTGTTGCCGCAGTCACCGAGGGCGGCCTCGTGCCCCTCTCGCAGAAGCAGACCCTCCAGTCCAAGGGCATCTGGGAGGGCTTCCGCCGCCTGCTCGCCATCGACCCCAACCGCTCCAACGGTGTGCCCCTCAACCCGCACTTCCGTTTCCCCTCGCCCGGTGCCGCTGATCCCCGCACCATCACCGACCCCGTCACCCTGCCCGCAGGCGACATTGCCGGCAACCCTTACTGGAAGCGCGATGCGCGCCGCAGCTACGCCCGCCAGTCCGTCGTCAACCAGGCCGACGCCGTGGCGCTGCTGTCTGTCGGTAATGCGGCTGCCCCCAAGACCGAGCTGATTGGTGAGTCGGGCTCGCAGGCTCTGGTGGCTGCCACCGAGGCAGGCAAGACGCAGGGCCTGAGCACGTTCCTGGCCACCCAACAGCCGGCCGAGTCGGCCAAGGACCTGTTTGTCAACGGCCTGCCGCCGACGCCGAGCGGGCAGACGAAGATTACGGGCTCGTGGGAGGTGCACAAGTACGAGCTCAACGAGGACCAGACCTACCCTTCGATCGATACCTACCCTTGCCGGACATACCGGTAGACTAGACACGATCGATTGGTCCTGTTGAGCGAGGTGTATATATTGCATGGATTTGCTTTGCTACTGTTATTTTCATTTGTTCTAGCACTAATTGAAATCTTTACCCAAGTTCAAATGTTGACTGTGAAGTGAAGTGGTATTATATTGGTGTTAGCGGCCGCAATGGCAACTGCATCAACAAAGTACTAACGACCGTCGACTACCAAACGCCGACCTTATCCATGATCCTGTATATCATAACCCAGTGGCCCGTTCACTTCTGTGTCCAGTGCCATGCCCAACGCCGTTTCAAATGCTTGCCCAAATGCTGCCCAAACGCCGTGAAGAAATGTGAAGGAGAGAGAGGTGAGAGTCATTAAAAGCTGGCCCCGGCCACACCAGGTGCTGTTGGAGCCGGTGCATTCGGCGACACGGCAGCAGCAGCAGCAGGCACAGACACAACAACAGAGCTGCCCGCCTCGCCCAGCATCTTCTCAATTACCCGCGCCTTGCCCTGGGCCCGCTTCACGCGGTCGTCAAAGTCGTTGACGTCCTCGTCCGTGTTGCTCGTCGACAGCGTGCCGGGCTCGACCAGCGCGTACATTAGACGCAGGTTCTTTCGCGTCCGCGTGCTCTTGGTCTGCTGCAGCTGGTTCGCCCACATCACCGCCTTGCCCTGCAGCCGGCCGGCCTCGGCAAACTTCTTGAAGCCGTTCTCGAGGCCCAGCGTGCGCCCTTCGACGAGCCCGGCACGACGGCCGTCTGTCTCGCCCTGCTTGAATCCTTCTTCGTAGAAGCGGTCTTCCAGGCTGAACAGGTCGTCAAAGTCCATTGTCTTTTTTTGGTATTTATTTTTGGTATTTTGGTTGCAAAATGATTCCGTATAAGTGAATTCACAGAAATTGATGCGGCGTAGACGGGCTCTGAAGACCACTAATAATCGATGCAATCACAGTGCGAATACCCCTCATGAAATTTGCACGTCCCCTCTTTGTCCGCAATAGCGCTGCATTGGGCAATTGCGAGGAGTCGAGCTAACGAGCCTTGCGTATAATGACACCGACGAAGAGTCATACTCTTCCGTTTGGTCGACTGTTCTTTCCGTTTTTATTTTGCTATTATCTCTACCTATATCGGGCACTGCTCACCATTGCGCCTTGATCTTATTTTTGTATTTTCTGATCGCACTTTCCCCTTGTATTTTCCGCTCTTTCCTATTCCTCACTCTCTTCTCTCTTCTACTCCATCTCCATCTCCATCTCCACATCTTATCGTCTGCTACTTGACGTCGATTTTTTGGCTTCACTTCACCCCTCTTTGCCTCTTCTACAGCATCCGACAAGACCGAGTCACAACACGTCGCCATGGCCGAAGAAAACACCATCCGCCCTGTCAAGGGCAAGAAGAATGTTCTCGTTACGAGCGCTGTAAGTCTACTCTCTACTCTAAACTCTAACTGCTAGAACTCTGCTAACATCACAGCTTCCCTACGTCAACAACGTTCCTCATGTATGTTGATTATGTTGAATTGAACTACCGCAACCGTTTCTGTGAATACTGACCCCCAGCTCGGCAACATCATTGGCTCGACCCTCTCCGCCGACTGCTTCTCGCGCTACTCCAAGCAGCGCGGCAACCCCACGCTCTACATCTGCGGCACCGACGAGTACGGCACCGCCACCGAGACCAAGGCCCTCGAGGAGGGTGTGACGCCGCGCGCCCTCTGCGACAAGTTCCACAAGCTGCACAAGCAGATCTACGACGACTTCCAAATCAAGTTTGACTACTTTGGCCGCACCAGCACCGACACCCACACCCAGATTGTCCAGGAAGTCTTCCTTCAGCTGTGGGAGAACAAGTTTTTGGATGAGCGCGTCACCACACAGCCCTTTTGCGAGAACCACAACGCCTTCTTGGCCGACCGCTTCGTCGAGGGCACATGCCCGCGCTGCAACTACGACGACGCCCGCGGCGACCAGTGCGACCAGTGCGGCAACCTGCTGGATCCCTTTGAGCTGATTAACCCGCGCTGCAAGGTGTGCAAGGACGTCAAGGTGCCGCCCGTGCCGCGCGACACCAAGCACGTGTTCCTGGCGCTCGACAAGCTGCAGCCGCAGATCGAGGCGTGGTTCGCCAAGGCGAGCACCGAGGGCAAGTGGTCACCCAACTCGATAGCCATTACCAAGTCGTGGCTGGACAAGGGCCTCGAGGGCCGGTCGATCACGCGCGATCTCAAGTGGGGAGTGCCGGTGCCGCTGCCGGGCTACGAGGGCAAGGTCATTTACGTGTGGTTTGACGCGTGCATTGGCTACCCGTCCATCACGGCGTGCTACAGCCCCAAGCACTGGCAGGAGTGGTGGAAGACGGACGATGTCAAGCTGTACCAGTTCATGGGCAAGGACAACACGCCTTTCCATGGTGGGTTTTTTTTTCTTCTTCCTTTCTTTCTTTCTTTCTTTACTTCTTTGATTTGCGCAAACTAACATTACAGCTGTTACTTTCCCGGCCTGTGAGCTCGGCGCCACGGATAACTGGAACATGGTCCACAACATTTCCACAACGTAAGTCAGCATTATTGTTATACGTGGGTTATCTGTTTGTGTATGCCGGCCTAACAAAATAGCGAGTACCTCAACTACGAAAACACAAAGTTCTCCAAGTCGCGGTCCATCGGCGTGTTCGGCGACCAGGCCAAGGACACCGGCATTCCCACCTCCGTCTTCCGCTACTACCTGCTGAGCTCGCGGCCCGAGAGCAGCGACACCCAGTTCGAGTGGGGCTCGTTTGTGCTGGCCAACAACTCCATCCTGCTGGCCAACATTGGTAACTTTGTCAACCGCATTGTCAAGTTTGTCAATGCCAAGTTTGACGGTGTTGTGCCCGAGTACTCTGCCGACTACAAGTACGAGGCCAAGGACGACGAGGAGACAAAATCGTTTGACTTTGCCGCCTGGGTCGGCGATGTCCAGAAGCTGCTCGACGAGTACATTGCCGAGATGAACGCCGTGCATCTGCGCAGCGGTCTCGAAAAGGCCACCGCCATCTCCAGCCTGGGCAACACCCTGCTCCAGGGACGCCTCGACAACGCCAGCCTCGAAAAGGAGCCCGAGCGCACCAAGACAGTCATCGGCTACGCGCTGTCGCTGTGCTCGCTGCTGGCATCCACGCTGTCGCCCTTTGTGCCATCAACATCCGACTCCATCGTGGCCCAGCTGAACCTGGCGGATGGCCTGCCGCTGATCCCGGACACGTTTAACCCGGCTGCCATTGCTCCCAGCCACAAGATTGGCAAGGCGGCATACCTCTTCTCGCGCATTGACGATAAGAAGGTGACCGAGTGGAAGGAGAAGTTTGGCGGCACGTCCGAGGCCAAGATGGCGGAAATTGAGGCCAAGAAGAAGAAGCTGGCCGACAAGGAGAAGAAGAAGGCCAAGAAGGCCGCCAAGGCCGCTCTTGCTGCTGCTGAGGGATCTGCTGCGCTTGCGGATGCTGCCACTGTTGCCACGGGCGAGACTAAAGAGCTGCCCGTCCGCGAGAAGCCTGTTGAGAAGTAGAGATGATAGATGAGTAGATGTCAGTCTGAGATTTGTCATAAATAAAGTAAAAGTAAAATCACCAAACACCAAATAGAAGCGGCGGCTATGATGAAGTGGATGGATTTGCTAGCCTGTTATTTTTTCTATTGGTTTCAATATACATTTCTTTTCTGAATCCCGTGATGTGTTGTACATGTTCGATGGTGTCAAGTCGAGCAAGGTACATGGATCACATGCTTTTGACACCAGTACGGCCTACAGTCTGGAGAATATGGAGCAAGTGTGCCTCTTCTCATAGTTTGTACAAGAATTCAGATATTTATAAATTTAGTTTACAAAGACAAAGAATTACAAGGCGATGCGATTCAATCTAGGTCGTGCTGACATAATACCGTGCGATAAGTGGGGTCATCCCGCCGCTAGCTCTCTTCCACATCGTCAACTTCTCTGTTTCAACCTCAACCATTCAAGCATCATCAGCAGTCTACAACAACTACCACCACCGCCACCATGGATATCCGCGTCTTGCACTCGTCGGATCTGCCGCTGATCCAGCACGCCAACCTCGAGAATCTGCCGGAAAACTACTTTCTCAAGTACTACCTCTACCATGCCATGACCTGGCCCCAGCTGTCCTACGTCGCCGTCGACGTCTCGCGCCCGCAGAAGACGCCCTACGACCACCCTAAGATCGTCGGCTATGTGCTCGCCAAGATGGAAGAGGAGCCTTCCGACGGCGTGCAGCACGGCCACATCACATCGCTGTCCGTCATGCGCACACACCGCCGCCTCGGCATCGCCGAGAAGCTGATGCGCCAGGCGCAGCTGGCCATGGTCGAGAACTTTGGCGCGCACTACGTTAGTTTGCACGTGCGTGTGTCCAACCAGGCCGCCATCCACCTGTACTGCCAGACGCTGGGCTTCCGCAACGAGAAGACGGAGAGCAAGTACTATGCGGACGGCGAGGATGCGTTCTCGATGCGGCTGGAGCTGAGCGATCTGCGGCAGCAGGTCGAGGGAGAGCGGGCAAAGAACAAGAAGGACGACACAAAGGAGGACAAGGAGGACGTCGATGAGGGCGAGCCGGTGGGCGAGGCCGGCTCGGCGGCGTCGGTTGCGGCCGCAGCGGCGGCGGCGGAAGAAAAGGAAAAGGACAACGACAAGGACAAAAAGGTCAAGGTCAAGGTCGGCCGTGCGCTGGGCGTCGGCGAGCTGGTCGAGCGTGTTGAGGCCAAGGCTTAGGTGAAACAAAGCAGCAAATAAAAGAAAAGCAATCATTATTCTTCACTATTTCAACAAATGGAATCAAAAGCTGGGATGTACGTTGGAAATGTATATTAAACGCACAGGGAGGGACGGAAAGGACACCAAATGGATCAACACTTTATGATGTGTACTATTTGCAGTTTAAATCAAGTTAACAAACATAAGACAGCAGCTACACACTCTGCTGGCCGCCCAGGTCCTGTGCGTAGAGCCCGTCCGCCTCCATCCTCAACATGGCCACGTGCTGTGCCAGTGCTGCCACTTCGTCGGCCAGCTGTTCAATCTCGCGGCGCTGCATCTTTGGTTTTTCGTCTTCCTTTTCGTCTTTGTTTTTGTCCCTCTGCATATTATGCAGCCGCTCGGTCATCTCTGCCAATTCGGCCTGCTTCTCGGCCATCGCCTGCTCGGCAACCTCGGCCTCCTGGTACTTTGTGCGCCAGGCCGGCATCGGAGAAGAGGGAGAAGGAGAAGGGGGTTGCTGCCCTCTTGTGCCGAACAGGCCAGAGCTTCCAGAGAGCATGCCGCCGAGACCGCTGAGAATAGGAGCAACGGCACCGCCACGACCGCTGAAGCGGTTTGATAGCAGGTCGCCGACGTTTTGGTGGATCGAGCGAGCTGTTGAGCCTGGAGCGCCAAAAACACCAGGGACGCCGGGGACGCCGGGGACACCGGGGACACCCGGGACACCCCGAACACCCGCAACACCCGGGACACCGGGAGTTCCGCGTGTAGCACATCCACTACTGTACTGTGGCACCTGTCCCTGCTCATGGCCATGTCCAAAACCAAAGCCTATCCCCTGGCCAGAGCCGTAGCCGAACCCTCTACCTTGACCAAAGCCTCCTTGGCCGTGGTCGTAGCCAAATCCGCCGCCGCCACTGCCACAGCCGCCGCCACCGCCGCCAAACCCGCGCTGCCCACTGAACCGCGCAGCATGCATCTCGGCCTGTCTCTGTGCGCGCCGTGTAGCTGCTGCTGCTGTTGCGGCTGCATTGGCTGTGGCTATAGCCGCGGTCGTGGCTGCATTCGTGGCGGCTCGTGCAGCCTGCTCCATGGCCGATGCGGTCCTAAACAAGCCGCCGGCACCGCCCGTGCGGACAGGGATCTGCCTGTCATGCGGTTGCGGCGGTTGGGGTTGTCTGGTTTCACCTGTGCTGTCCCCCTTGCCCTTTTCCTGCTTCCTGAGCTTCTTCTTCTCCTGCTTGGCCTGCTTCCGTGCCTGCCTGGCCTGCTTGCGCAGCTGTCTCGCCTGCTTCCTCTGTTGTCGGCGGTGGCGGCGCGCCTCTCTCTTTTCGCGCTTGGCCTGCCGTCTCAGCTCGCGGCGGCTGCGCTTCTGCTGGCGCAGCAGCTGTTTCTGGCGCCGCTTAAGATCCTTCCACTGGCGCATGAGGTCCTTGACGTGGGCGCGTTCTTCGGGTGTTATTCCTCTAGAAGATGTGCTGTGACCCAAAATATCCTGCTTGGCGGCACGAACGCCGTCTCTCGTGGCAGGCTGGTCGGGGTGGTCTAGCCACTGCTGGAGGTAGTTGCGTGCCACGGGAATCTGGCTGTCGCCGAGTCTGTTGTATGGTGGCAGCGACCCGACCGAGGCAATGGAGTCTGTCGACGACGAGGAGGAGGACGAAGACGAGGATTTGGACGACTTGGACGACTTTGAGGACTTTGATGAAATGGACGACTGCGATGCAACCGAGGGTGAGCGGTGGCTGGACGGCACGTGTGCATAATCACGACCCCGGCCTTGGCCATGGTTGTGGTCGTAGCCAGCCGGCGGCGAGCGGACGCTTGTTGTCTCTGGCGCATAAGGCGTGTATGGCGGGACTGGCACTGAAGGAGGCACTGAGCGTGTCGCAGAAGAATCAGTTGCAGCCGGTGCTGCGGCCAGGATTGTGCGGTTGCCGTAGCTGATGCCGCGCTCGTCGAAGGTGATACCGCCGATGCGCAGGCCTGTCCGGTCGGCGATGAACTGGCCATTGCCAATGACAATGCGGTCGTCGTCAATGGCGATGCCGCCGAGGCGGATGCCCGTAGTGGTGCGACGAGGGCCTGTAAAGGAATTATGCGTAGACTCGGTGTTTTGAGTGTTTTGTGTGCTTTGGGTGTTATGAGCAGAAGAGTTGCCGGGACCAGTTGCTGTGGCATTGCCTGTGTAGGTTGCCTCGTTGATGGCACTGCTCAGAGCATCGCGCAGCCGGATGACGACACCGCGCGGCCCAAAAAAGCCGTCGTTCCACTGGCGCAGAGCTGCCGCGACCTGAAGCTGCAGCTGGCGTGGCAGAACAGGCGGCAGCCGGCTGGTGCCAGAATCTTCCTCGTCGACGAGGCTGATGAGAGGCGGCGGCGACCGCGATCTCGACCCCGACTTTTCGTCCATCTCAGAGACTGAGTAGGCACTTGCACTCTGGCTCTGGCTTTGAGATCTGGACTGTGCAACCTTTTCAGCATCGCGGAGTTCGCTGTAGCTGTTCGACGACGACTCCTCGGACGCGATCTTTGCATCTCGTGTTGCTGCTGTCGAGCGAGAATTTGCGTCGGACGGCAGCAGATAGTTGATAAAGGTCTGCCAGTCGTTGGCTTGGACATCGCGGCTGTTGAGGAGGGCTGGGTAGGGGAAGTCGGTGGGCGACGTTGACGGGGCGATATTGACGGGCAGATCGTAGGCAATCACGTCTTGAGGGTCTTCATATCCTAGAGAAGTCGATGCTGGCGGTGCAGGACGAACAGCAAAGTAGGCGGCGGCAGAGGCTGCAGCCGAAGCGATTTCAGGGCCGAGGCCGAGTGTATTGGAAGCTGAGTGTATATGGTGTGCATTTTCATCTGCAGTCGTATCTGCACTTTCAATCGGAGGCGAAGGAGGAGGCGTGTAGACGACAAGATGGTCGTCGTCGTCGAGAGTGGTGGAAGTAACGGGCGAATCGGCACGGCGTGACGAGCTGCCGGCGTGAGAAAAGACGTCCGTCTCCGAGTACGGCGGCGGGGCCTCTCCAGGGTAGACCATGGCAGGCAATCGTGGGTAGTAGATGTAGAGAAGTAGAAATATAGAGGTAAAGCTTGTTGAAAAATGAAGCTATTCAGATGTGATGATGTGACGATCTTCGTGGTGAACAGATGGTATCAAACGAAGCTCACATGTGCTGACCAAGATGCAGGCGATAATTCTGATTTATTTTGAAATATTTGAAGTATTTTAAATATTGAAATAGTAGAACTCGCAATGGTTTGAGGGACATCACCATCTCGAGCAGAGCAGAAGAGGGGATGCTGAGATGCCCTATATAAGATACAGAGTGACCTCATTCCCTACTTGGTATATCGTATGTACTATGTATTAGTCCAAAGCGGGTCTAGAGCTTAATTCGTACAGCTTATCATATCCTGTAGCTTATTTCCAAGCGTCGGACGAACTTCTGTCCTCGCAGTTTATTTAGGAGGTGCGGTCTATTGTAGTAGATGTATATGCCAGTTACCTAAACACACTGCGTCCCAACATCAACGCCGTTGTGATTTCCGGCTGCCTGGCTGCGCAGCGTGACGTGGCCCACTGTAGTGTCGACTCGTACGGGCGGTCCTTCCTTGCGGGGGTCGCCTACAATAATAAGAGCAGGCAGTAACATTGGTACCAGCCAATCTCTTCGTCTCTTCTTGCCGTTGTTGTCTCTCTTGCCAGCCTCGATGACATAATCAATCTCACCTCCCTCCAAGTGAACAGGCACCAGAATAAAAGATGGTACTTCTCATCCAGCTCATCATTTGTGATATCTCACACGGGTAATGACACAGCTGCCTCTTGCAGGGGTTTTATTGCCTTGATCAGTGCATACCATGTATGTGTTTATCGTCTGTCGTCATCGCATCATCTCGAGGCATTCGGCATCCAGATACTTGGCATCGCCATTTTCTTGAAATCACGAGATATCTCTTGCATCTCGAGATATACCATGGCACATCTTGATTTATCTTAACATATCTGGTATCTCTTGATTTAACTTGCTTTTTGTAATTATTATTGATATTATTGACCATATGGACCTACATTCTATACAAATCCATGTCGTCGCTCTTGTAGTGGTCCGCAATCACACTCTCCAGATAGTCCTTGCTGTGCGGCCCCAGGTTTGTCACGTACACATCAATCAGCTTTGCCGGCACGTACTCCGTCACCGCCGTCTCCACCTCAATCTCGTTGCCGCCCGCTGCATCTGTCACCAGGCTGCCGTCACTGAACAGCGCCGCCGCCGGCTCGCCCCATTCCACAAACGCCTCGGGGTGGCTCGCGAAGCCCGCTTCCGGTGACAGCCGGTAGACACCGCCCAGGGCCAGCACAAGCGTGCCCGTCTGCTTGGCCGCACGCGCCAGCCGCACCGCGCCCACGTTGGCCAGGATGCCGCCGTCGCTGGCAATCGCGCGCGCGTCCAGCACAACGCGGCTCACGCGCGACATGTACGGGGCAGTGGCACCGCCGCTGATCTGGATCACCGTGCACTTGGCTGCTGCTAGCTTCTTGAGGAGGACCTTGTTGTTTTGGTTCGGCGGGCCCGCCGTCACCAGGAGCAGCGTGTACTTGCGCCGTGCGGCCTTGATCAGGAACTTCTCCACGGTCCGCGACGGCTCGTAGACCATGACGTAGTCGCCCGGGCGCACCTGGGCCTCGGCAAATCCAGCAATCTGGTCGTCGGCCTGGCCGATCTCGTCCCGGATCTCTTCGATGCCGTCCAGGATCTCGTCGCGCAGAGAGGACGTCCCTGGGGTGGCAGGGTTGTTGTTTGGAGTCGAAAACATCGGGGTGTGGGTCTGCACGGGTGTGGATGCGCCCGACAGCGAGCCGGCCGAGGAGACCTCGTTGCTGGCGGAAACACTGTGGCTGAGGGAAGGCTCGGCCGCCGACAGCAGGCTAAACATGGACTGGTACGGGCCGCCGATGGCCGGTGCTTGGCGTGCAGGCCGGCCTGTGCTTGGTGTGGATGTGCTGAAGGACGACGTGAACGATGTTGAGGGTGTCATGGCACTAGAACCGACACTGGCATTGGCACTGGCGCTCGCACTCTGCCGCAGGTCGGGCACGCTGCCGGCCATGCTCTCGAGGCCTTCGCGGTCCTCCTCGGCCTCGTCGCGGATCAGACCCAGCACGCGGCGCACAATGTTACCAATCACCAGCTCCTGCGGCTGTGCATCCACGAGCTTGCGGCCCGTCTGGTGCACGCGGTCCAGCAGCTGGTCGACATCAGCCCATTTTGACTTGGTTGCCACGACCTGTGCAAGCACGTGTGCCGTCGCAAGCGCGCAGGGCTCGGGGCCGCGAATCTGGCGGCGCTTGAGCAGGCTGACGGCCGACTCGATGGTCGCGTCGAGGTGCTGCTTCGCGGGCGGATTTACCAGCGTGTCTAAGCACGGTGCATATGTTTGGGCGGGCATTATGTTGTTGTGTGGTGGATGAAAGGCCGTTAGAAGCGCAAACTCGACGATCGACTGTTCGACGTTGACTCAAGGCGGGGCTCACTTTTTTCGAGAGCATATTACTCAAAGCGGCGATTAGTCATTGATTAATTCTTATCGATAACGACTGATAAGACTTGTAGATGATGCCGATAAGGCAGCCCCTCACTTTAGGTCTGCACATGAAGCTCACCGTCGTTGTTTATTGATTGGTATTTTTCTTAATGTCTATCTTCTTATGTTTTTCTATTTCTGATTTGTAATTCGCAATTGGTGTTTAGAATATCAGTTCTGTACATTTCACCTCGTATTCAGTCAAATTTGTATGGTTCACGTCAATACAATACTTCTCACTCCTCTCTACCCAAATCCACACATCTTGCAGGCGAGTGTGCTGTGAAGGTTGATGCTTCGGCTGCTATCGGGTGAGATAAATCAGAACAGAAGTCTGTAAGATGGTACTGCTCAATTCTTTGCCTTCTGATTCTCCCTCGCTGTCAGCAATAACTCTGTGGAGTCGTATCAATAGTAAATAGTAGCAGCCAGGATAGTCCGATTTCAAGACGCGAGCGCGTAAAGTAGCTGGCGTAGCGCTGAGGGGTCGAGTAGGAGACACAAAAAGAGAAAGAGCCGTTGTCACTGTACTTGGTAGGCACGACGGGCTTGTGACAGCCCCGTCTATAGCCGGTCTTATTATTCTCCGCCTTTCTACTTTGTATCTATTTCTCCGTCCGTCCTACCTTCGCTTCTCTCTTTTCCTTTCCTTCTTTTTTTTGTCTCTTTCTCTCTCTCTCTCTTCCCTCCTTCCTTCCCTCTCCAATTGGGACCAGCCTCACTCCTCTCATCCTCCTCGCCACTCGACCTCGGCCTTCAAAGCCGCCTCAACCACGATGGTCGCCTTCCTTGAGCCCGTCGAGTATCTACTCACGCCCTGGCTCATGCTCGCCAACTCCGCCTACTACATCCCCGTCACCATTCACCAGCTGGCCCGCAAGCGCGAGTGGTCCTCCATCTTCCGCTGGAGCCGCTTCCAGCCCGCTTGGTTTGCCAACTTCTGGTCATGGGCCGGCGCGCGCATCCGCGAGAACGTCGGCAAGAACGTGCTGATTCCACTGCTCCAGGGCCGCATCCGGCACGGCAAGCTTCTGGACGAGAACATGGAGCGCAAGCGGCTGCCCGCTATTAGCGGCATCGTCGTCGAGGTCGGGCCCGGCAACGGCATGTGGGTGAAGGCCCTGTCGGAATTTGCTACCAGCAGCAGCAAGAAGTCCTCCAAGTCCTCTTCTTCTTCCTCCTCCAGGAAGGTCACGAAAATCTACGGCGTGGAACCCAACATCTCGGCGCACGTCCCGCTACGCCGCAGCATCTACGAGGCCGGCCTCGACGGTATCTACGACATTGTTCCCACGGGCGTCGAGGACCTGGCGCTGAGCGGCGTGCCGAAAGGCAGCGTCGACTGCATTGTGAGCGTGCTGTGCCTGTGCGGCATCCCCGACCCCGCCTTCAACATCAAGGAGCTGTACTCGTACCTCAAGCCCGGCGGCCGCATGTACGTCTACGAACACGTTGTCGTGACGCGCCACTGGAGCATCAAGGTGTACCAGGCCCTGGTCAACCTGTTTTGGCCGACCTTCCTCAACGGCTGCGAGCTGCAGCGCGACACGCTGCGCTACCTGCGCGAGGCCGGTCCGTGGACGAGTATCGACGTGGTGCAGCCGGTCGCTGAGCCGTGGTTCCAAGTCATCCCGCACGTTGTCGGAGTCTTGACAAAGTAGGGTCCTGGACGTGGTGGTGACGATGCGATGGCAATGACGCAATGATTTATGATGGCGGGTTTTGTTCAGTATTTTAATGGCTGCTGTTTCCTCCTATTTGCTTGTGTTGATATTCGACTTGGAGTATGCTTTGGCTATGACTTGCTTACTACCTCGGTGTCTATTATTTGTGTCTTCTTTTGTTATATTTTTGTCCTATTCTCTTCTATTTCTTTGTTTCTCTTTCTGCTTACTTTCATACATTGTGTTGTTTCTTGATTATTTATGATACTTTCCGCTATGCTTATATCCCGGAGGTTGTGTTGAAAGGCAAAAACGCCGCGTATGATACAATGCTATGCTAAAAACTAACAACTGACACCTAACAATGCTCTCTCGACTACAACTCATCCATGTTGTCCGGCACATAACGGCCTTCCGGATTGTCCCAGTCCGCCACGAGCTGCACGCCCGTGGAGAACTGCCGCTCTGTCTCGCTCTCGTCCTTGTCTTGTTTCTTTTTCTTTTCCTCGGGGTACTGGTCCTTGTCGTCGACGCTCTTGGGCACCCGGACCTGTTCCTGCATCACCCGCTCCGTGGCCGCCTTCTCCTCGTCGAGCTTGCGCTTTGCCTCTAGGCTGATAGCTAGGTCCACCATGCTCTTGCCGAGAGGGGTTTGTTTTTCGTCCTTCTCCTGTTCTTCTTCTTTCCCTGGATTGTTCTCCTCCAAACTCAAGCGGATGGCTTCTTCGACATGGGCATCCTTATAGGCACCCCCATCGTCAAAGTCCACACTGCTGTCGTCGCTTCTGAACCCGTCGAGCTCGTCTGCCTTAGCAATAGGCTCAAGGGTCCCGGTCGCCATCCCGGCCATAGCCGCGGTCGTATCTGCAGTCGTAGCCGCATAAATCGTCGCATTTGCCACATTGGCCACACTGGATTCTTGCCGGGTCAGCAGCGGCATGTCCTCCATCTCGCGGTCCGATAGTGAGGCATCGTCGCCAGCGTATGCCTTGTCGCTCGCAATACTCGATCCTCGCGACGCTGCTGCCGAGTCCACGCTGGACGACTGCTGGTTGCGGCGCTTGATTGGCGACATCTCCTCACTATAGTCGTCTACCGGCGTGCCCTGCTGCGCGCGCTTCTTGTTCTGCGCTGATTCCAAGGTTTCCCGGCGCTCTGCCTCGAGCTCCGTCTTAAAGAGCCGGTTGTCGTGCTTGACAAAAGTCTTGAGGGCATCTGGCAGCGGATCGGGCTCGGCCGTCCACGCTTCGTCGGTGCAGTACGCCAGCACGATCTGCATCTGCAGCGACTGAGCATCGGCAAGCGCGGCCTCGATCGTCGACTTTTGCACAAACGTCGACTCGTCGCGGTGCATAATCTTCCACCATTGGTCGCGGTACGCCGGGGTCTTTTCTGGTTTTTCTGCTTTGGTCTCGCTCTCCTCGGCCTTGTCTGCATCCTCGAGATCGATAACCTCTGCCTCTGGAACCAGCTCGCGCCGGCAAATGTAGAATCGCTTTGCACTGACCACAACTCCGCGCAGCTTGTACTTGTGCTTGAGCGTGTCCTTGCTGTCTTTGCTTTCTGCCGGCTCGGTGCGCTTATTTCTGAGTGTGGTGAGAAGCCGCCAGATGGCATCACGCTGCGATTGTCGCTGAGCCACAATCTCGCGGTATGAAATGAGCTGCCTTTTGGCCACGGCAAGCTCGGCCCGCAGCAGCGCAAACACGTTCTTCTCCTCGTCCGTCTCCGGCTGCACGGCATCGACGTCGGCCGCGTTGAAGTCGGCTCCGCGGGCGTTGGACCGCTCCCACAGCAGTTTTGTCTTGTAGTGCCAGAGCTGCACCATCGTTTTGGAGACTCTCTTCTTGTACAGCGTCACGGCATCGACTTTCACTGCCGCGTCCCGTGCTTCGTCTGCCGTCTGTGGACCAACCGCAGGTGCTCCACGGCCCGATGAATCGATTTGCGCAATCAACTGGTGCAGTCTGACCAGCTCCGCCATCGTCCGCCGCATCTTGTCCTGGATGTCCAGCGCCCACTCCTGATTCTCCTCGGCGTACCTGTCCAGGTACAGCGTCTCGGGAATCTCGATCGGCGGTGGCTGCGCGTAGGCGCCAGTTTTTAGGGGCTCTTTTAGCCCGGCCGCTTCCCGCGACAGACCCTCTAGGCTATAGGGGGCGGTGGCGAAGCTGCCGGTCGCATTGCTTCGGTTGTCGCGTGGGTTCAGGCGGAACAGCTGCACGGGAGCCATGCGTGAGATAAACGCCGTCTTATACTCTGCCACATGATGTAGGGGCTCCGGTCCGACATCGCCGCCCAACCACGACCAATAGACGTTGTCCAGCAGGTTGTACAGCGACGTGCACGGCAACGCGTCGCCGCCGACGTTACTGGTGCTGCTGAGGTCGAGCAGCATGAACTTGTCTGTGATTGTTTCTTGCACCTTACCCGCCGCATACCGGACCATGGTGACGGTGGTGAAGAGGCTGTTGTTGAAGTCGGCCAGAGCAAAGTACGACAGCGCTTTGCAAAACTGGCGTGTCTTATCACTGTCCGAGTCCACGCTCATGAGGTTCGTCATCTCCAGGGACTCCACGTAGGCATACGATCTCTCCGTGCCGTCCAGAAAGGCCATGAGACGCTGCACCTCTTCGATGAACTCGCGCGACGTATTCGTCCCAAGTGGAAGTGTGCGGACGGTGAGGTTTTCGTCAGGGTCGCGTTCGGTACTGGGTGGTGCAACGTAGACCTCATCGTCACCCGCGGTTATGATTGTAACTCCAAACTCTACAGGGCCGTGCTTCAGGTCGCCAGCCGGGCTGATCAGCTCGCCCTTCCACCATTCCGGGTTGTTGCCGTACGTGTGTGCCTCGACACCTCCAAATCGCAGCAGAGCATTGCGCGCAGCCGCGATCGAGTGCAGCACCGTCAGGCTGGCGTTGAGATAGTTGGAATCGATACTGCCCAGGAACGCCGGTGTCTGCGGCGCCCGTGTACGGGCCGACGGTTTGGCATCTCTTGAGCTTGGTTCGATCCTGGTCATGGTCCAGTCATTGGCATTATATACTGGCCTGTTGGCCGGGCCAAAGTGTGGCGTGGCAGAGTCTTGCTGGGCCGGCTTCGGGTTGGGCTTGGGGGCGATCTCGGGATACGACGGCCCTATTGACGTTGAGGGGTAGACGGCAGCAGCAGCAGCACCTGCAGGCTGGCTGGCCTCGGCTGGCCCTATCATCCCTCCTGTAGCGCCTGTGATGCCGGTTTCTTGAGGCGTGTGAATCCCGGACATGGCGGCCGACTCGGCAAGGGCGCGTTCGAGGTCTTCATCTTCCTGTGCCAGTGTTGATGGTACGCCGTACTGGGCATGCTGCGTCTCGTTAATCCAACCGCTGATATTCCGAGTTGGCACCGGCGATGTTGCACGCGATGGCGGATGTGAAGGTGGTGCCGAGTTGAGGTACGGGAAATTGCCGTCATAGGACGTGTTCCGAATGTCGTTGGGGTTGACGCCTTGGATGATGTTACTCTCGTCGGCAGCAATAATAGTGAAGGAGGGCACATCGGGGTCGTCGGTATGGTCACGGTCGCCGTAGAAGGGAGACTCGGACCAGGCATATGTTTGGCGAAACTGGGGGTCAGCAGGTGAAAACGTCGAGTCAAAAAGTCGTCGTGGTGGCCTACCTTGCTCTCGCCATCGTAGTAGGCGGCAATCACGGCCTCGATGTTGTTGCTGTTGGCCTTGAGGGCCGAGATGACCAGCTGCCGGTCTGCAATCATGTCGAGGCCGGCGAACTCGCACACCTGCCGGACGGCTTCATCGGAGGGGCCGTTCATGTTTGGGGTAAGCAAGCAGACGAGCTGCTGCTGTGGTGATGTGTTTATGGGATGTGTATCGTATGTTTGTGTGCTGTAGTCGATATTTCGAGATGTCGTCGTCGTGATGTCGTCGTCGAGATGCGAGCTGGCCGGAGCTATGTGGTCAGCGATGCTCAGCAGCTCAGCAGCCAGGCAGGTGCACTCTGGATCTCGACAAAGCGAAACTGCTATGCCACGACACTGGACTCACTCTCGGGCTTGTACGCCTCCCAGCTCTGCAGCCTCTGCAGCCTGTGCAGCCTGTGCAGTCTGTGCAGCCTGGACGCTGACGTGACGCTGGCCTCGCTGGCGTCGATTTCCAGGCAGCTACTTAAGCTTCCCTTGTAGCTCGGTGCGGTGGCGAATGCGGTATAATAGTGTCGCTAGAGCGTTGTAGAAATGCACGGCAAATGATGTAGGGGCGAGTAAATGCTGGCAAATATGCTGATGCCTTTGTAGCAGGGAAATGTTCTCGAGTGTTTCCGGGCACACAGCAGCAAACGCACCAGACGTCGATGCGGCGGGCGTGAGAGTGGGCGACAGACAGGGAAGGTGGTGACGTTTCTGTGCGGGCAGGAGCAATGAGCAGTGAGCAGCGCAGTGAGCGACCGTGAGCGAGCGGAGTTATGTAATCGTCAAATCAGAGCCCGCACCGTGTAGCAGGTGGGGCAAACCGCTCTTTGCAAAGAGGGGGGGCGCCTGCTAGAGCCTCGAACTTGTGTAAGTAATGCTTCTGTATGTATTCTCAACTATGTACACTACGTAAATGGTATCACGACTTCATAAGTTGTTACAACTCAGACTTCAAACACAAATGAAGCTTCAATATTCTACATTAAATTTCAAATATTTTTTTTTATAAAGATTTGCAGTTTTGACATACGTATTTGTGCATTGCAAGCCATTATAATATGTTGAACTATGCAAAACAACAAGAAATCCGAGTATAATTCTGCACAAAAAAGAAAAAGAAGAGCAGAAGTAAAAAGGTAAGGAACAAACCCAAAAACATCTGCAATACACAATGCAAAGGGCTGGAAAAAAATAGAAAAGAAATGATAATAAATACAAAGAATAAAATACAAAATAAAAATAAAAATAAAAAGTGCAATCCTTTAACACTCAGATATATATAGTCAGCAAAGAAAGACAAAAAGGCGAACAAAAACAAAACATACGCGAATCCAAGGAATATACAGAAATCAGATCTCGCCGGCCTGGATCATGCGCGTGAACCGGCACACGCTAGCATCCGGTTCGCAAAACGTGTAGCCCTCGCCCCGCACGACACGGTCAATCTCCGCCCGCAGCACCGGGTAGACGTCGCGCCATGCGTTGCGGCCCATCCAGCAGTCGAGGTGGCCATAGCCGGGGATCACGCGCCGCCCGTACTGCACACCCCGCGGATGGTCCGCCGTTGGCGCCGCCTGCGGCCCGCCAAACGTGTCGCACAGAATTTCATACGTTTTCTCCGTCGCGCGCGTCGACAGCACCGCATTGTCCGCGCCCACAAACTGGAAGATTGGCAGACCGCGCAGCCGCTGCACGTTCTCGGGCGTCACGAGGACCTCGTAGAGCGGCGCGTTCGCCATGACGTGGCCCTGGCTGCCCTGCATCATGAGCAGGTGCAGCAGCGTCATGTTGACACCGCCAAAGAAGCGGTCGATCTGGCGGTGCGTGGCCTCGTTGAGGTTGGCGTGGTTCCAGCAGCGGCCAAAGACGAGCGACGTGCGGTGGCAGGCCGCGTTGCTGCAGAGCTCGTGGCGCGCGTCGGGCAGCAGGCGCAGGGCCTGGTTGATGGCGCGCTGGAGCAGCGTGTCATTGGGGCTGGTGCTGCAGCTCATCCACGGGCCGCAGAGCTTCGTGTAGAGCCAGTCGGGCCGGATGGGACCGACGCCGGCGGTGGCCTTGATCATGTTGAACGTGTTCCAGATGGGGTTCATAAAGACCTGTGAGCAGCCGAGGCCGAGCAGCCAGTCGGCCGGGATGGTGCCGTCGAGCAGGCCAGTTGACAGCGCCACAGAGCCCATGCAGTGCGCGACCGTGTAGATTTTCTTGGGCGCCGTGCCGGGCGGTGCCGGGCCGCTGCCGCCGCCGTAAAGCTCGCGGATGCGCTCGAGCGCAGCGCACAGGTCGAGGCGGGCATCGAACGTTGTCCAGTTATTCTGGCACGCCATGGTCTGGCCAATGCGGTGCACCGATACAAAGACGCGGTAGCCGGCACGCGTAAAGTAGTTGACGGCATTAAACGGGATGGTGGGCAGGGCAAAGATCTGGTGGTCGACGGACGCGCCGGGGACAAAGAAAATATTGGGGATCTCGTTGTGGCCGTCCTTGTTCTTGACGACATACTGCGGCTCGGGCTCCCACATGTGCAGACGCGAGTAGATGCCGTCGCGCGCGCGCACGTCTGTCCATACCTTGGTCTCCATCGTGCTGTTGGCATAGCCTGTCGTAGACGGCTTCGGGTACTGCAGCGGCGCGAGCGGTGCCAGGAACAGGCCGAGCGACTTGCGCGTGAAGTAGGTCATGAAGCTGGCCGCGCTCACTGCTTTTTGCAGCAAAGAACTGCCGGTGGGCGCCATGGTCATCATCTGCGACATGAAGTCGCGGGCCTTGATGTGCATGATGCCCGTGGCCACTAGTTTCCTCTCGGAAGACGTGATGCTGACATAGAGCGTGGTGGTGGCCTTCCACAGCTGCAGCGGCGCCAGCGCGACAGACGAGTCCACCACCTTGCGGCCGTTAAAGTGCAGCGTCTGGCCGTCGGTGCCGCGCATGTCGAAATCATATGTCATATTGCGAGTGCCTGGTGCCTGGTGGTCCATGACAAAGAGGCCAAAGGCGCCGCGCTGCACCATGAACGGCGACCCGGGCAGCGTCGGGCACACAAAGGTGCCGGTGAGCATGCCGCGGTGGCCGGGGTCGTTGACGAGGTCGGCCGTGTCAAAGGCCTGGGCGCTCAGGAAGAAGCGCGCGCTCTCGCACAGGCCCTCGGCGCGGCGGTACGCGTGCTCGTACGACGCTCGCGCGTGGCAGTCGTTGCGCTGCAGGGCCGAGTACGACGCGCCATCGGGGTCGTCTTCGTTATGGAGGAAGCCCGACATGACCTCGGTAAACCCGAAGCCGGCCGATCGGAGGTGCAGAGCGCGATCGATCAGCTGCGATGCCGTGCTCATGTTTTCTTCGCCAGACTCGTCGCTGCTGTCCTCTGCGACTTCCACAAACGGATGCGCGGGCTTGCCAAAGAGATTGAGGATGCCGTTGCTGGCCGTGTCCACGACGAGGCCGCGCGATTGGATGTACTTGTCGACGGACCGTTCCGCCAGCGCGGCAATGGTCGCGAGCGGGTTTACACCGAGCGATGTTGGGATGGCCGAGGCATCCATGACGACGAGGCCCGCGTAGACGTCGCTGCCGCTGCCCGTAAACAACCGGCCCGCGTGGTCGGATGCGCCCGTCTTACCCGTGTTGTCGCGCGCTATGGCCGCGCCGCCAATGGGGTGCACCGTCACCTGCTGCTCCATGAGGGCGAAAAAGGGATTGCCGACGAGCGTGCCGCCGGCTGCTTCTGTGGCCTTGGCGAGCAGCGCGTTGATGCGCTTGGCATGGCCGCTGCGGGCGACACCCAGAAACTCCAGCACGGGTGTGTCGTCGACCAGCGACAGTACGGCCTGGCTGCTGTCGTGCGACATGACGAGGTAGACCTGGGTCTTTTCGACGGAGCCGTGGCGGAAGTACGGGCCGAGCAGATGGCTGCCCATGGAGGAGAGGACGGATTTTGACTTCTGGAAGATACCTTCTTGCAAGGACGACGACGACGACGACGGTGACGACGAACCGGGCATAAGCTCGAGCATGGTCTGCAGGAAGCCGGCGAGGGCCTGCGGGATGGCGCCCTCTTCAATGACAAAGCCGTCCTGCGGGTTGGCATGCCCGCTGCGGTTGTCGATGATGCCGGTGATGGTGGGCCCGACGGGGTGGTACGGCGACGGGTTGGGGTTGCCGACGGCGTTGGTCTGGTGCTGCGTGTTGTAGCCAAACGCCAGAATGTCGCCGTTGCCGCTCATGTTCTGGCCGACACAGTCGCTCATGGGCAGGCCGGACTGCTTGCTTCTCAGCAGGATCTCCGTGGTGCCGATGGCGCCGGCCCCGAGAAAGACGGCATCCTTGGCGTGCACCCACATGAGGTTCTCGTGCTCGTCGGCGAAATGCTCGCGGCCGCGGCCGTGCCAGGCAAAGTAGACGCGGTAGCCGCCGTCCTTTGCCTTTTCGACGTAGCGCACCTCGCACTCGCAGAACAGCTCGGCGCCCCAGTTCCAGGCGTCGGCGAGGTAGGTCACGAGCGTGGTGGTCTTGGAGCCGTCATTGACGCCGGTGGCGTCCTGGCCGGTGAGCTTGGACGGCTGCATCTCGACGCCGCAGGAGTTGGGCCCATTGCGGAAGCGTGTGGTCTGGGGCGGGCGGTAGAACTTGTGGCCCAGATTGATGTCCTCTGCCTGTTTCTGGAGGAGGTCGAGCTTTGGCAGGGCCGGCCAGTCGTTGGGATACGCCTCGGGCTCCAGCACGGACTCGACCTTTTCGTAGTCTGTTTGTTAGCCTCGTGCAATAATATCTAGGGGAAAAAAGAAGAAGAGAAAAAGAGAACGTACACTCATCGAGAACCCCTGGCTTGCGCAGCTCCGGGGGAAAGGCGCCGCTGGCCAGCGTGTCTTGGTCGGCCCTCAGGAAGATATTGGCATTGACGAGGCTGGTGCCGCCGAGGCCGTTGCACACAAAGGCGTTCTGGCCTTTGCCAAAGATGAGGTGGTACATGCCCGTCTTCTTGCCCGTGTCGATGTCGACGCCGTGCTGTACCCACTCGGGCGTGACCTGGCCGGTGCAGTGCAGCTCGCCGAAGGCATCCGCAGCCGACTCGGGGTACTCGCCGGGCCAGCGCTCGGTGCCCAGCTCGAGCAGGCAGACGGACTGGCCGGCACGGGCAAGGCGAGACGCAGCGACGGCGCCGCCATAGCCCGATCCGATCACCACACAGTCGTAGCTGGGACGCAGCAGCTCGACGGGACGGCTGATTCTGGGGAATTTGTTGGGCGAGGCTTCAAAGGAAGATTGTCTAGGGATGGAGGGGATAGAAGTAGTGGAAGAGGTTGAGTGGACGGGAGAGGGAACGGGTTCGGAAAGGTGCTTCTTGTGTGCAGCCTTTCGTCTTTTGGCAGAGCTGGGTGAAGTGGAAGACGAGAAAGCCGGCTTGTTAAGGTCGACAAGAGACGGCACTAGAGTCTCTAGAGACTTGTCTGGAGAGTCATCGGCACTGCAGCAGGTCTGGCTGCTGGTCGTGCTGGATCTGTGTCTTGTGTCTTTTGTGTCTTTATCATGGGAGTGGCTGTCCAGCGGCTTGTCTGTCGGCCATTGCAGGCCAGGGTAGAGGTGCCCATCGTCGGTTGCATGGGGAGCCATGGTGTGATGTGTTGACGGCCTCAGGATGTGATGTGTGTTATTGATTTATGAGATAAATGCAGTTCAGCGTCAAGGGTTATTGGCACTTAAGACGGCATAACGGATATCATAAGAATAGAAGAAAGTAGCAACAAAAAAGGAACAAAACAAGAACGGAAGCAGACCACTGGGAACACACTCTATATACAGCTTTAATATAACTGATCCTACACGATTACTATAGTCACCGAGATAATAGACAGTGGAGGGAGGCATGAGGGGGGTGTAAGCACTCGAAGCTGAGGCAGAAAGGCAGAAGACGAAAGGCGGCCAACTATGTAGATCAACGTGGGAGAAGGTCATATGAGGCACATTCCGGGCATACTCTGTACGGGTTGTTCTTCATTTTTCTATATTTTTACTATCTCACCTCACCCAGGGGGGTACGCCACTGAGTGTTGTGGAAAGGGATGGACGCCACGGTGCGAGAATGGGATTGCCGGAGCGGAGAGGAGGCGTAAGAAAAGGGAAGTAGGAAAGTAGGAAGTGAGAGCTAGGCGACTAGAACAAGACGAGAACGCGACCAGAACACTAGCAGGAACATCAGGAAAAGAAAACGAGAAGCCAAACGGCTACGAACGACGATCATCCATCAAGTCTGTCAACGGCCATCGGAGTCTCCAACAGGTGAAAGACAGAGTGCCTTGCAGCTTGCAGGTGAGACAATGGTATTCTTATCGAGCCTTATTTCTCACGGCTTCGACGTCGTATTTCTTTCTTCTTTCTTTCTTACGGTACGTTTCTTTCCTTTTCCTTTCTACTAGTTCTCACTCGCCCTTGTTCTCGTCTCTATTTCTCATCTCTATATACGACGTAAGATCTCAGAGACCGACCACTAACAGGTGAGAGCCCTACATCATTGCAGGAGCTAAAATAGTCGCAATAAGAAAACGGGGTGAGATCTTCAGAAGCAGGAGTCTCACTATCGATGACTGTATGCAGAGAGCTTCCCAAAGAAGCCAAAGACGCAAAGAAGAGACGGGACGGCTTGCATCGAGCGCCTATTGGTTGATTTCCGAGTTTGGGGCTGAGAGTTCGGGCAGGGGTGTTGCTGAGGGTTGTCTGCCTTTTTCGTTATCTTTTTGTTTTCTTTTCGTTCGTTTTCTTGTTTTAGCTTCACTCCTGTACATAGTATATGATTTAAGTAAATATGTCAGTTTATTACTGCTTCAAACTGACAGGCCGTCCGAATACGTTCGTGCCAGAATATAGTCTTTCGTCCGAACTTTCAGCAATCAGTTGTCATAAATATGAAGAAAAAGGCAAGACAAAAGCCAAGACAAAGGACAGGAACGAAGGATGGACAAAGGTGACAGAAGACAAGACCACCACACTAACGGAGGCGCTGCATCTCACTGCATATTAGCCCTGCCTATCACTAGCACAGCACAGCCGTCGACTTGCATTCAGATGCCATCCCAAGTCCTGATCGAGCCGAGGGTCTTCGGGACACTTACTTGGTTGATTCGTCTGTTCGGGGAGAGTGGTTATTTAAGGAGCAATGCAGTCATAGGTAATCAATGTAGTAATCAGAAAGAAATCAGAGTAAGTCAGCCTCGATACGACGTTGGCTGTGAGATACAGGGCTGAGGTGTCGGGTTGATCCGTGTGTTTCGTTTCTTCCGTCACCCAGCCGTTTCGTTTTTCTCCGTCCCCGTCATCTTTTTTCTTCTTCCTGTCTTCCTTTTGTTCTGCCAGCATTAGGCTTATACGACATGATCTTGATACCCGGTCAGATCACAATGAGGAAGAAACACTTGGCACAAGCGAAAGGGGAAAAGAAGAAGAAGAAAAATAGAGGGGAAAAGAAGAAGAAAGGAAGAAGAAGAAAGGAAGAAGACGAAGAAGAAAGAATAAAATAAAACTTAAAGACAAGAAAAGATAAGAAAGAAAAGGAAGCCAGCGCCTGACTGGCTATCCTTGCTGTCAATCTTCAGCAGCAGGTGCCAGATAAAGCAGTAAATCACATACACAACCATAGCTCATCACGTTCAGCATCTGCATTTACAGCTATATTGAAAGTCTAATTGTCATGGTCGTACACTCTGCACTATCTCCCAAACATCGCCAGCCTCAGTCTTCCTTCATGTGTAGCCATTTCGTCCCTTTAGACAGTGTCTGTAACGAGCGGCACGTCTTCTATCTACTTGCCATGTAGTTATTTCCGTCAATCCTTTCGGCGAGCGATATTCACATTTGTCATCGCTGTGATTCGCAGTTCCTGTAGGATCATCATACGATCAATACTAGTCGCGTAGCATAAAGTCCAAGGATCAAGCTTGTGATATTCTGTTCTAGTCGGGGCAGTAGTTTGGCAGGCCTCCATATTTACCTCATTCTATGTTGTTTTTATTCACTCATCACATCTTCACTCATTAGAATCGCTTCTTTTTCTTTTTTACAATTCAATTCAACGCTAAACTAATCCAAAACAAAAGGTATATACTCATAAATGGCTACTTTTCTTGCTGTAGCCATGTGTAGATGTCAGACAGTCAAGTCAGTAAGCGAGGAGACAGCATGGCCACCTCTGCAAATGCCACTGCTTTCGCAGCTCGGCTTGCAGCTCGCATTTACTGCTTGGACCACCAGTCGCCCTGGTCGTGCATGGCACGCGCAACCTTGACGAAACCGGCAATGTTGCTGCCAGCAACCAGCGACGGCAGCTCGCCCTCGACAGTCTCGACGTACTCCTTGGCCGTGTTCAGGCCGTTCTCAAAGGCGTTCTTCATAATGTCCTTGAGCTTGTTGTCGACCTCCTCAGAGGTCCAGCTCAGGCGCTGGCTGTTCTGGGCCATCTCCAGGCCAGACACGGCGACACCGCCGGCGTTGGAGGCCTTGCCGGGGGCGTACCACACGGCAGCAGCCTTCTTGTCCTTGCGGTCGGCCTCGAAGATGTCGATGGCCTCCTGGGTGCAGCCCATGTTGGAGCCCTCGGCAATGAACTTGGCACCGGCAGCCAGCAGGGCCTTGGCCTCGTCGCCGCTGACCTCGTTCTGGGTGGCGCAGGGCAGCGCAATGTCGACCTTGCCGACGTGCACCCAGGGGCGCGCGCCCTCAATGTAGGTGAAGCGGTCCGATGCCGAGAACTCGGTCAGCGCCTTGCGGTCGACCTTGAGCGCGGCAATGGTGGCAATGTCCTCGGGGGTGACGTAGCCGCCCTCCTTGGCGACAATGGCGCCCTTGGAGTCGGACAGCGACACAACGGTGGCGCCCAGCTCAATCAGCTTGAGGGCGGCGTACTGGGCGACGTTGCCCGAGCCGGACAGAGCGACGCGCTTGCCGGCAAACGAGCCAGCGCCGGCGTACTCCAGCATGTGGCCGACGTAGTAGACCAGACCGTAGCCGGTGGCCTCGGGGCGGATCAGCGAACCACCCCAGGCCAGGCCCTTGCCGGTCAGGACACCCTCAAACTTGTTGCGGGCGGCGCGGTAGGCACCGAACATCCAGCCGATCTCGCGGCCCGAGACACCAATGTCGCCAGCGGGGACGTCGGTGTCGGCACCAATGTGGCGCGACAGCTCACCCATGAACTTGACACAAAAGCGGCGGATCTCGCCGTCGGACTTGCCCTTGGGGTCGAAGTCGGCACCACCCTTGCCACCGCCCATCATCAGGCCGGTCAGCGCATTCTTAAAGATCTGCTCGAAGCCGAGGAACTTGAGAATGGACAGGTTGACAGTGGGGTGGAAGCGCAGGCCACCCTTGTAGGGGCCCAGGGCGGAGTTGAACTGGACACGGAAACCGCGGTTGACCTGGAGCTCGCCCTTGTCATCCTCCCAGACGACGCGGAACTGGACGATGCGCTCGGGGATGGAGACGACCTTGAGGGCAGTGCGGTACTCGGGGTTCTTCTGGAACAGGGTCGAGTTCTCGAGGGTGCTAACAAGCTCTGAAGTTGGTTAGTAGGTGCGACTTCCGAGATAAAAAGTATAAATAAAACAGAAGATGAGCAGGTGGTATATGACGCAGTCGAGGTGTGAAGGTGCGGGGTGCGATGACACCCAGCTGCATGGTTATCTGCGCGTATAGAATCATTGGTCGAGTGTTATCTGATAGTCGATAGACACGGCAGATAGCAAACAGCAGAGGCAGATTTCGGAGAGTTGGAAAGCAAAAAGAACTCATCTCGTCTGTCGTCCTGCTGCAGCTTGCTTGATCCTGTCTTGTCGAGACACTCAGACTCGGCTCGAACGACTCGGACTCCACACGCGACACCGATGCAATGCACACCTCGTCGACCACCTCGTCATCGTGCCATATCCATATCATGCCATTGACGTACCGTTGTAAGCCTGCTCGAACTCGGGCTCGCTGGGAAGGTTGGACATCTTGACGGTTGGTGGTGGGGATTGGGTTGAGGTTGAGTAGAGGTAGAAGAAGATGGATGAAGATGAAGATGAGTAGAAGATAATAAACAAGAGAAGAGAGAGAGAGAGAGAGGAGGGAGAGAAGAGACAAAGGACCGGAGAGGACGGGACAGCTACATCTTATAGAAGACGGGATTAGCTCGACCATCGAGTTTCACTAAATATTGGCTTTAAATATAACCTATAATAAAATACGAAAAAAGGATGCCAGAAAAGAACGCAACTTGGAAACTAGAGAAAGAGCGAAAGGAGAAAATGAGAAAGAGAAAGAAAGAGCGATGGAGGTGCATCGCCAGCCAACCAGATGGATGGATGGATCGCGGTCCCTCTACACCTGGTCTCCTCTACGAGAGCAAAAGCCCAATAAAAAAGAACAAAAAAAACCCACGTCAACTCGACAACGACTTACACGACGAAAAGAGTAACAGAAAGTAGACAAACGGCAGACATGCAGGCAAGTGGAATTACTTTCTACAAACACTATTTGCCAACAGAAATGACTCGGCTGAGCTCCTGCTTCGGCGCCTTGCGACTTCCGCTAGACACGTGAGTGGGGGCAGGTAATACATATTACAGTACTATGTAGTGTCCAGTAAGGCAGTGAGAACAGACCAGTAGTACTCTGAGAACGGCAGGAGCGGCGAGGTGGGGTGCCTACCGGAATCGCAGCGAGGGGCAGCCTGACACGAGGTATTAACAGAGAATTGCCGTTTAGGGCAGTCGGGCACAATGGGCGTGTCTATTGAGTGTCTGTGTCAGAGCGTCAGAGCGTCAGAGTATCCGAATGGGATGGGATACGGGAATATATTGAATCTGCCACTAGTTGTGTTGAATTGCAATGGGGTGTGGAATGCAAATTTACATCTAATTGACAAATGGCTGTACCATGCTACGTCCACGCGGGATGCTTCTGATATTTTAGGGTTACATGAAGACACACGAGATGGGCCGAGGGCAAATGGCAGACAGGACACAGGACACAGGACACAGGACAGGCAGACTGGACACGCGAGTCAGTATTAGAATGCATGCAGATGGCGTGCAACGAATGAAGGTGACGGGGGTCCTGTGTCGGAGGAGAGATGCCGACGAGTCAAGATTCAGCGGGGAGGCAAAGAGGCGAGACGAGGCAGGCAAACAAGGCAGGCAAAGCGGCTGCAATTACAAAAAGGCAATAGTGCAGGTTACAGTAGACTGCAGATTACATAGTACAGATTGCATTAGAACAGCCGCTGGGACTGGACACAGATAAGACAAGGTTGCGAAGACGGCTGCCCGATTGGCGGGCTGGTTGCTCTTACAGCCTCGAATGTGCTAACATCTGTGATGCAAGTGGAACAAGGGAATCGAGTACGTAAAGTAATGCGATCTTGGTAGCCGTCGACGGCAGAAGGACGCCAGTCTTATTAGTCTGTTGTGTGATTCGGAGCAAGGCGGGTGGTTTGATGTTCGTGCTTATATAATCAAGATTGCTTATTCATCACACTCTGCGGCAGACAAGAAAGCAATTGTGAATAAATGAATCAAAATGAATCAAAGAGAAGAAAGAGAGAAACGACGACAAAGACGCTCCGAGAAACGCATCCGACTTTGAAAGATTTTCCAAAGAAACTTGCATCAAAAGCAGAGACATACCGCAACCCTAGAAATCCCGCGCCGCGATCGCTGACTCACTTTCCCTCTGCATGGCCACTGTCCGTTTATGCACTGCAGTGGCCCGCGGGGCGTGGGAATTATAAATGCACTACTCCGAATTCGCTGGGCACGACTCTGGCAATAATACTTGGTAATACTGCACTAACGAGTTTCCGCGCTACTGTCTGTGCAGAGGTGGAACGGGGTCCCCGCGTGCTTGTCTTCTTATGATTTTCTGATTTTATGGTATTATGGTTTATGATATTATGCTCTCAGCCACGTCCCACAGCTCGGGGTCGCATACTCCGACGTGCTGTGCGTCTTTTTGTTCTTTTGACCTGTTTTCTTTCTTTTTTGTCTTTTTCGGTCTCATCTTTTTTCGGCCTGCCACCGCAACTGCCTTTTTCGGCATCCCACCCACATGCTCACCTTTACATCTACTCAGTCCATCCCCCCCCTCTACACACACATCCCGCTCTCAGATCAGTCCATCTCACCAGATACAGTGCGCGACTTGTTGTGTCTGATGATTTGCAGATGTAGATATTGACAGATTGATGTTGTAGCTAGCTATGCATGATGGAAATTAAAATGCATGGCACGAATGACCTTCAAAAACCAACTCACTTTCGCGCTCCCCGAACATGACATCCGATTTATAGACATCCTGATATTCGATAATTGCTATTCTATATTCTGTATTCTGTATCTTAAAGCGTAGATATCGGCATATACCACTAGCAACCATCGACGATGCTAATACAGTGCACATCCTCGGTCTGTCGGCCTGCCAGTCAGTACAGCCATCACGGCCATCTCTACAGACTACAACCATCTTGGCCACCCCCCAGCGACCCTTTTTTCTGTTTTGTTTTACAGAGTATTACGGAGTACTCAATTCACTCAGTTTACACGGCTGCTTTTAATTATATTTCCCCTCCTCCGTTTCCCCCTCACCCTCCGTCATTTCCTGCTCTCTCCAGCCTCCTCCCCGGTCTCTCCATCTCCTCCATCTTCAAACTTCCTCCCGTCTACCCTTTCTTGCCAATCCTCCCTCTCTGACAGGTCTGTCTGAGCATTGATGAATACAACTATAATCAAATCGATTGCCCTTCCCCAGGCAAATTGCCATCTGAAAGGTAACGTTTGCTCGTAAAGTCTGCCAGTCTATTCGTCGTCGCACACGACTCACCCGGACTTTTTACAGACTCGCCAGACTTTTACGTACATTTTTTGGTATTCTGTCGTCGGTACAGAGTAATGACTATGCAGAGTAGAATAAAAGGGTGAAAGACCGCTCGCTCGTAAGTACGCAGTGGATACAAGCCCGGCTCCGACGCCTAGTCGGCATTGTGAGTAGACTCCCTATTAGAGTTTACATGACGAAACGCATCGAGTAACTGCCAAGAGATAAGATGATTGCCTGCAATACTCTGTGCTACATACAGATTGCAAAGAACGATGAATCAATAGTTTGCAACAACACGTTGTCGTATTTCTCATCTGCTCTCTTCTGTTCGCTTCCGACAACGCTGATCTGATAAACGCGCAGGCGGGGCAGAAATATAAAAACAAATATAAATGCTGGAAAATAAACCATAATAAATAAACTGTGAGGCGAGCAGTTTAACCGGGTAAGAGTTATCTGATGGATCTAGCTTGTCGTATTGGCACAGAGACGTCGTACATAGTACATCGTACATCGTTATGTAGGTAGAGATTGGCTGGGGAGGAGGGTGGAATTCCGGAGAGTGGCGGGCTGCGGCGGCTCCAGGACAGGCACGGTACATGTATGGCAGAGGTACAGTACAGCCAAGGCACGAGTAATACAAGGAGGATGACGGACATCCAAGGCCGAGGGCCATTGTAGAAAAAGGGGAAGGAGAAAAACCAAATAATTAGAAATATAAGAAGAGAAATAAGTAGAATGAGGTGGCAGGCCATCCAACAAGCACGACAATATTAGCCTCTTTGGGCAAAAACATGAGAGGCTATGGGGGCATGGTGTACTCAGTGCGGCTTAGATTGAGCATTGTATTGACTGTATTCGATGGGATATCAGATGGCATATCAGATGGCATATCAAATCATATCAGATGGAGATGCAGACGGAAGCTTGCGTGCCCGACCTCGGTCATTGGTGTCGTGGGAGGGCTCTAGCTATCAAGCTATTGGAGCTACTGTATCAGAATCAAAGTATCAAGTACCGTGTCAAGTATTATGGGAGGAGCTCTGGTGGTAGATGGTGGGTAGACACGTAGGCAGTAAGGAATGACTTCATTAAGTGTATAAACAAGACAGATGCATCATCCAGGCAGCTTCATTATGCGCCAAAATAGTAGACAGGAAAAGACAAAACAACAGAAAGAAAGAAGAAAGAAAGACAGAAAGAAAATTGGGAGACATGCCGTCGTACATAACGTAAACAATATACAAAATGATAGTCAAAGATGTAGAAGAAAAGAAGAAGAAAAAAGAAAGAAGAAAAAGAGGCGAAGAAGGAGAAGAAAAGACAGCTCGGCTTCGCCTCGTTGGAGATTGCAACGGCTCGCCTCATTGGAGATTGCAACAGCCCGCCTCGTCATCTACCACAGCGCCGCCCGGTCGTGGTCAAACCGCTGCAGGTCCTTGTTCGCATCCTCCAGGTCCTTCTTCGCCTTCATCCGCATATAGAAAATCGGACAGTCCTTGCTGCTGCAGATCACCTCGCAGTGCATGCTGCCCTGGCACCGCTGGCACTGCGTCCACAGCCGGCTGAACCGCACCTCCAGGTCCGACACCTTGTCCAGGCTCTTGACGTAGAACTCGCCCGCCCGGTGCCCGTCGTCCGAGCACACCGCCCCCGCGCTCTCCTCCTTGCCCACCAGCGGCTTCTTGCACGCCATGCACGTCTGCGTCTTCTTGGCAAACTTCATCAGCCCGCCCACCGACGGCGCCGCCACCGAGATTGACCGCGTGTGGTCGCCCGTCAGCAGCGACCGCGCCTTGGCCTCGCCCATGATCGGCTCGAAAATGCGGCCCAGCGGCTTCGCCAGCTGGTTGTCCAGGTAGTACCGCGTGTCGATCGGCACGTTGTTCTCCAGCACGAAAATAGGGTCCTCCGACCGCTCAAAGTTCTTGCTGCCCGTCGCGCCCTTAATCATCACGTACGCTACCCGGTCGCCCAGCCCCGGCGCAGAGCCCGGGTCGCGCTTGCGCATCCGCTCCGCCAGCTCCACGTGCGCCTGCTTCGCCGAGTATTCTTCCTTGGTGAGCGCCTTGGTGATCACCAGCTTCGACATGTCGATCTTGTTCTGCAGCAGGTCCGAGATCACATCCTTGACGTACTTTTGCGCACCGACCTCGTTCTGGTCAATCAGGATCATACGCAGCACCTTGTCAATCACCGTCTGCACCAGCAAACAGTTGTCGCGTCGCACCGTCTCAATGCCCTTGGTGTCCATCTTGTCGTACTTGTCTGTCCGCGTCCAGTACAGCCCCGCATACCGCTTCTTGTTGATCAGCAGGTACGGGTAGTACACCTTTTCGAACTCGAGCTTGATCGGCTTCGCAAACTTGCTTGACACGTACTGCGCCGCGTCCTCGCCCAGCTTCATCGCCTCCGCCAGGTCCTTGGTGCCAAATTTGACCATTACCGAGTCTGTGTCACCGTACACCACCTGCGCGTCGTGCGAGTAGCCGTTGGCAATGTTGTACCGCGCCTCCACCTCGTTCTTCGTCTTCTCAATCATCTGCCGACCAAAACTCGTCGTGCTGCGCGCAATCTCCAGGCACGGCAGCTTGCCCGTCGTCGCGCCTGTCAGACCGTACACCGAGTTGGCACTGATCTTCAGCGCCAGCTGCCGACCGTTGAGCACCGCCTTCTTGAACGGGTCCGTCTCCTTGGCCAGCTCGCGTTTCGCTTGCTTGCGCGCCGCCAGCAGCTCCTCCAGAATCTGCGCAAGCAGGCCCTTGCGCCGCGCCACCGTCACAAACTTGTCGTTGTTGGGCGTCACAATGTAGTCCACGTCCTTGACCAGCCCGTACGCCTGGATCGACGTCTGGTTGACTAGTGTCGTGTAGCACAGGTTGTGCGCCTGCATGATACTCGGGTACAGCGACGCGAAATCCAGTGTCGCCACCGGCTCCTTGTAGAAATCGCGCACCGGCTCAATTACCGTGGCGCCCTCGTACTGCTCGTCCGTGCCCTTGACCTGCAGGTTCGGCACCACCAGCTTCTGCTCCATCGCCTTGCGGAACAGCTGGCTGATAAACTTGACCTGCTGACCGCGCGACAGCAAATAATTGAACGGCACACCCGTCACTCGCGCCATCTCCGTGTAGTTTTCTAGGCACGACAGCTTGTCCATCAGCCGCTGCGGCAGGTACGCGTCCTTGAGACAGTACAGCGCCAGACGACGCCGATTCTCCGGCGTGCCGTTGAACAGTTCCGTAATCATCGTGTAGTGCACGTCCTCCTTTTGCTCGCCCAGGAAATGCGAGCACACGGAGTTGAGCGTGTAACTGCGCAGCTGATGGTCGCGCTGGATCAGCTGCAACAGGTCTAGCTGAAGCCGGCCGTTGATGTTGGTCGTCTTGGTGTCGCGGTTGCCCATCTGCTTGCTCGACAGGTTCGACTTTTTGGCAAACGAGCGCAGGTTGGGAATGCGTGTCCAGTGGTCGAAACCCTTGACTTTGAGGTGGCTGCCGCGGTCCAGCAGGTACGGGAAATCAAAATTGGCAATGTTGTAGCCCGTGATAATGTCGGGGTCGGCCCGCAGCAAAAAGTTGCGCCAGTCCAGCAGCATCTGGTCCTCCTTGTCATACGACAGAATCTCTGTCGCCACAATGGGACTTGTCGTGTTGAGACAGAATACATTGCGCACAAACGGCTTCTTTTCTCCGTACCGCGTCACCACATTGGCAATCTGGATGACCGGGTCGACATTGGCTTCGGGAAACACGCCCTTACGGCCCGCACACTCGATATCAAACGACAGAATGCGCAGCGGCGCCATCTTAGACCACTCGCCGATGGGCTTATGCGCCACCAGGTCCGTGCAGCTGATCTCCGCCTCGATCTGGCAGTTGGACTGCTTGCTGTTGCCCTGCACCAGCTTGTACTTGCTCGCAGGCGCCGTCACCCACGACATGCCAAAAATGTCCAGGTCCACCATGAAGCGCATCACGTACTGCAGGTTGTCGTACGTCATGATCTCGTTCATGCTGCGGCCCCACATGTTCATCCAGTTGGCATTGCGGCCCTCGATCAGGCCCCGCACGCTGCTAATGTGCTTAGGGTCTGTGACGGTGATCTTGATAAAGGGCGTGGCCGTGTTGTTCTGGAAGCCGTAGATGCTCTCGCGCATGGTGAGCTGCACCGAGTAGATGACGGGCTGCATCGAGGCCATCTGGGTCTCGAGGTATGCGCGGAACGCCTGGCAATCAGTGGGGGCAAAGGACGCAGGCGCCGCAACGTAGAGGTAGTGGCGGAAGTCGGTGACGTGCAGCAGCACAGAGTTGCCCTCCATGGTGACACCAAACAGCTTGACGGCAGGCCGGCCGCCGTGGATGGTGCCCTCTTCAGCCTCGATCTGCTGAAAGGACAGTGTAGTTGTAGCCGGGTCAAGGGACTCTGGGACGGGCGGACGATCCCACTTCTGGTCCTTTTCGGTGTTGTTCTGCTTCAGCTCGTTCATGTCCTGGGACAGCTTCTCGAGGACTTCGGACTCGAACGTGCTCTTTACTTGTTCTGATGCTTGCTTAGTGCCGCGCGGACCGAAGCGGCCGGGTGTGTTGGAGAGCTGGGAGGAGGGGAGCAGCCGTGAGGCGGACGGGCTGGAGGAGGGAGCAGCATCGAGGCGGCGTTTCTTTGCGGATGTCGATGGCGAGAGGACGATATTGCGGCGGGCATTGGAAGCCTCGCCAAACACCCGCTTTTGCGGGAGCACTGCCGACGGCATTGTGTGTATGATAAAGGGGGGTTAGGTGAGAGACGAGAGAGGAACAGGAGGTGAGAGGGAGAGAAGATCGAGGTATCGTGAGATATCGAAGCCGTTGTCGAGGCGAGGCCGTGCTTGATGTGTCTCTAGTATCGAGGGTCGTGGGTGTGCTATCTCTTCCCTGTGATCTGTGACGAAAGAGTGAGCATCAAGAACAGTGTGAGTATAGACCGTGTTGGTAGTTGAGTATGAAGTAAGAAAAACAAGCAGAAAGAAAACTGAAAGCAGAGAGCACAGGGCAGAGGGCAGAGGGCAGAGAGCAGGAGATAGTCTCATGGTCTTCCAAAAAGGAAAGCGCAAGGGCGTGCCTGCAGGGCCAAAATCAATTAAACGGGGCCGACGCGCTCAAGCGTGACGTGACGGCGTGTATGCACAGTAACGCAGGACCTCTTTAAAGTCGTGTTTGCTCCACATTTATCTCACATTTACTTCAGTCACCTGATTTGGCGTTGGTGGGGTTTGTGTTCTCTGTAGTTGAGCGACAGCTGTGCTTGGGTGCTTGGGTGCTGTTGTGTGCTGTGTATTACTGCTTCTGTAGCTCACTATAGCTCCAGCACTAGCACAAAGTAAACATCGCGAACATCGCATTGCATCCCATCACGACCGCGACCACGGCCACGATAACGGCATCAACAACATTGACATTGACGTCAATAACTCCTTGGTGCAATCATCATTCTGGAAATAATTTTTGAATACTTGCCTCATAGCTGCCTCCAGATCCTTGAACTATCACCTTTGATTCGTCTTCTTTTTCTTTTCTTTTCTTCTTCTTTTCCGGTTTATTTTTCTGATTTCTTGTCTCATCCTCTTGTCCTCCATTCCCAACTCCTCTGACTCTCTCCCACTCACTCAAAATGGCTGATCGCCAATTCTTAAACTCCCGCCACACGGCAGCATCCCGTGCTGCGGCCCAGGCAGCCCCGGGAGCCGCTGGCGCTGGCGCTGGCTTTGTCAGGACACGCCCCGCCGCCTCTGCTCCTGTTCCTGCTCCTGCATCTACAGCTACAGCCACATCCACATCTGCCTCTGCTGCACCAGGGAATGTCCGTCGGAACCTGTTCCAGTCGCAACTACGCCGCGCTGAGGACCGCGTAGAGCGCGAACGAGAGCGCGACAAGCAAGAACTCCAGAAACAAATACAACAACAAAAAAACGAACCTGTCGAGATTGTTGTGCGCGACCGCAACGGCGACATTGTCCTCGTCGAGCCACCGTCGCCGACGGCCGACGAGCTCAACGAGATGATGGCGGCGGCGCCGCTGGACGCGCGGCACGAGAGCGAGCGCGAGCGGCAGCGGCTAGCGGACACGATCAAGTACCACCAGCAGCGGACCAACATCCCCGGACAGCCGGAAGAGCTGCTGGAGGCGCTGCGGGCGAGCCTGCGGGCCAAAGTGGCGGCGCTGTCGGAGGACAACTGGATGTACGAGCCGGAAGACATGCCGCGGGCGGAGTAGCAGAGCAGGGGCAGGTGAATTGAGTAAAAGTGAACGCTTTTTTTATTTGATTATCTCCATGGTCATCGTTATGACTAGGTGCAGCATACCATTACAGCAAAAAAAAGCAGCAACAGCACAGCATCTACTCTCTAGCATCTAGCATCCAGCATCCAGCGTCAGCATCCAACTATCTAGTCCAGTCCCTCGGCAGCGGGCGCCTCGATCCGCCCTGCTCCCCGGTTGTTGGAGTTGGAGCTGCCGCCGCCGCCGCCGCCGCCCGCACCACCAAACAGACTGCCCATCATGTCAAACAACGGGTTGGTCTGCCGTGGCCGCTGGATGTTAAAGTACATCTCGGCGATTGTCTCGATGGCGTCCTTCCATGGCGCGTCAGCCGTCTCGTCGCGCAGGTTGGCGGCGTACTTGGTTGACAGCTGGCGGAACATGTCGGGGCTGCCGCGCTGGACGGCCAGCAGCAGCAGGCCCAGGAAGTTGAGCAGCGGCAGGCTGGGGAAGACACGCACATCGGCACTGGCGCTGCTGACGGTCTGAGTGGCGAGGCTGGGATTTTGGGTCACGAGCAGGTCGATGAATGTGCGGTAGCTCTGGTTGGCGGCGCGGACATTGGCAACGAGCAAAAAGGGCAGGACGGCGCGGCCGGCATAGAGGCCGGCGGTGTGGGGGTCGTCCTGGGTGTACCAGGTGTACTCCATGCGTGCGAGGACGTCGGCAGAGTCCTTGGTGCCGGTCAGCAGATGGCGCTCGGCTTCGTAGGGGTCGTGCTCCTGGGCGTAGAGGGAGCCGACGACGTGGTGCAGTTCCGGGTCGCCGGCGGGGTACTCGCCAAACTTGGCAGACCACCTATTTTGTTAGTAGATATTCACAATAAAGAAGGACAATCAAGAGGGCGAAAGAAGAAAAGAACCCACGATATCGACTCGGTGATGTATTTCTTGCGCGTGGGCTCGTCGGCGGCAAAGAGGCGCAGCAGGGTGAGGATGCGGCCGCGCGCGGTGGAATCAGGCTTGAGCTCGGCCTGCTTGTAGACGTCAACTAGAAAGACGGCCAGGTCGCCGCCGGAGCCGCCTTGGCCGGCCTTGAGCAGGGCCTGGGCGACATTGTAGAGGATGTCGATGGCGGCGGGCCAGTTGGCGGCCTTGATGTGGCGCGCGGCGACGACGCGGGACTGCTGCTGGGCCTCGTAGTACTGGCCCTCGGCAATGCGCTTTTGCATGCGCGCAATGATCTTTTCGATTTTGTCGGCAGCCATGGTGGTAGTATGTACTCGGTGAAGTAGGGCCTGGAGCTGGGTCGTGAGCTGGAGCTGCAGTTGACGCTGCGTGGGACCTTGAAGTTGACGTCGACACTAGAATCAGCTAGCCCCTCACTGGCTCAGAAGCAAAACAAATGCTATCTCTCCCTACCTTATATACCGACTTTCTTTGCCACCGAGTATCAAGTGGTCTCCACTATGATTTTGGCAACTTTGGTGTAGCGGTAACATCTACGCTTCCCATGCGTAGGCTCCGGGTTCGACTCCCGGAAGTTGCAGTTGCTTTTTTTGTATTTTTGCTTTATTATTGCCGGTTGATAGCTATTTAGCTGCATTTTTTGCCTTTTTAAAATTATTCGGCTATGGCTATGTTATTCATGCTGCGATTCCAACTGTGGTTCCATGAGCTCTACATGCTCTTGTTTTTGTATCTCTGTCGGATATTAAGTAGACCTGGTGTAATAAGCCGGACTGTCCGTCTTTGCTTTGATTATCTTACGTTGTTGGTGATTTGATATGTTCTCATATGACTATCATTTGGTTTGCTTGCATTGCTTGTTGTCAAGCTGTTGATACTTGTATTACCTGATTTGCCAGCTTATTCGTTGCATACCTATTTTTTTTTTCTTTATCATTTATTCTGTCTCTTCCTGATTATTTTTGTATTTCGTCTTGGGTGATGGTTTGATATAGCGATGGCTTTGCTTTTTTCTTAATTATTTTAAATCACATTGCAATGATAGAAACTATTTCACATTCTCGTTTCTTGCATGATAATATTTTCCTTTTCTTCTTGTTCTCCCCTCTACGTTTTGTTTTTGTATTAACTCGTATCGTCAAGTAAAACTGGCTGTTAGCTATTTCAGATCTTACAATGCATATGAGTTTATTTTCTATTAATTTGATGAATGTAAATGGATTTATTTTCCTTTATTAAACAACATCAACTCGTATTTAGAACATTAAGACATGACGAGTTAATATTTGTTTCCATACTTACCAATAATTTTGGGACACCTTTTTTTCTTGATTTTCCGTCTACTTGTCCTTTGAAATCCTCTTAATTTTCATGTTTTTCTCTCTCCTTGACCTGTACTACATTATACATTATCATGTCATGCATCTTCTATCCTTTTTTCCCTTCTGTTCCATCTCTAACATAGTACGGAGCAATACAGTACTCCTCCCACACCTTCTCCTTCACCTCCACCCAATCACACCTCGTATTGTTTCACCGACTAAGCCTCTCTGATCGTGCCTGCTGTACGAGTAAACAAACTCTTCTATTTTTACCCCTATCTCTCACAGGGGCCAGCTGTCCTCGTGGCCTCGCCCCTAGCCCACTCCTCAGACTCAACACTCCATGAGTTATCCCACCCAGCGCTACCTCAGCTTGCGACCTTCTCCGTACTGGCAGACAACAGACAACGGACAACGGACACAGACAGCAGACATACTACACAGTATGCACTACAAAGTCATAAAGATCGCTGCGGGTGATGGCCTGGGCTCTCAGACAGTCGCCTGCAGATGTCAGTCTCAGTCCAAGTAGCTGGCTATTCCAAGATGCAGAGCACACCGAGGAGGCCCGAGCAGTCGAGACCACAGAAAACAAAGACAGAAACACACGACAACCTGACACTGGTGAAATAATACGACTGTATGTACAGAGCAATAGAAACAGAGACACTCGTCACTCGTACACCCCCGACTAATCAGCTTGGCTGCCGTGGCACACAGTGCGTGTAAAAGTGGACACACCAAGCTGAGCTAATAATGTCTCGTCGTGCTTGCCTGTTGTGTGGAGTCCTGCGTCGTTGGAGGTGCTGCTGTGTCATCACTCCAGCTCGCATACTCTGTACGCCATATGCGCGCGTACCGAATCGGCACTGACTGCTATCGTCATCGTCATCGGCATCGGCATCGGCATCGGCATCGACGTACATTCGCGATCACGATCACGATCCTGCTAGAGCATCCCGACCTGCCCCAATACTTCCAATACCTCCAATACCTCGAATACCTCCAGTACATCAACTGCACCAACACAATTCATGCAATCTTCATAACAGATGGCGTCCAACGAGGATCCCTTCCTCCAAGTCCAGCAGTACGTCCTTTCTCCCCTCTCTTTATTCTCTCTTCATTCTCTCTTTATACTTTATTCCCTCAGGTATAGAATGTAGACAAACTAACAACACAGGGACGTCCTATCACAGCTAGCCTCGACGCGGCCGCTGTTTGAGTCGTACCTGCGCATCCGCTCGCTCTCCAAGGGCGCACCCTCCCCCGAATTGACCGCGGCCCGCGCCGACCTCGAATCCGCCCTCGAAGCTCTCGCCGAAGACCTCGCCGACCTCGTTGAGTCCGTGCGCGCCGTCCAGCACAACCCCCAGCAGTATGGCCTCAGTGTTGCCGAGGTCAAGCGGCGGCAAAAAGTCGTGCAGGAGGCCGGCGATGAGGTCGGCCAGATGCGTCGCGAGCTGTCCTCCAGAATGCCCGGTACGCCCGGCCTGCCCGACCCCAACTCGTTTGCTATCGACAACGACGGGGAAGACGACAACTACGAGCAGTTTGAGCGCGAGCAGCAGCTGCAGATGATGCACGACCAGGAAGAACACCTCGAGGGCGTGTTCCAGACCGTGGGCAACCTGCGGCAGCAGGCCAACGACATGGGCCGCGAGCTGGAGGAGCAGCGCGAGATGCTCGAGGTGGCCGACGACCTGGCCGACCGCGTGGACAGCCGCCTGCAGGTGGGCATGCAGAAGCTGAACACCATCATCCGGCGCAACGAGGACCGCTGGAGCGGGTGCTGTATAGGCGTGCTCATCATGGTGCTGATCATCCTGCTGGTACTGCTGTTGATATTGTAGTTTCCATTTCTTTCTTTCCGCTTTCATCTCTCTCGTCTGTACATATTGGTGTTTGGCGTTGGACAGTATACCTCTCTTTAGTTTATCTCTTCATTCACAGACTCATCCGATCTGGACCCAACCGGTTCTTTGCTTATTGTCCTTTGTTCACAAATACCCACCACTTCGTGTACACTGGATGTAGATTATGTATCGTGAGACGGCTTGTCATGCGACAAACAGCTACTCTTATTATAGACCCAGTGGATTATAACAAGAAACAATATTCTCTTGATGGTAGATGATAGAAGCCGAAAGCTGATGACTATGGTAGATGAGCCCATGAACAGGATGGACTATAAAATACAAAAACAAAAGTGACGAGTAAACAAGACAAGAAAGACACAAAAGACAAGGTCCAAAGACAAAGACAAAGCACAAGACAAGACGAAAAAGACAACAAAAAAAGACAAGACAAAAGAACGCCTGTTATGCTACCCTATCTACACCTGCAGATCAAGACCAGTGTCCTTAGCAATCGTCATCGCTAGCACCTTGAGCGTCTCGCTCGCCGCCGTCGACTTGCTTATCCGCGCCGGGTAGTCCACCAGCGCACTCCGCAGCGCCGCAATGCCCACGTGCCCGTAGAAGCCCAGGAACTTGGCCTCGTTGTTCGCAATCATCGCCTTGAGCACGTAGCACTGCGTCTCCGACATCTCCGCCGTCGGCGTGTTCACAATCTGCGCAAGCGCCGTCCAGTACACCGTCGGCGGCCACGGCGTCACCCGCTTCACGCGCGAAAAGTCCCGCAGCGTGATCGCCGCGAAACCCGCGCCCAGCCCCGTCATCCGGTCAATGTGGTACTGCTCCGCGATCCACCGCCCGCCGTCCTTGCGCCAGCCCACCTGCGCGCGCCCGCGCTCCATCTTGTCGTTGCCCCGGAACCCAAACAGCACCGGGCACACCACGCGGTACTTGGCCACCAGCATGTCGATCATCGTCTGCCCGCGCCACAGAAACTGCGCCTCCGAGTACACCTTGACCACCACCTGGCCAATGTACTCGGCCGTGCGCGGGTCCGCGCCCGACTCGTTGATGAACTGCGAAATGGCCGCCTTGGCAAAGATGTTGAGCAGGTACAGGTACAGCGACGGCAGCGCGTCCTCGTTGTGCAGGCAGCCCTCGGCGGCCTGCGTGCGCCGCTCAATCACAAATTGGTTCGGGTCGATCATCGCGCTCGGCACTTCGTTGTTCAGGCCCGCCTGCAGCGTCGCGGCAATGCGCGCCACCGGCACCTTGTTCTCCTTGAGGCCGCCGCTGGTCAGCTGGCCAAACGACTTGCGGATGTCGCGCCGCATCTCGCCCATGCGCGCCTTGAGCGCCGGGTTCTGCTTGGCCTGCTCGGCCATGTAGGCGCGCAGCTCCTTGAGCTTCTTGTGGATTTCCATATGGCGGTCTGGTTTGGCCGCGACCGGGGCCGGGGTGGGCTTTACTGGTGCTGGAGTGGCCGCGGCCGTCGTAGCCGCAGCTGGAGCCGCAGCTGTCGTAGTTGTAGTCGTGGCCAGCTTGGAAAACGGTGATGCTGATGCTGCCGGTTGCGAGGCAAATGGGTTTGCGCCGTTCGGCCGGGCTGTTGTAGGTGCTGTCTGCTGTTCTTGCTTTGCCTCTTGCTTCACTTCTGGCTTCGCCTGCGTTGCCTCTGGCTTCGCTTCTGCTTTGACTTCCGGCTTCACTTCAGGTTTTGGTGCTGCTGCTGGTGCTGACGGCGCTGCTGGCGGCTCCGGCACCACCGGCTTTGGGATCGGCTTTGCCTTTTGTGCAGCCAGACGCGCCTCGTCTTCCATCTGCCGCATCTTGGCCTGCCGCTCCGCCTCAATCCGCTTCGCTTCTTCGGCCACGCGCTGCACCCGCCGGCGCTCCTGCTCGTCGATCTCGCGCTGGGCCTCGGCCAGCTCGTGCAGGCTCAGCGCGTGCAGGGCGCGCTGCAGCACCAGCTCGTGCTCGCGCTGGGCTTCAGCATGCTTGCGGCGCTGGGCTTCGGGCGAGTTGCGCGCGTCGAGAAGGTAGTCGTCGAGAAGATGGGGTCTCTTGATTTCGGGAGTGCCGGGAGTGTCTGGGGCCTCTGCGTCTGGCGGGTCGGACATGAAGGCCGGGAGTCGTCGTCGTGCAGCCGGCGGTGGCCTCGCGGGCGACGAGTTGGCCATGGGAGCTGTAGCGGATAATTTAGAATAATTTACGCGTCAACCATGCCGGCTGTTGAGGCAATGGGTGAGAGTAAATATAGCGTAAAAGCAAAGTAAGCAAAAGTATACGGTAATTGACAAGGTGATGCGTCGCGATCTTGACTGACGTTTTCAGCTTCAATGTTTTCGCGATGCCGTTGGCTAGCGTGCTTATATAATTATTCTATATTCTCTACATGGTATATTTTATTCAACTATTTACTTTAATATAGCTAGAAAGATGGGGTGGAGGCGACACTCGACATTGAAACAGACTCGAGCCACTGCGGTGCGAGTAGGCGGGAGCAGGTGGGAGCAGGTACGGGGATCCGTTTCGTCGGGAGCTAGCGAGGAGTGCTGTTGCAGGGTTTAGTGCAGAGAGATAAGATACAGAAAGATACAGCGAAATGCAGAAAAATACAGCGTGATACATTGCACATCCGCCCACTACGGCTCCAGCTAGGGAGGTCTTACTCATCGCTCTCAAAAGTACTATCTGCACTGCTGCAACATAAAACACTCTTCTGGAGAAGACCCGCTAAAACACACAGTGTGCGCACAGTCGGCCTTCGTGGAGGGGGTCCTTGCTTAGAGAAAAGCGGGGCGTCTGCAGTCTACGGCAACGCTACAGAGCACACTGGTTTTGCGAGGTCCCCACCAAGGAGCAAAGGAGCACCAGGAGGCGTGCTGTAGACGCTGTATTTATAGCTGTTTATGTATAATATAGAGCTCTTATATGGCGATTCGGAGCTAGAACGCTTCCTCAGGATGCTCGGACACCGCTGCATTCGTTGCCCCAGCTCTGGCTATTTACAATTTACACACCAGCAGGTGCGACCCACGACTATCACCACACCTTCCCTCTTCCCTCCCTCCTCCTCCTTCCCCTTCTTCTTCCTTCCTCTTTTCTCCTCCTTCCTCCTTCCTCTTTTCCTTCTCTCTCCTGCATCGTCACTCTCTTCCAGCCTCTTTCCTCCAACCTCAAATCCTGTCCTCTCCAGAGACACTCTTCCACCACACCAGACACTCTCTCTACACTCCTTACCTACCTTCTTTTCCCCTTGCCTTCTTCCCCTCCTTCTCGCCTCATTTAGTACCCATTACTCATCTTGGATCCCCCATCGTCGCGGCCCTCGTCGCCAATCCACTCCCTCAAAGCTCTTTTGCTTCTTTTGGACCTTGTTTTTGCTTCGGCCAGAGCTGTCAGCTAGCTGCCTCGCCTGTTTTCTGGTTTGGCCCGTCGCCGCCGCTCTCTTCTCTTACAGGAGAACTCTTCTGTCTTCTGGCAAGACGTTGATATCCGTGGTCGTAAGTTGTCTCAGGTCTCCCTCCTCACATCCAGCATCGACGACATCACATCACGACGTCTCTGGGCTTCACTTTGGCATTGCAATCTTCTTGTATGGCATTGCGTTCGTAGTGCCCTTTGTCCCATCACTCTAGCCGACGTCCTTGCACCAACGGCCATCTGTTCTTGTCATCGAGCTCGACTCTTTGTAGCTTTTGCCACGCACTCCCCCATCCATCCAGCACCATCAATGTCAACCGCCAGCTCCAAGCTCAGTCCATCAGCTAACCCGTCGTCTCCTTAGCTTTTCGTCTGTTTCTTCAATCTCCACAAGACATTGTCGCCTTCACAGCGAATAGCACCATAGATCATTGCATTGCATCTTGTACCCGTACACCATCATCATCATACCCCTGAACTGCACGATCGACTGCATCCTCCCGAGCTTCCGATCTTGATCCCGGTTCTCCGTTTTCATCATTTTCATCTGCTGCATCTGCACATCACTCAAATCAATACAAAAAATAAAAAACCAAAAACCAAAAATCACAGTCTCCCATCATGGAGCAAAACAACAACCAGAACAACCGCACTGGCGGTGGCCCGACCGGTAACGTGGTCGGCCCTACCGGTCGCCGGCTCCATGTGGCCCACAGACGCAGCCCCTCCGAGGCCACGCCGCTCGTTCAGGCACTCAGCCAACAGCCAGGTCATCGTAAGTTTTGTTTATTTTATCTGCCTATAACCCACACTCCTACATCCATCGCTAACATCATACCTTACAGCCGCCCTGGACGCCAACGCCCTCCAGCAGCAGATTGATCTTCTGAGCCAGCAAAACCACCAACTCTACAACATGAGCAACTTTCCACAAGGTGCGCAGATCCCGGGTCTGCCCAACAACCTGTACCCCTTTGCCGCTGCCCAGTTTGGTGCCCAGAACCTCATGCAGATCCCGGGCCAGCAGCTGCAGCAGCCCCAGCAACAACAGCACCAGGGTGGCCACTCGCACCGCCGCAACCACTCGGCCATGCCCAACATGATTGCCGGCCCGCCCCCTGCCCCCTCATCTGGTGCCTCCGGCTCTGCTTTTGGCAACTTCGACGGTAACGGTGGCCAGATTGGCCAGCCCCACCAGGGTCACCAGGGTGCTTCGCGCGGCCGTGGTGGTTCTGCTGTTGGCGGCCACCACCGTCGCCACTCGCTCGTCCTCGGCGATGCCAAGAAGGCCGCCGAGGCCGCCCAGCAGCAGCGCACTACCTCTAACTTCCAATTCCCCTCGACAGGATCTGCTTCGTCGCCTGCTGCTGCTGCCGGCAGCGACAAGCCCCCCGTCGTCTCTGGCTCCTCTGCTGGCGGCAACGACAGCGGTGCTTCGGCCCAGGGTGCTCTCGGTCCTCTGCCCAACGTGCCTACCCGCGGCCGCGGTGGCCACGGTCGCAGCCAGAGCATGGCTGTTGGTCGTGGTGGCGGCGGCATGGGCCGTGGTGGCGGCGGCATGGGCAACTTCCAGGCTGAAAATGCCGGCATCTCGACCGATTCGCAGCCGCGCGGCCACGGCCGCACCCAGTCGAGAAACTTTGACGGCAACTGGCGCAACAACGCCGCAGGTGGCGAGCAGCAGCAGCCCCAGCAGCCCCCACAGCTTGCCCAGCAGTCCCAACAGGGCTTCCAGCCTGGCCACCGCACTCGTGCCTCGGTCAGCGGCCAGTCCATGGGATCCATTGGCGCTTTCCAGTACCCTGGCCAGCCCCAGATGGTCCTGCCCGGCCAGATCCCTGGCCAGATGCCTGGTCAGCTCCCCGGTCAGCTCCCCGGCCAGATGCCTGCCCAGATGATCCCCGGCATGTTTCCCAACCAGCAGATGGGCCAGATCAGTGCTTTCAACCTGAGCCAGCTGCAGGCTCTCCAGGCTGCCCAGCTCACCAACTACAACAACCAGTTGGCCGGCCTCAGCGGCAAGATGCAGAACCCCCCAGGCCACCAGCAGAACCAGCAGCACGGCCAGGGTGGCGGCCAGAGCGGCCGCAAGTCGCTCTTTGCCCCCTACCTGCCCCAGAACCTTCTTCCTGATCTGCAGGAGAAGGGCCACGTCGTGTTCGGCACCCTCCGTGTCAACAAGAAGAACCGCAGCGATGCCTATGTTACTGTTCCCGACCATGTTCTGGACTCGGACATTTTTATTTGTGGTTCCAAGGACCGTAACCGTGCGCTCGAGGGCGATATTGTCGCCGTCGAGCTGCTCGATGTCGACGAGGTCTGGTCGCAGAAGCGCGAGAAGGAGGACAAGAAGAAGCGTAAGGATATTGTGTCTTCGGGTACATCCAACGCCGGCGCTTCTGCCGCTACCGACGACAACAGTGCCAACGAGGGCGGTCTGCGCAGACGCGGCAGTCTTCGCCAGCGCCCTACGCAGAAGAAGAACGACGACGTGGAGGTCGAGGGCCAGAGCCTGCTGCTGATTGAGGAGGAGGAGATCAACGACGAGCAGAAGCCCCTGTTTGCCGGCCACGTCGTTGCCATCCACGAGCGCGCCAGCGGTCAGACATTCTCTGGTACCCTGGGTCTTTTGCGCCCCAGCAGCCAGGCTACCAAAGACAAGCAGGATGCCGGCAGACCTAACAACGGAGGCCACCGCCACACCAACACGCGCAACAACAACCGCGAGGACGAGAAGCCCAAGATTGTGTGGTTCAAGCCAACTGACAAGCGTGTCCCTCTTATTGCCATCCCGACCGAACAGGCCCCCCGTGGCTTCGTCGACAACCACCAGGAATATGCCGACCGCATATTTGTTGCCGGCATTAAGCGGTGGCCCATCACGTCTCTGCACCCCTTTGGAAACCTGCTGGAGCAGCTGGGCCCCATGGGTGACGACCGTGTCGAGACGGACGCGCTGCTGCGCGACAACAACTTCCCGTCGGAGACGTTTCCCGATGCTGTGCTCAAGGCCGAAGCCGAGCTGGACTGGACGATTGAGGGCGAGGCTGCCGAGGCCCTTGCTGCTCGCCGCGACTTCCGCGAGAAGAAGACATTCTCATTCGACCTCAACGGAACCTCTGAGCTGGGCAATGCCGTGCACGTGTACCGCGACGACGCCAACGAGTTCATCGAGGTTGGTATCCACGTGCCGGACATTGCACACTTTGTCAAGGAAGGTTCGGTGATTGACCGCGAGGCCAAGAAGCGCGGTACTGCAGTGCACCTGTTGGACAGACACTGCGCTCTGCTGCCGCCCAAGATTGCCAGCGACCTGTGCTCGCTGGTGCCCGGCAAGGACCGTCTGACTGTCAGTGTTGTGTTCAAGATCAACGTCAACAGCATGTCTGTGATTGAGGAGGAGACGTTTGTGGGCCGCAGCATTATCAAGAGCGGGGCCAAGATCAACATTGACGAGATCAACGAGGCTCTGAGCAATGCCAGCGGCTTCAAGAAGGAGGGTGTTGAGGCCGCGGACCTTGCAGTGCTGGACGTGATTACGAACAAGCTGCGCGAGGCGCGCCTGAATGTGACGGACGAGGCAGTGACGGCTCTGCGGCTGCTGCACCAGCTGGAGGACGAGAACCTGCCTATCCAGCGCAACATTTTCGAGTCGACGGCGGCAGTGGAGCTTGTTGAGGAGCTTGTGCACCAGGCGAACAGCAAGGTTGCGCAGCTGCTGGTCAAGGGTCTGCCTACACACGCGATCCTGCGCAGACAGTCGATGCCGAACCACCACCGTGCCAAGAAGATCTGCGACCGGCTGCTGGCGCTTGGGTTCGATGTTGACTACACCAACGGCGCTGGCCTGCAGAACAGCCTGTTCAATGTCGACGACGCTGATATCCGCAAGGGCATCGAGGCTATCATGATCAAGGCGATGAAGCATGCCAAGTACTTTGTGTCGGGCAAGCTGGACAACAACCTGTGGCAGCACTTCGGCTTGAACCTGCCGGTTTACACGCACTTTGCGGCGCCGACGCGGCGGTACATTGACGTGCTGGTGCACCGGCAGCTGGAGCACGTGCTGGACGGCAGCGAGTACAACCCCGAGCTGGAGGCGTTCAACACGTACATTGAGGGATGCAACGCCAAGGTGGAGTCTGCGCAAAACGCGCAGGAGCAGAGCGTGCACATTGACGCGTGCCGGCGCATGGACAAGAAGCAGCAGGATACGACCGGCGATCTTGTGACGGAGGGCATTGTGCTCTGCGTGTACGAGTCTGCGTTTGACGTGCTGATTCCGGAGTGGGGTGTTGAGAAGCGCGTGCACTGCGACCAGCTGCCGCTGAAGAAGGCGGAGTTCCGCAAGACGCCCGACCGGGTGCTGGAGCTGTACTGGGAGAAGGGCGTTCCTAGCTCGGCATACGTGCCGGAGGACGAGCGGCCACGCGCCGCAGCGGCATCGTCGATGCGGATCAGCAATGCGGCCGCGGCAGAGGCTGCGCGCCGCGATGAGGCGGACCGTGAGCGCAAGGAGCGCGAAGAGGCTGCGCGCCGGCAGGTCGACACGGGCACGATGTCGCACGACGACACCGCGGCTCTGTTTGACGACGACGAGGAGGACGAGGAGGACAACGCGTCGGACATTACCGAGGCGATGGCGGGCGCGTCGCTGTCGGGCCCTGCGGCTGCACCGAGCGACTCTTCCAGCACGCCGTCGTGGCAGGAGGTGAACAGAGACGGCAGCTTGGAGAGTGCCAGCGCGTCTACTCCTGTGGCGTCGACCGCGACTACGACTCTGAGCGCCGAGAAGCAGCGGTACCTGAGCACGATGACTCTGCGCGAGGAGAACGGCGAGTACATCCAGGACGTGCGCGAGATGACGCGTGTGCCGATTATCCTGAAGACGGATCTTACCAAGAGCCCTCCGTGAGTTTTCCTTTCTATTCTTTTTTTTCTTGACGTTTCACAAATACTAACCATGCAGATGCCTGACTGTCCGGTCGATCAACCCCTATGCCCTGTAGGCAAGTTGTTGTTGTTTTAGCTGGCTCTGAAAGAGAAAGATGATCTGGAGAGTAAAAATGGAGGAGGTGATTGTTTTATTTGGTTGATTGGTTGATTTGGCTTGATTTTGATTTACCATTTATTTGACTGTTCTGTTTTGATTATTGCTTGCATTTACTTTGTTATTGAATGACGGTTATTTATATATCTTTTGTGTTTATGTTTGCATGTTTGTTTGACGTCGACGTCTGTTTTGTTTGCTTTATGTGCTGGTCTTCTTGACGTTGGTCTCCTGCTTTGTCTTTTTTTTGTTATGCTACTGTTTTAATTTAATTTAGTTTTGATACTTTGATCTGCTTCTGTCTAGAACCAGACACTGTTGGTTATCTGCGTTTGTTTAATTCACTTATATACACTTAACTCTTGAATCACGGATGCCGGTTGACGGATGAGTGTGCTTCATCCAATCTCTGGCGAGGCTGTTGGCTGAAACGTCGAGTGACTGCCGCGGTCTCGAAATGAAGATCACTTTTGTCTTCCACCTACTCTACCGTTGCTGTCTCCTACAGTCTACTACAGTCTAATATCGTCTACTACAGTCTACTACACCTCGCCGTCTGCAACAAGATCTACCGAATCTGTCGTCGTTGCCGGCCGTTTACTACAGATTACTACAGACCACTGCCGGCTGTTCTCCAACCCCGTTTCTTCCTGTTTCCGTGCCGATCTAATCAGTTCAGCACCTATACCTTTACCACACCAGCCAATAGAGTTATCAGCCAGATCTGTCAGCCAGGGTAGCATTCGCTCCATGCTAAGAAAGCCGGCGCCGGCCTGTAGCTGGCCCGACTGGAACGAGTTTAGAGTTGGAGGTCCTACCCGTACCCTTTACATGTAGCAACAGTATGGCTGGCATGCATAAGGTGTACCTTTGTATCAGATTTACTGTGTATCAAGTATCAAAGTCTAGTCGTCATCTCGTTTTGTTTTTTGTTGTTTCTCAACCTGTGGCCGAGGGGGTGGCCGAGGGGGCGGCAGAGTCGGACGTGGTATAGCTGGTGTACCCTGCAACGTGCGCATACTTCATTGAGGTCTTAGAAATAATTATTGCAGACATGAACTCATGCCTGTTTGACTGTTGGCTTGCGCTATGACACCCAATATGAATGGTGATGCTGGCGCAAAGCCGTTGATATTCGTGATTATATAAGCAACATGGGTTTTGATAAGTATTGCATCTTTCTCTCTGGGTTATGATAAGTATTGCATCTTTCTCTCTAGAATATAGTCAAAATGATATGCAGCAAAGCCAACAGACACTCTTATTCTCTTGACTAACCTTACGGACAGTAAGAAACGATTTGAGTACTTCATCCTGCTGAGCATTTCGTCTGCCTGTCTTTTCCTTTTTTCTTCCCCTGCACATTTCTTTTCATTAACTACACAGTATTGTCAGCGGCTCTGGTGCTGCCGTCGCGTGAAACTGCGCTGAAACAGTGCCGGGTCGCAGCCGTCTGGTCTTGTCTAGTCTCTGCAGCTGTATGATGGGCGTCCGAGCACTTTGGACAGAGGCAGAGAGGACTGTACATAATATGTAATACTAGGGGGACGTCCAGGGGGTATTAAGTGGAGACACTGTTTCGTTTCTACAGCCTGTGATTGGTCCGTACGACGTCACGTCACTTACACCCCTTCGTTCTCTATTTTCTTTCTCGTTTCTACTATGTATATTCTTTTCCTGTGCTGTATTCTTTTCTCTTTGCTCTGAATTATTGAATAACACGCAGTTCCTGTCCTACAGATATCGCGAACGCAATACGCACCACCCAGATGCCGTATGTCTGCTCCTAGCTGGTCCTCCTCTCTTTTTCTTCACTTATCTTCTTTTCTTTTATTTCATTTTCCTCCTCCTCGACTCTACCCTTCGTATCCTCAACTCGTATTGATTTAATAGTACGAACACTGCATTTAAAGCACAAGAAGCTACTACTCTATACTGCACCTATACCGGCATGTCGTTGGCATATCCGTCAAGATTACCCTCTTGGCATCCCTGACTTTCGGCAACACACTCTTCCAGTTTCTTCCCTCGAGTGCTTTATATCCTCTACTACCCACTGTGCCTGCTCGCTCTCTCTCCCTCCCTCCCGCATACCATCCAGAGTACGGAGTACGGAGCATGCAAAGCCTAATAATCCCTGTCCGACTAGGGACTAAGCATATCCAGCTAGCCGTGCCTGGCTGTCTCCATCGATAGATCTAAGAGGCTCTCGGGGCGGTTGCACTTACAGTAGAATTCTTGGCCAAATCAAAGCAGCCCCATCAGCTCAAGATTATCTACTCCGTACTCTAACAACTCTCTACTACTCCGTACATAGATTACTCTACTCCTACTCCTACTCTACTCAAATACAGACTCCTTACGGATCAGGGTCTAGCCGCTCTCAGCCTGCACATCTTACACTAGGCTATAACACGCCCGCTATCAGCCAGATATGTACAAACTACTATCTAAATAGAGTATTATATGCATTCATTTTTGTCTACCCAGCATGCCAGTCCATCCGTGCGGGAGACTTGCTGCCTCACCATACTGCCCCTTCATCTCGTGTACCTCCTTTCTTCTGGTCCCTCGCTGCATGTGCCAGTCCACCCCTGCTGGGATGAGCCGCTTCGTTGCTTGTCCGGTCTTGGCTTCTGATGTTTGCTGGTCTGTTCTCTGCTCTCTGTCAGGGTCCTCTTTACATTGTGCTCAGTAAGGTATTCTGCAGTGCAGGGTGCTTGATCGATCCGTCTTCCGTCTTCCGTGCTCCGTCCTAGCAGCACTCTCGCTTTACTCTTAACCCCCTCGTCCCCTTTATCTGTCTGCCTTTTTCTTCTCTTGTTTTCCTCTCTTCTTTTTCCTTTTTCTTTTTCCTCTCTTCTTCTTCTCCATCATCCGCTTCTCACGATAGTTTGGTCATCAATCTTACCTTCATTTTTACTTTCTCTTCACCCAAAGCACTGGTCTGCTTCCACGGGGATCATCGTCTGTCTTTATCACCATCTCAACTTGAACACGACAACGAAGCCACTCTTTTCCCCATTCATCAGTACCCCGGAGGTCACAGGCTGGTCCATCAACATACTCAGCTTAATATATCAACAACAACAACAATCAACACAAAAACCAAACAATACACAACACACACACAACTTTAATAATGCCTTCCTTCACAAAGACAATGGCCGTCCTGGCCGGCATCGTGGCCGCCGTCTCGGCTGCGCCCTCGTTCCCCAAGCTCACCACCGGCCAGATGCGCTACTACGAGCACAGCAAGCGCCAAAACGCCGCCGCCGCCGCCGCCGGTCTCGCCGATGTCGACATTCTTCAGTTGTACGTTTCCTCTACGGAGAACTCTCTCCCACATAAGTAAACAAGTAAACAATGCTAACTACAACAGTGCCCTCACGCTCGAGTGGCTTGAGACCAGCTTCTACCAGCAGGGCTTTGCCAAGTTCCCGGCCTCCGACTTCACGGCCCTCGGCCTCACCGACCAGCAGGTCACCGACCTCCTCGGCGTCGGCGCCAGCGAGGCCGCCCACGTCACCCTGCTCCAGGGCGCCATCGCCGCCGCCGGCGTCAAGCCCGTCGCGCCCTGCACCTACAACTTCGGCTTCACCGACGCAAAGGGCATGGTCGGCACCGCCGCCGTCCTCGAAAACGTCGGCGTCTCCGCCTACCTCGGCGGCGCCCCCCTGATCTCGTCCACGTCCATCCTGAGCACCGCCGCCTCCATCCTCACTCAGGAGGCCCGCCACCAGACCTTTGTGCGCGTCGCCACCGCCGCTGCCGCCGCGCCAGGCGCCTTTGACACCGCGCTATCGCCCAAGCAGGTCTTCTCGCTTGCCGCGCCCTTTATCACGTCGTGCCCCGAGGGCTCCAACCTGATCCTGACGGCGTTCCCGACGCTCACCATGGCCGCGGGTGCGGCCGCCGTGGCCACCGTGGGCGCAACGATCAACGTGGAGTCGTCGGCGTCGGCCGGCGCGACGTTCTGCTCGTTCACCAACGGCAACATTATCGGCGGCACCGCCTTTTCTGCGTTCACGCCCGGCACGGGCTGCGCGATCCCCGGCCAGGGCGAGCTCGCGGGCCTTGTGTATGTCAACCTGGTGAATGCGGCACCGCTGACGGGCGTCATTACCGACGACATCATCCTTGCCGGTCCCATGGTGCTCCAGATCTCATAGACGGATGTCTTTGTCTCGATGTACAGTCGTCTTGTCTAGACGTCTCTAATTAATGGCTGTCTTCTCTTCTCGCTCTCCTTTATACACATTTTTTTTTCAACAACATCTTGCTCGCTCTCTCCATCTCTTCTGCTCTCCATCTCTCTCTAGACGGCCTGGGTACAACACAGCATCGGACGATCGGTGTCTGGTGTTTTTCTTTTCGTGTTGGGTGTTTACTTTTTTGGTTTTTATGTTTCTGTATTAAGTTTATACCTTCTGGGATTTTTTTCTATTCTCTTCTTCTTCTCTTCTTCTCTTTTTTACTGAAAAAATCCACCTTTACCTATATACCAATAAAATCAATCATAAACACTCCGAACCTGCATCCTTTTATTGAGTGACTCAAATAGAAAGAAGGACATAATGGAAATATATAATTCATAATTCATAACCCGCGTGCTGCCGTGACTAGTAAAACTGCCCGCGCCGTCCCCTGTACTCGGTTCGCCACCGTGCCGAGTCCGCGCGGTTCAGGTCACCCGCTGCCGCGCGTGCCTCTGCTTCCTCACGTCTAGCCTCAGCCTCAGCCTCAGCCTCATACCCATCCACTCCCGCTCCGCCCGCAGCGCCGATCGACTCATGCTAGGTGTTCAGCTGCTGCAGGCTTCGCCGCTCCTTATTCGCCTTGGCCACGCCCTCCTCGCCCTTTTTGACCAGCGCCTTGGCCTCCTCCACGTCCATGCCGTCTTGGCACAGCTCCTGTGCCAGCGCCACGGCCGTCGTGTACTCTTCGTTCTCCAGCGCGGCGCGTGCTAGCCACAGCCGTGCCTTGCTCGTCGCCGGCGTCACACCCGTGCCTCCGCCACCTCCGCCGCCGCCACTACCAGTCGTTCTTACTCCACCCCCACCCTCGTCATCACCTTCATCATCTACATCGCCGCCGGCCATGCTTTCGCGCCGCACAGACTCGCCAAAATTGCCTTCGGGCTCACCCTCTTCTTGCGCCATGCACAGCTCCATGTACGACTTGGCCTCGTCGTACTCTTGCAGCTGGTCGTACATGAGCGCAATCTGCAGCAGCACCTCGGGGTCCATGTAGCCCGACTTGCCGCCGCCACCGCCATTGCCGCTGAAACTGCCATCGTAGCTGGAGTCGGCCAGCAGTGCGCGCTTCAGCGCCTTGATGCCGTCGCGCGGCCGCGAGATCTTTTGCAGGCATGAGCCCACGGCCATCCACATCTTGCCGTCCCACGGGCGCAGGCCGGCCGCCTTTTTGTAGTAGAACAGCGCATACGTGTGCGACTCGAGTACCTCGTACGTCTGGCCCAGGCCGTACCACGCGCGGTAGTCACGGCGGTTAACGTCGACGGCGCGGCGGTACGACTCGATGGCCGCGTGCGTGTTCTTCAGCTCGACGTACTCGTGGCCCATCAGCGTCCATGCCGACAGGCACGAGCGGTCGAGGGCCAGCGCGCGCCGGAAATACTGCACGGCCTTTTCGTGCGCGGACATGAGCGAGTAGTAGTTGCCAGTGACGACGCACGTCTCGGCGCGGAACTTGTCGAGGCTCGAGCACAGGTGCGCCAAAAAGGCCAGCTTGGGCCGCATGTTGAGCACATACAGGATGTTGGAGTAGTGGTCCAGCGAGTCGAGGCGGTGCGGGTGCTGGGCCAGCAGCATGCTAAAGTGCTGCTCGGCGGCGATCAGGTCCTTGCCGTGGTACGCCAGCATGGCATTGCATGTGAGCAGGAACGAGGATGTCGGGAAGATGCCCAGCAGCTGGTCGACCGAGTTGGCGAGGTTGTGGCCCTGCTGGTACAGCTCGAGCGACGCGTGCAGATGGAAGATAAACGACACAATGTTCTGCGGCAGCCGCGGCGCAATCTTGTTGAGCTCGTCGACGCGTGAGATGAGCGTCGTCATCTCCAGCCAGCAGCCCCAGTTCATCGGGAAGCGGTGCACGCTGCGTATGAACCACTCCATGGCCTCGCGCTCGTTCTTTTCCTTGGCCAGCACCATGCCGTACAGGTACTCCAGCCAGCCCTGGCTGATGACGCCGGTCGTCTCGAGCGTGCTGTTCTCAATACCCTCCAGCTCGCCGTCGTCGCCCAGGTTCTGCTCAAACCAGGTCTGCAGATACGCGCTAATGACGCGCAGCTGGCGGTTGGCGACATCGCCCGTGTCGTGCGGTCCCATGACCATCTCGACCTCTTCGTCCTTTTTCTTCTCACCCGAGATCAGCTTGGCGTACAGTGCCAAAAACAGGCTCTTTTGGCTCAGCTCCGGCAGCGTGTGGACAGGGTCGGCATGCAGGGGTGCTTCTTTTGTCTGTTTTGCGTCTTTTGCATCTTTTGCGTCTCTTGCGTCTTTTGTGTGTTTTGCGTCCTTCTCCTTCGTCTCTGCAGGTGTGCCGAATATAGATGCCGACGCATACTCGCTGTTGTCGTCTTGCCGGTGCGTCGCCAGCACGCCCGACATAAGCGAGTCGGGCAGGAACACCGCTGCGCACCGGTCGTACTCGCGGCAGTCGAAAAAGGACTTGGCCAGCAGGTACTTGTTGATCTCGGCCGCCTCCAGGCGCGCCTCGTTGGGATCGACGTTTTGCGTCACGATGAGCGGCACCGACGCGGATGCAAGCAGGTCGGCAGCCGACTCAGGTATTGACGTCAGCAGCTCGGCGGCCCTGTAGAGTTAGAGCTGTGAGACGAACAACACATGACACACAAGAACTCACCATTTAGCTGATTGGTAGAGACATCTTTCCGAGCACTTGACGACGGCGTCCTGCAGTGCCGACCGCAGCTGCTGGGTCTCTTGCTTTGTGAGGCCCATGTGTGATTCTGCAGTCTAGTCTGTAGCCTGTAGTCTATATTCCGTAGTCTGTAGAGTCTATAGGTCGGTTCGTGAAGTGCAAGTCGCTATGCTTTCGGCGCGTGGGGTAAGAGTCGCGAAGCCGCAAGTCGTGTAATCGTTCACGTGTTCACGTGAGTGCCGCGAAGATGCTGTGATGGCGGTTACTGTTGCCGTCGCTGATTGCCTATATCAAGCCGGGTTTTCCTACTCAATTGGGAAATGGCAAGGGTCGTAAAGACGGATAGATTTGTCGTTTGCTCCTTCTCGATGTGGCCAAATCGACAGATCCAGATCCAAATCGCCAGTAGCTCCTTCCAGCCTTGCTGCTGCTGGAGCCAAGCTGCTCAGTCAAGCGCGTCGCTTCCGAGCCTCAAGCGTGTCGGGGAGCTATTAGTGGGGCACATGCTCTGTACTTTGTACACAAAGACTCCACGGGCAGTCCTTATCGCCTGTTATCAGCATACAGTCTGCCGCTTCAATTGAAAATCTGTATGTATTTTATATCTTGTCTGTACGATTTACAAATGAAATGATGCTCGCGATCATTACCTATTTTTAGTTTTGTTTAGTGACGTTCTAGTACGATAAGTGTACATGCCCCCATCTGGATAAAGACGGCGCACCTTCCTCGTCTATACTCTGTAGTGCTGAGAGAAACAAGAATCGTAAAAGGAGGAGCGACTGTGAACGCAAACACATCTCGGTTCCTTTTCAGTAATATTATTATGTCATCTTGCCGTCTTATGTCACCCAAGTTATCTTAGCATTTTCATTGCCCATCATCGAGTGCATCTGCCATCAACAGTGCTATCAATTGTCCATCTTATCGCAAGCCGCCTTGTCTTGTTTATGAGCTACCATCGACAACTGTAAACAATCATCTTTGACCTCAAGCGATAGTCTAAGCACGCTGCTTACAGCACGAGGGCAATGTATTTTATATCTGCGTTGCCTGTCAGCTTGTTGAAGCCTGTATTACAATACTAAGGCATGAAAGTCTCCAATTACAAGAACCTGCCTCCATTTGTGTTTTGTATTTGTATCATCTTCAATTCTTGTCTTGTCTTGCTGATCTACCAGCGTAAAGTGATGTCATCGCAGTGTATCGACAGTTGTGATTACATAATCAAATCTGTATTAACGGCAAAGTGAATCATAACACAAAGTAGCACAAACAAGATTGCAGTACTTTTCTCAGGGGAGTTCCCGTTATGTTATGTAAGGTTCTTATTTATTTTAGATTTTTGTACGTGTTATTCGTACGGGTTATTACAGGGCAACACCTCTCCTCGATTCAGCTCGTATTACCCGGTATTGCGCTCGATCCTCCGCCAAGTATGATGCCTGTATTGCCTGAACGAGGGCAATTAGAGCAGTAATACTGGGAAGTGGAAAGTGACTCAAAATCAAAGGGTTGAATCAGATGAGATGAAAAGCGTTGCACGACGATGGACGAGGGACGACGAGAGACCAAGGAACTACACAGACCGGCCGCAACGAAAAAGCAAATAGCTACATAGTACTCTGTAAAATAATACACACAAACAGATATCAGATATACTAATCTACTGTACCTCTCATTACGGGTATGCAGGCACGCGGCACACAGCCAGCCACAGCCTACCAGACGAGAGAAGAGAAGACGCAAGGAAGCATTTTAAGATTTGATTATATAATCGATACTATAGGCAAGGGTGGTCACATGCACATGAAACGCCGGGGTATTGCTGGGAAATAGGGCACTATATTAACATACTGTGTGCGGTGTAGTAATGGGAGGAAACAAATGAAGAACTGAAAGGGAAAGAACACCCACGGAAGGATACGAAAGAGGCGAGAAAAGGAAACAGAAACCGCATAAAAAAGGAAGGGACCTCGAGAGGACGTGAACAAAGACAGAACAAACGTAGAAGGAGAGACCCTGAAATAACTAGTTCCTGCCTAGCCGTCCTACATAGCTTAGCTCGACCAGCTAGTTGCCGTAAGGCTTTCTTCGCTTTGCTGCGGTGCTTGCAATTTTCGTTTTTTTGTTTTTCGGGCAGGGGCGCTCTTTCCGTTTGCGCGTTTCTACTCGTCCCCCTCACGTCATCGTGCCATTGCGCTTACAGAGTGTTTGTACGTGTCTGCGTGTTCCTTCTCCGTCTTGTCTCCTCTCTCCTCCTCTTTGACTTGTCTACCCACATGATCCTTTAAATTTCTTCATTCTCTTAGATAAATTCGATAAATATATAGTCGTAAATAACCTAACAAATATAATTATATCTGCCTCCCAAGCTTCTTTCCTTTTTCCTTTTTCCTTTTTCTTTCTTTTCCTATTTTTCTCTTTTTCTTTTTAATCCCCGTCGGCTCCTCTTGATCTTCTGATCTTCTGATCGCCTTGATCTCCGTCTGATCTCAATTTTCACCTTTCATTTTGAGCTTGACCTCGCAGAGTAGTGCGGCGTTCGACTCGGCTTACTCTTGCTCAACAGTCAACTCGACTGAACTCTGCTCAACTCTGCCAGCCGTCCCCAGACCCCTCACCATGGCGCGCCTTGCACGCCTTATAGACACTTCTCCGCATTGATCGCATTCCAGCCAAAAGACAACAACACGCGTTGTTGATTTCTCGATCTCTTATTTCTTATTCGTTATTTCTTATTATTGCTTCTTCTCATACTTTCTCTTCATATTCTAAAATATTTTACAATATTCTATTATTTCGCTTTCTTCCTCTATCCACCACGACTATCGCCGTCTACATGTCCCACAGCATCACCATCTACATCACCACTGCATCGAACCAACTAGATCTCACCTCATAGACTCTACACTCCTCACAGAGTCGCCCTCAGCAACAATGCACGCAACAGACCAGCCAGTGCCCAAGCCGTCGCGCTACCGCACCATTCGCGGCAAAAACGTCCCCGAGTCCCGGCGCTTTGTCGAGCCCGCGCAGCAGCAGCCTCTGCAGACGGCGCAGACAGAGCAAACAGAGCAAACAGACACACACACTCACACACAACCGGCCCTCCCCACGTCGACAAGCAACAGCAGCAATGAGTCGACAACACCCAAGCGCTACCCCTCGCGCTACCTCTCGCGCCGCTCTGTCGGTCCACGTCTGACCGCAACATCTTCAACAGCAGCTCCAAATGCGCCTCCTCTCCCGTCCGACTCGCCGTCGTCGCCGCACGCCTCGCCTCAGCTCTCGTCACCCCCGTCGTCCCATATGAGACATGCAGGTCCAGGCCCAGGTCCAGCTGCAACCGCAGCCGCAGCTGCAGTCGCACCGCATGCAACCCCTGCGCCACCAGCGTCTCCGTCGACTCGTACAAAATCTCTTCCGTTACAACCGCTCCCTCTGCAGTCATCTCTACCTCTACAGTCACCTCTCAACCTCGTTCCTCTGCCGCGCCGCGACATCTACGACGACGACACCAACGACTCGACCGACCACCACCACCAGCTGCTGGAAGAGCAGAAGCGCAAAGACCTCGAACGCCTCCAGAAAGAACTGGCCGCCGCCTCGCTCACGCTGCCCGCCGACAAGCGCCAGGCAAAGGCAAAGTCGCCCTCCCGCGAGCGTTTCCATTTGTTTTCACGGAGAAAGGCCGACAGGACGGAGAAAACAGACAGATTAGACAACATAGACAGAGCCGACTCACCCAAAGCCACCCTGCACAAGCCGCCGCCGCCGCCCACTCTCTCGCTAAAAACATCCCCCCCACCGCTGAAAACAGCCCTGCCACCAATGCCTCCCTCAGCCCTCTCCGCAAACACCGATTCTCCCACGTCCAATTCCACCCGCTACGTCGTCGTGCGCTGCCAGCAGTTCTCCGCCACCATCAGCATCCAGCCTGAAACCACTGTCGCCGACGCAATCGAAGCCGCCGCGCCGCTGCTGCCCGCCGGCCTCGTCGACCTGCCGTCGGCCATCCTCGTCGAGTCCTACGCCCGCCTCGGTCTCGAGCGGCGACTGCGGCGCTACGAGCGCATCCGCGACATCACTAACTCGTGGGACACCGACACCGACAACACCTTTATAATGCGCCACGAGTCGCCCTCGTCGACCTTTGGCACACTGCAAGACCTCGACCTGCACAATGCCCCGCGCGGCAAGGCGCCGCCGCCCGGCTTTGCCTCGGTCCAGATGCACCACTCGCAGAAGCCGGGCCGCTGGAGCAAGCGCTATATCTCCCTGGTAGACTCGGGCCAGCTCATTTGTTCCAAGACATCCAAAAAGAACGACACAGATTCCACCAGCCTGTGCCACATCTCCGACTACGACATCTACCTGCCCACCGATGCCCAGCTGCGGCTGCTGCGCGCACCCAAGACGTACTGCTTTGCTGTCAAGAGCCAGCAGCGCACCACCGTCTTTGTTAACACGGAGAACTACGTGCACTTTTTCTCGACAGACGATGTGGGTGTTGCCCGTCTCTTTTACGAGCGCGTCTTTCACTGGCGCAGCTGGTATTTGGCCAGGCGGGTGGCTGATGCTGATACTGATGCTGATGCTGGTGCTGATGGGGTGAGACGGCCGTCGACGGCGAGGCCGACAGACAGGCCGACCGACAGACCGACAGACAGGTCGCCGACGGCTGCAAAAGAGGACAGAGAAAGAGAGGGTCGGCCTGAAAGAAGCCGCCCGCCCGTGTCGTTGGCGCTCCTCAAGAGCGGCCTCCAGCGGTCTCTCAGCCGAAGATCTGCCACGGCTGCAGACAGTGCCCCGCCGCCCACCTCCCACGAACACGCGCGCCGGCCGACCGAGGAGAGCCTCTTTGGCGGCATCGGCAATTTCGACCCGACGCTCGACTTTGGTGGAAGGCACCCTGCGCAGACTTCTGCAGTGCAGAGAGAGCGCGGCCGGTCGGTGCGCAGCGACCGCAGCGACGGGGATGCCGGTGTTGTCCATGCCGGTCTGCAGTCGGCTCCGCTGGCGCCGTCGTCGTGGTTTCCCTCGGCTAGCGAGCACTCTGCTCAAAAGCAGCAACAGCAGCAGCAGCAAGCCACTCATCGCCGGTCTCGATCTGTGTCGCAAGAAGATGTCCCGCTTGGCGTACAGTACCCCCAGCTCATTCAGCAGCAGCAGCAGCAGCAGTCCCTGGGCCGCAGCCGGTCCACGCGGTCCACGCGCCGCGCGCCCGACGCCGCGCCGCCAGTCCCTCCGAACTCGACCATGCCCCAGCCGCTGATCGACTTGACGCCCAAGTTCCAGGAAGCGCCGCAGTGGTCCAAGGAGGGCAAGGGCCACGGCGTGCGCGCGCCCAAGGGTGCCCATCTGGTGGACCTGGCGACGGACCGGCCGCGCCAGCCCAACGAGTTTGCCCCTCCTTTGCGACGGGATTTCAGGGAGGCAGGGAACCACTACCCGCCGCCGTCGCGCGCAGGCCGGTCGCAGACGATGACGTCGTCGTCGCAGGGCGCGGCGGCAGCGGCGGTGTCGCGCAGCCGCAGTGTCGTGCACCACGGGCGCGACGGGCGCGATCGCAGTGCAGCACCACCAGTGCCTCTGCTGTCGCGCATTCCCAGCAACAATGCCGGCGTCGAAGGCCGGGGGCATTAGCAGTCTGGAACCTTAACAGTCTCTACGCATGACTTATGATTTTCTTGCATTTCTGTTATATACTATTTATATATATATATATATATATTTATGATCAACATCGACTGAACTCGAATAAAAAGTATATTATTCCTGCGTGATGGTGCGTGCTAAAGGTATGCCTACTAATCGAGGTAATCGCCCAAGTATTCGATTGTGATTTTAGTCGGCCATATTATCAGGATGCACAAGACCGTGATTAGCGGAAGACAATTGGCTGCAGCAAGCACTCCGATCGCAATGTACTTGAGCCCTTCAAGGATGTCGTTTTTGGTGCACTCGCGCTGCTGTCTGTCGCGCTCCTGCCGAGCGGCACAGTTTGCGCATCTGATATTCAGCTGTCAGCCTCGCTTGTGATGTATAGATTGGGTGGGAATTGCAGGTACAAAACATATTACCCTTTGGCTCGTTCGAAATGCGACACCCGCGTGTCGACCTCCCGCGCCTTGGCGGCCAGCTTCTGCTCTTTCGCGGCGACGGCCGTCTCGCGGCTGACGATGTCGCCGTAGCGCGCGTACATCTGGTCGTAGCGGTTCTTGGCGTCGGCGAGCTCGCGCGCGGCCGTCTCGAGGTCGGCCGCAGTGGATCCGGACGCGGGCTGGGGCTGGAGCGCCAGGGTGGCGACTGTGGACTCGATGTTTGCGAGAATGGCCAGCAGGTCGGTCTCGGGCGGCGTGCAGGTGGCGGACGCGCTGTCCGTGCCGTCGATGGGGCGATGCGAGGCCATTGTGATGAGGTTGATGAGGTTGATGGGGTTGATGTGGCTGAGGCCGGGAGGTGGTCGGAGTTGTTGGTACAGCAGAGAGAATGCGAACAAGATGACAAAAGACAAGTGGAAGGAGTGAAGGGTGACTGTTGTTGTGGTCTTTGCACCTGCCTTATTACACACCAGCAGTGGCAAATCCGACTATAAGCTATCCTCTACTCCAATCTTCTGTCTGTTGGGCGCCTTGCTATCGGCGTCGTGCCCGCTCAAGTACCAACGACAGCAACACGGTACTTTGACACTATGGGGGGATGAAGACACAAAGTGAAGATACAAGGTCAAAATGAAGAAGAGTTTCATTAAAAGGCAGGCACCCACCCGAGTCTATTATATCCGTATGTTGGTATTTTGCATCCTGGCTGCATCGTGACTTTGGCATCGTAGCCGTGATTTGATCAGACAGTGCTCAGCCGGATCTGATCTCGTTGATGCGCGGTAAGAACGTCTCGGGAAAGGCGGCCACCAGAACTGCATAGATTATCAAGAACGACGCGAAGCAGATACAAGCAACGACGAAGAAGCGTCCAAACATTTCCTTGATCGATATGATTGTTTTGCTATCTTGTTAGTAATCTTGTAGCTTAAGGGCATAGTATTGGGCAAGACTTACAAGACTCGGCCGTTGTGGTCGTCTTCGGCCTTCTGGTCGGCCTGCTGGGCGGAGACGAGCGCCTCGGTAGTTCTGGGCCACTGGCTTTGAGTCTCGTTCTCATTCTCCTTCGTATTTGGCTTGCTGCCCTGGCTGGCGTCGTCACTGGTCCGGCGGCTGGTGTAGTCGCTGCTTAGCAGGCTGCTCATCTGACTGAAAAACGGGCTGCCGCTGCTGCCGGCGCTGCTGCTGCTGATGGCGCTGCTTCTTCTGCCACTGCCGTAATGACTCTGGACAATATTCAGGTTGCTCATTGGATTGTAAGTCGGACGAGGGACGGCCGGAAGGTCGGCAGCGAGCATGGCGGCGATCTGCTCGATGGGCACGACGTGGCATTCTGTATTCTGTTCCATGGTGAAGTTTGGTATTGGTAGATATTGCAGAGGTTGGTAGACGTTGGCGAGAACGGTATAGTGAGATATATTGATGAATGGTGATGATGGAGAAATAGAAACGAAACGAAAAGAAAGTGGGAAAAGGAAGAAAAGGGACGCATCTTATAAGGCATTGTAGTAGACTCAAATCGCATCCAATGTGGCGCCTCCATATTTGCAGACTCGAGTATAGACTCGATTATCGTCACTTTTAATAGACCCTTTAACAGACTCGCGAATGGTGGCGTTGGCGATGATGATTATATAGTAGACTCGCATAGTCTAGCATGGCGTGATTAGGAGAGTATATATAGTTTATACTGCGTCTCCTCTATTTGCACTGTAAGGTCTATACACTTATCTAAACATCGACCGTGCCAGCTTAAGATGACTGAGACGCCCTTCTCGTCTACTTATAGCTTGATAAAATAGCAGCAGAACTACCAAACAAGAGAGTTTCTTGCTGTGACAGACTTAATGCCCGGCAGATGGTCGTTCGGGCTGGTATTATTCTTATTTTACAGAATGTCTAGTGTCTTGGCTTCGCATAGGATTTCGATAATTGCCTGACATTGCCCTTCTCGTATATTAATTTCATGTCTGCTCGATTCTAGCGCTTCCTCTAAGTATAAATCCAAGGCAGTCAAGATCAAAACAAAGTTGTCTTTTTATTTCCGTTCTTTAGCAAAGCGTGTGGTGACTAAGCATCGATGTGCTGCCGGCCACAGGACAACATCGTGACATGTATTGTGAGCACCACAATGTATAGAACTGTTGATAGGATACTGCAGTTCACACATGTTATTCGGACTATCGTTTTAAAAGCGACTTGACTTTTATTATTGCACGAATCTAGAAATCAAATCGTCATATAAACATGCTTGAAAGATGCTTGTCAACTTGTATGTATCGAAAACGTCAGATTTATCAAACATAGCAAATATAAATCTAAATAAATTAAACATTACCAAAAAATAAAAATAAAGACTACAAACAGGAAAGAACACCGCCACTTCACATCATGATAACAGTCTACTGGTGCCTGCTACCACGGCCTCCGATCAGCATCTGCACTTACAGCGGATAGCCTATCTGCACTTGCCTGACACCTCCTGATACGCACTACAGTGTTCTATTTTTGCTACTGTTTTCACTTGCTGTTTTCGTTTCGAAACGTGGTTGTCACTAATTATCCCCGAAGACTTACAGCACAGCCCCGACAGTACCAGACGGAGCGACCTCAATTTATTTCCGTTTACAGTAATAACCAGACAAGAGACGAGAGATCCATGTGATCGCCGCCTGGGACCGATTCGGCAGTATTTGTGTACATAGTGTGTAGTACATATGGAATAGGAGCTGTTCGGACGGTTTATTTAGGCAGGTGCTGCGACTATAGAGTGGCAAGTACTATGTGCACGGCAGGAGCGACCCACTACTGTTTCCACTTCTGCCCAATCAAGCAGGCGGCGGTGTGCGACTAGCTCAACCATTCTGCGCCGTTGCGGTCAAATCTCATAGCTAAATAGCTAGACCCCTGACTGCCCCTCTCTCGATCTTGAGCGTCCTGTCTCTGTCGTCTCTGTCGTCTCAGTCTGTCTCAGTCTCTCCTCCAACTCTCGACATCTCGACGTCTCGCACTCTACAACCACGACCCCACCACTTCTACAACCACCCACCATGGCGCAAAAGACCACCCTCCAGGAATTCGAGTCCGTCTTCCCCAAGCTCGAGAAGACGCTGCTCGACCATGCGGCGAGCTTCAAGCTGCCGCCGGCATACCTCGAATGGTACAAGCAGTCGCTCGAGATCAACGCCATTGGCGGCAAGTGCAACCGCGGCATGTCCGTGCCCGACTCGCTGTCCGTGCTGCTGGACCGCGGCCTGAGCGAGGATGAGTACTTCCAGGCGGCCACGCTGGGCTGGATGACGGAGCTGCTGCAGGCGTTTTTCCTCGTGTCCGACGACATCATGGACACGTCCATTACGCGCCGCGGCAAGCCGTGCTGGTACCGCCACGAGGGCGTCGGCATGATTGCCATCAACGACGCCTTTATGCTCGAGTCGGCCATCTACACGCTGCTGCGCACCTACTTCAAGTCGCACCCATCGTACGTGGCGCTGATGGAGCTGTTCCACGACGTCACCTTCCAGACCGAGATTGGCCAGCTCGCCGACCTGCTGACGGCGCCCGAGGACAAGGTCAACCTGGACAACTTCAGCATGGACAAGTACCGCTTCATTGTCGTCTACAAGACGGCCTACTACTCGTTCTACCTGCCCGTGGCGCTGGCGCTGCACCAGCTCGAGCTGGGCACGCCCGAGAACCTCAAGACGGCCGAGTCCATCCTAATTCCCATGGGCGAGTACTTCCAGATCCAGGACGACTACCTCGACAACTTTGGCCTGCCCGAGCACATTGGCAAGATCGGCACGGACATTATGGACAACAAGTGTTCGTGGCTGGTCAACCAGGCGCTGGCCATTGTGACGCCCGAGCAGCGCAAGGTGCTCGAGGACAACTACGGCCGCAAGGACAAGGCCGCCGAGGCCGAGGTCAAGAAGCTGTTCAACGAGCTCAAGCTGGAGCAGCTGTACCTGGACTACGAGGAGAAGGTGGTCGGCGAGATCCGGGCGCAGATTATGCAGATTGACGAGAGCAAGGGTCTCAAGAAGGGCGTCTTTGAGGCCTTCCTGGCCAAGATCTACAAGCGCAGCAAGTAGAGCTTAGAGGGTTTGCAGCTAGCGAGCAAGATGTATAATTACCTTAAAACATATCTACATCACACCATACGAGCTGTATTCAATAGACAATTAGAAATGTTTTATTTGCAACTCACATATTGAAATAGATCGACGTTGCAGAGTATCAAGATTGAAATGTCATTCATTGCTATAACGCCAGCCATATGGAGAGTAGGTAAGGAAATGAGAGAAAAGTGAACTCCAGAACAGAAGAGAGGGTAAAAAAGACAAATAATAATAAAAGAAATCAAATCAAACACCGTTGACGTCATAAAGCCATAAGCCACAAGCCAGAAACTCCAAGCCAAAGCAATAGATGCAGCCGTGGCTATGGCTTCTTCTCTTCTTGCTCGTCCTCATCGACCTCGTCGACGTCTTCGTCGTCCTCCTCTTCGTCGTCGTCAAACTCTTGCTCCTCGTCGCTGTCGTCGGAGCCGAAATCAAAGTCGCCCTCGTCGCTGTCCGCCCAGAACGCATCGTCCTCTTCTTCCTTTTGCTTTTGCCGCTCGCGCTCCCGGTCCTTGGCCGAGACCTCCTCGAACTGCGTCGGCATCACAAAGCCGACCGGCATCGCCAGGCGCGACGTGTCCACGGCCCGCCGCGCGCGCGCCTTGTAGTCGTCGCGCGTGTCGCGGAAGCATATGCTGGCGTCGACGTTGGCGGGCGAGTTGATCTCGGGGTTGTCGAGAAGCAGCAGCACGCTCAGCATGACGGACTCGACGCCCTGCAGCGGCGACCAGCGCTCGCCGGCCTGCTCGCCGGACATGGCGTCGTCGCCGGGGCTGTGCAGGATGGAGATGCAGATGCGGCCGTCGGGGTAGACGTTGGGGTGGTAGGGGATGGGCTTGGCGAAGCGAAAGGAGGGCGGCTTGTAGGGGTACTCGGCGGGGAAGCGCAGCTGGCCGGCAAAGTAGGCGCCGGCAAAGACGGAGTCCTGGTTGAGGACGAGGAGGGCGACGTCCCAGACAAAGAGGTTGTCGTCGGGGGATTCGACGCGGAGCCAGTTGAGGTTCTGGACGGCCTTGAGTTCGGACAAGAGGCGGTTCCTGGCGCCGGACATTTTTTTTTCTCTCTTTTTGTTTATATTTTGCAGGTGTGAGACGATTGTGAGGAAAGAGACGGTTTTCTGAGAATATGGCGTGTAGAATCGGGCAGACGACGTCGGAATGGGCAAAAAGACGTTGGACGAAGGACGAAGACGGAGACGGGAGGGGCGGTGGGCGATAAGATAAGCCCAAATTGGTCGGGCTGGATTGCTTTGTCAGCCTGGATACTGCTAGTCAGTATGAGATCTGTAACGACGGTGAGAATAGAGCTGTGCACTGTGTATGGCTAGTGTGATACTATTTTTACATGCAGTCGTTTGTAATGTGCATCCCGGCATTGATAGTCACCAACATCATCACCAACATCGAACAAAGACATCGCCAACATCATTACAAAAACAGCTGCTGTTGGCAGTAGACTTTTCCTTGAGCGGTTTTCAATGCACTGTGACTGATTATTAAAATTTGCTGATTAGAAAAAACTACATGTGATGTAGCAAAGGCGTATAAAGACGGCATCGCCAGTTGAAGATGACATTTAGTTTGATCCAAGCTCTCTTTTGCTCTTTTGCCAATTACTCTTTCCTTCAAACACAGTATCGCCATGTCGACAGATGGGCACTCTGTGCCCATTGAGCGCATCTCCACGCTCGCGGAGGATCGTCTAGGGCAACATCAAAGTCAAGATCAAAGCCAAGATCAAAATCAAGATCAAAATCGTCAAAATCAGCAGCCTCAAGATGCACTGCCGCCACCAAGCTATCCGCTGAGCTACCCGCCGAGCTACAACGAGGACCAGTCGCCCCAAGCTACTTTGTACACCATCGCTGGCCAAACGCCAGACGTATGTTCACCGCCTACAATGACACGGCGAGCATGGTGACGCAGGGTGGCACGAGTGAGCATTCCTACCCAGAGCCGGAACAGCAATGCCAGCCCGAGCCCCAGCCCCATCCCCAGCCCGAGCCCGAGCGGCGGCCCCGTCTCTGGCTGCGGCCTTTTTTGTGGTTGCGGTCTTGCTACGGGCGTGTGCGTCATCCGAGTCTCGCACTTTCACTTGAATAAACTATATGAAGAAATAAATTAGTATAAAGTTAAATAAACAACAAGCAAACAGCCAGTCTTGAACGGAAGCATGCCGAGCTTTGATTAGATGGCAATGATTGTGCTCCGGGTATGAGCTCTATGGCTGTGTGTTCCGGTCCCGTACTATGTAGATATGCTCTTGATCACATCTTGGTTTATCTTGGTTTAATCTTAATATTGGTGTTGATCTTGACAACAGAGTAGATCCTGTGAAGCCGCCTCGAAATTCGAAACCCAAGGACTGTGACATACTGACAGACGCGACTTATTCAACTTGTCTGTTCTCAACTTATCTAACTTGGCCTCGTATTGGATACGACGGCCGACAAAGAGCGCAAGGCTACGGAGCATAACGAAAACTGCCGAGCATTGTGTGTCAAAGAGCCGTTGCACAAAGTATACAAAGAACTCGGATGACGGCTTTCTGCTATTGAATGAATGACTGCGAACGTAGTATTCTGTCATGAACACCGAAGGATGAGGAGACAATGGCCGGACATATCAATACAAGCTTATGGGGAATACCAAACATAAATACTACTGTACTTTGCAAAAGGAATACCGGACAATGGAAATACATGATGCAGAAGGATCGCAAAAAACAACAAGGCCAGGCCAGTAGGACGCCTCGGGCCGAACACGCTTTTGCCATTTATTTTATCTTCTCTCCGTCTCTCATTTCAGGGTGCAGGGCTGGCCTAGTGGGACGTCTTGGCAGTGGGTGCGATGCAAGGGGAAGGTGCATTCGAGCCATAGTATGAGCTCTACTACTGCATACAGAGTGAGTATTTTATATGTCGAATACTCGAGCACAAGAGAGACTGCCAAACACGGTAATAAGCATCGCCGTCCACAGCTCAATATTGTCAGATTTAAAATGAGACCAAGTTTAACCCCAAAAAGATTAAAATTAGAGGCGTTGCCAACAGCGCTACCGCCTAGTCTGCCATGCAATACGAGGTCGTGATAGCCGCTGAGACAGCTCGGCGAGACAGAGAGTGTGCCTCGTGCAGACTGCCCGTTGGGAGATCACAGTAGACTGAACAGGAATTAAGATAAGAGCGAGGGGATGCTCTGCGAAATGAACTGCCCGCCAGTCTGACAAAGTCTTGGAAGCAATAATCAGCCAGCCTACTTACATAGTACTGTAGGCCTACAGCAGACTACTCCGTATGCGTCACGAGCCCCTGGAAGGATTCCCGAGAGGGTCCTCTAAAGGATGCAACTGTCTGATATGGCTGATATACCCCGAGGGGTGATGCCGCGCCGTGGCACTAACACGCTGCAGGCAGATCGTCTACTATGTATACATGTCTATCTATTTTTCCAGTTTCTGTTCGACTTGCCCAGCGGCCATTGCGGCTGCAATAGTTTAAATTAGACGAGTGCCCATCACGAGATTCAGCGGAGGCGTTTTATTTCTCTTTTGTCTTTGTAGTTTCTCGTTTCCCGTTTCCCGTTTCCCGTTTCCCGTTTCCCGTTTCCCGTTTCCCGTTTCCCGTTTCCCGTGTCTTTTCTCGTGTCTCTCGTGTTTTGCTCTGTCCCCCTTTCTGTCTGTCTCTTGTTTTGTATTTGAGTAGAGGTTGCCCTTGGTTATTCATCTTCCCACACTCTTTTAAATCGCAAACACTCGTTTCGTCACTCACTCACTCGTCACTCACTCACTCGTCACTCACTCACTCGTCACTCATTCACAGTCTATTCACATCAACACTTACACCAAACACTAAAGATGCACGCTTTCCGCACCCTTGCCGTAGCCGGCCTCGCCGCCGCCGTGGCCGCCGAGAGCTTCGAGCTCGACGTCATCTTCCCCCGCAACGAGACCTACCTCGACCCCGGCGTCATGCCCATCGCCGTTGCCATCCAGAACTACTCCTCCCTGTCCACCTTTGCCAACGTCGGCTTCTCCTGGGACATCATGCCCTTCGCCGGCGGCTCCGTCCCCGGCGGCATCACCTACGACAGCGGCAAGTTCGACATCCCCGCCAACGTCACCGACCCCCTCATCCTCGTCGGCTTCACCAACGTCACCAGCTGGGTCTCGCGCCGCGCCAGCCTCGGCGAGCAGTTCAAGCTGCAGGTCTACGCCACCATCGACGCGTCCACCGCCTTCTGCAGCTCCGGCGACAGCGACAGCGACATTGGCAACATGATGTTCGACATTGCCTCCGCGTCCGACGGCAACGACAACCTCAAGAACGCCACCATCACCGAGGCCTCCGACTGCCCGGCCTTTGGCGCCGTCGTCGACCTTGAGCCCCTCAGCAGCGCCGTTGCCACCACCACCCTCGGCAGCGAGACCGTGTCGTGCTCCTACACCATCGACTACGTCACCGCCACCGCCTCCGGCTCGCCCTGCAGCGCCATCGTCAACATCGACGCCAAGTCCAGCATCAGCAGCGCCGCGCTGAGCCTGGCCACGGCCGCCGCCCAGTCGTCGGCGGCTGGCGGCAGCGCTGGCGGCAGCACCGGCACCGGCTCGTCGGCCACCAAGACGTCAGCCAACGCGGGCGCCCTCAACACGGGCGCGGTCCTGCCGCCGGCCCTGGCGGCCGTCGCTGCCGTGTACATGATTGTGTACTAAGCGGGGAGAGGAGGCTGCAGGCATGTTTGCTGTAATGGGCTGAGGGAGACAAGAACGGCATATCTAATGTAATCTTTACTCGATATGTACTTAATTCTACTAATTTCTACTAATTTCTACTTCTACTTAATTCTACTTAATTCTACTGACGTCTACTATGCTCTACTCAGCTTGTACTCTACTTGGTATACACTGACGCCTGCATGAGCTCTGCATCGTGTCTGCACTGCAAAGCGAGCCAATCATGCCGTCTCTCTGCCGTAGTGTGCACCCATGCCGTTGGGCCTCGATGCACGCCGTTCCCGCCCGACGCTGCACACAGCCCGTGTGCTTCCTTGCCTGTTTGCCTGCATTGTGTGCATTGTGTGGTCTGGGAACAGTAAAGAATGCAGGAAGGAAGTGCTATGTATGGTACTGGAGATCAGTAATGCGCTGCTCTGCTTTGGCTTGAATTATATATTAATAAATGAATATGAATAAGAGCAGCAATGGTTGGCTGCCACACAGGTGCTCCTGCCAGCTCAACACCTCTCCAATATGGTGTGGTGGGTGGTGCAATTGTGTGACCTTGCAATGCACTTTCCGTTTCTTGCTCACCAGTTGGTTAGTGAGCTATCGAATGAATCTGCTCTTCTCATCTAAGAAGGTGCTTCCGACATTGCGACTCCTTCTTTTTTGAGCGTCGATTCGGCATGTATTCAACAGAGTTCAACAAAATCATAACCCACTCGAGAAAGAGCATTGCAAGCCTCTTCCTTGTATTTGTTTAGATATTAGATTCATATGTAAATTAGTTAAATATAATACATAAACATATATATTAGTTAAAAATAGTACATAGATACATATACATACAAATATATCTAAACCAATACGCCGACAGATCCATGGTGTGCTGCCGCAATTCATGTCCAACGACACCACCTTGGTCTCGCTGCACGCAATTACGTGTAAGTGAGCCCAACGCTAATGCGCTGCAGGGTCGAGCCTCGCTTTCCTCCTCTCTCCCTTGCTCTTTTGGATGCTCTTCCTCTTCTTCATGATGTTGTCGCACTGTTATCGAAACCTGCCTCGTCTGTTACCAAGGAATACATTCTTGAATATCGTTGACCATCCTCGATCGTCCTCGATCATCGTCGAATCTCCTCGAGTCTCAACCCATAATCATGAGACGCAGCACGCCCGGACTCGACTCGCCTGCTGGCAATCTGCATCTCGGGCATGCTCGCCGCGGCCCAACCCAGAGAGCTCTCGGTAATTGGGACTGGCACTGGTCGTCGAGCACGCGATAAGACTGCCGGGTGCGCACAACCGCGGCCGAGGAGCTCGCAATGTGCAGTGTCCTTGATGTAGATGTCATTGCAAGTACGAGTATGTACAAGAGTGCAAGGGTGCAAGTGCGAGGGTTGCCCTCGCCCGACAAATCTCGTGGCAGCTGCGCTGTACGACGCGGAGCCGTTTCTGCATGGCCATGCATGTGTGTGTGTGTGTGTGTGCAGGTCCCTCGTCTTGCTGCGTGCATGCGCTGCCGTCTGTGGAGTGAGCTCACAAGTCCTGTATGTCCTGTATGCACTGCATGTACTGCATGTACTGCTCACAATTGACAGTCACAAATCGCAATTCGATGCGCGGGATCCTGTTCTTCACGGCATGCCCCCGTCCCCCCATGGCACTTTGCTATCTCTGCCTGTGGACACTCTACGGAGTACACTCAAGACCCTCGAGCACTCTACACTACATTCTACACTCTGCACTACACTGCTATCAAAAAAGGCTTGCTTTGCTGCAGTTGTTCCATATATTCTCGTCGTCTCCGCCGTCTTGCATGGTGCTCGATTCGACTTTTGTCTCTGAATGTTTCTTCTTTCATGCTTTTCTCCAATTGCCCTGTTTCTACTCACTCGACGCACACTCGATACTATTAAATCTGCTCGCCCGCGGTGTACGGCTTTTTGATGCCACTGTTTCTGCTCACCACTGCTTACCCGTCCGCTGTCTGCCATTGCTCGAGCCCATTGACATCCACCATCCAGACACGTCTCATCCTCGCCCAAGATCCGGCCTATCTGCAGTCATTATTGCATTGTTTTGCATTGTTTTGCATTGTTTTGCATTGTTTTGCATTGTCTTGCATCGGCTTGCAGCGTATGGCTCTCGCTCAATATCACCACTTGACCGCCTCTTGCATCCACGTTTGATGTTGCCGCTGTCGCCCAATCGGCCTCCGCCTGTCTAGACGCGCCGCCACTACCCTTGGATCGGTTATTGTTCTTGTCATTTTTTTCATATTCTTTATTATTATTGGGTTATAGCTTTGCTATTGTTGTTTGTATTGTCACTTGTTACTACACACCGCATCCACCGAGGCCGCCTCGAGTCATACAACATCGACAGCTGTCCGTCCTCCACCGGTATACGTACATACGAGGACTGTATATACGTTGCAGGATACCAGTAGGTCAGATGTACATACCGTCGGTATACAGATCCTCTGCCTTGCACGCCCAGAGATCGGGACTGTCTCTGTCTCCAACCCAACCACCACCCGACGGCAGCCCTGCCAATGATGCGGTCCGTCGAGCATGGTCGGCCATCTCGGGCTTCTTGTCCAGCGAAACACCAACACACCAGCGCCCCAAGCGAGACAGCTCGCAGGCGACCAATGTCACAATCGCCGTGCTTGTAGCCGTCTTTGTCACGCTCTTCTTTGCTCTCTTGTTTTGGTTTCTCTACCGGTACGGCGCCACGGTGCGGCTCAAGGCGTCCAAGAAACGGCACCGGCACAAACACCGGCACGGCCATGGGCGGCACAGGTCCGGCGGGTCGAGGTCGTCCAAGTCGATGAAGTCGGGCGGCGGCGACGACAGTGCGCCGCCCTCGCCCGATGCCGGGCCCTCTGAGCCGCCGCCCGCAGAGTGAGCCGATTTGGTGCTTGCGGCAGGCAGACGTCGGCTGTAGACATATGTCCCTAGCTGTGCAGCTGCAGTACAAGTGTCTGCTCGTTGTCTAGCTGGCGTTGGATCGGTTTTACATTATTTTATTTTTTTCTTCTTTTTCTTCTTCCTTTCACACTTCTTCATCTACTATGGCAATCTTTACTGCAACTCGTCTCGTTCTCTGCCTGCTTTTTATCTCTTTTTATCTGCTCTTTGTCTGCTCTTTGTCTGCTCTTTATCTGCTCTATTGCTTTCTCGTGTTCTTCTATGCATACTGGCTGGTTGCGATGGCGTTGGATTCAAGAGCTCGTCGCCGAGACAGACACCTTGACTGCGGGTCAAGGAATCATGTGCCATGATGGTTGGTTGCGTTTTCAAAGATTAACGTCGTATTCTTCGTCTGCTTATGTCGTTGCGCTGCACTTCTATTCTCAGTTATTGGAAATGCGAATAATGAATTATTATTGTTTCTATGCCCAAAAAAAAAAGAAAGAAAACAAAGAAAGCAAATCGCCGTGTCCCTGAAATGCCAAACAGCACTTTTTTTTCTTCTCAAATAAGATATCACATGCGCCGTTGTTTGCTTGCCATCCCATAGCCCGCCGCCAACCTCTGATGCTCTCGCCATTTCTCGTGATCGCTCGTGATTTCGCAATGTCGTATATGACGTCTCGTCGGCATCCTCGCCATGTCGCATGCCGAGCCTGCCTGTCCGGTTGCAGCGGCGGCCAGTGCTGGGGCTGGTGTAAGAAAAGCATGCCGGTATTGGTGTTGGTGTAGATATAGGTTTTTGGTGGTGGTATAGATAGTGTGTGGTGTTTCGTTCGAGTCCTCGTTGCATCCCGCTCAGCTTTGTGGCACTGGCGATATCAAAACCACCGAGTCGCCTGAGGTCAAGTTAGCAACACTTTGCACTGCATGCACAAATAGGGAGAAGGAGGAAAAAAAAAAGGACATACCACGGACAAACAACATCTCTGATTTGCGGCTCACAGTCTGCATGGTTAGCAAGTCATCCTCGTAGCATCTACACCGAGCACAGCTGTTATCCTGACGCACCCGGACATCTTGGTCGTCGTCGTCGTCGGTGACATAAATTGTCTCCTCCACGTCACCCAGCACAAGGTTGCAGTGGCTGTCGTAGGCGTGCAGGCGGCCCTTAAGCTCGCGGTCGCCGCGCAGCTTCACAAACACGAGCTCGTCGAGGAGGAGCTTGACGAGGTCGAGGGGCTCCGACACGGGGCCGGCATCTGATGCATCGTCGGCCATGTTGGTCTGTGTAGAGGCGGGGGTGTGGGGGAGGGGGGGATATGGCTGGGGATTGAAGGTTGTTCTGTCGACTGATCGACTATTGGATTTGCCGCTTAGTCGATTTGTCGATATCAATTGATTGATACCATCTCGCGATACTGCGCGGGGCTGAGAGCTGCAGCGCGGACGCCGGAGCGGATAAATGAGTCGCCGCAGATGAGCTCCTTGGTCTTATATATAAGTGGGTCCGATGTAGGTCATGAAGAGTACGAGAGCCTGCGCAAGCCTAAACACTTACAGCACCTAAATAGGCAAGCGCCATGCATCACTGTAGATGCAGTCGAGGAGCGCGTTGAAAGGAAGAGCAAAGAGGTGCCACGGTTGTGGAATTAAGCTGGCCCCTCAAGCGAAATATTGCTTGTATAAGAAAGAGAAGTAGAGAAGTAGATTAGTTGCTTTGGAAGAGGTGCTGATGTTGAGAGCTTGAGGGGCATACCAGGGACTATCTTATCCTAGATGTATGCTGGCACTATCTTATCCTAGATGTATGCTGGCACGCATAACGAGGTGTCTGCTGCTTTTGATGGACTTTAATGTGTAGAAGCATTTACTACCACGCCTTACCAGTCGGCATTTGTAGAAAGCAAACTGGGCACAAATCGAACCCCAACTGAACGTAAATAAAGAACGATAAAACATTAGATTCAAATAGATAGAAAGAAGACGAGATATTGACAAACGTGGCTATTCGCTATATATGATAAATATGAACATGGCCATCCTGCAGTGGCACGCACGATATACTCCAGGATATCCTAGTATACTACAAGCCGGGTCGGCTACTCCGTGATGTCGGCTGGGCCAAAGCCGCTCTCGAGCCGCAGGTCGTTGACCACCATGTACCGGCTCAGCGTGATCCAGCCGTAGCGGAACCACACCATCTGGCTCTTGTGCGCCGTCGTCATGGCCCGCCATGCAGTGCCGAGGCCGCCCCCTGTGGCCGAGGGGTTGAGGTCCGACAGGTACACGAGCACATCCTTGGTCGCTTTCTTGGACACCTTATTTCTAATCGCGCCAATCACTGCGCCGGCCACCGTCGGCACCGCGTCAAACACGGACGTGTACTTGCGCCACACGGGCACCGTCGTCAGCGTGTAGAGGTCGACGGGCGCGTCCTTGCTCTTACCCTTGTCCTTGTCCTGGGCAATGAGCGAGGCCACAAACTGGCGCGCGCCGTGGTAGAGGGAGATGTGGTTGGGGTGGCCCGACACGCCGTGCGCGTCAAACGTGAGGAGAGCGTCGATGGAGACTTTTGCGTCTTTTGCACCATTGGCGGGCTTTCCCTTTCCGCTGGGGGCTTGCGGCGGGACGAATGCGCGCCGCAGGAGGCTGGCAATCTTGTAGCTGTCCCAGTGCGTCGTCATGCTGTCGGGAAAGTCCTTGCTGTCCACGACAAAGACGTCGTCCTCGTCCTGCAGCCCCAGGAGCAGGGCGCTCTTGACGAGCTCCTTCTTGCGCGTCTCGCCGAGGCCCTCGGCATTGCCGCTGCTGAGACAGAGGATCTTGAGGTGGTTGCCTGCCGCGGGGCGCGCCAGGGCCTGCACGGCGGGCGCAAAGAACATGGCCTCGTCGTCGGGGTGCGCGATCAAGAGGCAGATGCGCTTGTTGGTGAGCGTCGGGAGGCGCGCGCCCAGGACGGAGACGGTGTACATGTAGAGCACGGGCACCAGCACGACGAGCGCGCTGAGCAGGTAGAGGAGCGACATTGAGGTAGAGAAGAGGTAGAGTCGAGGTAGGAAGAGAGGTAGGAAGAGGTAGAGAAGAGGCAGAGAAGAGCCCTGTCGTCGTCGGTGTTTCTGGGGTCCGAGGTCTGATCTGGGGCCGCTGGCTATATCGGTTGATGCTCCGAGGCCCCTCGTAGCTGGGCGCGTGCTGTCTTAGGAGAGTAGAGTGTCGACGTCGTCAGAGTCAATACCGAGCTCGACCGTGCAGAGAACTGGTTCAGAGTTCGGGGGGACAGGTGTGCAGTGAGCAGTACATAGTAGGCGTGGCGGGAGCTCGGGGTAGGTTCACGCTAACGAGGTCAGTGCATAGTGCATAATCCCCGTATTACAGCTTCAGGGGTCGCTCCTTCTAATAGGTATTGGGTGTGGGCGCATCCACTGTTGCATGCTGACTCATCACTGCATATCGACAGCTGTCCAAAGAGGAGCTGAGCTGTGATACATGCTCCTCGCTCCTCACTTTTCACTTAGCATTACCGAAACATAAACACACAAAATGCCGGCAAAGTCATCAAAGGCAAAACAAGCGGCCAAGGCACCGACAGACGCGGCCGGCATCCGTCTGCGGCAGCCCGACCGGAGCGGCCCCAAAGAGAAGACGCTGCTGCAGTTTGCCGACGAACGCAGCCTCTTTGACCGGGCTGATGATCGCCAGCGCCAGCTCAATAGAGAGCGCGGCCTCCCGGAGGAAGCGGGCATCATCAAGAGCGCCCAGAAGATGAAAAAGGCCAAAAAGACCGGAGGCGGGTCCGATTCTGAGTCTGACGACGACTCTGACGACGACTCCGACGACGAAGCCGCGGTGTCGCCGGTGGCCGAGCGTGTTCTCGACACCCTCCTGTGGTGCATCAGCCTTGCCACGCTGCACTTTACCCTGGACGTGCTCGTGCAGAATCAGTACGCCATCGCGCTCGAGTGGCCCGTCGTCGTGCGGCGCGCGCTGCTGGCACTGCTCGTGTTTGTGCCGGTGTTCTACGGCCTGCACCGGCACGCGTCGGACCCGCGGCTGCTGTCCCTGCGGCCGTCTCTCGTGCCCCTGCGCACGCAGGACCGCCTGCGGCAGGCGCTCTTTTTCATGGCGAGCACGCTGGCCGGGTGCTACCTGATCCACATCACCAACAATTACGGCTACCTGGCGGTGATGGAGCAGGCGCCGCCGCTGGGGTGCGTGTGGGTGTGGGCGGTGATTGAGATGGACCTGGCGTGGGCTCTGGGCAGCCTGACCATTGCGGGCGGGTTCCTGTGGTACATGGGCTACGGCATCTAGGCTGGGTTTTTTTTTTTGAAGACAAATTAATGAAAGCCACCCGGGCAGCTGATGCAAGATTCTTGATCACGCCGACGGTCTGCTAGTCGATGTGCATGGGAAACGGGGAAGGCGGGCGGATGGCCATGGACTGGCCCGCGCAACATCAGAGACCAGAGTCGGTCGCCGCCCAAGCTCCCCAAGACGCCCAAAGGACTACGAGGGACAACACCGTCGGCTCTAGCCGACATCCTAGCGCAAGCAGGGCAGGCAGGCCAAGTGAGGATGCGGGGATGGCTTCAAATGATGCACATGCGGAGGAGCACAGCTGCCTGCCCTTATGCCCATCTGCCCATTTGCATCTGCTAGTGTGCAATTGCACAGATGCCGGTGCTGCCCATATATGATATTGATACTGTATTGCTATCAAGATAGCGATAGCGATAGCGATAATTATCTGGCTGGAAAGAGTCGCATTGCTTGCCACAGCGGGGTCAGCTGAGATGCTGGTAGCGATGCCGATTCCCGATGCATGCACTCACATTGTGCTTGCCCAAGTCAAGACGCCGCTGGTATGGGGACAGCATACAATAGTCGATAGTCGAACACGGGGTGCATGACCTATGCAGTACGATGGACCACACTAAAACGCGGCCAAGGCGGACGGGTCAATAAGGTTATAAAGTTATAGTAAATCAGTGCTCAGCAAGAGTCAGGTGTAAGGGTGGCGGACTGCACAGCATTGGCAGAGGCTGTCGTCCCGGCGCAGCGGCAAATTTGGATAGAGGAACCTCAACACTGAGAGCTTGAATAAAATATGCCGATCAGCATCCATACTGCGATCCACGTATTGCGGTATTGCAATATCAAGGGCCTGCCGGGTGCAAGTGGCGCAGGCTGAAGCGAATCTCTGTACTCTTTACTCGTTCTTCTGCCGTCTTTGATATTTACTCTATTTTGCTCTTTTACTCATAAGATGGCATCTTTGGTTTGCCATTTCCTTGTTTCGCGCACCAACATCAATGAGCTGAGGACCATTGCTTGCCAATAATTGTATAAGAAATCCAATACCTGTGACAGAATATTGGCCTCACGGACCAAGACCAATACATGCCCGCCGAAAGTACGGCATCTCAGGGGCATCTCGAGATCCAAAGCGCGACAAAGCCCGTCTCCGCGGATTTGGCCTTTGCGTGTTCAGAATGTGTTTTCAGGCATGTAAAGCATTTTGAAAGGTAATTAGAAGGCATATCAAAGTCGATCGTGTGCGGCCAGATGGCGAGGTCCTAGACCAAGACCAGAGCGTCGGAGAGCTCCGATGGACCAAGTCTACGGCAATTATGTAATACGGTTGGAAAGAACCAGGCACCAGACCAAAAAGAACGCCGAAACAGGCAAGAGACTACGATTCGGACTTTCTGTACTTACATAGTATTTTTTGCAGTACTATTATACATATTAATAGACTGTTACCAAGACGGGACTTCCAGCTTGTGATGTTAGCGACTTCCGGTGAGCAAGAGCACAATAGCCAGTGTTGGCGACAGTGCGTGCCTGACGATCGCTGATTTGTACAGCGACGATGGATTATACTGTTTCAACCCTGCAAGAGCATATTAGCAGATGATTTACCCAGAATTGCTGCTCCGTACTATGGCTCTCAATATTCTGCTCAATGCTCTGCAAGGGTGCTCACCGCAACTGGATGAAAGAGGCAACCGATCAAAACTGGAATGATGAATCATGGCAAAGAAAACGCATGGAGCAGTGAATGAGCAAGATGCTGCGCAGAGTGTATACGGTGTAGAGAGTATTTCTTACGTTTTGTTTACTCTGCCGGGCTGGCCATACCATAGTATTGCCTTGTCCAGCCGGCGGTAGACGACGTCGCAGCATGGGCGATACCTCTGCATAGTATCCGTATTCTGTCTGGTCGTATCGACGGCAGTCTGTCCGATTGCTTGAACGTCTTTTTCCCGATTTTTTCTTCTCTTTCTTCTCTTTTTCTTCTCTTCTTGAAACGGTGTGCACTGCCGCGTCCAGCCGCCATGCTCCATGCCCCAACCAGGTAACGTTTTAAATCCTACTTTGTAAAGAAATGTCATAATATGTAATAATCAAAAGAAAAAAGAAAAAAAAACACAAGGTGCAGGACGTACCCGTAGCGATCGCCTCTGGCTCCGCGTCCACAGAGTTTGAAGTTTTCTCGTTTCTCGTTTTCTCGTTTTCTCGACGTTCTAGACCGGGACGGTATCAAGTGCTTTGGGCGACGGGAGGAGACGCAGAAATGAGGAAAAGGCAGGGAGAGGAGCCCATTACATAATTGTGTGTAGAGAACCCGTTGCGGGTAGATCGGTAGCGTCGACTGCAGGCTTCTTTGCAGACTTGATGCTGTTTATATTACCCAGACAAGGCGCTCTGTGGAAAAACACACGACTTAATCAACGGAGGAGCTCGAAATGTGCTGCAATGATCAACGGGATGCCCGTAAGCGTGACGACGAGTACAGGTGTAGAGAGACGAGGGGAGGGCGAAAGGCAAAACGGGTGTATGTAGAAGAGGGAAAATAAACCCAAAGAAAAAAAAATCAGAAGACGAAACAAAGAAAGAAGTCGACGATGGTCCACATTCTTCTGGCGCTCCCGAGCGTGCAAACTACTCCGTACTATGCACAACGCAGTCGCGGCTGGAGAGCGCCAGCAGATTCCTCTTTGGTCGTAGAGGGAGTGCGAAGACCAGACGCGGCAGTGCGGCGTCGTGATGCATCGTGTTTGCGTCGTGGCTGGACTCTGCATAAAAATAGAAGCGAGAAGTGAACGGCAAATTCAGTACGCAGCATTGCATTTATTAGTCATCCGGCGTACAACATACAGCCACGCAGTTTCGTCGCAGCCGCGGAGATGCCGCCAGCCACTACGTAGTACACGTGCATTGCTGAATACTCGTGCATCGTGTAGAGTCGACCTGAAAATATTGCATTCCATTACTCGATGGAAACGCTGCCAGGCAGAGGCACAGAGTACACTCAGCACCATCTAATCAATCTCTTGGCACTGTCGGGCTTAACATGTAGTGTGCACTATGTAGCTGCTCTGAGTCAAGGGCGGCAACCGCGTGGACTTGACTAATTAGGAAATATAGCCACGGTCTGGTCTGGCAAGTCGTAAGTTTTGGCAGTCTCGGGCAATGCAGAACCTTTGTTTCTCTTTGGCAGCGACAATGCTGGCTTCATGTGTGGCTGTTCATTTCAACCCTGATTACTCAATACCTAAATAAACATACGTTATTTCCCCTGCATATGATTTTCTTCGTACGAGTAGATCAGTACAGGATATGTCGGTAAGTGTGTAATCTGAACAGCATGCAACTTGGAGAAAAAGAATTATTTATTTTTTGTTGTTTTTTTCTAAAAGTTTCTTTTGCAAATGTTCTCATAAGTCAAGCCCTGCCTTCTGCACATCCATCTCAAGTTCACGATCGGCGGCAGACGTCGGCCGATGTGCAGTGTGAAGTGTTTGGAAAAAGCTGGCCGGATCTCGATGTTGCCTGTGGAGCAGAGAACAGCCCAGAAACAGAGAACAGAGCACAGAGGACAGAAAATAGAGACAGAAGACGAAGCAGGAACAACCAAAATAGAACACAACGGGCCGTCTACCAAGAATTAAACATTTTAAGAGCACTCGCGGTGAGGAGACATGAAAACTCTTCCGCGGGCCAGACCTGCTGACTCCAAAACACCGTGTACTACGAACAAAAGAGGAAGGCAGGTGTAATAGTCGAGAGCAGAATAAGAGAAGAAAAGAAGAGAACAATGCTCCACATATCACGTAATTCGAATTGAAGAATTAGCCAATCACGGCAGAGAACGGGATGCGCGTGACGTTCTGAAGGAGCAGGGCTTTCGCATACGACCAAGCAAGCCGGCTGCGACTTCGGGCCTGGCAGCCAGGGAAAGAGCCTCCCAGCTAGGCAATTGATACTGTAATAAGATACTATGTACACAGCACCAACCAATGCCAGCAAAAGCCGCCACATGCCTCGCACGATTACATAATATCACACCGCACGATCGCCAGCAGGCAACGCAGGCAAAGCAGACAAACGTGCTCGTGTCGAACGGAATTTGAACCAAAAAATAGCAGATAAAATAAATACAACTAAATACTGCAAGGCTAAATACGCCGAGGCGAGGCGCTGTGACGTTCCTGACTCACTCGCCTTTTTTCTACTTGGCGGCAGTGATGGACGGTCAGGAGCTTCATCTTTTTTTTTCAAGGTCCACCTTGCGTTTTGATTTTCATGATTTTCGTGATTTTCGTGGTTATATGATTTAATGGTTGTATAATCTGTGATTTGCTTTCAAGATTGCACGATTCATAGAGAGGTACTGCAATGGAAGTATTCATCGAAAGCAAAAAACTCGCAGCATGATCTTTAATTACTCAGCATCGATCTACCGATACTTATTATATAACAACAATAAGAAACTTGTAGGGCTGGAGCTTTCTTTCCCAATGTGTACTTTCGAGATCGATAATACCGGCAATAGACGCTGGTGCTCATTTTCGGCGCTGATGGCGAATCCTCGTTTCAGCCGTGGCCTGGCTGGCCTGTAGTCATTCGGCAACGACCACACCAACGTCAAAGTGTACGCAAACTAGTAATAATGAATAACGAATATCGGGAGAGCTGGAACTGCATCCCTTGCCCCTACATTGTATGCCTCTGGCCATCCCTTGGTTGGAGTGTCTTGCCTTTGCCTGCTGCGACACCAGGGACGAGCCAGTCAATGCTGCACATGGCTGGCACTGTGGTCCAGACTTTTACAGAGTGCATAGTATTGCCTGTAACGCATGTACAGTACCTGGCGAGGTTGGCACCTGCTGTGGCGCCATGACACATAATTACTTAAGAGCAACGGCATCACGCACATCTGGTGGCATTTGCAACGTGTTGCACGACAGCGCACATACTGCAATCGTGCTTTTTATTGTCAAACAGTTGTGATATGTATGATTTATTCTGATATTCGTGATATTCGCATAGACTGATTCATGTTGGGGCGGTCGATCCGTAGAAGAGGCCGCAGCCGAGCTCGCACGATGCTGGAATATGAATCATCTGGGACGACCCTTGACGTCGGTCAATCGTTGTGGTCTTTGCGACTACTATGTTTTAGACTTGGTTACTAACCCCGCGTAAATAGAGCTCGCTGCTCGCCTACCTCTGCCTCTACGCGCATCGGCCAACTCGACCTCGTCTCGCTGCCACGGGCCACTCGCTGCCAGTCTCAATTCGCCATTCGGCTTGTATCAGCATCATCCACTTCAGCCCCTGCGGAGTACAAGGAAACGTTGTACATACTGTAGTAGTAATAGTAGTACGCTGTCAGCGCCATCCAGCCTACATAGTATGTAATACCTAGCGACGCCGCTGTCGGTCGCCTCAAGCACCCTTGGCTCTATTCACCCGAGTGGATCTGGGGAAATCACATCCGACTCACGCCAACGCGCTCCTGCGGCACACAATCCACCGACTGCAATTTATCCAATTTATCATCCTCATCCGATCCTCAGCCGATTGAGCATGTAGCCATTCGCTCTTGTTGCTCTTGTTGCTCACTAAACCCAAAACTAAACCGCTGCGCTCGATTCCCCGGGCCGCAAACGCCAACAGTGGACACAGCAAAGTCAGACGACCGTTTTTGCCGGGGGCCGTTTCGTTTTCTTTGCATTTTTTGCCGTTTTTGCCTTTTTGTTGTTTACTCTCGACAATCGGCTTGTCCCAACACGGTCAAAGAGAGGGGGAACTGCATTCGGGCTGCATTCGGCGCTGCACGTCTTGCACCTGACAGCTCATACACACCACCTCTTCCCAAGCGTCAGGAGCACACTGGCACACTGCTCCGTACTCTGTATCACATAGCAATACTATGTACACAATTGGGCTCCTGCCGTCTGTCTCCCTTCTCCCTTTCTGGGCAAGTCGCACTCGGTCGATTGTCATCTGCCCTCCTCCGCGTCTCGTCTCCTCGGGCTTTTTGCTTATTATGCATCTTCCCCTCTTGTCGCATCCTTAGAGTAATCTAGTGATTAAGAGTAACTAAACAAAAATAATATATGTACAATCCCAACGTCTCCCTTGAATCTACTTCTCGTCCTTTTCTCTCACGGTTATAAACACATTCCATCTCAAATCAAGTCAAATCTCGTTTCCTCCTCTGCGCACGCCCTGCTCTGCTCATACACGTGCCAGCTCCCTGCTGCAAATTTTCAATTTCTTATTATTTTTACTATTTTTGTTATTTTCTTTTTCAATCTCTTATTAAACAATTACACTTCACGGCGCCACTAAAAAAACAAACACCCACAGCCCAGGCCATCCTCGTCCGCCCTCGACTCCATATTACAGAGTACACCGTTCATCACAGCAGGCGGCCAGCCATCGGCCATCAAGGCCCTTCCTTCTACGGAGTACATCAATCTCTAGCTTGGACGACTTTTTCCCTTTTCCGTGTCGTCATAGCCAGGCGCAATACGACTAAGAAAAAAAAAGTTTCTCGGCCCACTATTAGGGAGTACCTTGTACTCTTTACTCTTTGAGAAAGAGGAAAAAGGAAGGAGCTCTGACGCGACCCCGCTACCCGCTACGCTCTTCTGTTCCTCGCAGCACTTATACACAAGGGGCAAAGGCCAAAACGGGCAAAAAGAGAAGCCTGCCAGAAAAGGAACAAAAGAAAAAGACGAAAGAAGAGAAAAAAAAGGAAAAAGCAAAAAAAGAAGGAAAAGAAAGAAGGGTCAGAACAAAAAGTACAAAGTACAGTACAATACCAAGCACTGAATGACAGTGCAGCACGGAGAAAGAGGAGATATTAAATACAAAATAAATAATATATTAGGAAACGCCATATCTGCTTTCCTGTTTATATTGTTTATCGTCCCCTCTGCTCTTTCCTCTTTATCTCCTCCTCTTTCCCTTTTCCTCTCTTCTTCTCTCCTTCCTCTTACTTTCCTATCATCACTATCATTATCAGTTATCAGTACAGCTGCCATTATCAGCAGGAGCAGTCTTGACCTATCCCCCGCCCTTCTCCTCTTCCTCCCTTTTCCCTCTCTTTCCCTTCTCTTTTTCCTCCCCCCCTCCTACAAAATGCCACACATCGTCAGCAATTTCCTGCGAAACTCGACAACGCAAATTGAAGCGTCTGTTGCCAACCTCAAGAAAGCCACAGTTCGCCGCCCATCGCCGCTGCGGTCTTCGTCCTCCTCAATTCGCCGCGCAAACAACAACCGCACATTTTCGTACGCCTCGTCGGCCGGCGACGACGACACTGCATCCGACGACGTCCCATACCCCGACTCGCCCGCACCAGCAGCAGCAGCAGCACCGCACTCTCCACACGCACCACACTCTTCACACGCACCACACGCACCACACGCACCACACGCACCACACGCACCGCACAAATCACACCCAACCACTCCCACGCACAGCCCCCGGCTGCACCCCCGCAAGATGCAGCGCAGCTCCTCGGCCGAGCGCCGCGACGCCGACCACCACCACCGCCTGTCCTTTGGCGGCCTGCACTTTGGCCGCTCCAGCCGCGAGTCCCACGGCAACCCCAACCTGTCCATTGAGTGGAAGATCGAGTCGCCGCCCATTGTCCTGCACAACGACCCCGAGTCCAGCACCGGCGCTCTCGTCTCCGGCCTGCTCTTCTTGCACGTCAAGGAGGAGTCCGTCAACCTCGACTCCTTCTCCGCCACGCTCAGCATGCACACCACCCAGAAGCGCCCATACACCGCCCACTGCCCCGACTGCCAGAACCAGTACGAGCTGCTCAAGAAGTGGCCCTTTGTCCAGGGCCCCATGACCCTCGCCAAGGGCGACCACGGCTTCCCCTTCTCCGTCCTGCTCCCCGGCCACCTGCCCGCCAGCATGGACGGCCAGCTGGTCAACATCACCTACGAGTTCCACGCCGAGGCCACCCCCGCGCCCGGCCACGGCCTGCCCGTCAAGTTCGAGAAGACGTTTGACGTCAAGCGCTCGCTGCCTGCCCCCGAGCTGCCGCACCACTCGGTCCGCATCTTCCCGCCCACCAACATCAAGGCCAGCGTCCACTTCCCGCAGGTCATCTACCCCATTGGCCAGAACACCCTGTCGCTGCGCATCGACGGCGTTGCCCGCCTTAACGCTAAGGTCAACACCATCGAGTTTTGGAAGCTCAAGAAGCTCACGTGGCGCATCGAGGAGACGGCCAAGACCCTTGCGCCCGCCTGTGCCAAGCACCTGCCTGCCGAGCTGGCCGAGGCCGAGGCGGCTGCGGCCGACACGGCTGAGGGCCCCAAGCCCAAGAAGGGCACACCGCGCACGGAGACGCGCATCATTGGCGAAAAGACGCTGCTGAGCGGCTGGAAGAGCAACTACGCCGGCGTCGACGACTCGAGCGTCGAGCTGGAGCTGGACTACATGCTGGCCAAGCTGTCCAAGTACTCGTGCGACACCAAGACGCGCGACGGCACCGAGGTCACGCACCAGCTGATGCTCGAGATGGTCGTGTCGCAGGAGTGGGCGCCCGCCAACAAGCCGGCCATGGTCACCCAGACCGGCGTCGGCCGCATCCTGCGCATGCACTTTACCGACATCCTCACCGAGCGCGGCGGCATTGGCGTGTCCTGGGACAACGAGGCCCCGCCCATCTACCAGGACGTGCCGCCCAGCCCGCCCTCCTACAGCGACGAGCTCGACCACGCCCCGATCCCCGAGTACATTGAGCCCCTCGACAGCCTCGACGGCCGCGCGCCTTCGCCTTAATCTTTCCTCTTTCTTTTCTTTTTTGTCTTCTTTTTTCTGTTTTTCTTCTTCTTTTGTCCTCTTTTTTTCATCCCTTCTTCATTTACTATTATTGTTATGCTTCTCATCATTCCTTACGAAGCAGCGTATACCCCTTCACCCAATCCTTTTGCCATGCCATTTCTACTCTTTTTGTTATATATTATTCCCATCACCACACCATATTTATCAAAAACATCTTAATGTTCAGCGGGCACAACGGATAGGAAAAGTCATCACGGGTTTTGTTTTTGTTTTTGTTCTTGTTTCTTTATCTTGTCTTTTCTCCTCGTCTCTTTTTACTACTGAATTTGTTCAGTCATCACCACTTGCGTATCTTCACTCATATACCATACGAAGCAGCATGCTCTCCAATTCTATACACACATATCTCAAAGAGATACCTTTTAATCATCTAATATCCTGAAACTGTCTACAATTGCATACAACTGAATATAACATGGGTCATCTTGGATGCGGATATACCATCTTCATCTGTGGAGATTCAAAACAAAATTGATTGTATATTATTTTTTATTTCTATAAAAATTAAATACATATTAATTACTTAATTCACGAGTGCCTGTAAAATATTCATATAAACCAACATCTAACGAGCAATACAATAAATACATCTGCCGTTTAATGATGTTTTAGAGTATAATACTGAGCACGATCAGATACATCAATATTGCGTCGCCGCTTCCGTCCGTACTGACGATTGAAAGGAAGCATCTGGTTCTTTGACTACGTCAATGGAGGGCCCACCTCTACTACCAAGAGAGAGAGAGGTGGGGTATCCATGAGAGCTTATCGATAAGCAGGCAGGCACATCGATCTGTGTTACAATGTGAATCGTCTGCCGCGCCCGCCGAATTACTCATACCGCAGCGGCCCATATCATATCACACCCGGCAAGCGCGATCCACCGTTGTCCACACGGTAGCCCGGCTGACGTCAGACCCTATACAAGGCGTCCTCAAACAGCAAGAGTCACCTCTGACTCCGACTCTACTGACTCGACCGACCCCGTCTCACCGCCCAGCACCTGCAAGCACCTACAAGAACCATCCGACGACCATCTCTCTACCTCCGCATCCCAACCTCACCTCTCTACCCGCCACACTCTGCCTCAAATGATTCCTCGAATATCTCCATCGCTGTAGCTTTTTCGTCTCAATGTTATACCCTGGATACCCTGGACAGCTCTGCTGCTGCCCATGCCCATTACTGCACCCCAGCAAATAAACAAATAAACAAACAAAACAGACAATACAAATACATCCATCCATCCTCATTCCCCAGCATGGCTTCTGCCCGTGAGCGCCGGAAAGGCGAGTCTGTAGGTTTTTTTCGTTCTCTTTTTTTATTATTATCTTGCGAATGCTGACCGCTAGGCCCTGAGCGACTTTGCCGAGTACGTCGAGAGACAGCAGGCCGCGCGCGGTGCCGGGGCCGCCTCGGTCGCTAAAGCAGCGGCAACCGCGACCACTGCCACGCCAGACAACGACCTCGACGACCTCGACGACATCCTCGACGCCCTCGACCTCGATGAGGCCGAGCCCCGCGTGCCCATGCGCCAGCTCCTGCTCGGCGACGACGACGCCGACGGCGACAAGACCAACACGCAAGCGCTGGCCGCCGTCATCACCGACCTCATAAACGGTAGCGGCGAGGCCGTGTTTGATCTCGGCTTCGAGCACACCGGCGACACGGGCGCCTCGCTGGGCCTGACGCGCGCGCAGTGGACGCAGGCGCTGGCGCGGCTGGAGCAGGCGGCCGATGCCGTGGGTGCGGACTGCCACGTGCTCCTGACGCGCAACGTCGGGGGCAGCCTGGATGCCGTGGGTGGCGATGGTGGTAGCAAAGACGGCAAAGAGAGCAAGAAGGACGGCGACTGCACTGGCAAGGTCATGATCCGCCGGCGGCCGAGCAAGGCCGAGGATGTTATCGAGACGCGAATTGCCGTCGTCGGAAATGGTATGCGCCTGTATTGATTGCCTAAATATGAAAGAAACATACTAACGACTCAGTGGACGCTGGAAAGAGCTCATTGCTAGGCGTGCTCGTCAAGGGCGACCTGGACGACGGCCGCGGACGAGCGCGCGTCAACCTGTTCCGGCACAAGCACGAGTTCGAGACGGGCCGCACCAGCTCGGTCGGCATGGAGATTCTGGGCTTCGGCACGCGGGGCGACGTCATTGCGTCCGACACACCCGGCCGCAAGCTGTCGTGGGAAGAGATCGGCAAGCGCAGTGCCAAAGTGATCACCTTTACCGACCTCGCCGGCCACGAGCGGTACCTGCGGACCACCATGTTCGGCATGATGTCCACCGCGCCCAATTATTGTTTGCTCATGGTTGCGGCCAACAACGGCCTGATCGGCATGAGCAAAGAGCACCTCGGTATCGCCCTGGCGCTCAACGTCCCCGTCATGGTCATTATCACCAAGATCGACATTTGCCCTCCCAACATCCTGGCTGAGACCATCACGCAGATCACGCGCGTTCTCAAGAGCCCCGGCGCCCGCAAGATTCCCATCTTCATCAAGAACCGCGAGGACTGCGTGAGCACGGCCACGCAGTTTGTCAGCCAGCGCATCTGCCCCGTCTTCCAGGTGTCCAATGTCACTGGCGAGAATCTCAACCTTGTCCGCATGTTCCTCAACATCCTGCCCCACCACGGCCGCTACGATACTGGCGGCGCGCTCGAGTTCCATGTCAACGAAACCTACTCCGTGCCCTTTGTTGGGACGGTTGTCAGCGGGATTGTCAAGTCGGGTGTCGCGCACGCCGGCGAAGCCATCTGGATCGGGCCCGACGCCAACGGCAACTTTGCGCCGACTGCGATCCGGTCCATTGAGCGCAAGCGGCTGGCCGTTCCTGCGGCGTCGGCCGGGCAGTCGGCGTCGTTTGCCCTCAAGAAGATGCGCCGCAAAGACGTGCGCAAGGGGCAGGTCGTGCTGCACGCCGCTGTCGGTGCCCCCCAGCCCAAGGTGTACCGCGCGTTCACGGCCGAGGTCCTGATCCTGTCGCACGCCACGACCATGAAGCTCAAGTACCAGGCGACGGTGCACGTGGGCTCCGTGCAGCAGACGTGCGCCATCATCGACATGGACCGGCCGATCTTGCGCACGGGCGAGCGTGCGCTGGTGGCCTTTCAGTTTATGCAGCAGCCGGAATTCCTCGTGCCCGGCGACCGGCTGCTGTTCCGCGAGGGTACCACCAAGGGGCTCGGCATTATCAAGTCTGTTGGCTACGACCCTGCCGCGCCTCTCATGCCGAAGCCGGCCGGTGACGACCAGGAGGCGGTTTGATATTTTGTGTTTCTTTTTATCCTTTCTTTCACTTACTTTTTCCTCATTCATACTGAGCGGTTTATATTCTATTACAAGCGAAAAGCACACAGCGATTTTGTATGCCTTGTTATTTTTTTGACCATTACTCCCTGCCCCCCATTATTTTTCTCTTTCTTCTCTTCTCCGTTCCCGCTGCTTTTTTTCTCTCCTTATTTGCAGTGTTTCTTAGCCAACCTTGTATAATTACATTCAGTAGCTCTAGTTCAATCATAAGCAGGAGCTACCAGCCCTTGCCGACCTTCAATCAATTAGTGTTGATTTTGTCTATTGCACTTTCCCTGCATGTGTTGCTGTGACAATGTTTTGATTTGCCGAAAGCGTAGTGTCGTCAGTGTTTTCTATCAAATCTTCATCCCACGTCTTCATTTCCAATCTCCGAGCATCACTACCGCCTGCAACGACATTCATCTACCACTCCCTAGAACCCATCCTCATCTCGCCGGCTATACCTATACATATATTCTTCCCTATATATCCCTAGTTGCAGCCATGAGCTTATACAAGGACGCCGTCATCGCCACCTTCAAGTCCTTCACCTGCCAACGGAAGACTCAGCGCCAGAATGACAAGCATCCGAAAACCAGTCCACCCAGCCCACCTAGTCCAGCACCCACTAGCACATCTGCAAGCTCGTCTCGCACAAACTCACGCACCTCGTCGGCCACGCTCTCTATTCGGGCCCACGACCCAGACCTAGACACAGACTCGGAAGACGGCGGCTGCCGGTGCTGGTTCCGGAGCACCAAGCACCGCGCCAGCAGCAAGACGAAGCAGCCAGAGGGCCCGCGGCCGCGCAAATGCTGTCTCTTGCGGAAATCCAAGCCCACTGCAGCCGTGCCGGACCACAAGCACAACTTAAAGCACCACCACGGATGTCATGGCCACTGCCATCACTGCGGCCACTGCCACCACTGCGGCCATCATTGCCAGCACCTACACTGCGAATTCCACTCTCAATGCCACCATGGCCACAAGGAAAAGCAGTGCCACGCTCCGCATCTGGCCTGCCCCATCGGCAACGCTGTGATGAACTACCTCCTGGACGACGGCCCGGTGCAGGCGGAGTCGACACCGGCCAAAGCCCCGGGGAAGCAGCAAGACTCGCCCGAGGCATAGGGGCCGTTTGAACTAGACAGCGGCCAGCCAGGCCCCAGCACATCCAGCAGCTAATGTGAGGCTTGTTTTGTTTCTCTGTCGTCAAAGCCAGTCTGGGTTTCCTCGCTAGTGGCAGGTATGTAGCGAGCACCTTCTCAATCAACAATCTGTCTTTGTATAGCACGCGTTGTGTAAGTCGCCTTATTTCCAAAAGGGGTTAGTGCATTGCGGGCCCTTGCCGTGTTTTTGAGACTCTGTTGATGCTTCTATTATGGGCCGTCCCTTCCTAATTTCTTGTTTTTCAGGGTTCAATAACGCTAAAGAATAGACAGCTCAGCAACACGATAGCCTAAAACAAGCTACAGTAATACTATTCCCCAACTTTGCAATATGCGCTGTCACGCCATACTATGTATGCACTATATGTACATACAGATGACAGGCTGCACTAAATGTCTCCGTGAGAAACTTGGCACTCATTATCTCACTTATCTGGGCCCGACAACTAGGCATGCAGCAGACTCGAGCTCACTCGAGAAGGTGGGGAAACATGGGTTGGCTTGCGCCTTCCTCTTTTTCGAGTACTGTGCACGGAGCTGATTATTCTCGGAGAAGGAAAGTGCGACGCGCATAGGAGAAAAAAAAAGAAGGATGTCGGCTGCTCTTTCCTGCTTTGCTTATCACGACTTAATCACACACGCGCCCTATCCACGACGTGCTGAATTGCTTCATTTTCAGCTGCTCACTGCCTCGAAACCATACTCAAGCAAGCCAGAAGTGCACTTTGTTCAGTGCATTGCTTGAAGTGCGATTGCCTTTGTCGCAAGAGACACACCCGCCACGAGGCAGCGGCCTTCCAACGGCCAACCAGCGATCGATTGGCGGTCTTTATTCTTTGACAGCTTGCAGCATTCCAGCGGATGAAACGGTACCCAGGAACCACATAAACCCCCCCAAGGTCTCCAATGGCTTTTGACGCGACAGCAACGCCCCTCCCACCACCAACCCGAACCCATGGCGACACACTGCAGCCGCCATCATCGCCTCAGCGGTCGATGGCTAGTATAGCGAGCAGCTCCCCCGACGCGCGCCACGTCCAGCTCATCAATGCCTCTCGCCAGGCAAATGAAGATCGCGTCCGCGAAATCCTTGCAGAGGACATCCACTGGACATCCCAGCACGACCGCGATGCCCTGCGCCAGGCCCTCCAGAAGGTGGCAGCGCGCGGCAGTGTGGCCGTCACACGCATGCTTCTCGAGAAGGGTGCGAGCCCTGAGCCACGCCGCGATGCCGAGATTCCCGCGCTCTTCAAAGCTGCCGAGCTTGGCCACGTCGGCCTCGTCGCAGAGCTCTTAAAGTACGGCGCCAACCCAAATGTGAGGGTACGGCTGCGCCTCCATCAGACGCCGCTCTTCGTGGCTTGTCATCTCGGCCATAACACGGTCGTAGAACTGCTGCTTACACACAAGGCCGATGTCGACGTTCGCGACAAGGAAGGGCGCACGCCGTTGCTGTTCATGGTGGCGGAGCAAAAAGGCGCCAAATGGAACATGGAGACGCTGAAGTTGCTGCTGGGCCGTGGAGGTGCCGACCGTGAAGCGCGCGACAACACGGGGCGCACGCCTCTGCTCTGGGCAGCGACAAACGGCCACCAGAGCCTAGTCGAGGCCCTGCTCAATGGCTCCCTTGGCAACAAAATTGCTAATGTGTCGGCGACTAACAACCGCGGGCGGACGGCGCTGCACCTGGCCGCCGAGGACAACCTCCCAGACATGGTCCGTCTCTTGCTGGAAAACAAGGCGGAACCCAATGCCATTAGCGACGGCGGGTGGACGGCCCTACACAACGCGGCGCAGAAAGGCCACCATGATGTCGTCGACCTCCTCCTCAAGAAAGAGGTCCTTGTCAACGTCAATGCCCAGTTATCCAACGGCATGACGCCGCTGCACTGGGCGGCGTTCAACGGCCACGCAATTGTGGTTGAGCAGCTGCTCAAACATGACCGAACAAAGATCGACTTGAAAGACAGCTTTGACCGCACACCCATGCTGTGTGCAGCCGAGAGATTCCACGCCGACATTGTGCGCATGCTGTCTCCCGAGCGCACGTCATACCGGCTGTCGGATGCTGCGCGCCTGGCCTGTGAGGAGTGCAAGGCAACGGTTGTCGACTTTGGCAACTTCCGAGACGGCAAAAAGCTTCTTGTCAACAGGCCCTCGGTCTTTGATGTGCTTTATGGCTGGGAGGCGGACCCGGCAAACCCAAAGGGATCCGGCCGTCCCAAGGTGCCAACGCAAGTGAAAAGCATAAAGTTCCAGCCCGAATTCAGATGGATTCATCTCCCGGCCAATAACGTAAGTATATATATATATATTTGTATGTGGAAATGTCCTGTTATAATGCAGCTGGTCTAACCTTGGTAGATTGCTTGGGCAGAGGCTTTGCTTTCAAAGTGGTTTATCGAAGGCAAACATACCGACGTCGAGCATTTCAAGTCCCTTGAGAGGTGCTTCTACCAGGAGCACCGTGGCCCGCTTGCACACGCCAACTACATGAGAACCTACTGCGACCGCTTTCCCGCCTTTTACGACCAAGCGTCGCTGTCTTCCAGCCACGACAAGGACGACGGGCGGTTTCCGCCAGTGGCTGAAGAGCCGTCCGACCTCAGTACTGCATCTACGACGATAACTTCGAACACACAGCAGTCTGACATTGGCCCGACTTCTCCAAGACGAGCCAGTGCGCAGGACAATGGCGAAGAGAGCTCACTGCATGGCAGCATGCGCGGCGACAGAGAGCCGCCGGGATCCAAGAAGAAGAGCAAGAGTGAGCAGCTGGCAGAGCGCCACCCTCACCGAAAGTCCCGCGCTCGAGGGCCGCCTGGAAACCCGCCCGGCACAAAAGCACACAAGATTGCCGCTCGAAGCAACAGCAATATGCCGTCTATGCTGCTCAATCCTGCAAATCTCCCGGAGCTTAACGGAAAGCTTGTGCTGTTCATGCCATATCTCCATTTCGAGACAGACGAGCGTCGGCAGCGCATGAGTCAGGTGATCAACCACATTCGCAACCACGACGAAGATGAAATCCCGGCAGGCCTCGGCCCGGTGCGCGACATTATGCTGGCAAAAGGCTACCTCCACGCCACACCGCCGCTGCACCCGCGGCGTACCCTCGACCAGTTCTTTTACCGTGGTATCGACACCGCAATCCGGGACACCGACCAAGTCGTGTACCGGTACTGCCAGCGGCACAACCTGGAGAAAAAGGTCTTTATGGTGGACCAGCTCTGGCTATGGGTCTTGGGCAAAGACCTCGTCATCACCTGCTTTCCCCAGCGCTGGGATCAGCCGAGCCATGACCCCTTCAATGTGATTGATGGCATCATTGAGGAGACGAATGCCAAAACGCGCACTCCCCTGCACTCTGTCTATGACCTTGCCACGCTAATCACCAGCAGATGCTCGGGCATGTTCAATCGGCACCGGCTTTCCGACCAAGACTACCAGTTCCTGGACATGTTTGAGAGCTCCATTGGCCTGGTCACCAATACAGAGAGCGAGCTCTTCAACCGCTTCAACAAGGCATCCGAACGGTCGGCACAGTGGCTGAGCCAGTACACAAACTCAAACTCGCCTCGCCGACGCCATCTGTCTTCCCTCATGTCCTCGCCGACGCCGTCGTCGTTCACTCTCGATAGTGAAAAGACAAATGCAGACGACAACGGCACGCCCAACTCTGCCGAGTTCTCCGACGCCCTACTCGACATTGGCACCGAGACTGCCCTGCTGGCCGAGATCAAGGACATTCGCGACGAGCTCAATATTCTCAATGTGCTGTTGTCATCGCAAAAGTCGACATTGCTTACGTTTGTTGACAAAATCGGCGACGAGCTGGCGTCTGGGATGGGGGGCAACGGCAGCGGTGCCGGCTTCAATGCGAGTGCAAAGGCCATTTCCACGGAAATACGCAAACGGTCGGGCGACCAGCTGCGCCTGCTGGAAACCCACTGCTACGACATTGAACGCATGGACAAGCAGGCCGAGAGCATCTATGTGAGCCTCACAAATCTGCTGGATCTCAAGCAGAAACACTCCAACGCCCTCGAGGCTCGGTACGCACGCATCAACGCCGCCTTTGCCGCGCGGCAGGGCCAGACAGTGCTGACCTTTACCATTGTCACCATTCTGTTCCTGCCCATGTCCTTTATTGCATCCTTCTTCTCCATCAACTTCCAGGACCTGCAGGACAGGCTGTACGTGGGCTACGTATCCAAGTACACTTTTGGCATCGGGCTGGGCATCTCCATCCCACTGATCATCATGGCGTTTACTGCGCGGGACATTTTCGATGCCGCCCACGGCGTATACGCGGCCGTGCAAAAGTCGGGCGACCTCTTATCCTGGGTGTCGGGGAAGAACAAGGCTGTCCCGGACAGCCGGGGCACGCCGCCGCCGCCTCATACCAGCGGCAGTAGTTCTTCTGGGAAGATTGCCTCTGGTGCAGCTGGTCATGCACGCGACTTTCTAGCCAGCAGTCGCAGTGGTGCCCACGAATATACCCACAATACGGCCTACAGCCAGGCCCGCTACGACTCTGTCACCAACGACGGCCACGACCAGCTGCGGCGCCTATCGTCGAATGCGCCACGGCAGCCGCCGCCTCAGGGATCGTCCCTTTCACAGCACCAGCTGCAGAGCCCGCCGAAATGGGTGCTAACGGCGGGCAACAGCACGATGCGCGTGCGAAACAACTCCATCGTCCCCAACACCAGCAGTCACGGCAGCCACGGCGAAGCAAGAGGAGGCGACGTGGGTGCGGCCGGTGGCTTCGCGTACATACGAGAGAACAACCACAGTATCAGCAGCAGCCTCGGTGCGCGCGGGTGGGTTGGCCACGGCCGGTCCTCTAATGATTTGGAAATGGGAACATACCGATGAAGATACGACATTGTCGGTTTTGTTCTCATTATTGGCAGTCGTACTATTTGGATTTTGGATTTAGCATTTTGGCATTTTGGCATTCTGGCATTCTGGCATTCTGGGTGTCTTTGGGAGGGACTATGACTGCATGATACCCATTCTGGATGACTTGAATTTCCAGTCTTGTACTCTATCATATTGGGGACGCATTGCATATTGAAGCATTTACGATTGGCATACACGATACCATGACGAATTCATCATCTATTATATTTTTTACCGCACCCCCCCAAGCGAAAGTGTCAATAAAGGTCGCCTCAGGCAGTGATGCCGGAGTGTCGTGCCGCCGAAGCGCATCCCGCGTTTCACAGAACAGCAGAAGGACAGAAGGACAGAAGGACATGAAAACGTAAAAGATTTCCTCCTCGCGGCTAGGTTCTAAGCGACAGCAATAGTGTTTCGTGCAAGCTGACGATCTAAAATGTCTGCGGCGAGCAGCTCAAACAGACGCGTGCATGCTGTGTATTTTCCTTCATGGAAGGTGTACAGGGGCGTCACTCCAGCGCAGGTTGTTGAGTGCGGTGTGAACACTGTATTCTACGCTTTCATCATGTGAGCAACTATGAGAGAGAAGCTACAGTAGAGAGCAGCAGCCAGCTAACAATAGGAGCCCGAACGACGACGGGACGCTCAAGGTGTGTCCTCTATCTTGGCCTGGTCATTAGCTGCATCTCATCCTCAAAAACTAACGACAAGTCCCTGGACGACTATGCAGACACGCAGATCCCAGTCGACGGCGGCCTGGGGTGTCTGGGTGCCCTCAGGCGCCTCAAGAATATACATAAAGGGAAACATGGCGAGATCAAAATTCTCCTGTCGATCGGCGGTGGTTCGGGCAGTGCAGCTTTCCCAATTTTGGCCGCAACGAAAGAGGGCCGCGCGACCTTTGCCCGCTGCGCACACGACCTGGTCGACCGCTACGGCCTCGACGGAATCGAAATTGACTGGGAACACCCCGCGACGCCGAAACACGGCCGCGACTATGCCTTGCTGCTGGAAGCCTGCCGGGAGAGATTGCCCCGTCCGCGGTATCTCTTGACCGTGGCGCTGCCTGTCGACCAGTCCATCCTCGGCCTGCTCGATTTTGACTGCCTCTGCAGCTGCAGAGGCGGCCTTGTGGACTACATCAACCTCATGTGCTACGACTTTGCCGGCCCCTGGACCAGCGCCGCCGGACACCATTGGCAATTGTTTGCATCGCGGGCCGAGAGGGACGCTCTGGAATGGACACCTGCAGGCAGCGCCCCAGAGAGGCCTTTGGAGGCCGACAGCCGCACATCGCTGTCCCGGCTCGCAGCTATTTTGCCCCCTGCTCTGCAATCAATATTACGTCGGAACCTTCTTGGGCCCCGGCACGGACAGGATAAAGACCAGCAATATGCGCAGACATCGGGTGCTTCAGGGGTCCGGTTTCTGACAGGCAGAGGAGTCCCAGCAAGCAAGATCCTGCTGGGAGTTCCATTGTATGCTCGTCTCTTTCCTGGGGCCCGCGGTGCGGGTGACAGCTTCGACGTTGGACAAAAGAGCGAGGAGGATCTGGTTATGGACTACTGTGATGTGCCTCACCGGTGGCTGGAGAATGCCTACATCGATGATGTGCATATCGCTGCATCGTATTCCCACGCGGAAGAAGACGGCTCCCCGGTATTTGTATCATTCGAAGTGCCCCAGACAGTCGAGTGGAAAAGGGCCTTTGTGCGCCAGTTTGGGCTCGGGGGGCTTGTGTTCTGGGCATTTGGGGGTGATCGGGCAGGCGACGGCGGCAGCTTTAAAAGCGAGCTGGTGAGCTGCAGCAAATCGCCATAGAGCTGGACTAGTTCTGGAACGGGGTCACTCTTTTGCTGCTGAACCTATGTTGTTTTACCTGTATATAGAACCCGCTGCCTGGTTTAGAAATAACGCTGTTCTTTTCTTTTTTACGCCTTTGTTGCTCTGCTGTTTTTACACGCTGAATTCCAGGTGACACTCCCGGGTTCTACCCTCTACTTCTCCTCCTTGGGCGGCCCAATAGTGATGCCGGCTGTGCTAGCCGGCATACCGACATACGACGACGGAAAAGACAAGCTCGGCGTAAAGCCCGTCCTAGTTCCTACATTTGCCAGCATTGTGTTTCATTGTATGGTATAAGTTTATAATCTCAAGTCTCTTGAGTATCATACTTTGGGATGGCTGCGTAAAAGACACAATATCCTCAAGTGCTCGGTGAGCTTGAGGGCGGGTATCGTGCACTGCCGCTGCAGTCGTCTCGACGGCTTGTCTGGCTGTTTTTCTGGCCGTGGTACTGGGACTAGAATCTTGTCCAGGGCAGGGCTGGGCAACTGTCTGATGAACCGAGACAGGGCCGTTTCCGTGGCGCTGGGGTTGGACCTGGCTATGAGTCGGGTAGCGGTGGCCGGTGTGACAGGTGAGTGCCTGATGCGTTGTGAGGCCATGCGTTTCAGAGAGGACGGCTTCGGTGCCATTGCAAGAGATTTTGGACTGCTTGTCCGAGCCCACTATATTGTTGTCATCGCTGTTGTATTCGCCCATGTTCTCCTTGCTGCCGCTCCAAGCCGGCGGCGGCGCTGATCCGGGAAGACGGGATCCATGCATTGCTAGTTGAGTGTGGGTTTTGACGTGGTTTGTGCTCCGCGAGTATAGTAAACAAGGACCGACAGAGGGCAGGTAGGAGGTTTAGATCTCAAAGTATTCTGCGTTCTGAAAATAGAGGACTGTGCGATGTTGTGATGTTGCGGTGCTGTGATGAGGATGGTTTGTTGTTATTGGGGTCACATGATATCAACAGCAAGCAACTACGCCAGTCGCCCCTTCCTCGTGGATATCACTGAAAACAGCCAACGAATTATAGTTTCGTGTGTTAGTATCACGGGAATTACAGAGGGACGAAGGAGTGGTTGGCTGTTCCAGCTAAGTCCCAACGGTGCTGTCCCTCTCGGCAGCACATGAGCGAAAGTTGGCTGTCATGCCAGCCGGCACACCGCACACAGCAATGCCACTACTGGAGCTAGACCAATCCAAATCCAGAGTGCCACCGAGAGCCAGAGAGGCAGGCTACTGGGGCTGGGGGCTGCTGGAGCTATTGGGCCGCCCGGTCTGTGGCACTTGCCCAGCTGCGCTGACACAGCAGGCCTCGGGGTGGCGAGGAGGGCGTGTGACAGCTCTATGGCAGCACTGGACCTCGCGGTACCTGTGAGTACATGAGGGGACATGCAGTCACAGATCTGGCAAGACCTGCACTGCTGCCGCAGTAGATCTGCTTGGATCTGCTCGGAGGAGGTTGTGCTGTGCTTTGCGTGGGTGCTAGGAGCTGCGTGCTGGTCTGACAGGCCGTCGGTGCTGCTCGGGACGCCCGACCAAGAGACGAGGCAGATGGACACGGATACGGCCAAGGTCCCATGAAGCTTGGTTTGATTGATCAATCTCGGCAGGCCTTAGATCTTAGTTTACAGATATAGTCGCAGTAGCAGATGAGATCTAGCGTATGAGATGTGCTGTCGTGGCATCATGAGACTGGCGGTGGGCGTTGATGGCCGGTCAGAATCGAGCAACCGTGCCAGCCGAGACGATATAAACATGGTGATATCTATTTCTCCGTCGAGGCGGCCCGGGTCTTTTTACTTTCTTGTAACTTGTATATTTTCAAGCGTGCACTGTCTACGGATTGACTGCACGTCATGATGTCATGATTCATGATATCACGATGCCTGAGATGCTCGGAGAAGAGTGGCGCGAGGCGTGAATATATACTGGACTATAGCCGTACCAGATATAATCTGGACCCAGTCCGCTACTTTATGTCTATCTACTATACGGAATCATCCGCTTATTTATAGAGAGTGTAGTAAGTGATCTTGGTGACTTACTCGATGTATATCATCCTACCGGTTCCCAGCCTTGTTAAAGCCGTCACGGGCTTTTTAACCTTGGATCTTGCACGAATTTATAAACGCAGACGAAGGACAGACTGATGACGTCCATGTACATTGGGCCCTCGCTATGCTAGGTGCGCTTTGCTGGTTTTATTTAAAAGTTTTGGTGTTTGCAGGACAGCAAGCCTCGGACGTGCCTGGAGATGGGCTGGCTATCCCCGAGCTCTTTGGCACAGAGAAGCAAGAACCAAGGCTAGATTAGAAGTACGAAGAAGAAGGCTAGAATAGTGGTCGAGGCTAGGTAGATACAATTAAAGACAAGAGCGAAGCGCGAGCTTTGCGGCCAACGTCCAACTCTAAGTTAGATTTGAAAGTACCGTCCCGTGATCCGGCCCGGCATCATACCGGCCACCGAAGGCATCAGGGTCTCTCAGAGAGCCAGGCACAGACAAACTTCTTTTAAACAGAGTAGTTAATATTGTTTCCGCTTGCATTTCGGCGTATGCTCTCATCCTCAGTCCATTCCGACAGCATCTCGTGATTTTCTACCATTGTGTACCCTAAATGTCCCGAAAGACCGCCATGCCTTAGTCCATCTTATTATTAATTAGTAAATGAAGTCTTGTATGATTTGCAGAATGAATTTGTAGCCTGCATGCAAGCTTGTGGCCGAATGACTCTTTCACCATCTGGTTCTCCCGAGCCACCCTCCGTCACGTCTGGTCTGCACATTACAAAGCCTTGGCATTTCGTATTCTTGTTGGTCTTGCATCACACTTCTGTAGATTTGCCTATTTTCATACCGTTAGTTTTTTTCTTCTTCTTTATTCCGGTCCTGTGCTTCGTTTCGTCTGGGTTGTCCCCCATATCAAAACAGAGAGGGCCGGTCCCGGCGCCAATATCAGTGTAGGATATCCACCAAAGCCCGCATCCAAACTGCTCTCGGGCCAAGACTAGCCGATTGAAAAGCCTTTGCTGCTCCGAAACATTACAGGGAAATAATGGCAAGGGAAATAACATGGGCATGGCATCCATCAGCAAAGGTAGGGTCGCAAACAGCACTCGGGCGGGGTAGGGCGTATCGTCGTGGGCAGAAATCACGTCTGGGCGTTGTTGGACATGGTTGCAAGACAGGCCTGTCCGTGTTCTTCTGTACATCGTAGCCTTGCCGTCCCACGCCGCTTGTCTGTCTTTATACCGTCTTTGATCATCGCACGCAGAGCCCCCGCGCCATACATCTGCAGACCGCATTTGTCACCCACGCCTCTGAGCAGCTTTCGGATTGCCCGTCAGGCCCGTCGGCTTATTCCGCTTGCAGTGAATTGTGATGGACAGGTTGCATCTCAACACACACACCAGAGTATAGACTGCAGACTACAGACTACACATTACAGACGGCATAAGCACACCATCACCAGCGCCGCCCCATGTGATACTGGAAGCAAGCCGCCACTACCCATGCGCATGGCTGATCCTCGGATGCGCTGTCCACATCAACAGGCTGTGCTGGGCCACGTTTATCTTGTTATCTTGTTTGTGTTTTGGCATCTCTATTCTCTGGCATCATCATTGCTATGATGTCGAGCGGCCAGGTTTCGTCGTCGTTGGCAAAATCGCAAAATGACGTCATGTCGACGTTTCTCAACGGTGCTCCTATTGTGCTGTAATTTGCTAGCAGCCACCGTACGTAAAGGACGTTAAAGTAACAAGGACAAGGCTAAAGGACACATAAAAAAGAAAGAAAGCACGGCCAGCCGCACCTGCTCTTTTTCGAAGGGAAAAGGGGTGTCATGGGATGCGGCATGGCATGTCTAGTACCGGAAGGAGCATCTGGCAAACTGCAGACTGCTGTACTGAATGGGGGTTGTGGCGACCCATCACGCCCACCATGCCGGAAGCTTCGGGGAAAGCCAGAATCACCCTGTACGTGCGCCGTCTTAAATTAGTAGTAAATCCGGTCATAGTATTGAGGCACGAATCAAGCGACCCCAGATAACTCCAACCTAAACTACTGAGTAACTTTGATGATTGAATTCACAATATGGATGCAAAGCGCGGGCTTTCCTGTTCTTGATACACCGCCCTAGCTGTCGATTGCTCTTTCCTTGTTCTTTCCTTGTACTTTCCCCCATCTCCTCATTCCTCCCGCCCTCCTCAAACACAAAGTACGACACTGCCCATCGCTCTTGCCTAATTTGTTTCTCGCGCTGGCTCATACAAAACAGTACTTGTGTGTACATTGTGTGCATCAGATAAGCTCATGACAACACAAGGCAAGAGCGAAGAAGCTTATTCCTAGGCTTCGATCCCCACTCTGCCACTCCTCCGCCGGCCTTATGGGGTGTTCTTTCTTGCTCGGCCTTTACTTTTCACACGAAGAAACACACAAATTACTACTGTATAGTTTATAGTTGATTTTATCGATTAATCCCAACAGTTACAGTATGTAGCCCTCTGCTGTTCCACCGCCAGTAGCGTGCCGTAGCCTTCCTGCCCCGAAATGACTGCTCGCGCTTCGGCCAACGTCCTTCGTAGCCGTCCTTTGTCCGCTGCTCGTTGTTCGCCCCGATATATCCTTATATCCTTTCGTACTCCATACTACGCACTGTACTAACAGCCATACTCACCCGTCATGTCACCCTGGCGCATGCCCTGCTTGGCGATCCCATACTCGTCAGCAGGTATCCCGCGAGCTTGAGTCACTCCTTTGCCTTGCTGGCCAGTCCGTCGATATCTGTGGATTGCAATGACTTATTATCGTCTTAATTTCCCGTAATTATTATAAATGCTTAATATTAATCATCATAATTAGACACCGGTCTCCGGTGCTGCCGGGCTCGCACGCTGCATTCTTCTCCGAGCAGGCTTTCATATCTCCATGGAAGACAACCAGGTACGGTCATCAGTCTCGCCTCTACTGTCGTCATGTACCTGCAACTAGCCTACTCTGCATGGTCGCGGTTTAGCCCTGGTCGCACTGCCCGGCCTCGGATGCAGTTCAGTACGGATGCGAACTTCACCAGGCCAGTGTATTCGTATAAGTGCTCCTCTCCTTTGCAACCTTGAAGCTCTGCATTTTTGCATGTCTCTTCTCTTCCATCGAATTCTACATAGCCATATATTTCTTCTGATATCCCCTCAGTATCAGGTTCCACTGAAGCTCTGACGTACCTGGCAGCACACACATCACAAGCCACTATACTCACTGGCCACATCCTCGTCCCCTCTACATATATTACTCAACCGTTCTCTCCTCCGATCACACAAGCTCGTCTGTCACACGTTTGACCTGGTACATCTTATATTAATCAGAGGGCAGCACTCAAAGTAATCATCCCATTCAGCAAAGGCAGACTCTTGCATGTTTCGTTGTATCGGCTTCCTCTAGATCTCCCGCTCTTATACCCAAAGCTTTGCCTGATACATCGCCATGATGCAAACAGAAGCAACTCCCGCTGCGCTCCCAGCCGCGGCGGCGGCTTCACCCTCGACTCCTGTTGCCGATACTTCCAGCGCGTCGAGTGCCAGAAGCAGCGAGACTCTGTACGAGCAGGACATCAAGATCGCCGGCACCTCTCGCCACCGGTCATGGAAGCACTTTGGCCACATTGTCCACCATCACCACAACCACAACCACAACCATAACAGTGATGACACTCACAGCAAGGAGGACGCTGCTGGCGTCGTCGAACGGTCAGCGTCAACAAAGCGGTCCAAGACCTTTTGGACGTCGTTCCGGTACCTCTGCAACCTGACCGACAAGCAGGTCGACGATTTCATGGCCTCGTACGTCATCTACAATCTCGACTGGGAGGACGAGCAGCAAATGGTGGCCGCGCTCGGCCCCGACTACAAGCAAAAGGTCGGCGACAGTCTGCGCGCATACTACGGCGTCATGAACCACCTGTGCGCCCTCGGCGACGTGGAAAAGATGTACATTCCGCCGCTCATGGACAAGCACGTGTCGGTGCTCGACAACCAGCTGCTCTACGAGGAGTCGGTTGCGCGCGACATCGGCCTCAAGGCCGGCGACAAGGTGCTCGACATTGGCTGCGGCCGCGGCCGCGTGGCCGCGCACATGGCCAAGTTCTCGGGCGCCGAGGTCACCGGCATCAACATCGACCCCAACCAGATCGCCCAGGCGCGCGCGTTCAATGCCGAGCAGGGGCTGAGCAATACCTTTCTCGAGTGGGACCAGAACAACCTGCCGCTGCCGTTTGCGGACGGCACGTTTGACGCCTTCTACCAGATCCAGGCGTTCAGCCTGTGCAAGGACCTGCCGGCCATGTTCCGCGAGATCTACCGCGTGCTGAAGCCGGGCGCGCGCTTCTCCATGCTCGACTGGGTCAGCCTGCCGGCCTACGACGCCGGCAATCCAGAGCACGCCGAGCTGATGCGGCGCGTAAAGCCGCTGATCGGCGCCGTGGGTACGCCGACGCCGGCCGGGCTCGAGCAGGCACTGGCGGCGGCCGGGTTCAAGGTCACGCGGTCCGATAATGCCAGCGTCGGCGGGCTGCAGGCGCCGCTGATCGACAAGGTGGACGTCTACTTCCGAGCCGTGCGGCAGATGATCCTTGGGCTGGTGCGGATGCACGTCCTGCCCAAGCATTTCAAGACGCTGATCAACCGCTTGTGTCTCGACGGCCAGGCGTTTGTCAAGATGGACAATATGCGGCTGATCTCGACCAGCTACCGGCTCATCGCGGTGAAGCCCAGCAATTAATTTTCTATTTTCAATTCATCTGCTGGTTTGATTTGGCTCTTTTTTTGTTGTTTTTGCATGTTCTCTATTTTCTTCATTCTTGTTTTCTTCATTTCTCACATTCATTTGCGTAGATTTAGAAAGATATCCAGGCGCCAGGGTTATGGCTCGTCTTTTTAACCTCAATTTAATTCAGTTTATTTCATTGTTCTTCCGCTTTTGTAATTAAAACAGTAACTACTTTTAATAATAGAGTATTGGGCCATGACACATTTATGTATCGCAAGTCATCAATCACGTGCATCAGATGCTTATTAATATCTCCAACTTTCAAAGACACTCGCGAACTGATATCTCTTTACCCTGAGACTGATATTCTGAAAAATAAACCACAGTCTAGAGTCTGAGAAGTCTAATGACCTAATGGGCCGCGCTCCGACAAGCGGCAACTGCCACACATGCCGGCAGCGGCGCGTCAAGTGCGACAAGGCACGGCCGGCATGTGGCCGGTGTGTGCGCGGCGGCTTTGTATGTCAGGGCTATGAGGCAGTGCTGCGTGTGCAAAACCATGCGGCAGTGGCGGGCACATCGCCCGGGACGCTGAGGCTGGCAAAGGTGCAGAACGCCTCTTCGTACCCGACTGGCGAGATCAGGGCCAGGGCCAAGGCCAACAAACCAATATCCATATTTATATCTACCGCCAGGTCTCCCGAGTCCGAAGCTTCGCCGCCGCTGGTCACCCAGCCCAGCCTCGTCGGGTTTGTCGACGACATGGCGACGACCTACTTCTTCCAGTCGTACGGCTGGATCAACATGCACAGTATTCTCTTGCAGGACGCTGCAATGCAGCAGCGCTTTCTGCAGCCGCGAGGCGAACTCGACCAGGACAGCCTGCGCGCGCTCTGCTATGGCCTGCTGGGCCGCGACAAGCAGATCCCGGCACTGCAGGACGCTGGCCGCCGCGTCTACGGGCGTGCACTTGCCCAGCTGCGGGCCGCTGTCGCCACATCGTCCAGGACCGCGCTGGCAGCACTGGTCAAGCCCATCGCCCTGCTGGGGTCGTACGCGGTGGCGGTAGAGCGGGACTTGAGGTTTACGCACCACACGGGCCTTGCGCGGATCCTCGAGGTCTGCGGGCCCGAGTACTTCCAGTCGCCGCAGCTGCTGCCCATCTTTGAGTCTGTGCGCATGACGCTCATATCGGATGCGGTCATTCGGCGGCAGGCGACGTTTCTGGCGCAGCCGCGGTGGGTGACGGTGCCGTGGGCTGGTCCGTCGGGCGGCGGCGGCGGTGGCGGCGGTGGCGGCGGCGGTGGCGGCGGTGGCGGCGGTGGCGGCGGTGGCGGCGCCCAGTCCAAGACCAAGTCCAAATCCAAGTCCAAGTCGGCCACGAGCCGGCTTCTCGATATAATGGCGTCCATACCATCCATCATACAGGGCGTCTACGGGGTCATGGGCGACCGCGTGCAGTGGCTAGCGGGCGGCGGGCGTGAGGGGTACTTTGAAGTGCCGCGGCTCGAGCAGCCCGACACCGTGGCGCAGCTGCAGGCGCGGGTGCTGCACGAGGTGCGCGAGCCGGCAGCGGCATGGCACCGGGAGTGGACAGCCTCGTCGTCCGAGCTGGCACCGCGCATCCTGGCGTGGGCGTATGCGCGGGGCGTCGGCGACGACACGTACCGGCCCGGCGTGGACGAGATGCAGGGCCCGGACGTTTTCGATACGCTTATAGACGGGATCGATGATGGCATGGACGGCATGGATAATTTGAGCGGCTTTGGCAGCTTTGGCACGTACCCGCTGCCGCCGCAGCCGGACGTCGGCACGCTGATGCAGGACGCGGCGCTCTATACGACAGTCCTGGTGTGGGCAGTGCGGCTCGACCGGTACTTGGCGCGGGCGGCCCACTCTTCGTCGTGTGTTGATTTTCTGAGCAGGCCATTCCGGTCCAAGTGCAGCTGCTCCAGCGCGGTGCAGTGTGAGACGGTGCCTCTGCGTCTTGAGAACGGCCTGGTTGAGCGGTCCATGGCCTGGAACTCGTCGACTTGTGTAGCCGTCGGCCCGGTCCGCGTTGCCGAAAAAGAAGCCGAAAAAGAAGAAGAAGAAAAGGAAAATGAAAATGAAAAAGAAAAAGATAAAGATAAAGATAAAAGATCTGCATCGGTGCACGCCCTCCAAGGAGACTCGCTGCTCCCCGGCGACATCCGCTTCGTGGCGCACATGCGGATCCTGTCGTGGCTCAGCGGGCGGCTGCCGGCGACACGCAGCGCGATGCTGGCCACGCTGGCGGCGGTCGGGCTGGCACACTGTGCGCACGACGTGCGGCCTGCAGAAGGACATGCCGAAATAGCCGCAGTTGCGGTGGCGCGGATCCTGGATAAGACGGGCATCGATGGCGCCGCCGATATTTTGCTGAAGCGGTACCGGCATATTGAGGTTTGAAGTGTTTTCTATTTTGTTTTCCTTCTTTTTTTCTGTCTTCCTTTTAACCCGATTTTGATTAACTAGACTTTTGTAGTAGGCACAGATCCTCGGAATGTAACGATTATTATAAATATAATGATAATTACTACTATAAAGGATTCATTTGTCGCTTTGCAGCCGGCTGTTGAGAGGATGGCAAATCGGAACAGAGTGGCCAGCATCTATTCCAGCCCTTTTCCATCATCGGAACCACCATAGAGACTGAAACAAACGACTACCGGCTACGTGAATAGACAAATGCCGTGTTGGCCGTTGCATCGTGACAGCGGTGATCGGCTTGTGCATGTCCGGACCCTTCAAGTCTGGCTCACCGCAATCCCCGCGTGTAATAGTAAAGCAGCTAGCATTCGCTTATTGCTAATACGTATGCACCTTGGCGATAAGAAGTGGAAGCGGCCGGGCAGAGGCAGAGGCAGAGGCAGAGGCAGAGGCAGAGAGAGGCAGAGGGGCAGAGATGTAAGCAGGGAGGCCATATAAGGCAGAGAAGGAAAGACACAGTCGAGTTAATAAAAGACAAGGTGCAACCGACATGGAAGGAACAAACGGTCCGCCGTGATGGACAGACCCTTTCAGCCACGACTCCTGTTATTACATGTTGGCAGATGACGATGTAGCCGTCAAGACACGCTTCTCTTCCTTTCTTTTCCATTCTTACTTTCTGATTAATCATGTTGTCCATGTTCATCTTCGGAGGCCCTTCCTCGCATCTATCTCTGCTCTGTGATACTCTCTCGCAGCCCGGTCGGCGCCGGTGTCACATTGCAGCATCCAGCGCAGCTCGTGGGTTGCACTGCGGCAGCACGGCATGCAATGTCCCCGGCGCTTCTTAGCGACGAAAACGAGCAGATGAGCTCAAGAAACGAGAGCAGCATGGTTGAGGGCGAACTGACCGAGTATTACTGTATATACATACTTAGTGTTCTAGGGTCTCAGACACGTTGAGCGCTGACAGCCAACACACCTCCATCGCGCCTTCTCTTTGTCAGTTCTTTGTCTCTTTCCACATCCAACATCGTATCCAACATGTTATCCAATATTCCGATCCGGCAGCAGAGTTCGGAGAATGCCAGCAGAGAGCAAGAGCCATGATTAATAAGCAGATGGCAAGACCTGCATCACATAGTCTTCTCGCTGCACGATAACTGTCATACCACCCCCACCAGGTGTAGCGTGCCACAGGCTGAGTGCATTGATATTGGTATGTACTGATACTAATATGTACTGATATTGATGTGCACTGATACTGATATTGATATGATATGATATTGATTGCCTCTCGGCTCTGTGATTGTTCTCGTTCTATGCCCGAATGAAGCCCGAGTCTCGAGGTTGAGTCTTTACGAGTATGCTGTCTGGGATATAATTATGCGCGTATTCGTTCCAGCACACGCCGACTGCTGCCCAGATACCCGTCTTGTCCATCAGTGCGAGGGTTTCGCCGGGCTCAGCTTGCACCTTGGCCTAAGGCCACGCTCTGGCACGTCCGCTGTCTGCCACCGTTCTCCCGCCCTGTGCGCTCTTAGCGTTCCTTGCCGTCCCAATACCTAGTATTCCTCTTTGCTGAGTGATATGCCCACTGCTTGTTGTCGACTGTGGCTAATGTACATACTGTAGGTTGGCTAACCATCTTGATCACCAACATCGCATGCAGTCTGACCAGCACGCATCTAACAGCACGCTTGCCTTTGGGTTATTTTCGAATGCCCTTTGGATTTCTACTCTGCCCGCCATGCTCTCTTCGCACCCAGTCTGTCACATCTCACGTTGGCAGCCACCCTCTGTTCCGCCAGCACTCTGCGCCCGATCATGTCGCACACAGCATCGGCACACGGCGACTCTTCTCGCTCTTTCCTTCCGCCGTAGCTCTGATTCTTCTCTTTCCTTCTTTCATATGCCGCCCACCCGCTTCTTCATTCTCTTCTGTCCCTTGCTGTCGAGTTCCTTGTAAACTGCTAATAGTAGAACATGGACAAGACATAGACGCTCGTAGAATTTGACACTATTCACCGCACACTCTGAACTGTCTCTGCTGCATCGCCGACCATTCGGCACTTGCCAGGCTGACCAACTCGACACTCGACCACTCGACCACTCGGCAACTCGACAACTCCATCTCTTTGTCTCTCGCTGCACACTCTGCCGCCCGTCCAACTGCCCCCGACCGTCCATGTTCTTTCCTGATTTGCTTCCTGATCTCCTTCCTGATTTGATAACTGATTTGCCTGCAAGTCGCGCTAGTTGACTCCTGGCGTTTGTTGTGTCTGTTGGTTGTGGCTGTTCTGTCTGGTGCACCCTCTCTTTTCTTTCTCTCCTCTTTTCTCCATTCTTTCTTCGTGTGTCTTGCCCGTTCGTATTCCCCTTCTCCCTCTCTGTCTGCCTCTCTCTCTCTCTTTCTCTCCTCTGCGGTGCTCCTAGTGATTCGGCTTATCATGTGGCCGTGGTGAATATTGCTTGCCGGGGTCTTCCTGCCATTTCTGCCGTTGTACTTGCCTGTTCACGTTGTTTTGTCTTTTGCTCTTTCCCTTACACTTGAATTACTGGTTCCTCTTCTTCAGAACTTTATCTTTGGGTTTTCTCCTTTTTCTTCTTCTTCTCCTCCTTCTTCTCCTCCCATTCTCTCCGTCTCTCCCACTTTATCCAACCTCATCACCCTACCTACTTCTCATGCAACCTGCAACGTAATCGCATCCCACGCTCGTCGCCTTCACTCGGTGCTCGATACTCTGCTCGTCTCCAGTTTTCCTGCCACCTCCTTCGTCTCCCGTCGGTCTTCTATCACTTCTACCACTCGCATCCTTCGACTGCGGCATCCGCCTGGCATACAAGGTGCCACTGGTTCACAGTCTTCTTCCACTTGTCCATCCGCACCTGCAACCTCGCCTTACATCGGCCTCTATCACCATCGTTGGCATCCACCATTCGCCCTTAACCGTCAGCTAGCAGCTGTCAACAAAAAGTCGCCGACTAACAATTGCCAACCGGGTTGCCTTCCGCCAGCTAGCCCCGCCGTCTACGTCCACATCTTCTACTTCCTTGTAACCGCCACACCACATACCCCCCAATAGGCACAGTGCTCTGTGCAATCACTCAACTCTCCGCTCTCCCGCATCTCTGCTCTAGCCTCTAGTCTAAGTCTCTCCTGCGGCTTCTCTGTGGTCTCTTGCCGTGGCCTGTCTTGGTCCCCATCATTCCTGATTTTATTTTATACATTTTTCTATTAGTCTGCGTTGATATTTACAACCTCGCAGGCTTCATCCCCAACACCGACTCAAACTGGAGCACAGAACACAGCTGCTTTGCCCTGCCATCTGCCACAAATCGCCTGCCTACTCTTCTTAGGTCATCCTCTCATATATCGACCTAACCAGGCTATACATACATATACTGTACTATTTCCATTTCCATTCCCAAGTTCCATTCTTATTCTCCGTCTCTCCGCTTTTCAGTCTCAACCCCATCAGCAGCTGCATCACAAAGCTGCACCGTTACAACGCCACATCCCCCCCCCCCCCAGTCGGGTCACTCAAAACCATCAGCGGCACCCATTACATATTGCATTGTACTTGTTACTGCACGCTGTAAGCTGCAGGCCGTACGCTTCACAATACCTGTTTTGCCATCAGCAGCTCCCGCATCTCGCATCTCCCGTACCTCTTCCATCTCACGCACTGAGCGCGTCTCACACATCTCGCATTGCGCCGTTGAATCGCTCTCCATGTATCAGTGTGTATACTACCCGTCCACCCTCCGACCCAACGACACGGTATTAGACCGTGCCATATCTAAAAAAAGAAGTACAAGTAAGTTTGCTTTCCTTCATCCTGCCTTTTTGCACTTGCTTCCACATTTGCTTTTTGCTTTCTGCTTTTTGCATCCTATCTACTTCACCCTCACCCGTGTGTTGTGCTTAGTACTGTATGCAACTTCACCTGGACCCTCCCTCTGGTCCACTGGTCGCAATATCTGCTCCGATCCTTTGCATGTGGCAAGCGCGCCAAAAGCTATCGAAACGCGTTGAAACGTCGAAACGTCGAAACATCCCACCCTAGATGATCTACAGAGATACGGTGGGGACAAAATGGAGACAAGGGAATATGATGAAGATAGAGATACATACTACCATGTCGAAATATCGCCCCATCTAGAAAAAGGCGCCCAAATGGTCAACAACTACGCAAACACTGGGGCCCGAATCGACATATGCATCGATGAGCCGTTAAAACAACGGGTTCGGTGGAAACCATTGGATGCACAGGTGTGATCAAGAGTGGTCAGACGGAGAGAAGCTGAAAAAGAGCAAGGGTTGCATTGGAGGGACTGGAAGAACTGCAAAGAGCCAGGATGCTAGCCTACGCAACGCCATTCCAACAGTCGGCGTGCATGCATATACAGAGTACGCTGTACATACAGCTGGCAGATGATAGCGCGGGCGATTCCGTGGTGTCTTCACATAGTACTCCTTATTGTACTCTCTAGTCCGCTTGTGCTGTGGGACTACAGAGTAGAACCAGCTAAACCGGACCCAAAGCAAAGGCGGGAGAGGACAAAGGCAAAATACGGAAACAAGATCGAAAATCACGGGCGAACCGGGAAAAGGACCAGGACACAAAGATCCGCCAGAACGACAATCGCCGAGCACAGTACCACATGAAAAAGAGGGTAGCAATGGGCTAGGCCGGACTCTGGGCTGACGGGTGAACCACAACAGACAGCCTTTCTCCAACAGAAATGTGATAGATCGCTATTCTCTCACCTCGCACGCTGAACCCCCAAGTTGCTGTTTCAATATTTCCCGCTTCTGTTCTTCTTGTTTCCTCTTTTTCTCTTTTTCTATTTCCTCTTGTTTCTATTTCCTTTCCCTTTTCTTCTCGTTTCTTGCAGTAATCTCTGTCATTATCTCACTCGTTCGCAACACAACGATTGAGACTTGCACTGACCGGCCATCCCAGACAACGATTCAGGCGCCTTGTTACGACTATCACGGTCGACATTGACAACTGCCTTGCAATCTAGCACCATGGCTGGAACCGGAGAGGAGGAGCGCCTCCCATCTTCGGTAAGTTGCTTGCGTCGTATTCTTACTTGTGCTCTTACTATGTATCATTATTGGCGCATTGACACTCCGGCTAACAAATCCCCCAATCAGAGCATTGCTGCTACCACAGTCGCCGCCGCGGCTGCCACGGAGTCAGCAGCTACCGAAACCCCGACTGCGCCAGCATCGGGCCAAGAATCTGCACCTACACCCGGCCCGGCGGTTACAGAGCCGGTCACCATCGGCCACATCACCGAGGTTCCGAGCGAGGTCATTGCTGCCGACTCGGCGCCTTCGCTCAGCGGCGACACGACAACGGACTCGGAGGATACAGATGACAGGTCGTCGACATTCAGCGACGCCGACTCTGCAGTGGGAGTGAGTGCTGTCGTGCCAATCCATCTAGGTTTCTCATCAGTTGTTGGGTTGTGGAAGCTGCTAACAAAGACAGTCGGTCTCGTACCAGTCGCTGGTGTCGTTGACGGACAGCATCCGTGAGTTCCGCCTTGAAAATGGCCGGACGTACCACTCGCTGAGTGCAGGAAGTAAGTGTACCTTGTTCGCGACTAGCCTCCTCCTTGACTCACGATGTACAATGCTAACCTTTAGAATACTGGTGCCCCAACGATGATGTATGTCCATCTATGTCTCACTGCCCATTCACTAGCTTTGACGGTGTGCCGATTTGCGATGCATGTACTAACTTTCACCCAGCCCGAGAACAGCCGTCTCGATATCCAGCATCGTAAGCTTTTCTATATTTTATGGCCAATGCTATAGTACCCATCGTTTAGGCAAAGCTAACGCTGTCTGTAGATGCACACCGTCTGACATTCGACGGCGCATTGTGCTGTTGCCCTAAGCAAGCCGGTGCCAGCCGTGTGCTTGATCTGGGCACCGGCACCGGCATCTGGGCCATGGAGTATGGTGAGTCGAGCAATGACGAGACAGGATGACAAGATCTAGCCATGAGTAAACAACATTCTGACACCAGCAGCGGATGACCATCCAGAGGCCGAGGTCATTGGAGTGGACTTGAGTCCGATCCAGCCCGAGTTTGTGCCGCCAAACTGCCAATTCGAGGTAGATGACGTTGAAAAGGAGTGGACGTGGTCGACAAACTTTGATTTCATCTGGTGGCGTGCCCTGTTGGGCTGCTTCTCGGATGCGTCGGCCATGGTCCAAAAGTGCTTCGAGTATGTCTGCCCGCTTCTTTCCCACAAACACAGATACGCCTGGAAACTAACTAGATAGCAACCTCGAGCCCGGCGGATACCTAGAGATGCATGACGGCACCTTCCCGCCCGAGTGCGACGACGGCACAATGCCGGCCGACTGTGCCCTGCTGCAGCTGGCGACTCTTGCGACGGAGGCGTCGGCGCGGCTGGGCCGTCCCCTGGACGTGTCGCCGCAGTACGCCAAGATGATGGAGCAGGCGGGCTTTGTGGACATTGTGTTCCAAAAGTACAAGTGGCCGACCAACGCGTGGCCGCGCGACCGCAAGATGAAGACTCTGGGCTACTGGACGCTGGCGAATGTCGAGCCTGGCCTGGAGGGACTGTTCCTGGCGCTTCTAACGCGCGGCATGGGCATGACGGTCGAGGAGACGATGCTGCTGTGCTCCGAGGCCCGCAAGGATCTCCGCAACCCCGACATTCACGCCTACTGGCCTGCGTAAGTTCCCTCCCTCTCCCCTCACTAAGCACTCGACTCGGCTCGACTTGAGAGATATACTGACTGTCTTAGTTACTACTGCTACGGCAGAAAGCCTTGATTCCGTGTGGTCATGTTTCTGGTGATGTTTTTCTGACGACTGTTTTCTGGCGACGACGAACTGGCCGACAGCAATCATGCACATCACCACAGGCTCAGCAGACTGCGGGCCAAATGATTCATGGAATACGATGGCATACGAAGAAATGAAGCAATGCCTGAATGCAGTTGATAGATCGGCATCTATGAGTTGAAAGAGGTCTTTTTGCGTATTTTCCCACATCTCCTACTTACTATATTTGCAATCCCAATTTCTATTTCATCTTGTTGTCCTGTCACATCCGGTTGTGTGCTCTTCTACAGCAGTTGTGACATTTGCCACTGCTTGACATGCTATTTTTATGGCCAACAGCCCGTGTCGGTACTTTTGCCTTTTGCTGTTGTTGTTGCTCTTGCCATTGCTCTTGCTGTTGCTGCCTGACTCTTGATCTGCCGTCAACCCTTGAGCACCCCGCAGCTCGTATCGTCTGTCTCTCAGCTGCCTGTCCTTCCCCGCGGCCAGCTCGTGAGCTCGTGTTGCAGGTAGTGCAGTGTCGTTGCATGTTGCATGTTGCATGTCGATCATGTCAGATGGTAGGCAAGGTAATAAGAAGCAAGGCAAATAAGAAGTAAGGAAATACAAGCTGTGTGCGGTGCATGTTGCTTGGCATGCGTCACACTATTGTGTTTATTTTCTTTTTTTCTTCTTTTACTTTCTACTTTCAATTTGTTTATATGGTGACTTTATTGGCATATGACCCTGACAGAGGCGAACATCAGAGCAGGGAAGAGGCTAGAGGCTAGAGGCTAGAGGCTAAAAGATGGGAGCCGGCGAAGCGTGCTTCTTGCTCAACAGCAAGTAGGAGCGCGAAGAAAGGGTGCTACATAGCTACATCTTGAACAATGGGTTTGTTCTTTGCCAATACAGAAACAATTCGGCTTGGGTTGATAATGCCGCCTTATTAAAAGACTGAGTGCAGATAGTGCCTTCCTCTTCTAGGTTTTACGATGTAAGAAACTCTTACAAAAGACAGGGGAAAAAAGAAGAGAAGTGAAGAAACCAATCCGGGAAAAGAAAAGAGGGAAAATAAACAAAAAAAAAAGAGAAACACCATTAAAACCACACCAAGTTTCCAATCAGTCCCATCACAACCTCGATTTGCCTTGTTTCAGATAAAGTCACCAAAGATGGCAGACACTGGTGTGCATGACTCTCTGATTCAAGCTTATGTCGGGTGCAACTCTATTAGCCTTTTCGGAACGAGTTTGCTAATTATCTAAATAGAAAGATTATAAAATAGTAGAACAACGAAATAACAAAAAAGAAAGAAGTTCACAGACCTCGGCCTGTAATACGAGGTTTTGTGCAGCATACAAGAGGAGAAAGACAGACATGCATGGCTCGGTGAGCGTTTGTCTTCTCTGTCCTCTGTAGTCTCCATCGTCCCGCACAGAGTATGGTGATTGTAGTTGTCGCCCTCTGCAGCCCATGTCGTCATAGGCTTCGTATTGCCCGTCCGCTGTCAGCTCGCTGTCCACTGATGTGCAGTCTCCGCTTTTTTGCCCTCTTGCTGTAAAAGCTTATGCCTATTTTTGGCTTTTTTTTTCCTTTATTGATTTCAGCTGCCGGGGAAGACCAGACGACAGGCAAAATGGAAATGCAGAGGCGCAACGCGCAACAACACCACTGGCCAACCTCTCTGTATGCACTATGTATGTAGGTCGACCAGCCTTGCCGGTTTTATAGTGCCTAGCAGCTATTTCCCTTTTCGAACAGAGCTGTTTTCTGTTGTGTACATCATCGTGTCTTGCGTCTTGGAAGCGAGTCATATGCCCCCCCCTCGGAAACATTAATACGAGAAAGCAAAAGGACTCTCGGACGCCAGGCCGAAAGCAAGATGCAGGATGCAGGAAAGAGTGCAGGGTGCTTGGGCTGCGAGCAAGAGTCTCGTGAGAGTTAGGTGTAGAGATGCACGATTCCGATATCTATAAAGCTGGGCAATATCCCGCTGTTTTGTCACTGCTCTCATCATCCTATTATCATCCTACTATCATCCCATCATCGTCTTTTTATCCTCTTCTCGGCTTCTTTCCAGCTTCTCTCATATCCGTCTATCCCACCATAAATCCCACCTTTCCCATCCCATCTCCATCTGCCACCTTGACATTTGTCTGAGCAGGCCATCCTCCGTCTCATCGACACTATACTACTCCCATACGCGAATACACAAATACTGCACAATGACAAAGGCTATGATCCTCGGCCTCGTCGGCTTGCTGGCCGTCGCCGCCCGCGCCGACACCCAGACCTGCGGCACCGCGCCCTACGACCCGGCCCAGTACGTCTGCCACGACGGCACCTTCCTGTGCCCCATCGTCGCCGGCGAGGGCCTCTCCTACTGCAGCGGCGCCTGCTACAGCACATTCATGTACACCTGCACCAACAACGCCCTCGCCCAGCTGCCCCGCCTGGCCGGCGCGGCAGGGGGTGCCGGCGCCAAGTACACGCTGGCCGCGTCCAACCCCACCAACAAAAAGGTCGACGGCGTTGCCGTCAATGCCTGCGGCCTGCAGCTCAACGTCGGCGGCAGCACGTGCTCGTACTGCCCCGAGGAGCAGGTGGGCAGCAGCTGCCCGGCGGGCACGACGACGGTGCTGACGTCCCCGGGCGCGGGCAGCGGCGGCGGCGACTTTACGGGCCTGAGCACGATGGTGCCGGGCGGCCAGCAGATGTACGTGACGAGCGCGGGCACGGTGGGCTACACGCAGGCGCATTCGGCGTCGATGCCGGCGAATGCGACGCTCCCGCAGTTTGCGGCCTTTGGCAGCGGCGGCGGGCTGGTGAACCTGGCGTCGGGCTACGGCTGGGCTGCGTGCCCGCCGACGGCGTCGGGCGGCGGCGGCGGCGCCAACGCGGCATACACGCTCGTTGCGCTGACGGCGGAGAACAAGGCCCAGTACAGCTACTGCGTCCCGATCAACCTCAAGATCGTCCCCGTGGCCGAGACCACCACAGGTGCCTGGCAGTACATCTAGGTGCATTTGCTCACGCATCTCAAGGTGGTTGGCCCAACCACTGCTTTGCATATATTGGCTGTATTCCTGTTTGAGTATTATTATTCGTGTTGTTTTTCTTTTCTTTTCTCTTGTTCTCTCTCATTTGCATGGCTGGGTATTATGACTTTTAATTTAATGGCATTTATTCTATATTTATTACCAGTGCAGCGTTATCTGTGATTTATTTATTTTGGTCTCGATGCGGAAAAATACAGCAAAACAGTGGTCAACACTGCTAAATGAAAAAAGGAGAACGGCAGTAATAACAAAGTATGAAGAAAAAAAAGACACAGGGCTTCCGCACCGTATTATTATTCGGCCCTCGTGGATCCATAGCGCAACATAAAACAAATAAAGTCATAAAGAGAAGTTATAGGCAAGCGAATGCAAGACAAAAAAAGGAATACCGAAAAGAAATGCCAAAAATGTACATCACCATCACCCCAAAATCAACCAAGACAGAACCAATAACAAGAAAAGTTTAACAGTGTGTGTGAGAATAAAAAAGAAGACAAATGAAGAAGACTAGAAAAACAAAAAAGAACACAGAAAAACAGAAAGACGACAAAAGAAACAAAACAGAGTGAAGCCATCCCTCAACATCGCAGTCGCATTTCAGCCATTGTGTACTCCCTATGGATTGTGCATCCCACTTCTGCCCCATTGCTGCTGCTGCTGCTGCGGGTTCTGCTGTCGTGGGTACTGGTAAAATTGACAATGCGACTGCTGCATGTACCCTTGGTGATGGAGTGATGCGTGTGCCGGCATAGGGCTTGACGGTGCATAGCCAGATGCACTGCCAGGACTAAAGTAGCCAGGCAAATCGTATGCCGGCCCCATCGATGCGTATGGACTTGGCGGTGCTGGGCGTGGCTCGCGGTGCCGCTGGATAAATCGTGGATTGTAGAAAGGCCGCTGGGGTGCAAACAGATTTTGGTGCCCGGCTGGCGATGAGGAGTTGAATCCGAGCGGCGTTTGCTGTTTTTGCTGCTTTTGTAGTTGTTGTTGATTTTGCTGCTTCTGGGGCGTGTCCGGCCACGTCGCACGCGGGACATATGCCTTTTGTCCACCGCCAAGGTCTTGTCGGTCGCGGTGCCGTCGTAGTCGCAGCTGCTTCTGCTGCCTGTCCTCCAGAAACCGCCCTGAAGATTGTGTGTGCTGCTGCTGCTCCTACAGCATCGTTCCAAAAGTCTCCGTTGGTGTTGCCGATGGAGGCCCAAATGTGTCCGCTGTCAGAGCCTTGCGTGGGCTGCTGCTCACTTTGTCGCCGTCGTCGCCGCTACTCGGCGCCGGCTTGCGGTGGCGGAACGTGAAGCCCACAAAGAGGCCCTTGCCCATGGCGTCATCACGGTCGGCCATGCTCTCAAGCGCATTCTGCTTGTCGTGCACCTCCTTGTACTTCGCCATGTCCGCCTCGTTGCTGAAATCGTCAAAGTAGCCCGCATCCGTCTCAGAGTCGAGCTCCGGCACAAACGGCGCCTTGCTTGTGCGCAGCGTCTCCCACTCCACCTCAGCAAAATAGTGGTGCTGCAGAATGTCGTCAATACGCGAGAACCGCTTCGACCGCGAGTTTATGCATGTGGTGATAAAGTTCCACGTCCGGTTGCTCAAGAAGTAGTTGGGGTCCTCCCACACGGGCCGCTTCAGAACCTCGCGCCAGTGCTTCAGGTTGCGCCACGTCTCGTCTGGCGTCGCACCCGCGAATGGAGGGAAGCCAGTCAGTGCCTCAAACAGCATGCATCCCAAACTCCAGTAATCCACTGTAAAGTCGTACTCCTCTCCGCGCAGCACCTCGGGTGCCATGTAGTCGGGCGAGCCGACAATGCTCTTGGCGTACGTGGCGTCCTTATCACGCATCGTCCGGTAGCCCTCGCGACGCTCCGAGATCGTGCGCTGTTCCATTGGCTTGCCAAACGGCACAGACGTCTCCGAGGCCTGCTCCAGGCGCACGCGCAGCGACTCAATCTTAGCAGGCGACAGCATACCCGCGGCGAGACCAAAATCAGTCAGTTTGACGTGGCCAGTAGAGTCGACCAAAAAGTTCTCCGGCTTCAGATCGCGGTGAATATAGCCCAGCTGGTGTAGCGCGTCGACCGCACAGAACATCTCGGCAATGTAAAAGCGCGCGTGGCGGTTCGACAGGACGCCCGTGTTGTTAAGCAGAGTGCGGAAGTCACCGCCGGGCACGTACTCCATGGCCAGGTAGATACTCTGGTCGTCTTGGAATGAGTATAGAAGTCGCACCAGCCACTCGCTCTTGGCCGATGTGAGGATATCACGCTCCGTCAGAACGTGCCGCACCTCGTCCAGCTTGAAGAGCAGCTTCTTGCTCATCACCTTGAGTGCACACACCTCGCGTGTGTCCTTCTTCTGTGCCAGAAACACCTGGCCGTAGCCACCCTGGCCCACCTGCGTCAGGATCTGAAAATCGCCGTGCCGGAGGCGCACACGCCGCTTGCGCAGATGTGCGCGCTCGCGGCCTGCGTACTTATTCCACATCTGGTTGTAGCTTGCCTGGTCCGTCTCGGGCGGCGATGGGACCGCAGCCTGGAAAGCCGTCAGGCGGCTCTGGCGTGACCCGACATACGTCAACAGGTCAAAGTAGTAGTCGAGAAAGTAAAGTTGCGTCACATTGACGAGACGGCGCACATTGGGCCGCTTGAGAATCTCGAGCTCCTCCGGTGTCAGACCTCGCGAGGTGTTGAACTTCTTCACATTAGGCGTGTTCGGGCGTTCGCGGGTCGGCTGGTAGAGCTCGTGCCGCGAGGCGGCGGCGTGGCTGTGCTGGAGGTTGCCCGCAGAGCTGGACTCGGTCGGGACGGGCAGGCGTGTAGGCGGCATCAAAGGGTTGCCGCTCTCGCGGCTCTTGGCACCAGCAGCAACCTCGGAGCCAATAGCAGGTGAGCCGGCCACCGACAAAGGACCGGCCGGGGCAGCAGCAGAATCGCCGACGGGCTTGTTCTCCTTGTTGCCGTTGTTGAGCGAAATGGCAGAGATCTTGTGGAGCACGCTATCGTCCACGCCAAAGGGGTCGTCGCCTGCAGTAGAGCCGGGCTGCAGAGTATTGCCCTTGGTGGGTGCGAGCGGCGAGCCAGCGTTGCCAGCAGCACCGCCAATCTGAGGCCTGCCCAGACGCACGGCATTGTCAAACAGGTTGGGCACAGGCCCGGCATTTGTGGTCTGTTTCTGTAGAGCGTTGGTGGCGGCAATTTCTTGTGCGGTTGGCAGCTCATAGGCGCCAGGGGGAAGTGTCTTCTTGCTGGGGCTGCCCTGCGGCGTGCTGATGGGTGTCAAGAAGTTGTTCTTGGTCGGTGTCGTCGGCCGCGAAGTTGTCGAGCCAGCGGCCCCGGTGGACCGCTCGAATAGACCGGCCATGAAGCTCGTCATTGTGGTGTGAGTGATGTGTGGGATTGAGAGTAGTAGGATATGTCGGAGAGGTCGAGAGGGTAATGGCGAGAGAGATGGAGACAGACAGTGTGTGTGTGTGTGTGTGTGAGAGAGAGAGAGAGAGAGACGCGTTGGATGGTGTTGTCAAAAGACGAGATGATAAACGTCAAAGTGACAGTGGGCAAGGGGAGAGGGCAAAGTCTAATATTCGACAGCTGATGCAGGCTACCGAAACAAATAGCACACCCGGTCCTTTTGTCTCTGGTCCTTTTGCCAGTCTGGCTGTTGCCGCCGCCGTCGTCGAGCAAGAATGTGAGGTCGGCCCAATTGGGTAAAAGAGTGAAATTGCGAGCTTGAGTCTTGGGTCTTGGGCAGTGCAACGGGGTCTGCAGTGAAGAATGCCACAGCCGAGACAGGTGCGATGTGCGTTTTCGAGTGTTGCTTGCTCGCTGTTGGTAGATTATGCTGTATGCTGATGTTGAGAGTGGGATGGGATGGAGGTGGAAATGGAAATGGAGATAGAGATAAAGGAGTGGGTTCGGGAACTGGCCTGCCTACACCGCATAATACTGTGTATGTTTGGTTTGGGGCGTGGTACAGTAACAGTGGCGGGAACAGGTACAGTATGTAATACTCAATAACCGGTGTCGCTATGGGGTACACGTACAATATTTCAGGGTAGGGAAGGAGCGATGGGAGGGGCAGATCGGCTGGGATTTGGCAAGTGTAAACAAATGGGAAAGAGCGACCCAGACAGGCGCAGCTCTGCCCCAATCGACTCAGATTACGGAGCTGTCCCCCGCCAGCTGAGTCGGGTCGGGTGCTGCCCCACATCATAGTAGGCAGTTGCCCCGGTAACGGAACACAGCATCTACATCTTACGTGCCTTGCGTCCAGCCTGTCGAATAGCACATATGAGCTGCTCTGTCCATACACAGTAATACTGTGTAATTGCAGAGTAACTACGAATCAGTTAGCTCATCAATTACCTTGCCGACGTGCAGCATTTCCAACAAGCCATCCAAGGAAGGAGCGATGGACGTTGCCGTGATCGCCAATCAAGATCTAGAAATATGATGATCGTCGCACGTGACCCGAGAGTTGTTAGATTTTGTCCGAACATGCTCGTCTTTTGCGCTCTGGATCGCATTGTCACTCAATGTTGGCATAGCACGACTGTAGGTAGTAATATGTAGTAGATGGCAGACTTTGTAAATTCGTGTATTAGTGTATTTTTGTAGCTATACACCAACTGGAGTTGTTTATTTAGACCAAAGACTGATGACTGTAGAGCTGGATTCGACACGTCACAATCATCACATCACGGCGAGCCGACAGACACTGATCAGCCAGTCGGATCCTTTTATACATCGTTCCAGTGCCGTCGGCTGATGATCACCGGCCGCGCAGGATCCCACGGGCCGTAGATCTCGTTCTTGTACTTTTGCAGGCCGATGAGCCACCAGCTGCATCCACCCATGCCCACGGCGGCAAGCAGGACTGCAATCGCTGCGCCCGCGCTGGCGCTGCGCCATGGGTAGCCTGGGCCGGGCCGGGTCACGATAATACCCACGCCCGCGCCCGCGCCCAGGACCAGCAGCACCGTCAGGCCGACATGGTACTTCCAGCTGCAGTGGCGTGCATAGCGCCGGAACACGGGGAACAGACCAAACACCTCGATGCTGAACAGCGTGAGGCTGAACACCTGGCCCGTTGACGGCAGCCGGCTGGCCAGCACTGTCGACGCCATCAGCGCCGCATTGGTCGACAGCGATGCCACAGGGAACTTGTGCGCGCCGACCCAGACGCCCGAGTAGTCAAAGAAGAAAATATTGATGGCCAGGAGCCAGAAGGACATGGCCCAGATGCTGTCCGACGACGTCGAGCGCGTCAGCGACTTGAGAATGGGCGACAGGCCCAGCAGCGTAAAGTAGATGAGAACAGCGGACTTGATCGTAGCAATCCGGTGCGGTGTGCGTCCGCCGTGCAGCGCCGGGGGCGGCCGCCGCGGCGGTGGATAACCAGGCGTCACGGGCGTTACCGGCACCTGCTGGCTCTGGCTGAGGGACGACGACGAGCGGTGGCTCGGCGCTGTGGGTGCTGAAGAGCTGCTGGCCCCGAGACTGCTGTTGTGTGCTGTGTTGGCATGGGTGTTGCCAATGCTGCTGCTTCGGCTATGATTGACGCTCTGGTTTTGCGCCTGGGTGCCGCTGCGGCCATTGCGGCTCGTCGTATTCATATGGAGCAAGCTCGTCGTCGAGCTGTTGCCCGACGGCAGCAAGTCGCCCGCGGCACCATTGGCGGACATGGAATTTGCGGCAGTGGAGCTCGTGGCCACTGTCAGCTGCGACTGCCGGCCCTTGCTAGTCCGTCCTTGTGCGTGCTGTGGCGGCTGGGACAGCTGCGACGGCTGCGACTGCTGTGATGCCTGTGATGCCTGTGATTGATGTAATGGCGCCGGTGTGGCAGATGTGTTGTTGAGAGAGCCCAGCTCGCGGGGGTACCGCCACGGCTCGCCCTCGTCTTCGTCGTCACTGTCGCCAACGCGGGCCTGCTCTTGGCCAGCCCACCACTCCCACACAAGCCAGCCGACACACGTCATGATTGTGCCCCAGCCCACAACAGCCACGGGGCTCACGCGGTCCTGAAAAATGCCGACAAAGCATATGATAAAGATTATCACCGAGCACACGTGCTGCACTATGACCGTGGAGTCGGCGACAAGTGGCCAAAAGTCGTATGGTTTTAGGCGAGGATTGCGCTGGAGGTTTTCCAGGAACGTCGCCTGGTCGGTGTAGTTGTCGGGGTCTGCTTGTTAGTTGCTGTTTCTCTTCTTCTTTCTTCTTCTCTTTTCTTCTTTTTTCTTCTTCATATGCTCGTCAAATATCAAATGCTCAAATGTTATCACGTACATGATTGCTTCACCCAGAGGAGTTTCTTCCAGGTTCGCCGCCGCCGCCGCCGGCTCCGGCTCCGGCTGTCTGTTCCCGCAGCCAAGAGCGCCCCCGAGGCAGATCGTCGTATGTTGCTGCTGCTGCTATTGGCGATGCCAGGGCGCAGTGTCTGCCGCGCCAGCCGTGAATTGAGCACATCGTTTCCTGGCGCACCGGTGCCGACTACACTGGCATTGCTGCTGCCAGCTGTGCTGCTGCCGGCGCCGTGGGCAGCGCCATTGACAGCGCCATTGGCTTTGACGGCATTGCGGTCCCACGGCGGCAGCGTGTTTGTGTAAAAGGCGTCCTCGGGCGCCAGGTGGTACGGGTCGGCGCGGCGCAGAGCTGCAGAGCTGGACGTCATTATAGGTGCAGGTGCAGGAGTAGAAGCAGAAGCAGAAGGGGCTGCCGTTGTCGCTGGTTTAGAGGTGGAGGCGGATGTGGTGGTGGGGGAGAGTGTCGTCACAGCGCGCAGCGACGTCGGCAGAGTCGAGGCCCGCGCGAGCGGCGGAAAGGGGATCTCAAAGTCGGACGAAGATGCCGCCTGCTGCGTGGTGGTAGCTTGTAGGGTCTTGCTTGGCTGGGTAGACTGGGTTTTGCCGTTCGAATGGCCTGCCGCGGTCGGAGGGTCAGGAGCCGGCATCGAAGAGGATTAGAGGGGGTTTGAGAGGTGAGGTTGAGATGGAAGGCCAAAAGCAAAAGCGGTGAGATGAGCCTATTGCCGCTGCCGAAAGAGCAGTGCTTGGTTGGAAAAAGAAGAGGCTAGATGGACTGAAGATGGAGCGCGGCGTTGGCGATCTGCGCCGGCACTTTTTCTCAGGGTGTCGGAGGATTTGGTGATGGCCGAGTCGATGGAGGTCGGCGATGCCAAGAATAGGGGACAGCTGTCGCGTGCAGGCTGCAGAGTTGGAGGGGTTGCGCGTAAAGGGGCTATAGGTGCGCGGTCGTCAACGTCAAGGTCACGGGGTCCCGCATACGGGGTGGTGAGAGCGGGCAGGCGCGACCTGTCGTCCGGGCATGGTCTATCGGGGAAATGGTCTGTACAATCGAAGGAGCAGAGGGGATCAGAAAGTGGAAGCCACAATACTCGTAAAATTGGCTAGACGCGGCAGGTGCAAGTGGTAAATGACCGATCCTTATCGATAAGCGCGTTACGTGGATAGTTGGCGCAACGTGCCAAGTTTTGTCTTACAGCCCATATTTAGTGGGGGTCGCCACAAGCATATGCCTAGCAGCGCTGTCTTTTGGCTTGTGGTCTGGGCAAGCTGGGGTGGCCACCTACTGTATTTGCTTTTCCTGCCTTTGTCATCAGTGCATCAATTGGATGGCCCTGTCACATCAAGCTCAAGGCCTTATTTTCACATCTTACAAGATGGACAGGACAGAATGAGCAGAATACAAACAAACATGACGCATATCAACTTCACTTCATCATAGCCCCAGAGACTGTTAATTTGTTTATATTCGTGCAACGACGTAGCCCACGCGGCCTAATCCAAAAGATTAAATAGAAATCCATATTAGGGGTATCGCACAACTTTCCACGTTGTCCAAGCCTCGATGATAATCATAAACAACAAAGGAGCACAGAGCCACAGAATAAATAATAACGGCCAGAAACATACATGATTGCAAGGTGAGTATTTGTATAGAGTAAAAGAAGAGATAGAAAACAGAACTCCGTGCAGTAAAAGCAACATCGTCCCCTGGATATCAATATATATAAAAAAGCAACGGTCCCGCCGAATATTGCAAGACATGTCTTCGTGGTGTGCAGGAGTAAGACACACGCCGCCAATCACACCGGGCCACTCCGAGCCAAACCCCATATATAGAGAAAAAAGAGACAAAAAATGAAAAGAGAAGAAACATTATGCGGTAGATATAGCCGCAGAATCGAAAAGCACAAGCTGGCGCAGTACAAGCCACCAATCTCAGGGTGAATGGGTAATTAGTACAGAACAGAAGAGAACATTACATGACAAAACGTAAAGAAAGGAGAGAGGGGCGTAGAGAGAAAGAAAGGAATAGAAAGAGTTCAAATCTACAGACTCATAGTCAGCCACTCCCACTCCTGGGGGCCGCCAGTAGAGCCGCCAGGAGTCATCATGGAACCACCAGAGGCAGCCGGGCCCATGCCGATCATGCCAGGACTGACAAGCGGGCGCTGGTTGACGCCAAAGGCGTTTGCCAGGCCAAGGTTGCTGGTGTGCTTGTCGAGGAAGTTGAGGCCGGTGCTGGCGAGCGCTGCCTCGTTGGAGCCCGTCGAGTTCTCGGGGCTGTCAATGTCCATGATGCTGCTGCCACCCAGGCCAATATCGCCAGGAGTGATGCCCTGGCCAGGATGGATGCTCTTGCTGTGGCGGCGCTGGCGCTTCGAGGTAGACGTAGACGTCATGGAGCGGGGCAGTGACGCTGCGCCAGGACCCGGGGTGTTCTTTGGTGGGGCGGCCGCAATAGGGACAACACCCTTGCCACCGCTGGCCGAGCCTGCGTAGCTGGCAGGGGTGCTGCCCGCCGTGTTTCCGCCGCTGTTTGGGCTCTCGCTCTCATTCACGCTGCCGGCCCGGTTCAGCTGTGCCGGGGGTGTCGTGGCGCTCATGGGAGGCTGCTGGCTGGAGGAAGCAGTAGCCGACATGGATAGAGTGGAGTTCTTGCGAGTGCTAGTGCCAGACGGCGGCGGCTTCTTGCCAGAGCGCGTGTTGGTGCCGGCAACAGGAAGACTCGCACCGGAGCCACGGTTGCGCTTCTTGATGACATCAGTCTTCAACGACAGGGGACGAACAACACCGTGCAGCTTGAGGAAGAGACCGCAGGCATTGCACAGCGGCTGGCCCTCGGGGTTGCGACGCCAGAGCGGAGTCGTCTGGGTGAAGCAGTTTGTGCATGTCGTCGGGGCAGAAGACTCGCCCTGTGCCTGGAGGTTGGACGAGGAGCCGTTCTTGGAGCCAGGCAGCGGAGGGCTGCCGGGGCGGCTGGGAGCCACAGAGCTGAAGCCCGAAGCACCCATGTCGTTGGTGGGGGAGTTGGGGTTACCGGTGCCCATGCCGTTGGGGAATTGGCTGCCACCTGAAATGCTGCCTTGGCGATTGACATTGGGGGTGGAGGTCGTGCGGGACATCTTTGAGCGGCCACCGCTGATGCTGCCGTTGCGGAAGGACTGCGAGCGAGGAAGGCTGCTGCTGGTGCCATCCCACTCGACAGAGTTCATGTCGCTAAAGTCGGACGATGTGGCGCCGCCAATTGTCACCTGCTTGCGAGGGGGGATGCCGCCGGGGTACCGCGCAGCCTGGGTGCTGAACTGGCCAGGCAGGGTAGCGTCCCAGCCCATGTTGCCATTGACACCATCAAGGCCTGAGCCGTCCTCCAGACCGGGGGAGAACTCGCCGTTGGACATGGCCAGATTGCGGTCGGCGAACGCGCCAGCGTCCTCCTCGTCGGCATCAGAGTCGGCACCGAATGAGAACATGTTGTCGCTCAGGAGGTTGTTGGGGTTGCCGAGACCGGGAGACTGGGCCGACGCCTGTGCATCAGGGTGCTGCTGGTGGAAAACTTGGGCAGGGTCGATATGGCTAAACGAGTTGGAGAAGCCACCGTCCGGGCCAGCGTTGGGCACAGAGCCAGACTGGAACATGGTGTTCCCAGCACTGCTTCCATACATCAGAGGGTTCGAGGTGTGGCCGGCGGTGGTGGTCATGCTGCTAGCAATGGACGTGGAGATTGCCGAAGTGGTCGATGGGGGGCCGGGACGGAAACCCTGAGGCCCCCGCTGCTGGCCGTGGCGCATATCCATGGAGCCAAAGTAGAAGCCATCGCCGTTGGCATTCACGCTGCCATCGTTCAATGGGTGGGGGGTAGAAGCCGTCGAGTGGTAGGCGGAGCCCGGAGGGGAGTAGTAATCGGCAGTAGTGGGAATAGAAGAAGACGGCATCGACGGGCCGCTGTTGCTGTACATGTTGGAGGAGAAAATGCCGTGGTTGACCATGGGAGAAGAAGAAGGAGAAATGCAAAATTGCTGCTGGAAAGGCCCAGCAGACGTCAAAAGGGTATCATTGTCCATGTAGGATTCCAAGGGGAAGGGGATGCCGGTAGGCGTGGGCTGATCCTGGTTGCCCATGCCGTTGGCAATAGAGTGGTCCAGGGCGTAGTCACGCAGCTCGGGATCGACATCCAGATCAGCACCGTGGCCGACGGCGGCCACGTGGGGGGAGAAATTAGCAGGCCGTTTCCGGGTCTGGGTTGTTAGTGCGAGTTTTTGACGGGGAGCAGAGGTGGGAGCGGCCGAGGAACCGGACGGGGGAGGACGCACCCGTCTGTCATCGATGCTGGTTTTCCGGTGGTGGCGGGTAACGTAGGCAAATTCGTCCTGGCCGACCTGGTGCGGTGCAACGGGGACACTCTGAGGAACAAAGTTCTTGGAAGCCTCGCGGCGCGACTTGATGGGGATGGCAGTGGTGGTGGCGTGAGAGTCCTTGCTAGAGGCATCATGAGCGCCGCCGGTGATGGGCGAGGCAACGTTGCGGGTGTCGATAAAGTCGTCCAGGCTCATGGCATCCTGTGTAGAACTGCCGGGCGCACCCATGGAGTTGTTGTTCATGTTGAAGGACATGTTCTGCTCGGAGGATTTGCGCAGCTGCGCGATGCCGCTGGGAGCGTTCATTGCGCCAGGGGTCTTGAAGGACGGTATGGTCGGTCTGATATTGTCAGTACATCGTGACGGCAGATAGACCCGAGAGGGGGCTTGCAAGGCAACATACGTGTTGGGCAGGGGCGTGCGCAGCTCAACGTGCATCATGCGCCAGGTCAGGTTCTCCATACGCTCCTGGTTGGGAAGCTGCTGTTTTGTCTTGGAGAAGAAGCGCCACATCTCGGTCATAAGCCGCTCTGGCTTCTGGACGCTGTCAGGGCTGCCGGGCGTGGTGGCATCGTCGCTGCCAGTCCCGGTACCGCGGCGCAGGTCGGCAAACGCGGCTTCGCGCGCAAGCCGGCTTTCAGCAGAGCGATACAGGTTGTCCACATCCAGGCCTAGACGGCCAGTGGACGGGCTTGTGACGCTGGGATATGACACGTCCTCGATAGGGCCGCCGATTGACTCCATATCCCGGGTGAAGTCGTGGGTGAATGCGTCGGTGTTGATATCCAGGCTGAGGTTGTGGTTGTGGTGGGAGTGCTGGGCATTGCCTCCAGCACCGGCAGTGTCTGGTCTGCGGGGGAAGCGGAAATCGTGCTCTGTTGTGGTGGTGTTGATGCTCAGCATCGGGCTGGACGTGCCATGAGGCGACGCCGTGCTTGCAGCGGCCATCATGAGAGCCACTGCTGTAATGGAAAAGGAAGAGAAGGAGGGAGGATAGAGCAAGACACAAAAGGAGGACAAGCTCGTGGTTCCGAATCAAGTCGAGTCGATTGGGCCGTAGACGGGGTGGGAGCGCGTGTGCAGAAAACGGCACGTTCTGATGTGCGCGCAGAAGAAACAACTCTGACAATTTGCGTCTAGGGGCAACAGAGTCGGTGCGCCGTTGACAGGAGGCTCAAATTCCAAAAAGGGCGAGCCGTTGAGGTTGTTGGATAGAGTGAAAGGATATCGCTGACAAGATCGCTGACAGATCCCTGGTAAGATGACGATGAGATTGGTGTGTCAAGGTGAGAGAAAGACGTCGAGATGGAGAAGACAGGCGGGGGGCGGGCGATGAATTACGAGAGAAAAACCTCTTTTCGGGTGCTATAGCAGTCCCCACGTCGGCCAGTGGTAGTGGTTTGGTGCTTGGCGGGTATATAGAGGGTCCGGGACAGGTTGCGCACGCGATCGCAACAGGAAGCTGTTCTTGAACTGCTTTACAAGATATATAAGATGTGTGATATCAAGATGCAGATGCAGATACAAAGATGCAAGAGTTCTGCGTTGCTCCTCTCCTCGGATTGGATTGCAGCTTGGTGAGAGGGGTGACGGGGTGAGAAGATGCGACCAGTCTGGGCTCTGGGTAGAAGACAAGAAAACGAGTACTTTCGGGTGGCGGTCGGTTAGTGGTCGTTGCTGGAAGTCCCTCCGGTGTGAGCGGCGATTGGGGAGGGTTGGAGAGCGCGAGATGCGATGCCAAAGAAGAAGGGTATGAGATGTGAATGGCAGATGTGAGTGATATGAAATGGAGGGAAGGGAAGGGGGATATTACAGAATACAAGGCGGAGGGGAAGAAAGGTTGATGTGGTGAGGAAGAGAAGCAATCGATGACCGGAGAGAAACGGTAGGAGAGAGGGGGGGGGGATAATAAAAAAGGACCAGCGGACGAATAACGAATAAAACAATAGAGGATAAAATAACGGAATTAATAGGTACTACTTGGATATATAAATAAAGAGAATAAAATATATTAATGATGAACAAGGAGGGGAATACTAGCAGGAGGGAATCGAAAAAGGGAAGAAAGAAGACGAAGAAAGAAGACGGAGAAAGAAGGCTAAGAAAGAAGGAACGACGGGAAAACATAAAATAAAAAAAGCCAGAAGAAAGCCGAAAATCAAAAATAAGACAAAAGAAACACATTAAACTGTAAATTAGGCAGTTACGGGGGGCACTACATGGCATCGCGAAGGAAGGCACGACGCAGACAAGGAAACTGACGGCGAGAAACGAGAGGACGCGGGAGCCAGAGGAGGGGGAAAGAGCGTCTCAGTACTCCTACTGCCGTTCACAGCGGCAATGGACGCGGCGAGCAAGAGGCACGCAGGAAAGAGCGACCCAGATTCACAGTGGGTTGCAGGGCTAGCGGCCTTTTCCCAGATTCATTGCTTCTTCAGAGCACAGAACCATGGTCGTTCTTTACTTATTTAGGCCGGTTTCGCTATATTGAGATTAAATAATGGATTAATTTAATGTCAACTTCTTTTGCCTCCGAACGACGGGAGTCAGATTGGAATGCGCCTGGTGGGAGTGGTGGGAGTATATTTAGTGGGAGTAGTGGGTGCAGTGGGCATTAGTCGTCGCTAGTCGTCGCTAGTCGTCGTTAGAGTCAGTGAGGCGCCACCGCAACGACTGTGTATTACGATGTACTCTGGGTGTAGTACGCTATGAGTACAGGCAAATGGCCACAAGCTCTGTACAAAGTTATGGGGAACAAATAACAGGAATAACAGACAGAGACGGGGAAGGAGCGTGGGAATAAGGATGTCGTAAAGGCAGGGCCGTAAGAGAGAGCGAGGGAAGGCCAAGAGGGCAAAAAGTGAGCAAAAAGACCAAGAGAGTAACAGCACGGGATAAAATAAGAAACAGCGAGGGAAGCGCAAAAAAAGGAACGACGCATCAGGCAGGGTCGGACTGGTGGACTGCTGGTGGACTGGTGGCCTGTGGGCAGTGGGCAGGGCAGGGTAGTGGGCTGGACTGTGGACTGTGTGGACTGGGAGGGCAAGGACCACACGATGGAAATGGGGGTCCCTTCCTCATTCGACGCAGGCTTGCAGGCAAGGTCGAGGTTGGGGGGCTTTGCCAGTGGGGTTCCTTCTTTTTTTTGACTGTTTTTCCTCTTCTGCTTTCACTTGTCTTGAAGATACATAGCAGACCTCTTGCCTTCTTGCCTTTTTACGCATCTGCCCATCGCTTGTTTCTTATTTGTTCTTATTCGTTCTTATTTGCTCCTATTTTATTTTATTTGGTTCTCATTTGGTTCTTATTTTGATTCTTATTTCTCTTGTTATGACATTGGACGTTCCTTCCCTGCGTACTTTATTCCGCATCTGATATTGGTCCATCGTTCCTTCCTTTCACAGTAGTACACCGGCTTGCTTTCTTTGCTTCTTTTGCTTTTTTTTGTGCCTCGGACAAGCATGCGACAGGTAATTTGGACGAGCACGATTCGCTACAGAAGTACGAGATGCAGTACCATACAGGGTACGCCACAGAGACGCATCTGCCCACGCTAACGACTAACACTAGCAGATGCACCGAGTATTAATACATACTATGAGTACATCGTATCCTTTGGGTATGCTCTGGGTATCCTCTATGGGAAGCTCGTACAGTGTTCCTACTCTGCAATACTCCGTACCGAATGCTAGAACAGAGTCGTCACAGCGACTTTGGGCTGGAGCGTGGGATCTCGGGGTGGGCCTGCCCGTCCATAGTACGGAGTAGAGCCACAAGAGATCAGGGAAAGACCGAGCCTTCCATACACCGTACTACTGTAACGCCTTTGTGCTGCAGTAGCGCCAAGGGAAGGGAAGGAGCGACCAGTTCCCAGTGTTCACACGAGTCAGGGCTGCCCACATTACTCTCACATAAGATACTATAGTACTACAGTACTACTATGTATGTACAGAACAAGAGGCAACAGCGCTGGTGCCGGGGGTGGGCTAGTCGGGCCTGTCTGGCCAATCACAGAGACATATCCCGTCGCAACTAGAGCAGGGCAACCCGCTGTAGCAGCTAGTGGATTTAGCGCGAGCGCACTAAGGATGTGAAGCAAGTCTGGTCCTTTTGCCGCATTTCTGTACATAGTAGAGACGCCTCGAGAACTACTGCATTGGATGTACTCTGAACTGGGTCGTATTGAGCCTTTGCATACACACAGAGTAGTGCGACTGTTGTCAGCACGAGTGCCGAAGGTGTTCTGGCTTGGGCGGCGGTAGAGAAGCGGCAGAGGAGGCTTAGAGCTGTAGAGTTAGGGGTTATGGAGAGCACAGCACAGCACGGAACGGAACGGGGTACGGAGTAGTCAGCAAGAGTGCGGGCAAATTATCGAAACTACAAAAAAAAAAGACAATAAAAAACGCCGCAGGAGGAAGGACAAAGGCCGAGGCTTTGTTGCATGTGTCGCGGGAGAAGGAGCGGCTCACTATGACTGAGTACGTCAAAGACGTCAGACACCAGGATCAAACAAAGCCAGGTGGACCCCGAGACTGGGGTATGCTTTCCATCAGAAGGAGGAGGAGCGACTGTCGAGCCTGCTGTTTGCGAGCAGACGAGCATCACCCATCACCCATCACCCACAGACGTTCGCGGGCGGGGAGGGGGGAGGAGCGAGCCACTGAGAGTACAGGGAAAGCGGTTCCCGGCAGAGCTCGCTACAGTACGTGTACGGTACGGTGTACATACAAGTACTATGTATCTGCCCACCGGCAATACGCTGTTTATAAGCCTGCCGTCGTTATTCTACTATGTACACGGATGCTACTATGTAGATTCAAGTCTCCCTCGCTCCTTCTCCCCAATGCAGAAGAGGAAGAAGTAATTTCTACGCAGGAAGGAACGCGACATAAAATATAATTATATTCATGTTTTACTTATTTACCTATTAACCTATTGTATCTACTACCGCTGCTTTCATCCCTCTGCGATCTAACCAGAGTAATATTTCTACTCCGTATGCTCTCCGTAGCTTAAATAAAGCAACCAAGGTGGGCTCCAGACCCCTACAAAGTATGGCGCTAGTGTGGTCACACTAAACTCGACAGCGTGCGTGCTCCGGCGTAGCGAGTGTTGCATACATCGTTTGTACATGGCAATTTGTGGTCTAGCGGGCCCGACTATGGCGGAGCGTCAGCGATGGGTCCGGCTGTCCTCAGCGTCAGTGGCAGCCATGGAATGATTTGTTTTGACTTTATTGCTGCCGAGTCGTGTGAATCTACTCTGTACATGGATTTATTCACTATTATTTATATAAACACTTGTTTTTTCGGGGACTATACAGCCGGTGCATGTCATCGATACATCGTGGCAGGCATCTGGCCCAAGCCGTTGGCTGTGGCTGGCAACAGGATGCTATACTATGTAACTGCTTGGTACACTACTGATTAGTACCGAGATGCGTCACTCTGTTGGATGAAGCATAAATGCAATGTAGATGCGAGTGAGAGAGAGAGAGAGAGAGAGAGAGAGAGAGAGAGGGAGAGCACCTAGTAAAAAGCATGCAATGCCCACCGAGTACATCATACATCATACTCATGCCTAGGTCGCGATGCTAGCTGCTCAGAAATGCCTCCGGACGATGAGACTATTGCATGATATATTCTACTTTGGCCGTCGTTGCCTGCGCTGTATACTTGCAGTATTGTTTTCTCCGTGCTCCTATTGGCACGGCTCCGGCCATCACAACGGGGTAATACTTGTATGGAGTATGGAGATGACGGAGATGGAGATGGAATGGAGATGGAGATGGATTGTCAGGAGCGGCTATGGAGTAGAGTAAACACAAGTGAGGCCTCAAGCGGCTGCCCGTAAATAAATCACGACTAAAGCCGCAAGCCGCGGTCTATGAAGGCTCGGCCAAAATAACAAAGTCCGGTTTAAAGCCAACGACCAGGCACGGCAAGGCAAGGCTTGGGCTTGCTTGAATCACATACTTCGTAGTGCTATGCAATACTCAGTAGGCGGGAGGCAAGCGGGAGGCGAGACGGATATGTACGCAGTGCGTGGATGGGGTATGATGGAGCATCGACGTCGTATGTACACTTGGATACGAATCACGATACAAGCAGAGCACGGAGTATTGCCTTGAGATGCGGGCGTCAGCGAGCAGGTGGCAGGCCTGTTCAGACGGCTTGCTGTGTATCTTATGTCCAGAGTGTTTGTTTCGCTCAGTGTTTGGCGTGCATGGGGGTTGTACATTGTACGGAGTGGTCTGTAGAATCTCACTCGTCTCCCCACGCTTTGCCAAATGTCTGAGATGTGACAGAATGTGCAAACGAACACAGTACGGAGTAGTAGGAGCGGCAGGGGAGGGGCATCGGAAATACGTCTGCTCTGCGTGTTTTGAGTATATCCAGAATGCCGTTGAAAGTGTGGTGATCTGATGGATTGCTAATATGGTGTGGCCTGGCTATGTTGCGAATGCAAAGTGCTTCGATTTATCAGATGCTGCGCAGCATCTCGCTTTTCTGAAGTGAGCTGGCAGCCGTTCTCGTCACTCCTAAAGAACCCAACGGCAGAAACGCCTACGCTGTACGTACATATGTACATACACACATACATACATAGTACAGAGACAGCACCCCTGCCGACCATCGGCTGCAAGCCATTACCAGAGCATGCACGGCACAGCGAAAAGGCGAGGCACCTGCAGATGTAGGCTGTATTATAAATAAATCGCAAATACAAAGTACACGCACACTACGGTAGGGCACCATTGAATGGGACGACTTGCAACAAGGTGGGCGGCCGATATATTACAATGCATGCATGGTAGTATACCATTCTTGATCCGCTTTGCCACGGTTATACATGGCCCGAGCCATGTCCGTTCAACGGAGGGGTCTCGCTGCAGCATCTGCCAGAACTGTGTATTATGTGAGACTGTTCGGTGTACATATGTGTAGTGTGTGTAGATGTATTGGTGTATTGGTGTGTGAGTGTCTCAAATCCTGCCACCAACCAGCAGCGAATAGTCGCACCTTGGCGAAGAAGTAGGTCTCTAGGCTGAAGACCAATAGTACTACGCCGTACTATGCAGATACTAAATAATAATGCAGACGAAATCCAAGATACATCCTACTTGTGTTCAATAGCACGCCGGAAGAAGAAGCCGTTGATGAGTCTACCATGTAGTTTCTGCTCAGCAGGATGTACATCATCAGTGGCAAGGCGAGACCAAGATTAAACAAGACCGGCGCACGGGTGTGTGTTGAAGGTCGCATGCCTTTTGGATCACTGGTCGACTCACTGGAAATAGGGAATAGGCTGCGATCTGTAGGAAATCAAAAATGGTGTGTACAATATATACGGAGTACTCTCTTGCAATAGCATCAAAGGCAATACAAGTGCCATGATTCATTCACTGGAGACCTTGTCCTTCGGCTTCCACTTCGGCTTCTACTTACACTTCCACTTCCACTTCCACTTCCCCCCTTGCTTCCCACCGACCGTTCGAGTTCCGTAACAAAGAAGCCTATCCTCCACTATTCGGTACTGGGTGACTGAGTACTATGTAGTGAAAACACAGTAGAGTACAGAGTACACAGTGAACACGGCCTGTCTCGCTCGGGGTTTTTCTCCTTTTGGGCCTAGGACATGATGCTTGCTGGTGAACACGGGCCGTCGCAAGTCCAAGCAGAAGACGGGGTATTCAAGACAGCCAGCAGTCGAGACAGCCGCATACATTGCAAGTAGAGAATCGGGCTGGGCTACACGCGTGTCGAGGAGCATGGAGCATGAGGATTCCAAAGTAGATGCATCCGACTCCTATGTGCGCCGTTGAGCAATATCCGATGTGCATACAAGACAAGCATTCATACACATAGTACAAGGTGAAATTACCACAATGTGCATCTATATTTACTCTGCTGATGGCGAATGCCATGATCAGGACCCCGATACCTAATTAGCAAGCATTAATACACCCGATCCCTACTTCAAGCACGGCGAGCTACTCGGTATTATCGACTCGAGTCATAGCACTCAGAAGTGATAAATTCCGAACATAAAATAAGATATACCAAGATACAATAGACAATAGACAATAATATACTTGTATGGAGTATGGGGCATCTCAGGCATGAACAGTCGTATGCTCGTTGAAATTGGGCCGACTGCGTAACGAGGTTGATCCCAGTCCGAGGACACGCAGAGAGAAAGACAGGCGAGCAATAAGGGCACGGTTGTCCGCTAAAAGAGGTGTGAGGGGAGACTGCAGGGTAGTGACTTTCGCCTCGTCGACACTCGACCTCTTCACTGCACATCTACTGCAAGGCGCTCTTTATATTTTAAGCGGTGCTGAATGCGGGTTCATCTGTACTGCGTACTTTTGCACAAATATGGCTCACTGTCTTTTGTGTCTACTGTGAACCACTCACATCATGATGTTTGCTGTTTGCTGTTTGCTGTTCTGCTTCTTGCCATCCCTCGGCCCTGTTCTCGACATACACCGTACATCATAAACGTATACACCGTACACCGACTTCTTTGTCTTCGCCGGGGGGGGGGGATCGTCATGTTAATATTCGAGAAATATACTATGTGTATTGCAGAGTATCCTTTCTCCATACCCATACAAACAACTCCATCTCGGGGTATTCCGTCGAGCCCCTTTCATCTCTTTCTCTTGTTTCCATCGTCCATCGTCCATAGTACCATGTAGTTCTATCTTATTTCTATCTCATTCCTATCCTCGTGGCTCTGCAGGCAGCGTCAGCCTTCTTTGAAAGACCGGCTGGCCGAGTCGGCAACTGTCCGTCAGCAGCCCGAACACCGTAACATACTTATGTACTATGTAACTACTCTGCAACTCGAGTGATCTAGTGGCAAACACATCCAGGTTTTGGCTCGGATGTTACTGTTCCTTGGCCTGCGATCTTCACACCTACTATGATAGTAGGTCATGAAGTAGGAGAAGGAGTAGGAGTGCTATCCCAGTCCTCTCTCTCACTTGCCGGCCGCTTTGCTAGCCACACGACAGCATGCTACCCGCCTGCACTCAGCAACTGTCCCGTCCTTCTTTGTCCTTCTTCGAGTAGCTCGCAGTAGCTCAGCAGTAGTCCTAGTTTATTAGCACAGGCACCCAGCCCCAGTCGGGCCAGTGTCCTAAGTGAGTTTCAGTACTATGTATACATACTATGTACTATGTAGGATGCAGCTCTCGCGCATTTTTCCTCTTTTCTCTCCTACTTTGTCCTTGTCCTCGTCCTCTTCCCTTTTCAAGTTCCCTTTTCTTTTTGCCTTCTTCCTTTTTCCTCTTCCTCTTTTCCCTTTTCTCCTCTCTCCGGGTAGGTCTTGTTTTTGCTCATGCGACTGCAGCGTACTATGTAGTCATTACGGAGTAAAGGTGCCCCTTTGGTGCAGGCGTGGCTGCTCAGAGGCATAAGTACCGCATTCCAAGTATAAATATCATGAATGCCCATCAAATAATGCTCATGAAATGACCATGAAGATGTAGAGGACACACGACAAGGTAAGAAGGCCCCGTTGCTCTTGCTGGGATTCTCGCGTGGCAGCTACCCACACTCTATTTCACTGGACCCACCATGTGCCTTTGTACCTGTGCGCTCTGAATCTGTATGTACATATCTTACATTAATACTGTAGTGTTCCTGTTCATAATAACGTGGTACAGTATTTGCCCTACGCCGTGCTATTAGAACTCTTCTTTCACATGCTTTCGAAGAACGACCGTTCGGGTCATCAGACCACACGAGGAGGCTCATGGTCAAGCTCAAGCTGAAAATATGTCTCGTGACCACGATGTATACATCACGCAGAAGAGAAAAAGGCACGATGGAGAGCGAGATGTCCGCTGAGGAAGGAGGTCGGTCGTAATGTCCTCGTATGGAGTATTACTACACTACAGAATACAGAGTAATAATACACCCTCTTCGTCGAAGGGAACCCCCACATATCGGCACATGGCCAATCATGGCTCTTGCAATACTGCTGCGGGCAGAGGCCTTGAAATTGGCCGTCTGGGCATGGCTGTCGTAATGGGAGTAGATGAACGACCGGTACTATGTAGGCTATGCAGAGAGAGACTGCCTGACTCTCCGGTGTTAATTTGTATGTATTTGCGTAAATACGGCCAGTGCCGTGTTGATCTGTTTTGATAATTATTTCACCTTTATTCTTCTTCAATACCAAGCTCTATACTATGATCGCATCTGCCCTGGAAGCGTTTCTTAAATGCTTGTGCCTAATCCCACACAGGCAGTGAGCAGGTGGCAAGGGGTATTGAGTCAGAACACGAGCAGTCTGCCTGCGAATGTGTTCTTGTGAGGCTAGTCGTCGCGCCTGCAGACGCGCTTGTGCAGCTTTTCAGGGGCAGTTCTACGGAGTAGTTAGCAGAAACGACAATGTGGGAGTACTACTATGTGCATACAGAGTAAAGCGTAAAGAGTACATACAGACAAAGAAATGATGAACTGGTGCCACACAACGCAATGAGGCAGTATCGAAACTGGGACGAAAGCACGGGGCACAGTTGTGACCAGGGTTTAATTCCGTGATGCTGCGCGTAAGATGGAGATGGCGAGAACGAGACGTGATGTGGGAGTCGAGGGTGGGTGGCAGGGGTATCTCTATGTGCTATGTACCAATGTACACTGTACTATCAAACTACATAGTACGGCAACATCTGGGTCAATACCTTGTACAGCGTCTGCAGTACCACAAACTCCTCTCTCCAGGTCGCACCAGAGAGTGCAGAGAGTGCGGGATGAGACTGGAGACAGACAAATGAGACACACGGAAGAAACAGCTGCGGAGACACACTCAGACACCAGTTATGTTTCTCAGCCATAGAGAGCAAACACGGTCACAAGAACAGGGGAACCCCCACGGACAAGGCAAGACAAGAAAAGAAAAACGACAAGGGGCGAGAGACGAGAGACGAGAGTCGAGAGAAGCGACAGAGACGACAAGGGACGGCCTGGGAGAGGACGAGGCACAGGACGAATGAGGAAAGAACTCCTTTCGCTGCAAATAGCAAATATACCATGCATTACTCTGTAGTTGCGGCACACTGGGTGCTGCCTTGGGGTTGCTGTTTTCTTTCAGTACCACGCTGGGCCTGGACACGGAACACGGAATATTGAACGGCCTGCAGGGGTGCAACGGACGGGAGATGAAGTTGTTTCGTATCTTGCAAGTAGTGCCTTCAAGTATCGAGTCTCAAAAGGATGATGGGCATGAGGATGGACTGAATGCATACGTAGTATATGAAGAGGTGCCCCCATGCAACAGAGCCAGCCAAGCCACCCGTGCCACCCACGCAAACACTCTGTCTACTATGTATTGCTCGAAGGAGGAGAAATAAATACCAACTGTGGTTGTGTTGACTTGCATATCCAGGAGGCTATAAATTTAACAAAATACATGTGAGCTCAGAGAGGAGACCCAGCTGGAAGACTGCAAGATGCAGCAAATGCAATGCAGGGCTCGAATAAGCGGATGGCTCGCTACTACGAGTAGGTACTTTGTGCTCTGCAGCTGCCACGATCAGCGGCAGCAGAGGCTCTGAAGACTGGACATGGAGCAATACCAAAAGTTTTGTGTCCTGATATTATTTCCATGCCATCGTACATCGTATACAGAGGACACGGAGAAAATGCTCAGACAGGCAGGGTAGCACCAGGGCCTCACGATGCAGCCATCATCAGGAGCGACTCTGTAATTATGTGCGTGCATCAATATTGCAAGCAAGTGCGGCTTCGATCTAGACTCGGCTCGAAGCACAGCTAGGCTGATACAGATGGCCAGGCCCGACTCGAGCATGGTCCTCTGTATTGTAAACCTTATTAACGCGTGGAGTCTAGACAGTCGGCCGTGCAATACAGGGGACATCTAGACCGTTGAGCGATAGCTACCTAGATCCAGGCTAGATCCAGAGCTTCTTATTAACAACTGGTTACTGTACTCGTACATTGTAAAATGCATCACGGCCCCGAGAATTATTCGTGCTTAGTAATCATACTATATTCTGTCCGAAGGAAATAAACTCAAAAAGGCGAAAACATCTGGCATGGATCTGGCTTTGGATCTGAACGAACTGGACTGAGGAGCAGTAAATACGACAGGGTGTCTGTCTGTGCACTAATTCATACAGTACTAAGTGCCTACAACCACGCTGCGGAACCGCGCCACTCTCGATTCATTTCCGTCATTTTTCTTTTCCTTTCTCTTCTTTCTTTTCATTCTTTCCTTTCTTTTGCGTCTTTCTTTTCTTTTTGTTTTGGCATCCTTCGTCTGCAGTAGCATCGGCGTGTCCCTCACCCCGGTATAAGTCTCTCTGAATGCAACTATAAGCTCGCTCTCGGCGGGGTGAGACAGTGAGCGACTCGATGGCACCGGCGTTTTCTCTTTCTCTTTCTCTTTTCTTTTATTTCTTCTTCTTCTTCTTCTTTTTGAAGACATTTCAGACTTGATGTTCTAGAGTTGAGCCTTCTACAAGCAGGCATCGTCATCTGCTTGTTTCTGACAATCTAGATGCCGTCCTGCGGCAGAAGCAGACTTGTCTTGATGGACTCTGTACGGAGTATATGCAATATACAAAGTACTCCGTAGCAACAGTACATGGTAGAGACCAAACCAGCAAACACAAACATGACGCCAATAGCCATAATCAAGTATAAAAACAGCGCCGAGCATTGCTTCTCGTCGTCGGATTCCTCAAGAGTACCGACTGTTACTACATTTCGGCGATCTTCTCCAGGATGAAAGCAGACGTTGAAAGCAAGTCGGCCAGCACAAAGAGAAACAGGACAAGGGATTGTTAATATAGAGCGCTACTATGTATGTAGAACACAAAATAGACCAAACAGATCCCCAGGCCGATCAAGTGTCAAGTGTCGGACAAAGTCCCGAGGTGCCCTCGGGCCAATATCGAGTAGAATTACTGTACTATGTAATTACCCCGTACATGCTCACTGCTCACCGCTCTCTTGCACGGCCGGCACGACAGGCGCACCGAGTAAATCAACTCTCAAATCTAAGCAATCACACCAAACAACATGGCCGACTGGGGCTTGCCTCGAGGCTGTCTTGATCATGGCGGTAGATAAAGGCTGCCGCCTGCGATAAGCCGCAACGCAGTATGCACGTAATACTCAGGCATGAGAACATAAACAACTCAGGTCACTACAAATCGAGTCCAAGAGAGCGTCGTTTTCTTAGTTTTGTTCGGGAACAGCTGGATTCAAGAGCGAGTCTATTGGGCAATCCAGCACAGCGTTGTCCTGCGCAAGACACATGTTATGAATTTCAACAGGCAAGTATGTATCAAGGCTTTGGATCTCTGGTGTGTGATGTGCATTGTAGATGCAGGATGTATGTAGAATGCATTGGATGCAGTGACGAAAGCAATGTCGAGCCTAGAAACTAAAACTAGAAACCAAAACCAGAAACCAAAACGTAAGGCGTCAGTGGCGGTTGACAATCGATTACTCGATTCCATTGTTCAAAAGCCCCCAGATTGGGATTAGCGGAGAATGGGGGACTGTAGACGCTGCACTTGAGTCTGCATCTGCATCTGCATCTGCACCATGTCTGCGCCATGTCTGCATGGAGGTTCAAAGCGTTGCATCGCGCGACACGGCTGGGGGTCAGACAGCAAGCAGAAGCCAGAAAGCAGAAAGAGAAAGCAAAGCGAGAGGTCTCGCGACGTGTACTCTGTACTCTGCACAGAGTAGGAGGTAGTTCTGGGACCGGGCTGGAAATGACGAGTAGCACAGACAGTGACACAAAAGGAACAAAAGACAAATGGAACAAAAATAAACAAAAGTCTCCCCATGTCCATTTCATGCTACCATTCTGCTTGTGTCCGTGATACCCACGCCTGTGATATCTCCCCATCGTTCCGTGGCTGCCATCCCATCCGGCTGCATCCTGCTTCGAGCTGCATCGCCGTCAAACGTTTGTAACCTCTGTTGCCTGCCTTCTCTTTGAACGTCTCCTTTTTGCCTCAATTCTTCTCCCTTCCTTTGTCCTCTTCTTTCTCCCGCTCTCCATTTTATCTCCTCTCATCTCCACCACCACCCGAGTACCACACTCCTTCTGTAGCGCGTACATAGCGTAGGAACTAACATGACACACGCAGACAGTCACGCCGAAAACTGTCCTGCTTGCCCGCGTCCTGCCGTGTTGTCTGCATGCCCGCGATGCTTGTATGTCGTCGTCGTCGTCGTCTTGCGTTTGTGGCTCGTTGTCGTGTGAATGAGTGTATCGTCGTGCAGAGTAGAGTAGCCTTACCCCGCCAAGGGGGTTGCGCTGCTGGGGGAGGGCCGTCCACCACGGCCCGTCGCCGCACTCTTCGTCTCTTCGTCTCTTCGTGTGTACTCTGTGCTCGGGAATATGACATATGCTAGGTGGGGTGGTGCTCCGTGTTGCTCCCCTCGAATCAGTATACCCTGTACACTAATGCGACAAGTGTTGCGAAAAGCAGCATTCTAGCGGCTGGTTCTGTCGAGGGCAGCGCTAGAGCGGATCGGCGCCGTCGATATTCAGTATTCAATGTGCAATATTCAGTATCCAGTATGTACTCCGTACTCTGTAGTGTGTCGCATCTCGATCGTGGCCGGCTCCTTCGACGTGGCCGTTTCAATATCAACGAAAAGAAGTCGGAAGCATATGTATGATGCATGCGATGCATACGAGCTAAGCATGCATCTGAGTATGCATCTAGACGGTCGTCATCACATTGAGTAGTGCTGCATGTATCCAGTAAGAGACGCTCGGCGCAGAGCTGGTGTGTCGTGATATATGATGCTGTTTGTCAACAGCTGCCGGGTTTAGATGCCGTTGATCTCGAGATAAGATAGAGCTGACTGCTCGTGTTCGGGCCGTTTCCAGGGTCTGGAGTTACGGTGAGTACAAGACCCGGTCGAGTTCAGTACCGTGTATAATGCGGAGGGCTCGAGGCTCAGCGAGTAGCGACTGGTGCGCCCAAAGGGTCCAGGGATTCGGGGAGAGGAGGAGCAATCAGAGAAACGCTACTGTGGGAGCACCCTGCCAAAACGACAAGAGGAAAAACAAACCTGTAATGTCGCCCGAAGCCTGTTACAAAAGGATCGAACAGCGCCGATCTTTGGCCAAGGAGCCGACGTCATCGAGTGCGCAGCAACTGTATTGCAAATCAAAAGCATATGACGATGCCCCTCTATTTGCGCCCACTCGGCGCTCTCGCTCTACTGCTGTTCATGGCCAGCCTTGCGCCTTGCCACAGGGTCCGGGACACAAGCATACACAAGCAGACACGAGGTGACACAGGAAAACGATCTCGTGAGCTTCACCGAAATCCAACACGCGACAAAGTGGGTTCCTGCAACTTTCAGCAGCCCTGCATTGATCGCATAGCACTCACAGATTCATCAGACAAAGAGCTTTCTTCGCTGCGAATCGTGAGGCCTGTCGTATGTCACCATATTCTTCACACCCACCAGGTGTGTGTGTACAAGAGTCAGGTCTCCCGTCCCCGTGTAGGATCATATCCGAGGCCGCCCGCCCCATCACTGCCGCATCCCTATACCCTCTCACAGTCGAGCTGTCTGAAGCTCTGACCGCTCTGGCGCTCTGACATGTGCACCCTCGACCGCTCGACCCCTCCAGTACGTCAGGGCTGTCGCTAGTTCCCCACCTAACAAGCCATGCCATGCCGTAACCCGTCAGAAACTCACGACACATTGATTGTCCCGCATGCACCCTGGGCCCGTATCTTATCTCTGGTCATTGTCGGTGGGGGTGATCGACAGTCCACAAGTGGCAAGTGAGATGGGGATAGAGATGGGGAGAGACTCGGAGGGGACTTGCACGATACCTACCTAGGACTTGTCCCCAAAAGCGGTCTACTATTTACATAGTAATTGATGTACAACTAGGTCCATAAGGATCCAGAGGGTCCTGCGTAGCGCTGCTGCCGCTCACCGGGATGGGTCGCCGTGAGATAAGGATGGCAGCCTGTAGATAAGCCGCAGATAAAGTCGCAGAAGCAGCGGACAAAGAGTAACTGGATCCCAGCATCTGTCATTATCTGCAGCCAATCAACGCTGTTCCAAATCGTGTGCAGCAAAGCGACTCGCCAGGCAACGGTAGCTTGTAGGATGGAGCCCTCCCCTACTCCGCCGGGGAGCCGCGTGGGGGCTTGATGTCGAACAAGTATTTGACACAAAAGTATCAAGTCTTGCGAGCCGGTGCATAGTACGTCGTCTCGGCCGGCAATAGTTTCGAAATAGTCTGGAAAATGGAGTGTCGAATATGTAAATATAAAATAAAAACAAAAATAGACAAAGTGTTGAGTCTAGTTGTTGTGGATTGCCGCTGGTCGTGAATATGGACGTCGACTGACTCGCAGCTCCGAGATAATCCTTCGGAGGAAAGAAGGTGGTCGAGAGAAGCGAGTATTCTATCGGCAGCTGTGTCGTGTGTCGATGTGATGCCGTCGGGCCTGTTTGAGCCTGCCAAGTTCGGAGTCGAGATAACAATTGCTTCGATGCCGTGCATCGTGTAGTCTTGTGTGCTTCGGGGATTGTCGGGTGGCTTCCTGCCTTTTCGGTCGATCTTGACGTCGACGCCAAGTTGAGTAGCCCATCGTGCCTTCCATCTTCTCCCATCCCCTTAACCGTCCCCATCCCCATACCCATACCCATAACCATAACCATATCCAGCAAGCACGATGGCTCATCGTGCTTGCCGCATTTGGAACAGACGCGCACTAGATTATGTCATGGAAACATGGGCTGGGATTACTCAGGATATAGTGCATGTAGACACACGACATCACAATGACGACGTCGAATGTGTCACGTGTCAATATACTATGTCGGGTCGAATTGGGGTTCGGGATGCCTGTTGTTGGTAGCCTTGCATGTTGTGGAGGTAGGCGAGTGTGGTGCAGATGGCTGGGTCTGGAATAAAAATCTAGAATCGAGTAATAGGACGGAGACGAGGATATGATAAAGGAAAAGAAAAGGGAGAAATAAGACGGGCAATAGAAGTAAGAGAAGGAAATGGAAGGAAGAGGAAGAAGAAGAAGAAAAGGGGAGGGGGGATAAGAGAGAGAAAAGGAGAGCAGAAGAGAACAAGAGGTTCAACATGGCCTCGCCGCAAGAGGGGGAGAGAACGTTGATATAAACGAAGAGGGCCGTGCCAGCAGTCAGCAGCAAGAGGGCCAAGGTGGCCAATGCTTTCGCAGTGTTACCGAGTATTGTGTATTGCTATCAGCCAATGCCAGTACATACATAGTAGTATATTGCGTGCTTTGTGCTTCTCATAGTCGGTGTTCGGCTGGGGCTGGCCTTATCTCTGGGGATTGCGGGCTGCTTCTGCTATTGCTTCTGTTATTGCTTTTGCTTCGGCGCTGTGTCCTGTCTGGCTGGTATTTGCTTTCTTTTTCTGCTTTGGGCAGCCCTGTCGTTCCCTGGCATTTGCCCGTCAAGGGAGGGGAGGAGGCGAGAATGGATAAGATGAAAGAACATTAAATCGAAGTGGTAGAAGTGGTTTCCGGAGAAGCCAGAAACGAGGAGCATGATAGGGCGAAGGGGGAATTAAGGCATCGAGACAGAATGTACTTTCTATCTTGAGAGATGTGAGAGCAATGAGAGGTGGAGGATGTAGGAGCGATGGGAGACGAGAGATATGATAACCGAGAGATATGGGGAGATATGGGAGATGGAAGAAACGAGAAAACGATCAAGAGGGACACAATTCAAGATTGCAAGCAAACGCCCAGTCACGACAAGATGCAGTGAAAACTCTTCACGGCCTGCATGTTGATATCTCTGTATCTGTATCTCGACGTATGATAGACAAGCACGCTTCTTAGCATTTTATTTAATTAAATAATATAATTTTATAATTCCATCATCCCATATCTATCGGAAGTGCGGCCGATCGCTTGCGTGCCTGCGACTGGCGTTATCTTGCAGATATTGTGTCTCTTGTCTTGTCCTTGTCCTTGTCCTTGTCCTTGTGTATCTGTGCTTCATTGCTTACTATGTATGCATTCGACACTTTCATAACCTGACTACTATCAGCGCCCGTTCTCCCTATCCGCGCCAGATCATGATCGGTAAACCAATGGGTCATAGCCGCACTTGGGCGTTCTTGGAGACGAGTGTTGGGTAATAATACAGGGCAGGCAGATAAGCAATACAAGGGGGAGGATATTAAGAGTAGAAATGACAGCATGCCAGCATGCCAGCACCAGAGGAGCTCCCTTGCTGTACTGTGTGCGCTGTCGGCACTGTTCGTGGTCTGCTTCGAGAGCGAGAAGATTGGCGTGTTTGGTGGCTCAATGATAAGACTTCGCCGGGGTCAACTATAAATCCGAAAATAAATATAACTTACGATACCTGGCACTGTGCTCCCCCCCAAATATATACCTGAGATACAGAGCAGATATGAGCAAAATTACTTTGTAATGTAAATCATTGGCAGGCCCTCCATAATAGTACAGGAGTAGATCAGGCGGGTAAGGTCCAGCCGGGGAATGTGTGCTGCCTCCACGTCCAGGATGTCGATAGCGCGTGAGAGATAAGGTGAAGATTGCACCGATACGTGCACCGATACGTGGTAACAACACAGATATGTATATACAGTACAGTATCTAATTCTTACCCCATGTTTCGTATCTCAGCCAGTGCTATAGGAGATGGTCAAGATAGGCCTGGCGGTAACGTCTCACGGGTTTCCGCGGGCGATGCAGACTGCTATCATTGTTGAAGATTATGTAAATCAAAGACAAAAGACAAAAGACAAAAGACAAAAGACAAAAGACAAAAGACAAAAGACAAAAGACAAAAGACAAAAGACAAAAGACAAAAGACAAAAGTCAAAAGCAAAGCCGCCGGCGTGGAGGTGGCAAAAGGTTATCTCTGGCAGCGATTAGCAGTAGCTCTTTGCCACAAGCAGGAGAGAGCAGAATAGATCAGGAAAGAGCAGGAGAGTAAGAACATTATCAAACTCTGGCTCGCCCCAAACCGCTTATGTGAACGCCAAAGGCCATATCAGCCATATCAGATAGTGAGCTCTTCCAACTTCCCTATTGGGAACTCTTTGATCGTCTGTCCTTGGCCCGGGGACTGGCTTTCCTAATGCGGCTTATCTGATTGCTGTTCATGGCCTTGCGCCGCGCTCGATCTCGATAACTCACTCTACATAGTAATACGCCGTACTATGTATATGTCGTACGGTGAAATCCCTTTATCAATAGCATGCACATGACTTGAAAACCGGCCGAAATCACACAGGCAGACATACAGAGAGATAATGGCAAACTATTTACTCCTTTGTCTGCTGATACACCGTACGCTTGGTCGGAAAGCCCGATATCACATCGCTTATCAGGTCTAATAAGCTTCCTAGTTAAGAAGCTGGCTATTGTTTTACAGGCACTATTGCTTGGCTGTGGTTGTGCCCTGGGGCAGTATGTAGATTGTTGATACATACAAAGCAGCCAAGATAGGAAGCCCGCATGACTGATGGCAACACGCAAACCTGGGGAAGCCTTGGTATCTCTACAGAGTGAATCTCTAATTGTGGTTATCTCTGGTTGGTTACTCGGTTCGTGGGTGTCTATGCCTTTTCGGGAGATGCAATCGACTGGCGTGTCCTGCATATCATATCTCTACATACATAGTAGTACGATGCACGATTGTCCTTCAGGGTCAAGCCAAGGGAGGCTGAGCATGTGCTCTACTCTGTCGAGTCCATATCGCCCAGTCCATATCGTCGTGCCGTGCCCCGAAAATGTTCTCGTTGTCAGATATCTGCTTGGTAGACGGGGTACAGTTCCTATCTCTCAACAGCGCGAATGGTATCAGTTGCTGAGTAAACGGTATCTTGCAATATTTGCTGTGGTTCGAGATCGAGACAGAAAGAGCAACTTGTTGTTTCTGTCGCGTAGATAGCCTCTCGTGTGTGGTCCGTCTGCCAGTCTTTCTTATCTTCAAGTTGAAGCCATCACGAGATCCAAACACGCACAAGACTGGATTCGCGTGATACAAATTGATACGAAAGCAGAGGAGCGGCTGCTATGTCTTGCCGTCTCCCAGATTGTCGAACCACAGTCCATACACTTATCAGCCACATGCCGAATAGGAATCTGCTGCATGTCAGGTGTAGCTAGCAGCCGGCTTGCAGATTGGATATAAAGAAGCACATAGAACTTTGTCTGCTCGCTCTACCACAGAGGTCCCTCTGCCATACTTCAACGTCGTCTAAGTGCACAAGTGAAAATCGGCTCCGACAGTGTGCTCGTTCACATGTCTACTCGGTAGATGTTTGCACATCTAGATTTGCACTTTGTTGACTCTTGCTTGGGGGCTCGGCCCTCTTTGCAACAGCATGTTGTTCACCTGGCATGCTAGATGCTGGATTTGAATGGTGTAGTTCTGCTTGGCGTATTCAAGCCGATTGTAGTGTTAATAGTAAGTAAAGTGCTGCTATTTAAACAAATGAATCTTCAGGGCCACTCCTGTATTTCTGTATTCTTTTTATTTTCAAGTTTATTTTCAATTTTCACTTTTATTTACTTCGTTTTAATTTAGCAGAAAAAATGTACAAAGAACTTTAAATCAAACTCAAATATTTTGTTTGATAGCAGCCACCAATAGTTCAAACTCCCATACAAAATAAAAAAAAGTCTCTACAAAATACAATGTCTTGACATGATTATATCATCCTTCTATTCATTCATTTTCTCATCCATCGTAGGATCACCGAAGCCATTGTCTTCACAGTCGTAATCTATGTCATGTGATTGGCTGCATTCTTATCGTGGCCCCGCACTGCTTATCGCACCAAATGCTGTACTTGTACACCCGACGTAAATTTCTTGGGTCATGCTGGAGCTTCCCGATTGGGGCATGCGCCAATGAGCGTGGCGAGCCACAGAGCTTTCAAAACCTCGGCGATGCATCTACTCTGCACATGTGCCTACGCAACACGCTGCTTAGACCAGGCACTTGCATTATCGACTACGCTGTAGAGACCGAGCCCTTTCAATAGGCTGCCTTGGGCAACTATACCTACCACACCAATGTTTTGCGTGCGCGCTCCCCGACATGTGCTGCAGCGGTCCTCCTCCTCTTCGATCGCCGGCGCCGCGACGCGCAGCATTGGGCTGAGACGGACCTTTGTGTCGGACGCCGACGTTGACAAGGCGCGCAAATACTGCGTGAACCAGCTGCGCGCAGGCGACTACGATGCCCACCTCGTCAGCAACTTCCTGCCCAGCGGCGCCCGCGATGCCTACCTGGCCCTGCGCACCCTCAACCTCGAACTGTCTCGGCTGCCCGAGACCGTGTCGAACCAGACGATTGGCGCCATGCGCATGCAGTTCTGGAAGGACGCCATCAACAAGACGTTTGAAGGCACCCCGCCGCGCGAGCCCGTCTCGCTGCTCCTCTATGCCGCCCTGGCCGCGTCGGCCGCACGGTCGGGGTCGGGGTCGGCCTCTACTGCCTCCAAGAAGACGACGGGCGGAAACAACTTCAGCTCCATCAAGTTTTGGCTGCAGCGCTTCATCAGCACCCGCCAGCAGTACATGGACAACCGGCCGTTTGCCAGCCTGGCCGCCCTCGAGGACTACGCCGAGTCGACCTATGCGACACTGATGTACATCACGCTCGCCATGCTGCCGCTGCGCTCAATGCACGTCGACCACCTGGCCAGCCACATCGGCAAGGCCTATGGCATTGCCGCCATCCTGCGCGGCATCCCCATCCTTGCCGCCCCGCCACCGCCGGCAAAAGCCTCCAATAGCCTATCTGCCGCACCCCAACGCAACCCCGTCCTGCTGCTGCCGCTGGACGTCATGGCCGACGTCGGCCTGCGCGAGGAGGACGTCTACCGCCAGGGCCCCAGTGCGCCGGGCCTGCAGGAGGCCGTCTTCCGCGTCGCCACGCGCGCCAACGACCACCTCATCACGGCGCGCGAGATGATCAAGAACATCCGCGCGGGCCAGGACCCCGGCCACGCCTACGAGCACGCGGGCGAGGACGGGCACACCTACGGCGAGGCAGACACCCCGGGGACCCCGGACACCCGCGAAGAGACCCAGGCCTTGCAAAAAGGCTTTGGCATTCTGCTCGAGGCTGTGCCGACGCAGGACTTTTTGGCGCGCATCGAGACGGCCGACTTTGACGCATTCCGTGTCAAGAGCAGCTGGAAGCTGCCGTGGTCGCTCTACCGCGCACAAAAGACACAAACGATTTAGAGATGTATAGGGTCCGCGGGGAAGGCGTTTTGAGAAAGCGCAGAAGTTGTATGATACCAAAAAGGGACAAAAAGACATGTACGATAGAACGATAAGAGCTCCATGATCAAGTAATGAATATGAAATCACCACATACTACAAGGGCATGAGACAGCAACTGCGGCTGATTGCAAAGCCGAATAAATGTGACGCTCGTATTGGTGTTGTTTTTTCATGGTATATATATCTTTGATTACTGGCCCCATCTTACTGGCCGGCCGTCCTTGCTTTTCAGACCTCCTGTGCTTGGTGAGTCTGGTGGTGGTGGTGGTGGTGGTGATGGTGATGGTGGTGTAGATAAGGATGACGACGACGACGACGACGACGACGACGACGACGACGGAGACGAAGAGGTGCCGCTGTCAAAGGGAATGTTGACGGGCACGCCGTCGTGTGTGCTCTCTGCCTGCCTCTGCGCCTCGCTCTCGGCCGCCGCCTCCAGGGCCGCCCGCTCCTCCACGTCCTTGAACTCCTGCGGCCCCATCTCCTCGGCCTCGTCCGGGTTGTTTGTGGCCCAGAACCGCGCCACGCACAGCTCAAAGGGGCCGGGCACGCGGTCCGTCAGGCCCAGGCCGACAGACTTGACCTTGGTGCGGATCAGCTCCGACTGCGGCTCGACGACGTAGCCGTGGTTGGTGCGCACAAAGCCCGACCAGGGCATCACAATGGTCTCCCACTGCCCCGGGCGGCGCGCAAACAGGCGGTGCTGGTGGATGTCCGTGGGCGCCACGAGCGAGTCGGTCTGGACGTTGACCATGTAGCTGCGGCCGTCGGACCGCAGGCGCATGGCCAGGTACGCGTACGAGTCGACGTCCATCAGCGGGCGGCCAAAGATGGTCATCTTGCGGTCGGCCGTGCGGAACGCGGCAAACCCGGAGCGTGTGACTTCGGGCCGGTTCGTTGGCAGCTGGGTGGAGATGCTGCCGCTGAAGCGGACGTAGCCGTCTGTGAGGTACGGGCTTGCGGGTGTAGGCTCGGCGGGTTTTGTTGTCCTGGATGTCCTTGATGTAGATGTGCTGGTTGAGGGTGCTGAAGTGTGGCTCGAGGAGACTGGTGGCATGACCCATTCGAGCCCTGCCTTGGAGAAGCCGCCAATCTCGGCATCGGTTATCAGCTTGAGATCCTCCAGGCAGTCGGGGTCCTTGAACGATGCGAGCTGTTTTGGGCCTGACGGGCCCTTGATGGCCTCCGAGGTGAGAACTGCCATGCCGTCCTGTTAGCTGTCTGGCTGTCTGCTGGCTGGCTGTCTAACGACCAGGGCGTTCCGGTACGTACCGATCTGAGTAAGCCGGCTAAGCTCGTCAATGCTCCGTCCCCAGAAGCCCCTTCCGGGGCGTATTAAAGTGGCGTGCATGGCGTGTGTATAGCAGGAGGATGTCGGGTATTAAGTATCGGGAGTTGGTGTCGATGTCGTCGAGGAGAAAGTCGGGGGCTCCGGGCGGGAGAGCGGTAGGGGGCGGGAGAGCGGCGTCGGCGTAGGTCAATTGCTGCTGGGTTGCGTGGGATTGAGATTGGTCTCGCTGGCTATTGTCGCGGGCGTGCTGTGCCGCTCAGTCGTACGAGTGTAGTCGATATCGTCGAGGGGTCGGCCTGGCAGAGGCAGCTAGCACGCTGCAAAAATGCAAGGCTAAATGTAGATTATGTAAGCACGTCACATAGCAGACGGGCGCGACAGCTGAAAGGCGCCTTTCCTTTGATTTTTTAGGATATTAAAACATTTCTTACATTTTAACTTGCTAGTTCATTTCATGTAAGCGATATTCTAAATCTACAGCCATATTCTGGAATGACTTTGTTCTGCCCAATTGCACGGTTCTATGTACAGCGCCGTCGATGTCGCACGCCGAAAACAGCGCTAGTCCCAAATAGGATATCTGCAAAAGTTTTAGACGAGCTACACCCAAGACTACGTCGAAGAAGAAGGCGTTGATTGCAGCAATTTGCCTCGATCTCGACACAAATACAGGCTAGAAGAGGCATATTCAAGCCTTTTTCTACGAATACACACAAGCCCTTGACATGGCCAGTCGCCGGCCTCGTTTGAGCGGCATTGCATGCCTGCAGTGCGAGACTCGACTGCTTCAATCCTCCGCGCACCGGCGATTCTCACGATTCTCACGGCTTGCGACTACAGCCCCCTCCCTCCCCTCGAATGCGGCGCGGCCGACTGCTGCCTCAATACCGAAACGCGAGAGCCCCTCCAACGCATCCCGGTACCTGCACGGGGCTGGCATCGGCCTGGGACAGCAGGCCGAAGCACTGGCAGCGGCCTCCGAAAACAACACCAAGTCGACAGAGGCGGGCGACGGCAGTGCTGGCAAGAGACGCGTGGGTGGCAAGAGCCCCCTGTCGGACCTCGTGGCAGACGATGTGCTGATCGACGATGGGCTGGTGGAGGAGCCGCTGCTTGACGAAGCGGTGTCCAAGGTGCAGGCCGAGGAGATCTGGACGTCGCTGCTGGGCGACGAGGGCGAGCCGACGGAGCACGACATTTTTGGCTACATTGACGAGCTGCAGCCGACGGACCAGGTGATCCTGCCGCAGGCTGTGTTTGAAGACATTGCACACAGCCTGGGCGAGGGCTTTACGACGTCGCAGCTTGTGTCGTATGTGCGCAAGAACCGCAAGCCAACGACGGCGCGCACGGTCTATGCCTGGGAGAGCAAGCGGCGGCCGTGGGTGCCGGAGCTGAGCGGCAGCAGCAGCAGCAACCACTATGCGGCGCTGTACGGGAACGGCGGCGAAGAAGCAGCCAGCGACGGAAACCGAAACCGCATCGTGGAGGCCAAGGCCAAGGCCATTGGCCCTGGCTCGGCCATGTTGCTGCAGGGCTACATCACGCCGTCGATGACCAACAAGGAAAAGGTGGTGGCGCAGCTGATGCGCGAGTGCTGGGGCGTGGCGATCAGCGAGGTCGTCGAGTCACCCGGGCGGCTGGTGGTGGAGGTGCGCGAGATGGAGTACACGCTGCTCGAGGGCGGCGCACACACGTGGGTGCGCGACATTGCGGCGGCGTTCTCGACCGTCACAACGACCACGGCGACGGCCAGCAAGAGCAGCAGCCGCAGCACGAGCCGCGGCCAGACGCGCCAGAGCCGGCGCATCGAGCTGCATGCCGAGAAGCGGCTGCTGCGCGTCCACGCGCCCCAGTCGGTGGCGGACGCGATGCTGGCAGAGATCGACCAGGTGCTCAAGAGCGCGGCCACGAAGCGGTTCAGCCTGAGCGACGTGGCGCGGCGCGGTGCTGTCGTCTCGGAGCCGGCCCTCAAGGCGGTGGGCGCACTGACGGGCAGCTGGGTGCGCCAGGAAAAGCAGGAAATTGTAGTCAGCTGGGTCACGCCCAGAGGCGCAGCAGGCAGCCGCAAAGCCCTCGAAGACACTGGCGACGTGGTGTACCGGCTGCTGCTGCACACGTTCGGCCCGTCGGCGGTGGTGACGGCGCCCAAGGTGGAGGAGACGGCGATGCCCACACACGGCGGAAACTCGCTGTACCTCGACCACCGGCCACTGAAGCGGTCCAAGGGCCGGTTCCTGGCGTACGAAAACAACGCCGTCCACAACTCCAAGCTGGGGTGGCACGACCGCCTGGGCAAGTGGGCGCGGTGGGTCGAGCCGATGCTGCGCGCGCAGACGATGGAGGCCGAGCGGTACGCCAAGCTCAAGGTTGCACCGGGCGTGTGGTCGCTGCCATTCGACTTTACGGCGGCGAATGAAACAGGCGAAAAGGACAAAGAGGGCAAAAAATGGTACGAGACGCTTAACTGCTCAACAGTCTCTGCGTTTGGCCGCGTTCTGCACGAGCAGGACCACGATGCAAAGCTTCCCGTGTACGGAGTCGGCGGCACGGTGCCGCCAGCAGAGCCGGCAGCGCGCGTGCCCGACGTGAGACGCGTGTTTTCGGCAGTGGCGCCGCCGCTGCTGGGCATCAAGCTGGACGGTGCCGGCGAGGGCGACACGACGACTACATCAACTACGTCGACTACGTCGACTACAACCGTGCTGCGTTTCCTGCCCGGCACGACAGCCAGCACCGTCGACGCCCGCGCGCCGTCTCTCGAGGTCGTCCTGGAATCGGCTGGTGCCGAGGAGGGGCAGAGACCGGTGCTGTCCTGTCTACGCGTGGTCGCCGAGTTCAGCGTCTGCGACACGCTCTTCCCGACACAGATGGTCGATGTGCGGACGACCCAGAAGCGCTTTTTTGAGCTTCCTGCTGCAGACATCCTGGCCGGCACAGTCGCAGGCACAGACCCCGTCACAATTGCAAACGCCATGGCGCCACTCCGCACGTTCCTCGAGCAGTCTGTGCTGGAGCTGCGCAACGACAGCCACTCCATCGCCACGCCTCGCCAGCTGCACCAGCTCGGCCTGCCGCGCGCCGTGCTGGGCAGCAAAACGGGTGCAGCTGCAGGAGCAGCGTCTTCTTCTGTGTCTTCTTCTGCCAGCGACGGCGAGACGGTCTACGTCGACTACACATTTGCCGGCGCGGAAGTGCGCCGCCGTGTGGCCACTCCCTACCAGGGCTGGACGCTGGGCCTGACGAATGTACAGACGGGCCCTGGCCAGGCGCGGTGGACCGAGCTGAGCCTCGAGGCTGTACCGACCGGTGGTGCCATCGCTGCCAACAGAGCGAAAACGAGCGAGGAGGTCAAGGAGAGCTTCCGGGACACTGTCGGAAGTCTGGTGCACGGCGACGCGATCCAGTGGCAGCTGCCCATCGGCCAGGTCCTGGCCTAGAAGCCGGCCGCCGTCTCTTGCTCTTTTGTTCTCTTGTTCTCTTACCCTCTTCTCGCCCCTTCTCCTCATCGCCTCTCCTCTTTTTATTTCCTCTCTAGAGCTCTTCCCCTTCTTCCTCTTCTTCCTCTTCAACGGGGGGCTTAATGGATGCCCCTCCTTTTGTTGATTTTAACTGTATTTCCACTTCCACTTGCTTTCCCATTCTCATTTATTGATATATCTATTTATGTAAATACTACGCGGGGGGGGGACAAAAGACAAAAGCCAAAAGACAAAGACAAGGACAAAAAGGTGCGTGCCAGATAACAAGTTACGGCTTACGGCGACAGCAAACGCATGAAAGAAGCATATGGGCCGTATGCTATACGATATAGAAAGGAAAGGGCAAATTGGGCATGTATTCTGTACAATGTATTTTATGGGCTTATTGGATACTGGAGTTTTTGGTTGTGTGAACAGGGTATAGCTGCTTGGGCTTGGCAGCAGTTTTGACCATCTCATGTTTTTTTTTTAAAAAGTTACAATTTTTTTTTTTTTTTTAAAATTTTAGTTTTTGAGCTTCGTGATCTAGCTGCAGCTATATGCAGAGCCACAGCTGGCTGGCTGCATGAATGTGCGCAATGTAAATTTTTATCTGACGATCCTGATGATAGTACTGAGTTTTGTGTGTTATCTGTGACTTTTTTCTTTTCTTTCTTTCTGTTACTTTCTTCTTTTCTTTTTTTCTTTCCGCCTTTTTTTATTACCTTTTTTATTACCTTTTTATTCCATTAAATTCCATACAATATACACAAAATATTCTTCATCAAAAGAGTCATATAGCATCAACTCAAGTACCTTTGCAACACTAAATCTAGATCTGATAATACAAGCGCAGTCACAGCTAACATAACGCGGCTTGATGCAATAGCACTGAGCAGTGACGATACCAAACACTTGCTAACTAGCCAGAATCGCCGACAGCTATCAGAGCACGATTACTCCGTATATTTAGAGCATGGAACACGGAGCTGGCATGGGGCAAGGGGCAAGGCCAATACGGATTTGGCCTAGGTGCGTCGATATGACACGACTCGGGCAATCAAGGCCAAACGCAACGCATGCACGAGCGGAAGGTGCGATGGAAGACAAGCGTTAGACGGCAGGTACGATGTAGCATGCCGATACAAAGACGGCTTTCAAAAAGACAGAAAGACAGCAAAGACACCTTCCGAACAGTCAACGATCAGATCAGTTGAGACAGGCGCGCCCGGCCTAGTGAGTCACGCGGAGGCAAGAGGCGACCTTCATCTGCAACAGCCATCAACCGCCATCAACTGCATCTCTTACTGAGAAAGTACGATGCAGTGCGATGCAGTACATAGTAGACAGACAGACACCACCCATGTCAACTACCCCTCCATCCCCATTTTTCATATTTTCTGGCGTTTGCATCCAGTCTCACTCGTCTTCACTTCCTGCCCAAAACATCCACAATTGGGTGTTGATACATTGCATGCGCCGGCTTTCTGCTTGTCGTCGACATGCTGTGACGTGAAGTGGCCATTGGCGTATTAGACAATTAAATCTAGAGGTACATTTAATCCGTAATTGCTAAAATCTTTGCTGTGGGACGATTAGCGCCGGGCTACGAGAAGAGGCCCGACATCGACCGTCAAGCAGCCATCCTCCGTAGTTCGTACATAGTATGATGATAGTATATTCATAAATTTAGATAAATTATACTACATGTTAAGACCAAACAGCCGGAAAGAGAAGAGGACGAGGGAAAAAAGTACAAACGAAAAGGAAAAAGGAAAAAGGAAAAAGTAAAGAGAAAGCTCTGCGGGCGGCATGCCAACAGAGTGGGCGGCGGCCAACAAGCATGCACATCATACCTGTAGTGCTATTACGATGCAGGCAGAGATCGCTTGTGCTGCCTCGTGAATGCTGCGAGGTGTCGGCGCAGGCGTGACTGGCGATGCGTGTTGGAGCTTCATGTAGATTCCAGACAAGCTCGAACTCTCTTAGAGCTTCTCCTCTGTTCTGTAGTTGCTGTTCTGTCATCAGTCACGGGACCTGGGAACCTGGGCCCTCGCGTTCCTGCCTGTTCAGGAAAGTGGCGATCTGTATCGGCCTGGCCATCTCGAAAAACAAGCAGCTAAATGCGGCGATGCCATGGCCAAAACTCACTAATACTCACTACGAGAGACTGCTGCACACTACCCCTCGGTCGTTGCCCTTCCAATCAGGGAAGGAGGGGCATGATGCGGCGGCTTGCGCCTTCCTGCAAATACAAAACAAGTGGCAGGCCAGAATAAATTTAATACCACAGATTAATCAGTATATTCCACGCAAGGAGCACAAAAAAAATCTTTCCTCCTAGTCGCCTTTTTTTATTATACCAGTGGGGCTGGAAAGCCCTGGCAACCAACCACTCGGCCCCTCGCTCCTGCCTGGAACGAGATTTTTTTTTTGGTTCGAGGATAAAGACAGAGAAGACGGAGTGAGTGGCAGCCAAAGAAGCAAAGAAAAAAAAATTTCCCCACCTGCCCATTTGCTGGCTCCTTCTCTTCCCCTCCCTCTCGTCTCTCCCATATAAACCCCTCCACGCACTTGTTTCTTTTTCAAAGTTTTCCTCCTTTCTCTCCTTGTCGGCACACCTTGAATCAAGCATTCTGATCTGCCTGTGAGTACTGCTTCATCTATTCCTCTGCCTCATCGCAGCCCAATCACTCCGACACCATCACCATCATCTCCATCATCCTCACCATCATCGACTCCCGCGCGCGCGCGTCCTCGCTGTCCTGATAACCTCGTCGTCGCCGCCGACACTTTTTGCTGACCGCAACCTCTTCTTCAGATTCACATCGCGTTTACGCTGTAACTCAAAACAAAAACAAAACAATCTCTCACAACCGTCAAAATGGGTAAGGAGGATAAGACTCATATCAACGTCGTGGTCATCGGGTACGTACCAACATCTCCTCCTCGAACTGGCTCTGGCCCTGTCCATCTCCTGAACATCACCTGTCTCCCCAACGACAGTCCATCGATCTCGAGAACCGACATCCATACAGCCAGCCGCCAGTCTCGCAGTCTCGCAGTCTCCCAACATCCAAAAACTAACAATCCCACAGCCACGTCGACTCCGGCAAGTCCACCACCACTGGTCACCTGATCTACCAGTGCGGTGGTATCGACTCTCGTACCATCGAGAAGTTCGAGAAGGTTAGTCACACTTGTTTTCTACACGGCCCGGCATCTTTGGCACATGGAATATGCGGCAGACTGTTCTGATGGTTGTGCTGGTTTTGGTCTTTTTGGCCATCACCAGTCGTCTTCTACTGTTGTCCATTTTCACAACTCCTTCCTTTCCACCCAATTCATGGGAACTTCTCAAAGCGGCGAAAAGTTTTTTTCTTAGCGCCATCTGGCCTACCGGCCATGCTGGTGTTGGGACTGAACTTTCTTGCCTTTTGCCAGTTTCTTTCACTGCCCCTCTATTGCCTTCCCCTCCGAAACTTGAAAAAGTGGGGGTGGAGGGGCAACTACTCATTGTCTCGTCTTTACCGGCGCGTCAACTTTTGGCGGCGATTCAGTTCGAGATGGATCCACTCTGCACCCCCCCTTCCCCGTCTTACTCATCACCCATCACGATATCTCATCGCGACCCTCGCAATGTGCCATTGTGCCTCATGCCGCCTGCCTGCCTCTACAATCTCATATAAATATGACAGCTGCTAATACCCCCAACAGGAGGCTGCCGAGCTCGGCAAGGGTTCCTTCAAGTACGCCTGGGTTCTTGACAAGCTCAAGGCCGAGCGTGAGCGCGGTATCACCATCGATATCGCTCTCTGGAAGTTCGAGACCCCCAAGTACTACGTCACCGTCATTGATGCTCCCGGTCACCGTGATTTCATCAAGAACATGATTACTGGTACTTCCCAGGCCGATTGCGCTATTCTCATCATTGCCGCCGGTACTGGTGAGTTCGAGGCTGGTATCTCCAAGGATGGCCAGACTCGTGAGCACGCTCTGCTCGCCTACACCCTGGGTGTGCGGCAGCTGATTGTTGCCATCAACAAGATGGACACTGCCAAGTGGGCCCAGGCCCGTTACGAGGAGATCATCAAGGAGACCTCCAACTTCATCAAGAAGGTCGGCTACAACCCCAAGACTGTTGCCTTCGTCCCCATCTCCGGCTTCAACGGCGACAACATGCTGGCTGCCTCCACCAACTGCCCCTGGTACAAGGGCTGGGAGCGTGAGGGCAAGAACGGCAAGATTTCCGGCAAGACTCTGCTGGAGGCCATTGACGCCGTCGAGCCCCCCAAGCGCCCCACGGACAAGCCCCTGCGTCTGCCCCTCCAGGATGTCTACAAGATCGGCGGTATCGGAACTGTTCCCGTCGGCCGTATCGAGACTGGTGTCCTGAAGCCCGGCATGGTTGTCACCTTTGCCCCCGCCAACGTGACCACTGAAGTCAAGTCCGTCGAGATGCACCACGAGCAGCTTACCGAGGGTCTGCCCGGTGACAACGTCGGCTTCAACGTCAAGAACGTCTCCGTCAAGGAGATCCGTCGTGGCAACGTTGCCGGTGACTCCAAGAACGACCCCCCTGTCGGCGCTTCCACCTTCAACGCCCAGGTCATCGTCATGAACCACCCCGGCCAGGTCGGCAACGGCTACGCCCCGGTTCTGGACTGCCACACTGCCCACATTGCCTGCAAGTTCACCGAGATCCTTGAGAAGATCGACCGCCGTACCGGCAAGTCGGTTGAGAACTCCCCCAAGTTCATCAAGGCTGGTGATGCCGCCATTGTCAAGCTGACTCCCTCCAAGCCCATGTGCGTTGAGGCTTTCACTGAGTACCCCCCTCTGGGCCGTTTCGCCGTCCGTGACATGCGCCAGACCGTTGCCGTCGGTGTCATCAAGTCCGTCGACAAGTCTGTTGCCGCTGGTGGCAAGGTCACCAAGTCGGCTGCCAAGGCCGGTGGCAAGAAGTAAATTATTTCTTCTTAACCCGAAGTCTAATTTACGATGGGAATCTAGAGGAGGAAACTTCGCGCCAGTCTATGGATTTCTTCAGATGTGCCTTGGCCATGCCGGGTCTTGGGCTGGTCTGACCTGAGAAGGACTCACTGGCCTAGGAGGAAGGGCTGACGGATGCTGCCACAAAATAGTAGGATGGCACTGTTGCCCAAAGGCAGGGCCACATGTTGAAGAGGGAATTGTGTGGGCTGCTTGTCGTTGTTTCTCGTCTTTTATTTCTATATTGCCGCTCTATGGCGAGCTATTTTCCTTTGTCTCAAAAGAAATGAAAAAAGTTAAACCATAATTTCTGCCCAATTGTAAACAGTGATAAGTTGTGTACTGTAGTAGTGCTGTTGATTCTCGAGACCGGATGTGATACTGCTAGTATACCGTAGGGTGTGTTCATCACGTGATGAGATATCGATAGACATTGCTCATTGCGCCGACGATACGAGCCGGGTGGTATGAGCTTGCCGTACTCTGTAAGCACCAGGCTCGGATGTCGGGGTCTGGCCGGTTTTACTATGCATTATAAACCCACCCAAATTTAATCTATACCGACTAATCACCCGCCGTCCAAAATGAGCAGCTCGGTGCCGATGCCAAAGGCAAAGCCAATGCCAATGCCAATGCCAATGCATGCCGCGCGGTCTGCTGTCTGCCCCCGAAGCCGTACAGAAGCGATGGCATTCGGGCGTCGGGGTTTCCTACTCCACGATCCAGTCCGAATCCGAGGTACCATTGTACAGGGCAGAGTCTACTATGTATTGTGGGTGTACAATGGCTGGCATTGCACTGGCGGTCGGCAAGGCTGTCCAGGCAGGCTGGCTGTTTCCCACGGGTTTTTACCTGTGCAGTGCGAACCAAGAGGAGAACACAGTGGTGCGATGCTGTTAAAATGATAATACGCGAGTGCTGCCATGTGCTGACTCGGGGCCAAGACCCAAGCAAGACAAACAAGACGCTGATGTCGCTTGCAATCCTCAGTTTAGGGTGCACACACGCCCTCTTGACGGCCAATTGAATGCATACACCGTATAATAGTAAAAGATCTAGAGTATCTACTCGCATGAGATCTGCATATGGCCCTTTTTTGTTTTCCGTTTTGATTTGTTTTTCGTTTACCGTTTCTACTACCGTTTCCTGTAATTGTGAGACGCATTATTCGTATACCGTATTACATCGTATACCGTATACCGTATGGTCGTATCCGAAAGGTGCAGGGTATTTCTACTGTATTTCTCCTGTATTTCTACTGCAGAGATAGAGCACATACATAAGTAAGTCCTCTAAACTGCCAAGACTCGACTGCAATACACAGCCATGTGGCCAAGTTGCCAGCCTGGTCTGTAGAGTACTCCTCTCTGCTTGAGAGAGTACTCCTCTCTGCTTGAGGTTGGGTGAAACAGCTTCAACATCGACCTGCCTTGTGCGTAATATGCCATCCTTATTAATGAAGTGTTATGATCCCCAGACCAGCCACGACAACCTACGGTTACGAGTACGAATAAGATATAAAGGGTCACGCTCCCCTGCAGTTTTTGCATTTTGCATTTTGAATTTTGCGTCGATTCTTGAATCCTTGATTGGCATTCTGGGGAGAGCCGTGGTTTTACTCTGTAGTGGATGCCATAGTAGCATCTGGTAGGGCAAAGAAGAGCTTCGATAGTGTGTATATTACTGAGCAGGAGAAATGAAAACCAATACATACATAGTAAGAGACGACAATAGGCTCACCCCACCCGGGAAACGGGAAACTAGACAAACCCGAAAGGCTGGGTCAAGCATTACTCAGTACATTGTAGGCCAGGAGGCGCAGGCATTAGCTACAATGTAATAATTAGAGAGCTCTGCAAATGATTCATAGTGAGTGATCAAAGAGATCAGGAGAGATCAGGAGAGATCAGAGAGATTAGAGAGAGATCAAATAAGAGACTGCTGAAACGGAGGGTCTGCAAAACGGTGCGGCCTTGTTGCTGATGGCTGGTGGGCTCGGACACTTTTGCCATGTTATTACGGAGCATGAATGCGACGGAGACATTTTGTCTGTTGAGAATGCGTGCACTGCTTATTATTGCTCTGTATTCGTAAACAGCGTCTACTGGCCAGGTCCATTACCATACAGAGGACAGCTGATATCTCTCCGTAATGAGATATTTACCACAGCACTAATAATAATCGACGGCAAGGTGTGATATGAAGGACATAAAGGGCAGCACATAGTTCCAACCCGAGATTGGCACGCGGGGTGAAGCCGGGGTGACAGATGATGCTTCCAATGCTGGTGCCCAGAATGCCAGACACTGCAGTCTTGTGTACTTTGGTGTTGATGTGCTCTGGCCCCCATGTCTAGGACAATAGAGCAGAGTTCGACCGTTTCCGGCGGACGACGGAGCCAGGTGAGCCACGCACAAACGGAAGCAAACATAGTCTCCGAGCCCGTGTGGCCTGACCCTAACAGTAGCATTAGGTTTCAGTATAAGGTCTGAAGTAAAACTATAAACGCCCACTAGCAAAACGGAGCGAGCTGCAGCACATGGTCGTAAGACATGCGAAGGCCAAGTGCATAGCTATGATACAAAGAGAGGGCAATAGTAGGCTCTCAAAACGGCAGTGTTGTGCGAAGACGTGCAGGGCGAGTGCATGCGAGCGAGTGCATGAGGCCATGCGAGGAGGCACGCGCCAGAGTTGGCGCCAGGGTCGAAGGGGAAATATGCTTACTACTTTGCGACTTACAGCATATATTTACATATATTTTACATATACGTTATATCAGGCTATGTGCTAATTCTCCGACGAGCGAGTTGTGCGGGTGTTTACAGTGCATGAAAGCGAAAGCGAAGAGCGAGAATCGATAGTTGAAGATTGAAGGGGGAACAACCGACAAACGAAGAACGAAGGCAGCAATAGTAGCATTGGGGTAGGTAGGCTGGAGAGGGAATCGTTCGACTGTCATGAACTCGATATCGAGATTGAAGATGAACATAATATGGCAAAGACAAGGGTGGCTGAGGGGTAGTGAATAATGCAAGGCTAAACTAGAGGAGAATAGACAGAAAGGGAGAAGAAGAAAAAGAAAACGAAAACGAAAAGAACATATTAAAAAAAAGAAAGAAAAAAGAAACACAACGTGGCACCAGCAGACGGTGACAAGTGACAGGAAGGAGAGCAGAAAGACAGAGACCGAAACGGAGAGGAAATATCCATCCGCAATGTACAAAGCGAGTACGATGTATGTCTTGTCTGAACCACTGCTCACCGTCTTTGCAGGCTTACAAGACATACACAGTGGCTACAGCAGCATCATCTCACGAGCTCTGTAATATCTATCAAAATCGGCTTCCGCTTGGGCCTGCTTACAACCGCTAGACACGCTGGCCTTGCTGCCGCAGCATCTCACATCTTACAGCGTCTGACCTGTGCCGTCATCCAGCAGCGTCTGCGTGCATCTTGCTTGGACCAACTCCAGACTTTTCTTTTCTTTTTTGATTACTTTTCTTTTTCTCCATTCCCGTGTGCTCTATTATGCTCTATGCTCTATGCTCTTATTCGAGTTCCTGTGCTCTTATCAATCGGCGCAACTTTGCAGCGAATGACGGCGTGAGCATACGTTGTAGAGTAGGGAAAATACCAAGGGAAAAGAAAAGAAGAGAGATAAAAGAAGATAAAAGGAGAAAATACTATGTAGATTGATGACAAAAGACGCCGAAGCCGTACGGAGAAAAGCATCGATTTGTAACGCGGAGTAAGGAATTAAGAATCAAATGTGTGAAATCGGGCACTCGTTGCAGCAGCGGTTTGTAATACGGTGGATAGCGCAGAGTCTTTTCTTCTTCGTGTTCTTTTTCTTCTTTCTTCTTCTTTTGTCTCCGGCAACGACAGCCTTAACTCCGCCTTTTTTTTTTGTAGTAGTAGTAGTAGTAGTAAGTGGTAGTAGTACCGACCGAAAACTAACTGTTATAATCGGACGACTTTGAAACAGAAACAGAAAACGGTATGCTTGTAGTAGGAAATAGAAAAAAAAAAGAAGCGTGAAGTGAAATGAATGCCATGTAGAAAATGAATGGAAAAAAAAAGAAAAAGAGAATGAAAAAAAAAGGGAAAAGCCCGTCATCAATGACCGCAAGCTCGTTCCGATCAAAGCTTGTCGCAGATTCAGGCTGGATCCGATCAAGAGATACTCAATGTATTTATTCATCGCCGAACAGCCAACGTTGAAGGAAATAAAGGATCAGTTAATCAAAACAAGGACCTATTGTCCGATAACTCGCTTTCTCTATATTACTGCATGCCTAATCGAACGCGTTACCCCTAATATCAAAAAAGGTCGGTGGCGCCCTTTTTCAACATCCTTTTTCGCATTCTCGTTCCTCGTTCCGTCTCCCAACTCCGTCTGAGAGAGTGCTATCTCTGTACTATGTACTCAGTACAATACTCTGTCTGTATGAAGATTCCCCGACCAAGGCCAGGCCAATCGACTTAGTAGCCGCCCAGACTGCCCAGCCTTGGTGACCAATGCCACCTGACGTCCAGATTCGGGGTACATGCGTACTATGTATGTTGGCATCCATCACCCAACACTGCCTCTTTCATCTGCTCTGCAGTGTCCAGTTCTAGACTCAACGCAAATAATAAAACTCTTGGAATCTCTATTTTGATATCTGATAGTGTACAGTTGGCAGACAGTTGACATGCGCTCGTTGTGGTCATCGCAAACACCTCGCAAATATATGCCCCATGAAGTGCTCAAAAGAAGAGGAAGAATAGAAAGAAGAAGAATAAAAAACAATCAACGTTTTATAAAATAGACAAAAAAAATCAATGCTAACCCTCGTAACGCCTCTAAACCCCCGACACCAAAAACCCCGTCATAATAAATAGAATAGCAAACAAGAAGCGCACTATGGCATCATGCGCTCGTCGAAGCTGCCGTCGAATATCATAGGGTCGGCGCTGCCAAGCATGGCGTCCGTGTTCATCATGTCGGGCTTCATGGCATAGTCAAACATGTTCTGCGCCAGCATGTCGACCGAGAAGAAGGCGGGGTTCGGACTGGGGTTGGACGTGGTGGTGACGGCCATGGCCATTGTGGAAGCCGCCAGGTTCGCCACGGGGCTGTTGTACGGCGGCTGGTGCTGGTGCTGCTGGTGCTGGTGTTGCTGCTGGTGTTGCTGTTGCTGCTGCTGCTGGGCTTGCCGGATGTAGTGCTGGGCTGTGTCGCTCCGCAAGATATTGGCAAGTCGCTGCTGGCGCGCCTGCTCCGCGAGGATCTGCTGGGGCGTCTGCGGCTGCGTCTGCTGCTGCTGGCGGCGCCGGATGACGTCTGGGCGGACGCCAATGTGTTCCATGCCGCACAGGCTGTCCATGTCCAGGTTGTCCATGTCCAGGTTGTCCAGGTTGTCCAGCCCGTCCAGCCCGCCCAGGACGTTCATGCCGGACGCGAGGCCCATGCCGGCGGGCTGGGCCATCCAGTTGTTGAGTGTTGACGAGGCCATGGTCGGCGACGAGATGGTCGGCATGGTGATGCCGTCGGCCTGGCTGGTGCCCGTCGTCGCAGTGGCGGCCGACTCAAAGTCGTTGAACGTCAGGCTCCGCGGCGACATGGTGCCGGCGCTCTGCACGCTGCTGGAGGTGCGGTTGCCGCGGCCAAACATGTTTTTGCGGTGGTCTTCGAGGTCCGAGAGATTGTCCATGTCCTCGAGCGAGCTGGCGCTGGCGGCGTCGAACGCAGCCATCGAGTTGGACAGCGAGATGGACAGCGAGGGGGCGGCGGTCGGGGCCGAGGCCGACAAGAGAGCGGCCGGCGGCGCCTTGGCCGACGACAGACGTTTCCGGGCATTCGGTGTCTGTTGTTTGTGCTGCTGTGGTGTGGGCTCTTCCGTCTTGATTCCGGCAGAGGGCTGCTCCGGGTTGGCTGCCTGTTCGGCCTCGCGCTGCTTGTGAAAGTCGTTGAGCTGGGCCTGGAGGTCGCCGAGGTCCTTGTCGCTTTCCGGGAAGATGGCGGAGCCAAAGGGCAGGTCGGGGTCGTTGTTGGGGCGAATGCAGCCGAGCTTGGAGGCGATGCTGTGGATGACGGGCTGGCCGCGCTCGTTGAGCTCGGGCTCGCCGAGCGTCCACGGCTGGCCGGCCTGGACCATGGCGTAGAGCTTGTGGATGGTGGCGACGAGCGCAACCTGGGTGTTTTCCAGGACCTCTGCGTAGCCCTTGGGGATCTGCTTGTACTCGGTCTTCTTGCGCGTGCCGGCCGTGCAGACGAGCCCGTCGTCTTTGCAGCGTTTGCACGGGAACTCGCCGTCGCACTTTGTCTTCTTCATGCGGCAGCGCTCGCAGGCCTTCCATACCCGTTTTGGCCGGCCGTCGTTGTCGTGGCTGTGGCTGCCCGGCGAGTGAGCGGACGTTGACGACGCAGTCGTGTGCGTAGTATGTGATGCATGCGTGTTGTTGGAGTGTGCAGAGTGGTGTGAATTTACAGACGCGTTGGAGCCGGCGCGTTTTGTTGCCCGGTGGCTGTTGTGGTGGTGCTGGCTGGTAGTCCCGGACTTGAGGATGCCCGTGGTGTTGTTGCCGCTGCCATTGCCGCTCTTGGCTGCACGTGCGGCGGCCGTGGCTGCAGAATGCGAAGGCGGCGAAATTAATGTAGTTGTAGTAGCAGTTGTTGTTGTTGCTGTTGTCGACGACGATAACGGCCGAGGGGCAGCCAGGACGACAGTCTGGCCACGGCCAGCTTCAGAGACCAGCTGTGGCGCTGTGTCCATTGTTGGGTTCTATATCAACACAAAAAATAAACCAGGATATAATTATATTGTTGAGATTCAGAGACTACAAGCCAACAGACGTGTAGTTACGGGTCCTCATGAGAACAGGAGAGTTGTATAAGTATAGAGTATGATAGTGTCGATGAGAGAGCAGAGGTGGTGATGTATAAGGTGAAGAGTATAAAAGGCCAGACGAGGTGTGTGAGCTATCAAGGTATCGGCAAGGCCAGCAGGAAGGAAGCAGAAATATAAAAGATGAGAAGCATTATTTGGGAAGGAGAGAAGGAGAGGGGGCGCGAGAGAGTCTCGGACAAGAGGTGGGAGGTGGAAGCAATATAAAGAAAGGCACAGTGAGCATTACATAGCACTGCGAAGAACACTCGTACACATGTTTATTCTAGTTTATGGTGTGGTGTATGGGGTAGGCATTTTGTATTGGGTATTAGGTACTGGGTATTAGGCATTAGGCATTAGTAAAAGACCAATAAGACAGCAGCCAGACATAAAATCATGGAATAAAGAAGCGAAATAAAGTAAAATAAAAACCGAAAAATTAAACAAATAAGAAGGACCGTGAAAACGGAGCGAAGAGCGAGCAAAACGTACATAAGATACATAGTAGCGATCGATCACTACTAGTCCACTACCATGTCATAGTATGTGGTTAGGGTAAGACGAGACGTAACGGTGGAAATACGGAGTTGGGAGAGTACATACAACTTAGTCGTAGTGTAAGCAACAGCAAAAGAAAACAGACCAGGGCGTCCATCCATCTACGTTTTACACCCCCCCCCCCCCTTCACCCTCCACTGCTTCTAGCGTGTACATCGCACCGTTTCTGGGCTCTGGAGCCCTATCTATATTGTATGTACATATCAGAAGAAGCATACCCAGAGTAAGACTGACTTGTGCTGATAATGGCTGCGTTGTACATGGTATGGGGAGGCTGGGTGGGCAATGCATCAAGCAGTCAAGCACAGGTTGAAGCAGTTGATTTGAGATTGTCGAGGGTGATTAATCTGTAGACTGGTGGCAGACTGATGGCAGACTGGTGACAGAGGAGAGATGTGAATGAAAGAGGCAGGTATTTGCGAGAGCGGGTGTAAGCATCGTGTGGCTGTGAGGCCGAGGACAAGACTACAATGCAGAGACTAAGATGCAGACTCTAGAGGCAGACTAAGAGAGCAGACAAGAGACAGATACTAAGAGACTGGGCGGCACCCTGCCCATGCATGTGCCGTATGCCGTGCCGATGTTGTCACAATGACAGGAGCGTATCTGCCAATCACTGATGCTACGCACATCATGAACTTGATAGTGCCTCGACCTCTATGAGCTTACTGTGTATTATATCTTACTATGTATGGACTTACTTGGTATGCTTCGGCGGGTTTATTATGGAAACCCGCACACAGGCAATCGGGGAGAGGGACAGGCTGTCGGGGAGAGGGCGAGGCAGTCAGGGAATGGCGAGTGCCGAGCGAAGAAAAGAAGATATGGAGTAATTGCAAAATAATAAAGTAGACGACCCAGAGATGAAGTGGGAAATACATAGTAGAGAAATAGAAAAAGAAAGAAGAAATAATACAAAATAATACAAAACAATACAAAAATAATAGAAAGAAAAGAAGAAAAAAGAAGGGCAATATGGGGACGGAGACTTGACATGCCCGGCGAGACTCAGGGGACACAACACCTAGGGGTGACCAACAACAGGGACAGGTCGGGCATGGTCCAGGAGACTTTCAGGAGACTTCAGGAGACCTTGGAGACGTCCAGACGTTGGGAGACATTGGGAGATTCCAGGAGCACCCAGGGGAGTTCAGGGGATTTCAGGAGATTCAGGGCGCTGCTGGGATGTCTTGAGGGCACACTTGGGCAGCCGTTGGGACATATCGGTCGGCATCAGTTTAATGTCCGAAACGCGAACGGGAAGGGCGTGGTCTGCACTCTGCTTTTCATCGTTCAGAGTTGATCTGACCTGGTATTCGGAGTGATTTTGAATTGTCTGCTCTATATTCCAAAATACAATACGGCGTAACCCAATTGACTGAATATCTCTGTATTAAGCGAGCGAGGAATAACTTTATCAGAAACCGCGCAAGAAATATAGAGCAAAAGGATAGCCCGAATGCATAATTCCATACTCTCGTCTCACAGCATGCTAAGATACGTCAAGGACTCTCACGTACAGTAGTAACTGCTCCATGCAGCTCGTGAGACGAACGTGGAAGTGCAACCCTGCTCAGTGATCACAATGCCAGCCACGGCCACCAGGGAGGAGGTTGAACGAATTACAGACTTTAGAAGAAAGCGAGAACAGAAAGCGAAAAAGGGAATAAAGAAAAAGAAACTAGGTGGGCATACCAGGGTATATCGAAACAGCATTGAACAATGAAAAGCGAGAAGCGAGAAGCGAAAAGACAAACATTGCTATGTATGTAGATACAAGACATGGGACGACACCGAATTTATACCATCGTATTTACACTCCTACATGTCGATGTACTCTGTACACATCGAGATCGGGCTTTCTTAACTCTCTCCCTTGCAAAGGTTTCTTTATCCGAGTCTCTGCCAACGCCACCAACTGCTGCAAAAATACCAGAGGTCAACAGCCAATGCGGTTTTCTATTAGATATCTGGATGTAGATCGCAGGCCAAAGGTCGGTGAACAAGGTCGCAGTTTGGTCTGCAGCAAGTACCTGATGATTAAATATACTCCATACAAACCACTCGAGTCTCTATGAGGCGCCCTATAGAAACAAGATTAGAGGCATGATGAGGATGACGGGAGATAATCGTAGAGTATGGCATGATAGCTCGTTATCGTTTAACGGGTTGCTTCCTGCTTGGCGATGTCGAAAAAGAGCATGTACTATTTACTATTTATTACACGACGAAGCACGATGCAGAGATGGACGGGTAAAGAGAAGAATAGAGAAGAATAGAGACACGCAAACCATTGTATACTAAATCTTGGACAATACGGGGGAAACTCAAAAACGCAGGCAAAGAAGCTCAGGATGAAACCTGGAGAAGCCCTCTGCGGAACCAAGCCGAAGCCAAGCTGGAATGGCTCCGGCTGACTTGTCGACGAGACATAGGAGCAATGGTTACACCGATAGCTGGTGAGCACAATAAGTCAAGAGCATTACTGAGTCGAGTTGACTAAGTCCGAACTAAAATTAAAAGAAAAAGAAAAAGAAAAAGAGTGATGGCGCCAGCAGATAAGATGCACTCTGGACCATCTTATTTCTTACTGCATGTTTGTTGACACGTCTACCTACAGAGTATTCAAAATGGATAGCCTTGCACGCAGTCAGTACCCTTACCCTTGGATAGGGGGCTCGTCAGGTCGCGATACGCTCGGTCTGCCAGTCTCGCTTTTTTCTCGTCAGTTTCTCGCATCTAGTGCTGGCCGTTATGGCAGATCCGATGTATTGTGTATGTATGATCGGAGAGCCAAGAAACAAAACGGTGATGGATTGGCTGCTGCCCCTTTTCTTTCTTTTTCTTTTTCCTTTTCTTCTTCTTTGTACATCCTTTTCTTTTTCTTTCTTTCATCTTTACGATGCATTTTCTACTATCATCCCACAATCCTACGTGCCTTTTCAATTAAAGATGTTCTAGAAGAATAGGCATGTATCATGCTGATGCAACAGGAATACGTAAATGCGAAGGCATCCCAAATATAGCACACTCAATTTCAATCTAGGCATCAGCATTGTGTGCTCCAGGTATCCTGTCTGCAATGTCCGAACTGCCTCGCAGCAGAGACCGACCGTGCCCAGAGACCGATTCGATGCGAGACAGGCGTGTTCGTTTTCGGTCGGACTCTCCAAGATGCATACAGCACATAGGATGCTGATCCGTCTCGATTGTCTCAGTTTCGCTGAGCTTATTCGACGCTCTTTTACTCAGTCCGTCCTACTACTATGTACATATTTCTCTCATCCCTCGCCCAGTCTCCTTTTTGTCACGTACTCGGCGGCCGGTCTGTCTCTACCCCATACTCGGAATTGAAAGATCCGCACCACATTGAAGACACCCAGTTGTCTTGACGCTTCTTCAATGCGTAGTGAGCAGCGAGTCGTCTGGTTAAACCAACACATAATACACAGCAAATGCATCCGACAGAGTCATACATAATACACCGCATATAAGCAGAGGGCACCTGACCTCGGAGTTTCCATTGTCCATGGAGATAGCTGGATGGAGTGTTCCTCGGCGCCGGGATTTGGGAATACAAGAGCTGCCCCAATCCCGTTTTTCACTTGTCCCCGAGCTTTGCGTTGGTTGAGGCAAAGTACTGCTACTGGGTAGCGTAAGGACACCTGCACTCGGGTATTCACCTCCCATGCCGCTTCTTCCTTTGTTTACTACCCCGAAAATTACCCAACATTGGGAAATAAGGTTGCCAAGCGATCGAGCACGGTAATCATCGTGTGCGTGCAAGGATGTCTGTCTGTGATTTTTGTATTGGGCAGTGGGATAGGAGTAGTCACACGTAATATTTAGCTTTTCAAGATTAAATCATAGACTGGAGCCAACTTGAGATAAAACCGACAATGTGACAGAGGGAAGAAAAAAGGAAAAAAGGCAAAAAGGAAGAAAAAACTAGTAAGGGAAAAGGACAATATAAGAGTTTACTAACAGCGGGCCGTGAAAACTCGCAAGACCCTGAATATGCCTCGGCAGGTGGAGGAGCAAGGAAATAAGAACGGACGAAGAACAAGAAGAAAAGAAAGAGAAGTACGGTAAAAAAAAGAATAAAATAAAATATAAGAGAGCGGAGATTCATGCACCGTCATCGAGATCGCACTCGGGCAGAGCTCGATGCATACTACAGAGCAAAACCAATATCCTCTATACACATATAAAGCGCGAGAGAACTCGACGTCATCGCTACATCAACGGGTATTTATTAACACGTTAATCCGGAGCATTCCGTCAATATGCTCTTCTCACCTTGGCGCCGGGTTTCGCTGCGTGTTGGCAATGTTGCGAACCGGGCTGCACAGATTATCATTATCCGGAATCAATGCCAAGTAGTTTGCAGTTTGTCTTGTCTTGAGTCGGAGTGCACAGAGTAAACGTACGTTGCAGACAAAAGACTCTATCAGGCTCATTTTAACACTCCCACCCTGGACGAGGCTGCCCTCGCCCTCGAGCCTTCGAGCCCACCTCGCCTCGCTCTTTGCCAGATACCGAGGGATCAATATCCATCTGATATAGCCTGCACTATCCCGTCAACTCTGACACCGCATATAATAACTCTGCTGGGCTGTTTAATTGCTGTCGCTTCGTCCCGAGACTCGCCCTCTCGGCATCACAACAGTCGATGCTCTACCCTGCACATCAGCACGCGGTACTCGACCACCCTCCTTCTGTGTTCCTACTCTGTTTATGGAAAATTTTAAATAGCATGTATAGACACGTCCCGCTCGCCCTCGTTCCTTTCGGGTTTCTCTTGCATGGTACGACGCGTCGTCTGGTGCACACCATGTGCTGCAATCTACACATGTGTACCTGCGGTCATGGCCTCGGAGAGAGGTTACTGTTTATGCACACAGAGTACTTGTAGGATTCTAGAACAATATGCATAGCAGAGTACCGAGCAACCACCGGAGTAGTTACCATAGTCACGTTACTTTTATCTTTTATCCAGGCAATTCTTTGGTCATCCTGTCGCAATCGCCATCCTGCGGTGACGCTGTGCCTGGCTGCAACCCGGCGATCGATGCTAGTGGCTTGTCACAGTCGGGTGAATCAAGAATCAAGAATCAAGAAAATCAGAAGAGGAAATCGGACACATGAGGATAAGATGAATCGATAAAACAACAAAAATATAAACGACAATAATATAAACAAAGCCCATGACAAGTCTAGAGAATAAACCGCAAGAATGACGCTTGCAAATTTCCAACGCCGACAGCATTAATAACAGCCGTAGAATAAGAGCCAAATAAAAAGGCTTATTCCGCCTTCCGCGGACTAAACGAAGGGTGCGAATGCCGAAGCCGCGAATGACCGTTTGCTCTTTTCTTGACTCTGTCCTTTGTACGGGGAATAACTAGCGCCGCTGTTTTTTTTATTGATTTGACTTTTATTTGATAGTTCGGACATACAACATCGCTCTGCTTGCTTTGCTTTACCTTGTTCTGTTCTGGCTAGATTTGATAAATCCGTGTGTATTGCAAGCAACGTCTACCATGTGGTGTCTGGCCTCGACCGTCTGACGGACCTCTTAGATAACAGAAAAAAAAAGACAAACTGGAGACAATCACCACACACACAGCAATAAGGGTTCACGGCTGTACGGCTCTACGATTTACATCCTAGTAGAAATACACACAGGGCTGTGATTACCAATATGGAAAACAGGACACCCTCGGGAATGCCAAAGCGATCTCGAGGACTGAAGACTCGCTGCTACATGCACGCCTCCTTATAGAGTACCTTTTAAATCCATGACGGTGCCGGAGACTACAGAGTACGCATGTCATCCATGCTGTATGCTCCGTTTCCCGACTGTCAAAAACAAGGCGAGCATAGCAGTCGGGAATGGGAGGCTACTCTGCAATAGTATCTGTAGACTATTTACTGCGCGGTTGATGTCCGTTTAACACCGACTTTCGGACGGGGTCCGGAGCCTTCAAAACTGCGAACTCCAGGTGTAATTTAGGGACACGTAGGGACATTTACGGATATCTAGGAACATTTAGGGACACCAGGGGACATTAGGGGGTAGCACTTGACCAGATCACAGATCTAACTGACTTGGAAGATCATGCGCTGTTCGTATCTCCTTTTTCCAACGGCCAAGCGCCGCAATGCGAATGCTGAATAATTCGGAGCACGAAATTGAAATTAAGAATAAGAATAAGAGTCAATAATGAGTGCAGCCAATGCAGAGGCCGTGTGACCATGTTTGTCCGTGACGGCGGACGATGGGGGCCAAGTAGAAATATGATTTCGAGAAGAAGGGAACGTATCTTACATGGTAGAAGGAAATCAAAAAGGAAACCCAATGAACCCTGGGACAAGCAACTTAAGTGTCCGACACCGTATTACTGCATGCAACATGGCAGATTGATAATTGATGATCGAGATGCCATTCCATCGACCAACCCAAGAAGAGAGAGCATCTTGGCGGCTGGTCGTTTGGCTTGTGATTCATGAGTCTGCAGTGATGTATTTATACACTTCTTTTTGTATATTTATGTTTGTACATTTGCCTGCGATCCTTCTGCTGCACGATGCGTATGCCGAACAAGACGTGACAAGAGCAAGGAGTATAATAATGGGATGGCCTTTATCTACAGCACACAGAAGACACCAGCGCCAAGTGGCCGCAGGCAGATACTGAATACGCCGAGCGCTGATAGTGAATTGAATAGTGAAGATTGAAAAATAAAATAAAAAACACAAAGAGACGACCCCGAAAATAACGCAAAGGAACAGGCATGCAATAATCCAAGATGGCTGCTTGAGCATGACCTCGTACGAGGCTGCCATTGACAATGGTGAGAGGGGGAGGTCATTCGAGAACAAAACGAAAGAAGAAACGAAAAAAAAAACCAATAAAAAACTAGACAATTACCGAGTATTGAAACCAAGGGCACAGCACTAAACGTACATAGTCGCGCAGAGAGCACGGGATGCAAAAAGGGGAGACGAATAAGAAAACGACTGTACCGTACAAGCCCCCTCCATCTTGGACGAGCATCGGGTCCCGTCGACGGCCCCGGACCCCGTTGCGATTCTCTCGAGATGTTGAGATATTACTCTGCATGATGTCGAGGTGTTGAGATGTTGAGATATTTGCAGCCATGTCAGCTGGTACTATTGAGGCACTAGACGCATATTGTTTTGTCCAGGACGTTAAGATTCGTCAACAGTTGCTAGCTCTGATTTATAACGGCTTTTTCAGCGTCTCGATTTCGTCGCCTCGCTGGTGGAGAGGGCGTCTGTTGGATGTACGGATATAGCCTGCGTCTAGTGCAGCTTGAAAGGCGCCGGCATTGACGTGGGTACATGCTGTTGTGCTGGAAAGCAAGCGTGACTCTGTTGGTCGTTTGATCTTGGTTTGGTATTTGTTTGTTTTACGTGTCGTTGGTCTTTTTTCTCATCTTTTTTCTTGATCGAGATATCATGACCGATATCGCAGCTGGTCCTGTGATACCAGCATCGGGAGAAGAGCACACTGGCATGCTTGGTCTCGCATCGACAGCAACATCTGGATGAACAGTTGCGTTTAGAAGAACATGTAGATATAAAGTTGATATAAAGTTGATATAATCAAAAGTAGTGATGGACGGCATGAATATCCTAGACACAAACACATGGAACACATATAACACATAGACACATGCAGCATATAAACAAACACAAACACAAACACAAACAAACTCCCTATGCCAATAGACTCGCCTCCCACCCCGCCTAGCAGTCTCCCACAATGCCGCGCTTCGCATCCTTGGCGTGCAGTCCCGACAGGCCCGCCTCGGGCTCCGTGTGCGGTGGCCGCCCGCCCAGCACGTCCACGACCTCCTTCATGTCGAACCAGTACGACGACCGCTGCCGCCGGTTCGGCCAGTCCGTCTCCGACTCCTCCAGCACCTCGATCGGCGAGAACACAACGCTCGCGCCCTTGATGCCGATCACCGTCGCACTCATCGGGTCCTTCTTCACACGGTTGTGCGCGTTGCGCCCAAACTCCTCCAGGTGCTGGATGCACTTGATCGCCAGACGCACCGCCCGGCACCGGTCCATCGGCGACGGCACGCCGCCCTGCTGCACGTGCCCGGGGATGCTGTCGCGCGCCTCGAAGCGGTTGTGCGCCTCCTCGCGGATGATGTCCGCAATCAGCTTCGCGCTGTACACGCGGCTCGCCTTCTCGTTGACCAGGATCAGGCGGCCCGCCCGCGACTGCCCCTTGTCGTGCGCAAACACCTCCTTGAGGTGCCGCACATCCTGCGTCAGCATCTCCAGGCTGATGCCCTCCTCCGGCGTGTACACCGCACTGGCGCCCACGCCCAGGCCCGCCAGCGTCGCAATGTAGCCGCACTTGCCGCCCTGCGTCTCAATCACAAACACGCGCCGCCGTGTCGCCGACGCGGACTGCTTGATCTTGTCGCAGTAGCTCACAAGCTCGTTCAGGCACGTGTCCGAGCCCAGCGAGTACTCCGTGCCCGGCACGTTGTTCGAGATCGTCGCCGGCAGCAGCGTGATCGGGATGCACAGCGACGGGTACTGGTCGCGCGCCTTGCGCAGCTGCGTCACCGCGTGGAATGCCTCGAAGCCACCAATCAAGAACAGGCCGTCGAACCGGTACTCCTCAATCAGGTTCGCAATCGTCTCCATGCCCGACTCCACAGGCAACTCGCGGTTCGTGCCAATCTCGGAGCCGCCCTTGCTGGCCCAGCCGTCCACCTCGAGCCAGTCAAACGGCTTGACCGCGCCGTCCGCGTGGTGCCGCGAAAAGCCCGCAAACCCGTTGTGGATCGCAACCGGCTCGTGGCCGCGCGAGATGCAGTAGGCAACACCGGCGCGGATGGCGGCGTTCATACCACCAGCAGGCGCGCCCACATTGATAAAGCCGATCTTCATCTTCTTCTCTTCCGGCAGAATCGTGTCCCGGTCCAGCAGCACCGTCGTCGTCATCAGGTACGACTGGTACTGGTCCGAAAACTCCGTGTCGCGCAGGCCCATGGCGCGGTCAAAGTCGTGCGCGTCGATCGCCTTGGCCACAGACTTGGTCGCCTGCACCGCTTCCATCAGCGGCTTCCGAACAATCTTGTTCTCCGTGATGGCGATGAAGCAGGTCTCGGACTCGGGCGTCGCCTCCAGTACCGCGCGCACAGCCTCTACGCCCTGCAGCGTCGATAGCATGCGGTCGTACGCAACCGCAGTACCGCCGCGCTGCACGTGGCCGAGCGTCGTGATGCGCGTGTCCAGCGCAAGCCCGTTCTTGTCCGCCAGCAGCTCGTGGATCATCTCGGGCGAGATCTTGTTGCCGTAGCGGTCGTGTGCGCCCTCGGCCACAATCACAATCGTCTTTCTCTTGCCAATCTTGCGGTGCTTCTGGATAATCTCGCACATCTCCTCGCGCCAGTTGTCCTCGCGCGGCTTCTCGGGAATAAACACAAAGTCGGCGCCTGTCGCCACACCCGCCATCAGTGCCAGCCAGCCACAGTGGCGGCCCATGACCTCGATCACAAAGGCGCGCGAGTGCGACGAAGCAGTGGCCTCGATGTAGTCGACCATCTCGCAGATGCGCGCGAGGGCAGAGTAGCAGCCAATGGTGGCGTCGGTGCCCGACAGGTCGTTGTCGATCGAGCCGACAAGACCGACAATGTTGAGGTGCTGGTAAGGCGCGATCTGCGCGCGCGTGAGCTGGCTTGTCTTGACGAGCTCCTCCAGCAGCGACGGCCACTCGGCACGGAAACGGTCGGCGCCCGTCAGAGAGCCGTCACCGCCGCAGATAATGAGGGCGTCAATGCCGTTGAGGATCATGTTCTTGGCCGCCGTCAGACGGCCAGGGCGCTCGTAGAACTCCATGCAGCGCGCAGTGCCGATCAGCGTGCCGCCCTCGGACAGCCAGCCGCGCACATCGTGCCATTCCATCTTGCGGATGTACTCGCCGCCGCGCACAAGGCCCTCGTAGCCCTCGTAGACACAGAACGCGTCACAGCCAAGGTGGATGGCCATGCGCACACAGGCACGCACCACGCCGTTCATGCCGGGCGAGTCGCCTCCAGACGTCATGATCGCAATCTTCTTCTTGCGGGCAACCGTGCTGTCCGTGGACGCAGCCGGGGCGCCCGGGGCAGGCAATGCCGCAGCTCCGACGGGGGTCTGCATGCTAGCCATGATCCTGGTAAAACGGCCTAGGCGCAGGAGGGGTGAAAAGAGACCACGGAAGACGGACGCAAAGAGGTTGGAGAGGTTCGAAAAGGGCCGCAGAGGCGAAGTAGGGTTGTTGTTTTTGTTGCTGTTGCTGTTGACGTTGGCAATGTCAAAGATATTGTCGGGTTCGTTGATGCTGTTGGCGGAGAGGGAAAACGGCCGCCAACGGATTAGACGTTCAAACATACGCACGCGTAAGGGAGGTTGCTTGGGGGGAAGGTGCAAAGGAGACGGCGCACCGAAAATGGAAGGGACCTATAAGCGAACAAAACGAGCAAAAAGAACTAAAAAAAGACCAGCAAGAATCTCACACGATTTGAGTGACGTCGCGTAGCGTGGCGGGGAGGAGGGATTGGCCTGGAAGTCTGACTATGACAAAGACCACACAAAGAAGCAATAAATTGGCTCAAGGAAAGCAAAAAAGACCAAATTGACCAGAATGACCAAAAAAGACCCAAGAGACCAAAAAATCGAATAGAAATCGAAAAAGAAAGAGAAAAAGAAAAAGAAAAAAAGGGACGGTCCAGAGAGGGCAAGAGCTCTTATCTTATCAGTAGTTGTGCTAGCAAAAATTGGTGAGAATTGGGGCAGTTGAGGCAGTTGCGGCCTGGACGCAGAGGGATGGTGGGGGATTCAATGGTTACAGTGGGGTACCGAAAATCACGCAGGGGAGGCACGACCAGGCGCCGCGAGGGGAAAGTGTCGCTGAAATGGGGAAGGCGAGCAGATTCCAGGATGGCCACTATGTATATATATCACAGAGAAGGAAGGCGCGGGATTGAACTGGGTTTGCAACTAGATATAAGGAAGATATACGGAAAGAGCGACTGGCGCAGTAACGTAAGCAGCCCCGGAGCTATTGGAGAGGTGCATCTGAGTAAGACATGGATAAGATGGTAGAACTTTGGGCGTCTTGGCTGGCCGGATGTGCTGTGTCTGATATGCGGTTTACTTGGCGGCGGCAGACGTGGTACAAATGATCACGGGACGGCGTAAAATGAAGATGGACAAGGCGGCATAGAGGACTGGAGCAGCACATCGACGAGACAGCAGATATGAGAAAGGACAAGGACGGAGAGGGACACACGGGGAGCAGGACGGCACATGAATGGACTAACAAACAAGAGTGGAAAGAGCAGGTTGAATAACAACCCACGACATTGGCTGGTAGACAAATAGAGCCGCCAGCCATTGCAAAAAGGCCGCATCCCACCTCTCGAGTTGCAGCGGCTGCGGTGTTTACGACGTCCACGGATTTATGTGCAGTATCCCATATCCGCCAGCTTGCTGTTGTCAATTCAATTGCTAAGAGTGGCAGGTCTGTCTATCTCGTATTTTTTACATCTTATATCTTGTATCTCAAGCTCTTTTCCCATGCTGGCTTTCTCTATACACCGTACAGAGCACATCTGCCCATGAACTAATGCACTTGCAGCTATTACACCGAGATCTCGGCCTCTATTGTGCCTAGGCGAGCTTGCTCCATTTTTCTGATCTATTTCGTCTTTTTCCTCGTGTTTGTTCTCAACTGGCGCTGGCTTTCTTTCTTCAGAAGCAGATGAATTTCGGATTTCGAGTCGCACTGGAGCTGCAGTCTGGAGATTCTCCACTTGATTTCCATTCTCTGGGTGTGATTGGCCATTTGTATATAAGTGCGGACTACCGTTGAGGAGGGGCAGACCAGTCATCACACAGTGTTCAGTATGCAGTGTGCACTGCTTTGAGACGGTGCAACGCCACAGCCAACCAACCAGCCACAGCCCAAAGCTCTGTACATAGTAGCTTAAACCAGCTCCTGCCCAAGGTACTGAGGTACCACTAGTCCCGATATCCATATCCACATCGATTGGTGATGGACGTCCTCCTGGTGATCTCTCAACCACGATATTGCGCGTTCAGAGACACATCGCCTTTGAACCTGCATCGCCGCCCGCCATGGCTAATCCACCAGGGGCCAACGGGCCGCCGACACTGTTCGGTGAGCGAGATCCCGTGTTCCGACCATGGCCGCTGCCGCCCAAGCAGCCATCCAACATTGCCGACTTTGTGTCGCGGCTCAAGACGCAAGGCATCGAGTTCCGCGAGCTGTCCGACGAGGGCCTGCGCAAGCAGATCGAGCAGGAGAAGAAGGACGCAGCCGAAGGAAAGAGCGCAAGCGATGCGAAAGATGCCACAGATGCCAAAAGCAAGACCGGCAAGGCAGCCAAGCTCAAGACGTCTGGCGCCGACGAGACACTGGACCGGCCCAAGGGACGTGACGCCATGATCCAACGACGCGACGAAGTCATCGTGTCGCTCATGTAAGTTGGCCAGCGTCCGTCTGTATTTCTATCTGTAATGCAAAAAGGGACTAACAAAACAGGAACGCTGTGCAGAGCGGCGCAATCTGCCTCGACCTTGTCTCCCTCCTGCTCTCCAAAGACCGCCCGACCCAGGCGCTGCAGACACTATCCGCCGTTCGCGACAAGGTTGGCATTGGCACTCTGAGTGCGGGCCGCATTGCCAATGCCGCACAGGCCGCTCGTGCTCTTCAGCTGCGAAGCCGCGGTGGCGCCGTGGCCGCGGCCGACCTCCAGAACCTCGACGAGACGACACGCACCAACGCCGAGCGGCTGCTGGAGCACAAGACAGAGTGTGTTGGCTGGCAGCTTCTGGCCATGGACCGCGCATCCGACATGCTGCATGCTGCCCAGAAGCGCCTGCACACCCAGATGCGCCGCGAGAAGCGGTACTGGTCCGAGATCCTGGCCGTGCAGGAGCGCGGCTGGGGTCTCTCGCGCGTGCCCGGGCAGAGGCGAGTGCTGCGTGTCAAGTTTGGCTTCTCCGAAGCTGCGCCCGACCTGCGGCCGCTGGGGTTTGCCCCCATGCACCGCGCCAAGGGCAAGCACGTGGCACTGGACCTCTCGTTCCTGGGCCCCCCCGCAGCGATTGTGCTGACGCTGCACAGCAAGAACGATGGCAAGGCAGAAGAGGTTGGCCGGTCGCACGTGCCCACGCGGCTGCCGTCGTCTGCGGCTCTGGAGGACCGCATTCTGGAAGCACGCAATACTATCTTTGCCAAGGAGCTGTGGCGCGAGCTGGGCCGCGAGGTCCGCTTGCTGGTGTCCCACGACGTTGCATTCCGCGACAACAAGATTGCATTTCCCGCCGGTGCCGACACTCTGGGCGTCATCTCGCTGGAGACCTTGCGGCTGAAGCCTGCTGCTGCTGCTGCTGCTGCTGCTGCTGATATCAGCACCACACCCAGACTAAACGACATGGCAGAAGCCATCTGCACATCGCTGCACCTTTTGTTGTCGCACGGCCACCGTGAGCATTACAACAAGCGCTCGCAGGCTGCACCGCCGGTGGATATAGCGCCGTCGCCGCCGGCGTACTGCATGCTGCGGGCGATTGTGTCGAATCTCAAGTACGAGATGGCCCTCAAGAACATTGCGCAGTGCGTGTCGCGGCTCTGCAGTATCCTACACGGCGTCGGCGAGTCGGGCTCGCGCTTCACACTGTACGAGCGGCCGATAACAGCGCCGACGATCAGCATGGCCGCCGGCAGTGCCGCGAGCCGCGGAGCCGCCCAGCCGTCAGCATCCGAGAGCCTCTGCCTCGCCTTCCTGACACAGCGCGAGTTTTCGTTTGAGTATCTGATCAATGCGCATACGCGAATCCTGATTCGCAGCAGAACGTATGTCGGCCCCATCAAGGTGCAGTACCTTGTGCAGCTGCTGCCGCCGCAGCCCGGCGGTGGCAGTGGCAGTGGTGGTGTGACGGCCAACCCGCTGCTCGAGACATTCCCGCCTGCCGATGGGTACAGCACGCTGCACGATGTGGTGACGTATCTTCAGGATGCGACGACGCATGTGCTTGCTGTGCGCGCCCTTGGTATTGCACGGCAGTGGGAGCAAAAGTCTGGCAAAGACATTCCGTGGTCAATGGCGACGAATGGGATGGAAATCCGGCATACCAAGAGTGCCGCATGGACACTCAAGCTGGGCATGGTGCCGGTTGATAATAAGAACGACAAAAAGGACAAAAAGGACAAAAAGGACCAAAAGGAGAAGCCCGAAGACGACGAAATGGAGGACGCCGCTGTCTACCAGATCGACAGCTTTGCCGACGGCGCGGACGCGGACCTGCCGACGGTGCAGGTGGACAGTCCGCTGGAGCCTCCGCCGTCGTTTGAGCTGCGTGTGGATGCGTCATGGCCGTACGATAATGGCGATTCGGCCGTGTTCCGGACGTGGGCATGGAGTGCAGAGAGTCTGCAGCAGGGCGGCGGCGGCGGCAGTAGTGTGGATTTGGAGTCGATTATCGAGGGGTGTATCAATGGGAAGAACAAGCCCAGCACTGGTTCACAAAACAGCTAGAGTGAAGTCTAGAGTGTCTTGAGCATGTGGTTGGCCTCGGATTCACTGCCTTCATGATTGTTGAGCTTCATCTTAGTTTTGTTTTTTTAGTATACGGCGTTTGGAATCAGGAATACCAAAACAAGTGAATTATCTTTGGCTCTGCAAACATGACAGGGAAATGATGCAGTCAGACAAACGGATGACCGCTAATGAAGAAGAATCAAAATTAAAAACAAGCCAATGACGTGAAACAAAAAATCAAGCAATAACCTAACCAACCAAACAACAGCCATTCAAACATCCTACAGCATGCCGACGATGACCATCATGGTGCCCAGCGCGAGGCCGACAATCTTGACAGCCGCCCAGCCCTCCTGGCCAGCAGCGCTGTTGATGGTCGCGCCAGACGTCGACGGGCTGCTGCCCGTGCCCGTGCCCGTGCCCGTTGCTGTGCCGGTGGCCTCGGCGGCCAGGGCGAAAAAGGTGGTGGTGCTCGTCGACGAGCCGGACACGGCCTCCTCGACCGTGGCAATGCCCGTGGCCGTCACCAGGGCGCCCTTGGTCGAGTAGGTGGTCGTCAGCGGCGTCGCGGCCGTGCGGTACGACCAGCCCTTTTGCGACGAGCCCCAGAAGCCGCCGTGGTCGCCCCAGACACCGTCGCCGCCCCAGCCGCTGCCGCCGCCGCCGTTGCCTCCGTTGCCACCCCATCCGTCGTTGTCACCCCATCCGCCCCAGCCTCCACCGGTGGCATAGGCGCCGCAGCCGGACACGGTAAATGTCGTAGTCGCACCGCTCGAGGGCCAGCTGGAGCCGCCAGCACCCCACGGGCCCAAGTGCGAGCCGCCGCCCCAGCCGCCGCTTCCTCCGCTGTAGCCGCCCCACGAGCCGGCGGTTGCGGTCACGGTGACCACGCCCGTGCTGCCGGCAGCGCTGCACGACGAGTAGAGGCTGCACAGGGACGACGAGATGGACGAGTAGGACGACGCGACACTGGCGGTGGCGGTGCCGCAGCCGGCATCGAAGCAGCTGACCACGGCGGGAGCGTCGGAGCCGCAGAAGGCCGTGGGAGCGGGCCAGTCGGACGACGAGAAGGCGGACGAGACGCAGGATTGCTGCTTGGTGAGCGGGTGCCGTATGGAGGGTACATAAGAGAGAAAACATGAGAAAAAAAACTTACAACACAGGACGGTGCATCAGACCAAAAGGCGTCGGCGGCGGCCAGCATGGGGAGCGCGGCGGCAGCCACGACGGTCGAGAACGTCTTCATTGTTGTTGTTTTTTCGTTTTCGGTTTCTCAGTAAAACTTTGTGTTTGGTTTGTATTAATTTCGTTGCAGACGAGATTGCACTGAGAAAGACACAAGATGTCGTGCCAGAACAATCAAAGACGTGTCGGGGAGGCGGTGATTATATATACTCGGGAGATGGACGCTGTGCAAGTGTACGACGCACTCGACCAGCCTCTTGCGCCGTGGCTGATTTGTGTATTGTGTATTGTGTATTGCGATTGTTTATTGTTTAATACTTTATGGATTTATAGATTTATTGTTTTTGATTGATTGATTTATTTGCTGCTTGCGTTGCCTGTTATTGCTGTCCCGAACAGCCGCATTAGTTTACAGTTGTATGCTTATTCTTGTTCTTGATTCTTATTTTTAATTCCTACTTTAAATCTAGGGGGCTGTTGCAGCCTTTTCTTTCTTATTATTGATATAAAGACCCTGTCATCAGCAATACAGAGAACATAAAATACATTTATTCAAGCCGACCTCTTTGGACAACGTCCATCAGGCTGCGTATGCATCAGCTCGGCGTGAGCATGCCGCGCCAGACCGTTCGACTGATCGCATCAATAAAAAAAACAGAATAGAAAAAAAAGGTAAAGAAAAAACGTACCAAACTCTACCGCTGTGAACCAGCCTCTGCTCCCGCTTCCTGGCGTCCGCCATGTCCTCTGCACGTACGCGTACGCACCTCTCGTGCTCAAGCCCAACCCTGGATCCTTTGCGCCGTCCCGGATATGCTCGAGTGCCGACTGGCTGGCGTTGATTTATTTTCTTTTGCTTTTATTTAATATCTTCCTACTCCAAAGACGTCAACGTGCGTGGTTCCCGCGGATCTGTTAGACACGCTGGCCCTGTTAGTCGTAGGGACTGCCGAAATAGGGCAGGCCAACCAGAGAAGGCGCCACCACGTATGTGTATGTATGTACCGAGAGTACAAATGTGCATACAGTGAGGGGACTTGTCGACGGACCACCCTAGCGAGACCGGGACCGAGCGAGTAAGCTTAACCCGCCCCCCAGCATCACTAGTTTTGTTCGGGTTGACAGGACTGCTCTGGCTTTATTTTCAGAGCAGAAGTAATCTGCCTTTCAGTGATATCGAGAGCATGATTTATATTTCATAGACGGCCGAGATGGCTGGCGCTGGCTGTACGGCAGACTGCGTTACTCGGCTGAACATATAGAGGATAAACCAGGACTACATACGAGGACAACACATGAAAGACGACATAAGACAGACGACGGGAAGAAAGACTGAGCAGAAGCCAAGAACGCATGCTTCCATGCCGATAGGAACGACATGCCGCGCGGCCCTGCACCATGCACTGCCATAAGGAGGAGGATCGGTCACACAAGAAGAGCCAGAAGACGAGCAGAGACAAAGGACAAAAAAGGCAGACCAATCATTGATGAATACACAAAAGACAAAAGACAAGAGGCGGCAAGTGGCTTGTGGTTGTGCTCGTGCTCGAGCTTGCTGGCCTCCACCACGGGCAATATGGGGAAGCAAGGTATCGATTCGTCACACTGCCGAAGAAAAGAAGCTTAAACTGGCAGGGTAGGAATAAAGAGTCTAAGAAATAAAGATGGACTAGCCAGAAGAGTCACGGCGTCGGAGCCCGAGGCAGTGGTGTCAACGACTGCACACCAGCCTCGACGTCGCTATGAGCAGTCCGTATGACAGACAGGACGACGTAATGTGCAGCCAAGAGAGCTGGAGAGACGGAATCTGAGGCAGACAGAGCAGGCATGCTCACAGCGGTATGCAGTCATCCTGTCATCCTTTCCTTTTCTTCTTTTGGCTTTTATTTCATGTTTATACCTCTTTTCATCCTGCTTGCGTCCGAAATCCCTTCCGATCAACAGCAAGCAGAGCCAACCTGAAAACTGCCGCGCGTTTCTTCTCTTTTCTTCTTTTCTTTTTTTCTTTTCTTCCCAAACAGTCTACGCTGCTCTCTCTGCGTGCTCTGCCCTCGTTGGCCAGCCTCTGCCCGCTGGCCGTCGAGTCAGCTTCGTCGGTAGTTGGGACGGGGAATGTCCGGCCATGTAGCCACCACAGCCAATCTGCATAGCAAGGGTACATGGGACGGGCAGAAAAGTCGGCCACGGCAGCAGGCGACACGCAAACTGTGACGACGCGCCAAGTTGGTTTTTATTTATTGATTATTGTCTCGGGGATGCGATTTATTGTTATGTTGAGTTGGTTTATTTTTTATTTTTTATTAGACGGTTTCGGAGCCACTGCTTATATAAGCACACACATGCATTCATTTGTATTTGTATTTATTTATTAATCATCGCTATGCCGTCGCTCGTTCGGTCTGAACTCTAATCTTGCGAGTTGACGCATACTACCCGTCAGATCCCAGCCAGCTGCTTCAATAAGCTGGGCTGTGCAGAGAAAAATACACAAGCCTTGCAAGGTGAAGCTTTGACCTTGACATGCTCTGATCCGATTCGAATCGCACTATTATTTCTGATAAATACTTAAGTAAATGAGCAAGTCAAAGACAACGCATGAAAAAATAAAATGATGCTATCCCCTCGACGGCTTGCGCGCGGGCGGCTTTGCTGGCGGCGACTTGCTCTTGCGCGGCTTCTTGGACGAGCTCGGCGCAGAGGGGCGGTCCGGGTTCACCTTGGGCGACGGTGTGCGGCCAGTTTTCGTATTGGTGCTGGTGCTGGCACTGCTGCCGCTCGTCTCCTTGTGCCTGCCCTCCTTGCGCCTGGCGTCGCTCTGGCTGGGATAGTCGTAATAGTCGGGATCGTTCTTGTAGTCGTTGGACCTGCCGTGCTGGCTCGGGCTGGTGCCGCGCGACGGCGAGTAGTACCGGCGTTCGTTTTCATATTGCTTTTCATGCTGCTTCTCATAGTTCTTTTCCTGGGCGCCTTCCGTCAGTAAACAGTGTCTTGGTGTCTGGTATCATGACGGCACAGTACCTTTGAAGACATCTCGATGTTCTAAACCATACCCGAATGGGCCGCATCTGGTCATGCGATGGCGACGCTGAGGCCGGCATCTTCAGATAAATGCCGTGATGGGCAGTATTTATCTGGACGAAACATCACGAACCTATTCACCATCTTGTCTTTGACTGTCTACCATTGACGAGATCATATCCGTGTATAGGCCATAGTGACTACGCATTCACAGGATGCAGTCAGTAGGTGAATGGCTTGGTGTTGACTTGCTGCTGTGTTGATGTGCAGGTAAAAGTGATTCAGAGTGAAGCTGTCGTTGTGGTCTTGATTCATTAGAGAGTGAATCCCCATCACAGATGCAGTGTGTGACGGGTCGGAAAGCAGCAGCAAACAAGCAACAGACAACACTTGCAAGAATATAGAAGCAAACAACATGGCAGTTGTCCAGGTACAGCCCGTCTTGTATGTGACGTTGCCGCATCTACTTTTATACTCCTTCACGATGCTGTGCGAGCACATGCCACTACTGATCTCATGGCCATTTCTACTGGCTTGGGTTACGCAGGTGGTTGGTTTGTTTAAAGCTTGTGGACGTTCGCTAGATCTAGGTAGGCATGTTGAAACCAGGTTAATCACGTTCCCTATCACCAGCTCCATATCCATCATATCCATCATATCCATCTCCATCGCAGTTCTGCTTCCATCTCCCTCGGGTGTGTGCACTCGCCGCCTACTTCTTCACAGCACCGCTGCTGCCGGCGCTGGCACTGCTGGCGGCAGCATTGGCGTTCTTGTCGCCGGCCGACTGGGCACGGGCAGCGAAACCGCCGGCCGACATGTCCTTGCCGCCCTGGGCCTATCGCAGTTAGTATTCGGGTATCTTGGAGCGTGCGGACATCCTCATCTCGAATCTTACCTGGGCGGACTGGATGCGCTGGGCATCGGACTTGCTCATTTCAGGCATTTTGGTGCGTGTTGTAAGTGCGAGTATAGACCTTTGTAGTGGTAGCAGAGTAGTGGTAGCGTGTGCTTGTTTGTTTGCTTGTTTGTATTCTTGAGAGTGTTGGATGAGAAGAAAAAAGAAAACAAAGGAGGTACGGGGGAGCACGGGTATTTATGCTTTTCGGGCCGGCACTGAAGGCGGCGCCTGAGGCAAGGCGACGTCAATGCCGTCACTGAGTGTTGAGCAGGTTACGTGAGTGAGTAGACGACCAGGACAAAGGTGAAATAGACGAGTGAATGCGGGAGTGACTGACGCTGTTTGCATCTCCATGACGCCGTGACCGATCTATGCGCATCCATGGCACACTTCACTGTTTGCTTGCCAATGCCTGCCCTGTAGTAAAAATTGATAGTATTGAGCCGCTATGCATGACTTGCTGGCCGTGCTTGCTTCGTGACGCAATAGCCGTGCCATGGTATCTATGCCTAGACTGGTTGGGAAGAGTCTATTATTTATTGTAAAGGTGCAACAGACACGAGATATCCAACGATGCACCCAAAACGCCGCAACTCCTAGTTTTTGGAAAAAAGAGTACATAAACAAACAACCTCACTGACGCCGACAATAACCCAAAACAATATATAAACAAGCGAGTAATTCAAAAATAGACCGTGACGCATGCGCCGAGATCATGCATGAGATGTTGTCGGCTTGCGTTTGATGATGCTCGCCCTTCGGGACTCTTGTGCGTCACTAACAGGAGATGCCACTGTCGGCGCATGCTGGGCTCCAGTCATTTGGCCATCTGCATTGCTCGGTAGGTCTGGAAGGGGGTTTGCCGAGATTCCATTGCCAGCACCGGAGCTGGATGTGCGGAGATGGGCTGGCGACATGAACGAGTGATGCGAGGACCGGCCCTCGTCGCGTCCGCCGTGGCCCTTTTCTGTATCCGACTCGGCTGTGGTGACTGTGGCAAAGCGAACACTACGGTCGCTATCCGTGCGCTCCACAGCATCAAATTGCCGGACCTCGGTATTATTTCCCTTCTCCGACATGCCGGCCTCGGCACCGCCACCTTCACCCGCCCAGCCCCCACCTCCCGTGGTTCGCTTGGCAAGCCGCTTGCCGTTCTTGCCAACTGATGCAATTACTCCGTTGAACCGCTGCTTGGGGGTCTCGTCAACTGTCTCATCGATGAGCACGTAAACGACACCAACAACGAGGCCGGCAGCGAAAAGAGCCGTCAGAATGCCTGCACCCGCGCGGTCGCCGGCCGTCATGGGCCGAGTGCGTTCGCTTGATGTATGGGGATCGGTGCGGCCAATGTCGGAACCGCCTGCATTGGGGTCGCCTTGGGATGTTCCGCCCGTGTCGCTGGTGGCCGGAGCACCCGAATAGTCGATCATGTTGGCCAATGTCACCTCCATGGCGGCCATCTGCTGCCCGATGCCCGTGCTGCCGTCCCATTTTCCATTCTGGGTCCACCGCAATCCGCACAGTTGCCCGTTGTCGCCGCCCGTACATTGGCTGGCCGCCGCAATAGACGATGCTTCGAGCAGTGGCATGATAGTCGATGATGTCCAGGGTGCCCACTTGGTGGTGGCTGCCATCCAGCGGCTGAGGTAGGCCTTGAAGGACTGCTGATCGAGATCGCACAGCTCGACACTCTCGCACGCCACCTCGGTCATAATGTTGCTCTTGTTGCCGGTGAAAAAGATACTCGTGCCGTTAATCATTCCGTCGACGCGTTCTTTCCACATCGCCGCGTTGTCGTCTTGGCCCGCCGCACTGGAGTAGTTGTACATGGCCGCAGCGCCGAGAAGAAATGCGCCGGCATTGTAGGTCCACTGGTACGGCGTGATGTCGGTGCAGTTGTGTTCAATGTGCGCACCGTCAAAGACGTGATACTGTTCGTTCATGAACTGAACCTCGTTCATCCAGTCCCACGTCTTGACAGCCCACTCGCCGTAGGTGGCATTGCCGGTGTACAGGAGAAGACGCGCCGCAATGTTGAAGAAGCACGCCTGCGATATGGAGTTCTTGTACGTATAGCCGTTGTTCCATGTAAAAATCTGCCACCGCAGACCGCCACTACAGTCTGCAGTCTCCCAGCGAGCTGCCTGCGTGTTGAACACTGCCTGCGCAAGAGCCAGCCACTGCGGCTTGCCCGAGGGAGGGTTGGGGAACTTGTACTCGGCCGCCGTCATGACGGAAAGACCCCAGAATCCCTGGTCGTCGTTGCCCTCCGTCAGGGTCTGGTTCGGCGGCATATAGTCGGCATTGGGGCCGACCTGCCATAGCAGCCCATCCGTGGCAATGCTGTTGAACTGGCTGTCGCCCGTATAGTACCAGTAGTCGATGAGAGCGCCCATCATTGCGCCGCCTTCCCACCAGTAGTATGGATCGGGGAGGAGGCCTGGTGTGCCGCCCGGCTTGTTGCCGCCGTAAAACGACAGCATGTCCTTGGTCATGGACTCGGCTACTGTTTTGATTGAGGCTGTAAAGAGGAAAAAAAGACTAGGTCAGCATGTTGTGTTACCCCATATATGCGCGCACATGCAGGTGTATATATATATATGGTTTCGGATAGGATGACATGAGATCGGAACAGACCTTGGGACGAAGTGTCGAGGTCATAGCCGGCTGCTAAAGATGAGAAAGATGAAAACATGAGGACGGTTGATGCTGCTATGCCGCCGAGCGAGCACCGGGCCGGCCGGCGTCTGGGCATTGAACTTGCAGCCATGATGCTATGGGAGATTGGATGGAATCGAGCGTGTAGGGTGCCGAGTGTCAAGAAGAGTGAACAGGCGAGTCTTTAGCCTATGACGCCATGTGTCGAAGAGCGACGAGGCCGATGCTGCTGGATGAAAGGCGCGATGTATGTAGACGACGGCCGAGACGACAATAGATGAACAGGAGTGCAGCAGAAATATCGTGGTGTCCAGAGGTGAACGGGCTGAGAAGAAGACGGCACACAAGACGAAAGACAGAAGAAGAGAGGAAGAGCCATGACCAACAAAACACTCGTGCCCAACATAAACACAATTACTGCAAGCAACACAGATGGTCTTAGTAAAAGGCTACAACTGCCATGTCTGTCACTCCTCGCCTTCCGTTTCGTGGCCAAATTAAGAAAGTGCGCTTCTAGGAAGGTACAGAGAGTATCACAGTGCAGTACATACATACATGAGCTTTCGCTCTGATTTGTTAGGCAGGCAGGTACATCAATCATCGCACACTGCCGTCTGAGACAACAGCACGAAACAGGAAAGACTTGAAGACAACACCGGGATAGAACAAAAGAAAGACGGAAAGACAAAACAAAAAAGGAAAGAGCTAGTCTGCACTAACACCCGGAATACGGGAAACAGTGAGATTTATGGGGAAGCTTGGGTTGTGCCTTCCAAGGTTGGCAGACACTGAAGAAACAGCGAAAACGGAAGGACAGACGAGAGGCGCAGAGACGCACGGAGAAAGAACGACCGACCACTGTCCATATGGGCTTGCAATGCAATGTACTGCAGATGCAACGACAGGCAAGAGCGATGCACCATGCAGGCAGGGTACACGACCACAGGCGTCCTGTGAAGGAAGCGAGATGGAGCGGGGCAGGCGTATGATGGGCCAGGAAGGAGCAGAAGGTAGTGCAAATATATCTATTAAATCCGTGATATTAAATTCAATAATAACGACCCAATACAGGAGGAGAGACACGAGCTGCGTGGGACGAATCTTACACGGCGCTGTGACACTGCATGGCTTCTTTCCTCTTTGAGACAATCAAGACATGGCTGGCATATGCACGTCGACGTTGCGTGATGCAGTGATGGGTGTGGCGAGGAGTAGATGTGAACAGCGGCCATCACCAGTTGTCTGCGAAGAACTGCAAACAACTGCAACTGCAATGACGAAATACGAGACGCCAGCGTGTATACTGCATACAAAGAAAATACCCTCGGGGGGCTGGATGATCGACCTCGTCCCGCGCCCATCCGTGCTAGCAATATTACGTAAGCAACCACGGTGCGGCTTATGCTCACGTCCAGAGTTGGGAGCAATACGAGCTGCAGGAGAGCAAGAGAATACTACAGTATGAAGAACAAGCACCCACTAGCCTACCCTACCATGCATGCAGCATGCACGCTCTTGATCCTGGGGCTGCTGACGCTTGCAGTCGCTCGCTGGCTGCGTTCTCCATCGATGGCATGCTGTCTGCGGGCTTGTCTCGGATACATTTCTGTAGGATGTCCTGCTATTTGAGAGTGGTGTCTTATGGTTAGTGTCTTACAGTCTTGTAATGTCTTGCTACTCGCCACTGTGTGCCGTTGGTACTGTGCCTTCTTCTGTCTTCTGCCCTCTCTCTTCTCTCTTCCTCTGGCAGCACTAACACAAAAGTACTGGCACGCTGCAAAATCGTCCACAGCGGCCAGTATTTCCACAGAGCCATCCGCGGAGCATGGCAGGTTCTCCATTAGCTGTTACTAGTTGTTATTAGATGTTACTTGGTATTCCTCAAAGCCGACAGCGGAAATGGTAGAGGCAAACTCGACCGTCTGGTGGCGGTGTCAGCAGATCGGCACTCGGGCAAAGCATCTCGGGCTGTTGGTCTGCCACTCGTATTATGGTATGTGCAACAATGGCAGTGTTCCTTATAATGTACGATTTCAATCAGCCAGTGTCATAGAGTGATGCTTGAGCGCCAATGTGATCACATCACACATGCTTATATAATATATGCTTAGTCATCTTCAACGACAGAGTAGACATACAAATCACAAATGACACCATCACGGTTGGCGCAACGTCCGACACAAGATTGGAAATGTATAACATAACAAAACAGCTAAATTATGAGACAGAGAAACCCCGTAACGCCGAGAATAGTTTTGTCCGTGTCAAGTCCCCTGCCTGTGTGCACACTCTGCTGGGAGATGTACAAGGCGGAAGTGATGAAGAAGAGACAAAAGGAAGATGACAAAAAAGAAAATGACAAGAAAAAGAGAATGAGAGTATGAAACGTATCGCAGAGACTTGATCGTGATCCAAGAAATGACAGACTCGAGAGAAAACGCAGACGCAAACCAAAGCAGGTAAACCCAAGAAAAGCCACGAGCCATTGAAACCAGCAAACTTTTTTTTCCTCCACACAACACAGCCATGATACAAGAAAAGCAAGACATAACAACAAAAGACAGAGAGCCCGGTGCTGCTGGGCTTAGCGGCGGTTGGTCTTGCCGATACCGCGCTTGCCGGCAACCAGGTGCTTGATGAGAGCGGGCGCCATGTGGCGATCGGCCTCGCCCTGCCGCGCGTAGCGGTTCATCGTCTTCTGGCCCAGCTTCTTGAGGCGCTCCGACTTGTCCTGGCGCGTCAGCTGTGCCGCGCGGTCGGCAATGTCGGTCTCCGAGTCCATGTCCATGTCGTCGCCCTCGCCGTCGCTGTCGCTGCCGTCGCCGCGCTCGGCGCGCGCGTTCTTGCGGTCGGCCGCCTTGGACATGATGGTGCGCGACACAAAGGCGCCGTTCTTGAGCGAGCGCTTGCGCAGCTGCGAGTCGTTCTTGATCAGCGCCAGCTTCTCGCGGATGATCTCGGCCTTGCCCATGACCTCCTCGGCGTCGCTGGGCAGCTGGTCCGGCTCGTAGTCGTAGAAGCCGGCGGCCTCCAGCTCGCGCTCCTCGGCCTCCAGCTTCTCCATGTTCTCCACGATGCTGGGGTGATAGAAGTCGTGCACGTTGAGGCCGTTCTTGATCTCGGGCATGGTGTCGTGCTGGTGCTCGGGGTCGATGCCCACGTAGTCGCGCTTCATGTCAAAGTTGTACACGCCGGGGCCGCCGTACATCTCCTCCAGCTCCTTCTCCATGGTCTTCTTCTTGCGCATGTTCTTGACGGCCTCGGGCACGTCGGCCTCCGCCAGCGCAATCGGGTTGCCGTCCTGGTCCTTGGGCATGGCCACGTAGATGCGGCGCATCACGGCGTTGCCGCGCGTGCCCTCCTTGTCGGCGCTGGCCGCAGCCGCAGTCATCTTCTTGGCAACACGGTCGGCAATCAGGCGCTGGCACACGGCGGTCTTGACCTCGTGGATGCCCTCGCCCGTCATGCACGACGCCTCCAGCGTGTCGATGACGTGCGACGCCTTGGCGAGGTCGTCGATCTGGGCGCGCTGCGCAGGGTCCAGCTCGGACAGCTTGACCAGGTCGGACTTGTTGCTGACCAGGTACACGGACCGCTGCGAGAACACGGGCGCCAGGCTCTTGAACAGAGCGCACTGCGTCTCGACCGAGTAGCCGCAGTTCTCCGAGGGGTCCAGGAAGAACAGCACGGCGCAGTTGAGATGGGCCAGGGCAGTCAGCGACTGCATCTCAATGGTGGTCATGTCGGTCAGCGGCTTGTCAATGACACCGGGGGTGTCGATGACCTGGAAGCGCAGGTAGTCGTAGTCAAAGTGACCGCAGAACAGACTCTTGGTGGTGAATGCGTACGAGTCCACGGGCGTGTCGGTGCGCGACACGCTGCGCACAAACGAGGACTTGCCGGTGTTGGGCAGGCCAAACACGAGCAGCGTGCGGGTCGTGGGGTCGATGGACGGCAGACGGCCAATGTGCTGGCGGATCTCCTCGAGGTAGGCGAGCGAGTCGTTGAGGCCCATCATGACCTTGGACATACGGCCGAGCGCCGAGCGCTTGAGCGTCTTGGCCTGGTACAGAGACTGCGCGTACTTGAGCAGACGCACGTAATCACGGGCAATCGTCTCGATCTTGTTCTTGGCGCCGGAAAGCTGCGACAGGGCAATCTTGTAGTGGTCGGCATCGTACAGGACGTTGAACAAGCTGCTGTCTAGAGGGAGTTAGTCTCGGAACATGCCATTGGGACTACCAGGAATACCAGGACTATAGGGACTGCTAAATACATACGGAAAGGGTGCATGTCGGCGAGACGGGGAAACGACGTGATGATGTCGTTGAGCTTCTCCGAGTAGGTCTCGGACGAGTACTTGACCTTGCGGGTGTAGAACGCCCGGATACGCGAGATCTTGAAGCCGGCACGGATCTGCGTCGGGATCTTGCGCTGCGTCGACGACAGCACAATGTCGATGAACTCCTTCCGGTTGGGGACCGGAGGGATATCCTTCCACTGAGTCCGCATATTGATAGATGTGAGGTTGTGATGGGGGGGGAGGTGGTGAGATGCGAGACGAGGAGGGGGGGGGGGGGGTCGAAGTCGTCGAGAGGAAGAGTCCGGGTTGAGGTGGTCGGACCAAAAAGCAGTGCTGAGAACAGAGAAAAGAACTGGAAAAGAACTGAGAGAGAGGCCCAGATGGTATCAGTGGACCGAGCGACGTCGATGGACCAAGATGAAGGTTCTGCAGAGTCGGGGAGGGTGGGCAGAATCAGTTTTGGCCTTGATACTGAGAAAAGGCGGAAGGAAAAGTCGGCCTGCTGTAAAGAGGAAAAATTATACACTAAAAAGACCACATAAAAAATTCTGCCGCTCGATAAGGGAAAAAAAAAGTTTTGGCGGGGAAGATTTTTTGGCGGACTGCAGATTATACTGCGTAGGCAGTGGTCGGGATAAGCGGGGCTCAATTAAGACTGCGGCCTGTGATTGGCTGTATGCACGCCGCTGCTATCTAATCTGGCTTAGGGCTGGTTTGAGCAGATGCGAGTCTCTGGCGCTGCAGCACTGTAGCCGCTCCCAAACGAGGTATGTATTCGACAGAATGAAAACGATATCGAAGCGGAAGCGATGCTATCTGGGAGATGTCCAAGGACCTCTGGATGCAATGGAAAAGAGGCTGGCTACTGGCGGTGGATGGAGGACAAAAGGCGGTGAGGCTCGCTCTTAGTGGCTCCACGAGCACGTGACGGGTCATATGGATGCTGGTACCTGGGTACATGTTTGGCAAAGGGTACATCGGTACATCGGTGTTCACGGGTACGAGGGTACATGAAGGCTTGAAGAAGCAAATGGCGTTGCGATGTGAGCAGCCATGATACAGAACAAAACGCTGGTAGCAATTAAAATAAAATAAAAATACACATAAACTCACAAAACATCGTACAACAACGTAAACGCATCCAACCACTAAAAAGCCTCTCCCGGCATGCTACTGCGAATGGGGGCTCGCGTTCGGGTCCTTGTCGATGACGCCGCCACCGAGCATCTCCACGGCCGGGTCGTAAAAGGCCGCCGCGGGCTGCAGCGTGGTGGTGCTCTCTTCGGTCGCCACAACGTCCGCATCGCTGCCGCGCAGTCGTGGGCCGCCGCGCAGCCGGCTAGAGAGGCTCAAGCGGGCCGGGGAGTCGTGCGACCCGTGGCCGTGGGGGTGCTTTTTCTGCTCAGACACCAGCGTTGACGCCGACGACAATGCCGATCCAGAACCCGAATCTCTAGAATCTCTAGATCCCCTGGAGCCTCCAGACGCCGGCCCCTGACTGCCAAAGACCTCCCTGGGAAACTCCTGGCTCTTGACCCGCCGCATCTGCTGGGTCTCCTTGGGCCCCTCAAACTGCTGCTGCTGCTGCTGGTTGTTCTGGTGCCGGTGCTGCACATTCTGCCACTGCTGCTCCTGCTGCTTGTACTCGAGCTGCTGCTGCTGCAGCTGCTGCCGGAGACTCGACATGGGGGCCTTGGCGCGGCGGTTTGGCGTGATGTTGCTCGCCGAGCCGCTGCTGTTGGCCGCGCTGCTGCTCGTGTTGTTCCAGAATGCGCCGCCCGTGATGGCCCCGCTCGAGTTGACGCCCGTCACGAGGTTGCTCGTCGGCGGCCTGAAAAACGACTCAAACGTGGTCATGCCCTTGGCGCGTAGCGTCTCGCCGCCGCTGTTGTCATGCATCGATGATGCCGTCACAGGCCGCGGCTGCAGAGCCGCTGTGCGCGCGCCATGGCTGTTGTACGCGGTGGGCGTGGGGGACTCGCCGTGGCCGCTGGCATTGTCGCCGCCGCTGCCGGCGGCCTTGCCATTCGAGTCGGCATGCTCGAGGCTAGCCAGGGACGACGATGCTGCTGCATAGTGGCCCGAGCGTCTGGCCTGCGTGATGAGGCTCATCGCCTTGTTCGAGTGGCGGCCCGCACTCGCTTCAGCGGCCAGCAAAGCGCTGTGGCTGTGGCTGTCGCCAGCCCCGGCGCCGGCGCTTTCAAAGAGCCCGCTGCCGTGAGCGCCAAACCCGCCTGCCGCGAGCTGCGCCTGCAGGGCTGTCCAGCTCTCGACCCGGCCCGATGTCGCATCCTCAGGACAAGGACACTCGTCGCCCGCAGCACAGAGCTTCTCGCCCGAGTTGTACCAGGAGCGCAGGCAATCAGGGTGGCTAGCACAACCGCAGCCGAAGCACGGAATGTAGATCGCATCCACGGGCTCCGTGCAGTACACGCAGCGCAGCTGCGACTGGCACCAGTACTCGGGCTGCGACTTGCGCAGGCAGCGCTTGCACACACCCACGGCACCGCCGCGCTTGCTGAACACGGACGCCGGGATGGGCGGCGACTCGCGCACGTCGTACTCGAGCGGCTCCAGCTGGAGCTCGCACATCTGGCACACGCCCACGGCATCGAGGCCACGGCCAGAGTCGCGCATCGCCACCAGCTGGTCATGCTTGCCGTTGAAGAAGCTGTTGCTGTTGAGCTTGTAGCCTAGCGACGACGGCATGCCGTAGCTGTTCAGCTCGACGTCATCGCCTCCAGTCGTCGTGCGCGAATCGGCAGCCTTGATGGCGTCTTTGCGCAGGACATTGAACTTGAGCACCTCCAGTCGCGCCAGCCGCTCCGACCACACCTGCAAAAGCTCCGAGTAGGCGTAGCGGTACTGCGCATACAACCGGCGGCGTCTCTGCTGCTGGTCGCCCAGCAGCGACTTCAACATCCAGCCGTCGTCATCAAAAAGGTGGTCATTGCACGTGCGCACCACAATGTCCACGGCAACCATGCTGGTGGGTGGCGCCTCAGCAGTCACCCTCGATTCCCGCCGACCGGACTCTCGGTCCAGAACAGCAGCCTGGGCTTCGCTTCGCCTGAGCCCCTCGTCCGATGCAGAGGTCGCTTCTGTCGGCGGCTCCGTCGGCAGCAACTCGCCGTGGCTTCTTGCGTTGCCAATCGCAGTGGCAATGGCGCTGAATCCGGGACCCGTTTCTGCACCTGCACCAGCACCCGCATATGCATTCGCATTAGTATTAGAAACAGTGTTAGCAGCTGCCTCAGCAGCACCGCTTCCGCTACTTCCACTGCCGCCGCCATCGCCAGCACCTCCGAATAGAGCAGATGCTGCCCAGGTGAGGTTGCCTCCCGTAAGATTGCTGAAGATTGTCTCCGCGGGACTCGGGCGCTTTCGGACGGCGTTGCGGTCCTGTGGCGACGAAGACAGCTTTGCCGCCAGCTTGCCAAGAGCCGTGGTCCGCGGCGATGTAGACACAGACCCGGCAAGCAGCTTTTGCGTCACAAACGTAGGGTATGACACATCCCGGTAGTTGGGTGTATTGTGCAGCGCAGCAGACGCAGACGCAAGTGCAGACGCAGACGCAGACGCCGACGCCGACGCAGACGCAGACGCGGTGGGCTGCTTGTGCGACTGGCTGGGGAGGTACGTGGTCCGCGTTTGTGGCGACTGCCTCGAGGACGTCGGCGTCGAGCTGAAGAAAGACGTGTGTCGCGTCAGTGACGACGACGTAGGAATGGCGAGAGGTCCAGTGCCTCCCCATTCGTTGGGCGACGACGACGTCATCGTCTCCAATGTCTGCGGGACGCCTGTGGCAATGGCCGAGACGACGGCCGTGCCGCGTCTTAGGAAACGGTCCGACGAGGCATGTCCGTGTCCAAACGACGGGGACACCGACAAGGGAGCGCTGCCTGCCGCGCTGCTGGCCATGGTATGGAAGGCCCCGGGCCAGTTGGGCGGTGTCTCGCCTCCGGAGTACGAGTTGTTTTGGGTGCTGGTCGCTTCGTTGCCCGTATCCCACATCGTCATGGACTGGTCGTAGTCGTAGTCATACTCGTCCTCGTACTCGGGATCGGGGTCGATTGTACCATCGATGAAAATGGCTGCCGGCGTCACGGGAGCACTGCTGTTGTTGCTCGCAGAGCCATTGCCTGGCGTGCTGGCACCCGATAGCAAGAAGTTGGGCGTCGGCGCTACGCTCATGTTGCCGCGCGTCGTCGGGACATAGTCGAGCGAGAAGGACGGCGCCTTCATGGGCAGAGGCGTCTCCGTCTTTGACAAGTGCGACTCGGCGTACGCGACGCTGTCTTCCTCAAACGACTCGCCAAAGATGCAGGACAGCATAGCCAGCATCTGCACGTCGGCCAGCTGTTCAAAATAGTCAAACAGGTCGTTCACAAACTCGCGCGCAAGTGGATGCAGGCCCCATTTGACGCGGCCGGAGAGCACATCCCGCGTGTCTCGGTCCCTGCTGGCACCGGCAACGGCATCCCGGGCAATAACCAAAATGGACTTTTGCCGGCGCCCGACATCGTCATAGGTGGACGACAGCTGCAGAGGCACGTCCGATTTGAGAAGCATCGCTGCATAGCGCCAGATGTTCGCAAGATCGGCCTCGCTGTGCTTCTCGGCGACGCGCGCATTGTGTTCACAGACCTCGGCGCCGTCGCCAAAGATGGCATAGTCTCTGGCCAGCTCGCGCTTGGACGGCAGCAGAGACCGCACGTCCAGGATAGATACCGTGCTTTGCGGGCCCGTGGGTATCTCCGGGTCGAGGTACGCCGACTGGAACGTGAGCTGATCGTTGCTCGCTCTGCGTTTGCGGTCCGACTTGCCACCGCGCACAATGCGGCGCTGGAAGCCAATGTTGGTGCTCCAGGGGTCCAGCAGGTCGTCTGCGTCATAGTGGTAAGGGCTTGACGACGACGACGCCGCCGACGACGACGACGAGGAGCCCGAGCCGGACGACGCCGAGGACGAGTCGGAGTCGTCAGACGACGAGGGCCCATTGTACCAGTCCGTGCCGCCCGTTGCAGCGGCCAGGGCCTTGCGCTGCCGCCGCGACGCACCAATGCGGGAGGGCAGTACTTTCCCGAAACCGATAAAAACGGGCTGCTGGAGCGCAGACAGCTCCTCCTGCGTTGGCGGCGGCGTCGGCTCAAACATGATCCTGGCGCTGGCTTTGCCCGACTTTGTGAGGCTAAAGGTGACGAGGCGGCCGTCGCGCGTAAAGTAGGCACCGCAGCTGCGCGGCGGCGGCGGCGGCGGCAGCGCAGGGCCGATCGGGGTCTCGCCGGCCATGGTGTCCTTGTACTTGCTGGACGCACCGTCGGCTTCGTCCTCGCTGCTGCTAGAGGACGACGATGCGCTGTCGTCGTCGCCAAGCCGGGAGCTGGAGAGGGCGCGGTCGAGCAGGCCGATGCTGCCCTCGAGATCAATGTCGCCAAGAAGATAGCGAAACGCCACAAGAAGACACTTGCGCTGGCTCTTCAAGTACACGTCGGTCAGTGTGTGCAGGTCGTCTGCAATCTCCTGCTGCGTGGCCTTGGGGATGAGGGAGCTGCTCTCAATATAGAAACGCGGCGGACGCGAGGCCGGATAGCTCGATGGCACGTCGACTTGCACCTTGAAGAACACGGGCTGCCGGCTAACACCCCACGGACCACGCATGGATGCGATGAGGCTGAGCTTGTCCATGTTGACCGATTCCCACTTGACATGGGGCAGCTTGTTCGTGATGCGCTTGATCTCCTCGTGGATCGACTCGGACTCGTTGAGGTCGCTGTTCATAGACACGGATGCGTCGTGCATGGACATCTGCATCGGCGAGGACATTGCAGAGTCGCTGGAAACCTTGCGATGCGAGTCGTGCAGCGGCTCCGCGAGCCGTTCCTGGCTGGCTGTCATGGTCGGCTCGGTGCTTGTTTTTCTCTTGTTGAGGGTGACGCCCTTCATCCAGTCGAGCTGTTCGTCGGCCTGGTTGGCGTTCCGGCGCCCTGGAGTCTGCGCCCTCATCGATGGGTTGCGCCAAGATATGCGGTGGTCGTGCTTGCTGCGCTGTGGTGTCAGCTTGGGCGACCGCATGACATCCCGCATGATGCTCGTGCTGGACATGGTCCTGGGTGGTGGAAGAGATGGCGACATGGATTTCAGCGCAGATGGAAGCGGCCTTTGTGGCTGCCGCTGGGATGATGGTTGCTGTGGCTTTTGCAGTTCCTGGCTTTTGCGAGTGTGGTGCCGATGGTGGTGATGGTGATGATGATGGTGGTGGTGATGGTGGTGGGAGTCATCGTCCTCGGGCGTGGGCGATTGCCGACGGCTGTGGCCTTGGCTAGCCGGCTGAGACCTCTGGGTGCGCGGCCGGAGACTGCTCATCGTGGCACTGCGCTTCTCATACTCGCCAGTGTCCTCCAGGACCCGGAACGTTTTGTAAGCGGCGCCGCGACGCGTAATGTTGAGGTTCTTGGGTGGGCGCTGGCCGCGGTGATAGCGAACGGCAGCTAGGTCGCTCCCGTCAAGACGGCGGAGACGCAGCTTGCTGTCTTCTCCCAAAGACACGAGCTGGAACTCGCGCTCGTCGGCGGTGCTGCTGATAGTGCCGCGAGTCCTCCACAGGAACTCCTTGACTTTGTAGTGGCCGTGTCCCGTGAACACGGCGACAGGGTCGTTGGCAGCCTTGGCAGCCCCGCTGGCAGCAAGGTCGGCGGAGGAGCGGGCATCGTAGAGGTAGAGCTGGCCTGGCGCAGTCTGTGGCATGGCCAGGATACCCTCGCCAAAGGGGGTGTGGCGGGCTCGCCAGATGGGGAATTTTGTGCGGATGACGCGCTCGGGGATGTCCGTCTCGTTCAAGGCACCCAGGGAGCGGAAGCCGCTGCTGACTGTGAGATTGTTCAGGGTGCCGGCGCCAATGCCGTTGTTGGTGTTGGAGATGGTGCCGTCGCCGCCACGCACAGAGTAGTCCCAGAACTTGATCGTCTTGTCGAGCGAGCATGTGACGAGCGACGTGCGGCGCGTGCGGTTCCAGTCCAGGCCGTAGATCTTGGAGGTGTGGGCCTCAATGGTGCGCAACGGAAGCGAGGCTTTGCGGTCGTCCCAGATGTGCACGCAGCGGTTGTGGGAGGAGGCTATGATGTGCTCGTCCTGCCGGTTGTACTTGACCTGCGTGGCCCCCGCTACCCAGTCGATAAATGTCAGCGCAGGCGTGCTCGGTCTGCGCAGATCCCAGCAGTGCACGTAGCCGTCGACGGAGCAGGTCGCCAGCATGTCGGGGTGGTGGGCGGAGAAGTTGACGTCGGTGATGGAGCGGCGATGGCCGCGCAGCGAGTGCTCGACGGCGCCGGCGCTGGAGTCGTCGGCCCGGTTGAGGTTCCAGACAAGACAGCAGTGGTTCGCAGTGGACGCGACCCAGTAGTCGCGGGCGGCAAACGGCGACCACTGGACGTCGACGACCAGCCAGGGCATGCCATGGCTCTTAACACGGCGTGGGGCGCTGTAGGGTGAATCGAGGTCGATGATGGTGAGGCCTTCGGGTCTGTATTGTCAGCGCTCGTCACTTTTCAAAGTCGAGAGGAACATGGATGAATGAAAAACCTACGAGGCCAAAGCAATATCGCGGCCTGAGGGTGAGATGGTAGCAGACCCTACAAGGCCGTCGACTTGGAATGTGCCATCCGAATCGAAGCTCTCGCTGTCAAAGGCAGACCGGATGATCTTGGTATTCCGCAGCGACCCGTCCGTGCTTTCGGTGTCACTAATATCGGAGGCCATAGCGCCGTCGACAGTGTGCTCGCCTTGCGCAAGCTCAACTCTGGGCGGCCGAGAGCCGGGCGAGGGTTGCCGTCATGAATGGGCGGTTCGAGGCGATTGGGGAGGATCGGTCGCGTGTCGATGGTAGCCGGTGCTATCTTAGCATTCGTTGTATCGCGTGGGAAACTGGCGATATGAAGAGCAAATAGTACAGCGAGCTTACGCGTTGTGTCGCGCGTTGGCGATTCTGGGGATCTCTGATTTGACGCACAATGTCGCGATGCAGGGACGTGATGCATAGTTCACTAGAATGTATTAGGTAAGCGTGCGTTGCGCCGACTGCGATAAGATACATCGATAAGAGACTATCATACGCTGAAGTATTTCCAATTTGTGTACTATAGTGCCCCGTGAGCACTATGCAGATGCATCTATAGTGGAATTGCTTCGAATACAGGGGGGAGAGCTGGATGCGCCAGCTAAGGAAGGAGCAATCGGCAGCAACTATGTTACTATGTATCACTGTATCACTGTCAGCAAATGCAGACGGGATGGTGGGGCGTCTGCCCAGGCCTGGCCTAGTCCGGATCTAGGTGGGGAGCCTCGCCTGTTGGCTGTCTGCCAGGGCGCAGCCTGTTTAGTAAAGTCAAACTGCCTGTGAAATGCCCTGCCCTTGTGACTACTATGTATGTATGTACCTCCTTCCCCTCCAAGTGAACATCTGCTCCTTCCCAAGCCGTCCCTTTGTAAACATTATATATATTACATAACATCTGCCCCGTCGACTACGCCATACTCCGTTTCCGATTCCACATCATTTACATCTGAGAGACCACGACGTCGCCAGGCCAGTACTGAGTATTATAGCATCTGCCAGCCTACCCGCCATCCCGGTCCCCGCTACAGCATCATCGCGCATATCACATCACACGCTGCCACCCCGCCTTCAGTACCGATCTTCTGCGACCTGGTCAGCCGAGACGACAAGCGATCATCACGACACAGCAGCGGCATTCCAGCTTCATCCTGCCTCAGCTTCCGCTTCCGCTTCGCACAATCATCGCCATCCTCTCAGCGACACTCATCACATCCCGCAGCCATGTCTTTGCCCAAGAGAATCATCAAGGAGACTGAGCGGCTTATGGCCGAGCCGTGAGTAGCCCTGCTGGCATGAAGCGGCACGAAGCGGCACGAGAGGGACACCATCAGTTCTGATATGGTCTTTCTTTGCTTTTTTGCTTAGCTGCTTCTCTGCTTCTCTGCCTCGCCCCTCCGATGCACAACTGCTAATACCCAGCAAGAGTTCCCGGCATCAGCGCCATCCCCCACTCGGACAACCTCCGGTACTTTGATGTCGAAATCCACGGGCCCTCCCAGTCGCCGTACGAGGGCGGCGTCTTCAAGCTCGAGCTGTTCCTGCCCGACGACTACCCCATGACGCCTCCCAAGATCCGCTTCCTCACCAAGCTCTACCACCCCAACGTTGACAAGCTTGGCCGCATCTGCCTTGACGTCCTTAAGAGTGAGTCTTGCACAAGAGCATTAGATACGTCTCACCAAAAGCTCAAAGACTAACAGCACAGATAACTGGTCCCCGGCCCTCCAGATTCGCACAATCCTGCTGTCCATTCAGGCCCTCTTGGGCGCACCGAACCCCGACGACCCGCTTGCTCCCGACGTTGCTAAGGCATGGAAGGACGACGAGAAGGCTGCAGTAGAAACAGCACGTACGTGGACGAAGCAGTATGCGATGCCCCAGTAGGCAGAAAGCCGTGGACAGTGCCTTTCTTGTTCCGGAGATAGCGGCAACGCCGTGGTCAAGGGGGTGTCGGCCCGGCCCGGACGAGCCTGGAAAAGCGCACAAGCCGCAAGCATACACCGTTGTCACAGGTCTCCCATCTTTATCTGTCTGGTTTTTACTCTCTTGCAGCAACACGCTACGATGCTTGAATCCATATGTTTGTTTGTTTCCAGGACTGTTTTGTTGTTCTTTTTGTTCGCGAGTACTATTCGAGTCTCTTGTTTTTGAGTTTGTTGTTCTGTTTACGCTGGTTCTTTTTTGTTAGAGTATTTCTTGCCCAGCATGTCAAATTACAGAACCAGTCTTCTTCATCAAGTTTTGCAACTAAGTTTGCGAATCTTGAATTAAATTTGAGTCTACATCTATACTTCCACGGCAGGCACACCTATGTGTCCTTGAATACAAAGATGCCCTTTCCTGGCCGGAAGCCCTCGAGCGTTCCGCCGACTGCCTTTTGCAGCGTCTCGGCGGGCGTCTCCCACGTCCACGGGATCGTGTCGGCCGGGCCAGGCTTGAACTGTCCAGTGCGCATCAGGTCCAGCACGGCCTCGACCGTTCTCTTGCGCGCGGCCGGGTCGACCTTGCCCCAGCGGCTGAACCAGAAGCCGTGAAAGGCAAGGTCCTTGAAGATGAGCATGCCCGCTGGGATCGTCAGCGGCTGCTTGGCCATGGCGCCATACGTCACCATGCGGCCGCCCTCGGACAGGCACTTGGCCATGCTCAGCGCGGGACGCCCGCCCACGCAGTTGAGCGCCAGCAGCAGCGGGCTGTCCTTGTCCGACTCGCCCTGCATGATCTCGGCGCTCCGCAGCTTGCCGCTGGAGAAGCCGCGCTCCTGCAGCTCGTCCTCGGTAATCACGACGGTCGCGCCCAGGCCCGCCAGCTCGGCCTTGAGCGCCGCCGTCGCCTCGGGCGTGTCGCGCGCGCGCACCACGTTGATGCTGCGCAGGCCCCACAGCTTGCCCAGCTGGATCGCGGCGCGGCCGACGCCGCTGTTGGCGCCGTTCTGGATGAACCACGCGCCCGCGCCCGTGCCCGAGCGCACGCTCAGGTCCACCAGGTCGACGAAGCCGCGCAGCATCTGCCACGCCGTGCACGGGTTGACCGTCGACGTTGCCGCCGCCTCGGGCGTCAGGCCGGCGAGCTTTTCCTTGGCAATGCCGACGAGGGCCGTGTCGGCGTCGTCGACGAGCATGTGTGTGCGCCAGGTGCCCAGGCCGGGCGCGGCGGGTAGGGCCCAGTCGCCCGGCTTGAGCGTCTTGATGTTGGCGCCGACATTGACGACCTCGAAGCAGGCCTCGCTGCCGGGCACCGACGACGGCTCTGGGGTGCCGAGCAGGGCGGAGAACTCTGGCTTGACGCCGTACGTGCCCTGGACGGTGTTGATGTCGGCGGGGTTGATGGGGGCGGCCAGGGTGCGCAGCAGCACAGTGTTGGGCGGCAGCGAGGGCGAGATGGAGTGGGTGTGGACAGACAGCACGTCCGCTGGCTCGCCGGTCTTGGAGTAGACGAGGGCCTTGGCCTGGGTGTAGCCGTAGGGGCCGGACTTGAAGCGCACGGGCTGCTGGCCGAGGCCCAGCTTTGGCTGGAGGGGTAGCCGGGAAGCGAAGAGGCCGGATCTGCAGAGGGGAGAGGACGCATTCAGAGACGAGATGGAGCGCAGCGGCGTGCGAGCCGAGCGGGCAATGGATGCCATTGTGTGCGTGTGTGTGTCGAGAGGGTATATGTGTTGAGGTGTGATATCCGGTGTGATGCGGTTTTCCTGGTGCTGTGAATACTTTCCAAGTGTCACTGGATGCTTGTTACGAATATACAAGGCTCTCAATTGCTTCACACGTTGCTGCAAGTCAATCTCAAAAAGTTGCATTCAGCTTGCGTCTATGACGGCATAGTTCGGCTTCGGTTGGCGCACAGCTCCCTGGCGGGAAAGCTGTAGCGATGGAGCTATGGCTGATCACAATAAGCGGGGACATCCTGCAACGGAACGATTTGCGATCACGTGCGCTGTTTGACATCGCCATTCAGCATCGACTTTTATAATAAAAAGGCTTTTTCTTCGAAAACATGTTGCTTCTGTATCCAAACGCTGTTCGATGCGTGGTGCTTCCGTTTGCACGGATCCTGGGCCGGTCTTGTGCATGTGCGAGACAAGGCCAAAGCGTATTCGACGGCATGGTCTCCTGTTTTCTCTCGCAGGCATGTATTACAGTCAAAGCGAGCGCACGTATTGCAGAAAGGATTGTTCAGTATTCAAAAAGCTCAAAAATATCCATAAGAAAGAAATGCCTGGCATCACATTTTACAGGCCCAAGGCCATAAGAAACGAAGAAGGGGTGGGGAGAACAATGAGGCAGAACGAACATTGAACGAGAGACCAAAAGTGTAGAGGCCGAAAATAATTCCAAAAGAATAATGAAGAAAGGGCGAGACGAGCAAAATATCAAAAGTAAAAAGAAACAAATAAGAAAAAGAAAAGAAAAGAACAAAAAGCCATTCCTCGTGCAATGCCGGTGAACGAGCTCGGGTATCACATATTCACCTATTTTCTCTCATCCCTCCTCGCTCCTCCCCCTCTCTTATTTCTCTTCTCCTCCCTCCTTGTTCCTTCAGACTGTAAACTGAAATGTCTTTCTCCTTCCGGCGTCCCCAGCAGAGTGGCGGTAATGGCGTCAATCTAGATTGGCGAAAGGTCGTGTTGATGGGAATGAAAACTGGCGCAAATTATAGATGAAAGGAAATGGTGCAGAAGAAAGTGTATGGCGGGTGTATGTCGGGTGCAGACGAGTTGACGGAAGTGGCAAGCGACTGAAGTGGCAAGCGAGTGCTGAAGCGCGATAGTGAAAATGACAAAAGAAAAGCTGCGCAGAGCTGCGAAAGAATGTGTTGGGGCGGTGGAAGTAAAATAAAAGTGCTGCAGTGCTGGTGTCGAGGGCAAACAGGAAACTGGTGTCAAGGTCGCTGCGACCGACTCAACGTCCCACATCTCATTTAATGTTCTTGAACAGATCGTTGCCGAGACTGCTGCTGTCGTCGAGGCCAATCTTGGCCTGGAACTCGCCGAGCTCGGGGATCATTGGAGGCGGCGGCCCGGCGGCGGGCTTGCTGGTCTCCTGGAAGATGACGCTGGAGCGTTTCGAGAGCGGCGAGCTGCTGCTGTGCATGCCGCCGGCAGGGGGGGTGGCAGCGTAGGCCTCGGCGCCTCGTAACCGACGGAACCAGCCACTGGAGCGGCGGGATTTGCGGTCGTCGAGCGTGCTCATGTCACTGCGGCTGTCAGGACGCGGGATGCTGCCCGGCGCATCGACGCCAGCATTTGCAGCATTGCCTTCTTCGCCGTTAGTATATGCAGTATTCAGTAGATTCCGGCTAAAGAGACGCCGGATGCTGCCGGGGCGCGACGACAGCGTGGGGGACGCCGGGACGTCGTCCGCTGTGCGCTTGAGGCCGGCCCTGACCAAGGAGCGGCTCGGGGAGGTGGTGACATCGTCGGTGCTGGCGCTTGAGAGGGCTCCGTTGGTCTTACTGCTCTTGTCTGCGCCGGTTGCGCCCGTGGCGCCGGTGGTGTGTGCGGCTGTCGCTGTCTTGAGGACGGGCTTCTCCTCCTCGACTGGCGACGGCAGAGGTGGTGGGATGTCGGTGCCCTCGGTCAGCGAGGCGAACTTGAAGTTGAGCACTGGCAGCTCGAAGCGCTTGGACGCTGGCTTTGTGGCCGAGGCCGGTCCGTTTGTAACAGCCGGCATAGTGAGATAGAGTGGCTGGGCGGTGGTGCTGACGGTCGTGATTTGCAATGGCGATGCAGTCGTTTCGTTTCAACGACTTGGTGCGGTTGCAGACGGTTGGGGCACGCGAACAGGTACACTTCAGTCAAGAAGTAATCGAGTAAGCGTCGTACGAGCGTGTAGGAGACCAGGTTGTGCCGTGTAACGTGTAACGTGTAGAGTCGTATAAAGGGTCTCTCTTGTGTGGTGCGCGCCGCGTGGTGTGGTGGTCCGAGAGACGGGAATAGAGACAGCAGCAGCAGAACAAAGACACGGCAAAAGGGCCAGGTGAGACAGGTGAGGCAAGAAGGAGGAAGGGGGGGAGAAAAGAAAAGCTAGAAGGCTGGAAATAGAAGCTTTGTTTCTCTCCTCGTACTATGTATGTACTACGTATGGGAGTGAGTCGCAACGGGCGCTCGTGGCTTTGTCAGGTCGAATGGGGTCCGGGATGGGCGATCGCAATAGTCGATAGTGCTGTAGGGCGACTGGGGGAGGGCAGAGGAGGGAGAATAGAATGAAGAATAGTAGACGAGGAATAGGAGGAGCAGAAGACAAAAGAGGATAGTGGCTTTGATGACACAGCCTGTTGGTGAGTAGAGAATTGGTTCTTTTTTTTTTCTTTCTTTCTTTGCAAAGTTGAGGAGAAAGAAGGACGGAGGAGCCAGGGTAATGACAAGGTTCAAGTTTGCAAGGGGGCTGGAGCAAAGAAGTACATAGTATTATTCCAAAGGCAGAGAGTCGAGAGGAGTCTTGTCAAAGGCGAGCAGGAGCAAGAGCCGTAAGAGGACGGGAGATGCGGAGACAAATAGGGGACGGACGTCAAAAGGGGACGAAATGGAGTCGATAGTGGCCGAGCAGGCAGTGGGCAGAGACAGAATGGAAAAAGGGACAAAGGTACAGTAGGAAAAGAAAGAGAAGACGAAAAAGAAACCAATTGATCGATTGAGCGGGGAGATGAGGTTGCGACGCTGTACTTGATCTGTACATGTACTACGTACTGCACTATGGTTGGAGCTTGTCGACAACCTTGAGACGAGTCTCGGAGGTTCGTAAGTCTGGTTGTTTTCTTTCTGTTTTCTTATTGTTATAGTGTTGGCTTAAAGTGCTTGCTTTCATGTGAGACAATATCGGACGTCGAAAAGTCGACACATGCAAGTCTAGACGAGATGGTGCTTCTAGAAGGCGTGTGGTATGCGCATTGACGCTGCTCAATGGAGGTGTCAGCGATGGGAGTTATGGAGAGATGAAGCCAGAATCAAGCCGCAATGAAGATGACGATGGGATGCAGAGATCAAGGCAGGCAGATTATTACGCATGTGTACTGCTATAAGAAGAAGGAACGACCAAGAGCTTTTTTTTTCTGTTTCGAAGCAAGACACACGAGAGCAAGCACGCAAATAGGGGCAGCTGCGGAAGGAGCAGACGAGCACGATGCAAGATGCAAGGGGAAGGAGCATTGAAAGCCGGCTAGTCTTAAGAGAGGTGGTGCCTGCCGTGCATACATAGTCGTGAGATAGGCCTACCGCCAGCAGAGATTAAGAGATTTAACGAGAGGGCAAGAGAAAGATATAAGGGAAAGGGAAAGGGAAGGAAAAGGGAAAGAGAAACGTAAAAAATGAGTGGACAGGGGTCGATTTGGGGCATTTGGGCAAGGCCTGGCTCAGTCAGTTGCTTTCCACCACGAGTAATAAGTGGGGACTGTTTAAATGGGAGAACATGATAGTAGATAAAGTGAGAACTGAGAGGAGATCATACGGAGTAATGGGATTGGTAGAGATTAAACAAAATAAGAGTATTACTTGTGTATAGAAGAACGACAGAAGGAGATGCTGGGAATGCCACTTAAGGGTGATACAACAGCTTCTATAGGGCGCGATGCTACGTGTGAGATGTCGTGATGTTTCCTCCTGGCACAGGGTTGTATTTGTTTCCGGGCAGCGAAACGAGAAACGAGAAACGAAAGGAGATATAGTGTCGAAGCAGGGGTGTAGAGATAGTGTACAGAGTCATGTATTGTGTCTTCTGTTCTGTCTCTGTACAGGCACATCTCCGTTTAAATGTTGTAGTCTCCTATTATTGGAAGGCTAGGAAGAGCCCGCGAAGGCCGTTCGGGTTCTATTTCGGTTTAAGAAGAGGGCGAGGAAACAAAAGAAGAAACAAAAGAAGAAGAAAACAATAAAAGAAAAAGAGAAAGCATAACAACGGGGCTGTACGCACGCACTTTAGCAGCCGTTCTCCTGGGCTGGGCCAGGATGAGCCCATGAGAGAAGAAAAGAAAAGCAAGGGAAAACAGAAAGAGGAAAGCAAGGGAAAACAGAAAGAGGAAAGCAAGGGAAATAGAAGAAAAGAAAATGAAGGCAAGGGAAAATGGAAGAATAAAGAAGAAAATAGAAGAGAAAAGAAAAGAAAAAAGCCGTCAAGGAGAAGCAACCCCTTTGCATCTGACTGCACCCTGAGCCACGCTGGAGCCTGCCTTTGACCTCTATTTAAACTCATTTTGCGCCGCCATTGTGCATATGCATTGCCTGCTCGCTGCTCGCTAGCAAGTGGCTAAAGTGCTCGCATCAAGCCTCCAGTCAGCTGTGATCAGTGCATAGGAGCGAGTGCCGGATCACAGTGCACTTGGCTCGTGCACAGTAGACACATACATACATGGTAGGCAAGTACCGGCGCGTCCGATCAGATCGGCACTGGCCTGCATATGACAGCAGTTCACACCACAATGTATTACAGCTCGAAGCTGCTTCCATGCTTGGCACTTGGTAGATTTGCTGTGCTTATGGCGTCTCTAGTATCCCTCGTATCTCTAAAGCCTCTAATCCCTCTAGTATCGCCCCGGCTGCTGCATGGCACGAGCCCTACAAGTGCTTGCGGAAGAACTTGAGCACCACCTGGTAGCCGCGCGTGTACTCCTCCTTGACGCGCTCGTCGGCCAGGTCGGCGCGCGCCGCCATCCAGCCGTGGATCTGGTCCTCGAAGATCTCGACGTGGTGCGGCACCTTGAGGGCCTCCTCAAAGGCCTGCACGTCGGCCGGCGGCTCGTCCTTGGACGCCAGCAGGGCAATGGGCACCTTGATGTCGACGGCGTCCTTGGCGTCCACCATGGCGGGGTGCGCCTCGGCGCCGACAGCAAAGGGGTTCTCGTCGCTCGCCGTCGCCAGCGACACGACCTTGCCGCCCCAGCAGAACTATTCATTAGCACGTTGACTTGTATAGCAGGAATTGCATCGTCCGACTTACACCGACGACTGCCCACTTCTGGACAGAGGGGTACTTTGCGCTGGCGGCCTTGACGTAGGCGGGCAGCTTGGCGGCGGTGATGTGGGGTGCGTGCTCGGTCAGGAAGGCCATGAGGCTGCTCTGCTTCTCGGGGGTGTCGGGGGGGAAGATGCTGAGCGAGGCGGGCTTGCCGTCGAACCAGTCGGGCATCAGGACCTTGTACTTTTGGTGGCTGTCGCTGACGGCGAGGATGTCGGCGCCCTGCAGGGACTGGTCCTTGAAGCCAAAGATGTCAAAGACGTAGATGATGCCCATGGCGGCGTCGTCGTCGCCGGTCGCGTCTGTTTGTTTTTTTGTTTAGTGGCCGATCGGGAAGAAATACGTATGCAAAGGCACGACTCACAAGTCTTGAGGCCATCGACGGTCTCGTAGGCGCCCGTGGCCTCGTAGCCAGAGGCGACAACGGGGGGCACATTGCAGCAGGCCTGGCAAAGTCAGCAGCGTTTCGGACGAAACTCGAAAACAAAACACATACACACCTCGCTGTGGCCGTGGGTAGCAGGCATGGTCGACATGATGGCGGTTGTGGGGTTGTTTGGTTGGTTGGTGTAGCTGGTTGTTGTAGAGCCGGCGGCGGTCAGTGTGTGTCGAAAGAGAAGAGGCGTACTAGCTATGTAGGCAATCGTGGCGGCAGGCAGCTACTTACACAAGTTTGGTCGTGAGGAAGGTGCAATTGAAGGAAAGAGACAAGAGACAGGAAAGAGGCAAAAGCCGGCCACGGGCGATGCTCGGGTTTTATCACATCCGGATCGCCAAAGCCATCACGTCCTTCCTTATTTGTAAGGAGTCCAGGTGGGGTGCAGTCTCTACGTGCAGGCAGCTTCCGTCACTACATACATACACACTGACTGCTTGCTTGGTGGTCGCGACAACGTCTTGCCTGCTGTGGTTTTTTCTACAGAGGGGTAGCTTCCTGGTTCTAGCGCGTGCAATCCTGCCGGTGTGATGTCACCACGGCCGAAGCAACGCCAAAGCCAGAGCAAAGCTAAACAGCAGCCGGGCCCCGCTCGATCGCACCTCGGACTCAGGATCGAGCAAGTGGTCAGTCATGGCTGTGTAATCTTGTTCTTGTGTAGTCCCGCAGGTGTAAGTCGAATGGATGCTTCCGCCTTGTTGCCGTCGAGAAGCGGCAATACGGCATTGTGTGTAGTAAGGGAGTTATGCAGGTAGGATTATTTCTTTATTTCGTAGAGTTGAGATGTAAAGAAAGATTTAACCCCCCCCCCCCCCCGTAAAAGTAAAATGAAAACAACTTTTCTGTTCGATTAAAAGAATAAAATTGATGATACAACGTGAAAGCTAAAATACAAATGCCTTATGTTTTGTATGAAACAGCGATAAAAACAGAGGAAAATAAAATAAATAAAAACAATACCGAAAATAGCGGGAAAAGAGGAAACAAAAAAACAAGAAAGAAATATACAAAAAAAGTAAAGAAAAAAGAAAACATAATGTAAAGCAAACGCACCACCAAAAACAAATAAATGAAAAACAAACAAAGACAAAAATCAACTATTGCACACCGAAAATGTCCATGCCCATCATCTGCAGCCCGTCCGCGACCGATGTCACAGGCAGGCCCAGATACGCCTGCGGCTGCTGCACGTAGAGCCCGTCGTCGGCCGGGCCCTGCACCTCGATGTAGGGCGTCTCTGCCGCAGCCGCGCTCCGGCCCATGTCCAAGTCCAAGTCCAAGTCCATGTCCATGTCCATATCCGTCTTTATGTCCATGTCTATGCCTAGAATGGCTGGGTCGAGCGTGCCGTAGGACGCTGGCGCCCCATCTGCCGCATCTTCCACGTCTGCTGTGGTGAACGGAAACAGGACGGCCGCGTCGGTGTCGAGCAGCGCCGAGCCGGCGCTGTTGCCACTGGGAGAAAAAGGAGGCAAGGGAGAAAAGGGAGAAAACGGAATGAGTGGCGAGTAGGAGGCAGAGGCGGAGCCGGCCAAGGCTGGAGAGAGCGCTGGGAACGGCGAAAAGGTCGGCAGAGCGGAGAAGGAGGGATAAGAGGAGGGGTAAGAGGCGGGATAAGAAGAGGGATAAGAAGAGGGATAAGAAGAGGGATAAGAAGAGGGATAAGAGGAGGGAAAAGAGGAGGGAATAGAAGCAGAAAAAGAAGAGGGAATAGAAGAAGGAAAAGAAGCAGAAAAAGAAGAAGAAAAGGCTGGAAAGGGCGAGAAAGGCGTGCCCGGCGTCAGAGGCCCGCCAGACGCCGGGGACAGCGGCGTCAACGGGCTCAGAGCGGCCGCGGCCGGCTGCAGGCGGGTGTGCAAAAGGGCCGGCGCCTCGACAGACTCGGCAGCGGCCGACACCTTGGCAGTCTCGGCCGACACCGCGACGGGCACTTTGATCACGGCCGTCATCTCGCGCAGCCAGATGCTGTGGGCCGTTGCGCACGACGGACACGCGGCTGGCGGCTGCTGCTGCTGCTGACTACCGGTATTGCCGCCTGCCGACAGCTGGTAGTTGCACCTGCTGCAGCGGACCTGGATTGTGGGCTTCTTGTGGTAGCAGTGGCGGCCGTGCTCGCGGCCATAGTGGCGCCGGATGGTCTCCATGTTGTCGTCCTCGCGCGTGCACACGGGGCCGTTGTCTTTTGAGTCTCTTGAGTCTTTTAAGCCTTTCGGCCCTGTAGTCGACCCAAACTGGCACTGCCAGCGGCGGGCATTGGCGCCAATCTTTTCGCGGGCGAGCACGACGGTGTGGCGCTCAAAAGTGGTGATGGGATGTTGGGTGGCATCTCTGTCGGCTTTGACATTGGTATTGTTGATGCTGCTGTTTCTGTTTCTGTTGCTGTTGCTGTTGCTGCCAGACTCTACAGCCGTGTTAAAGTCGAAGTCGTCCATGCCGAGAGCCAACACGTCGCCGGCACCCTGTTTTGCAGCTTTTTGCCTCGGCTTCGGCTTGGTGGCCTGCTTGTGTTTTGCCTTGGCCGCCGCTGCCGCCGCCGTTGTCTGCAGTCGCCGCGCGGGCAGGGGCACCTGGTGCAGAGCCCTCTCTTTCAGGGCCGTGTCCGTCTCCTGGAACGCCGCCTCGAGCCGGGCAAAGTCGAAGCATTCACACTGCCATTAGTATGTAGATATAATAGAAAGAAAAAAGAAAAAAGAAAAAAGAAAAAAGAAAAAAGAAAAAAGAAAAAAGAAAAAAGAAAAAAGAAAAAAGAAAAAAGAAAAAAGAAAAAAGAAAAAAGAAAAAGATTACACACCCTTCGTTTTAGAATACGGCACTCGTGGCAGAACTTGGACTCGGTCTTGATAAACAGAGGCAGCCGGGGGATCTTGTCGACCTGCTCTTCGAGGGCGCGCCACGAGTTGTACATGTCCTGCACGGAGGGCATGCGCCGATGGCGTCTCGTTGCAGCAGGGGTAGTAGGGGCAGCAGGAGTCGGAGCAGAAGGAGCGGCTGGGACATGCTTTCCAAGTCCGCGGACGACAGGCAGCGGAGGCAAGAGCGACGTCTGTGCCTGGTTCGAGGGCTGTGGGGTGTTTGGAGGGCTGCCTTGGCTCTGGGGCGATGAAGCAGTGCGTCTGTCGTGTGGTTGCCGGACCATGCTGTGAAGATGAAGATGTGATTAAATATGTGAAGATGTAGATGTGATTAAATATGTGAAGATGTAGATGTGATTAAATATGTGAAGATGTAGATGTGATTAAATATGTGAAGATGTAGATGTGGAGATGTGTCTAAAGATATAAGATGTGACGATGTGAAGAAGCGTTTAAAGAGATGATCAGAGATGTGGTGATTTGATGTCAAATGATGGAATCTATCCACGAATAAACAAAGAGACAGACAAACAGTTGCAAACGCTGTGATTTAGCAGAAATGGAACCAAGGCGAGAGTCGACGATGCAGGATTATATGCTGTCCCGCAGACACGAGATGCTGGAGTGATGCCTGATATAAAGGTCGACGAGAAGCAGCGCAGATCCAGGCAGCACGGCCGACATCAGGATGTACTCTGCTGCAACTGCCTCTACAAACAACAGACAGTACGTGACCGCAGATACAGTAGCTACTAATGAATGCATAGAGTAGAGTACCATGTATCCAAAACATGGGCTCCAATGTGGCGATGCGGACTCGACGGGTATTGTGGCATAGCAGGCCGGAAAGGAGGGCAGAGGCGTTTTTTTTTTCATTTATTCTCTCTCTCTCTCGGTGTTTCTCCAGCCTGCTACTGCAAGTAGTATTGTGTATGGTTTTTGCTCTGCTTTGGTTTGGGTTTGTTGCTGCTGCTCTGCTGCTTTGATGGAGATCCTACTATGTATGTATGTACATGCGATACCCACCACGGCCAGCGCTGCGGCGGCCTGTCTGCAATAGCCACTTGTTGGACACCCAGCGGCTAGCGATACAGCCTGGCAGTGGACGGTGTATTGCAGCACACAGTTATAGGCGGCATCCACAGTCGAGAGGCAGCCACGCCTTTTTTGATTGACACTCTGGTTGTACGCAGATCACGAGGACATTATTGACATTGATGAACAGGACAAGCCGGCTGGCTTTGGGGCTGCTGTGCTGCCGTGCTGCCGTGCTGCGCAGAGGGTATCGCGAACATCAGCATCCATCCATCTCCCCGGCTCTACTATACTCCTTGGTGCCCGTCTATTCTGCTCGCTGCGTGCGTTTGCCGCTTAACTGTGAAAGTGCAGATTGCCGTGGCTGACAGCTGGTGCAGGGCCGGTTTCATCCTGCTGCTAGCAAGACGGCAGAGTAAGTAAGCAAAAGTAGAGTAAGCAGAAATAAGAAGAAAGATAAGAAAAGAAAAAGAAAAGCACATTGTTACGCGCTTGTCGGCGTGGTGCGGGCAGCCGGCCAACCAGAGAGAACGGCAGCATATCAGGCGTTTGTCGTCGAGTCTAATGTTTGAGGGCTGCTACAGGGCGTTCTGTGTGTGCTCCCAGCAGGCAGTGTGTATGTAGTAACAATCAGTGCTCTCCTATGCTGGGCCGCATAATCGGCCAACATCTGTGGGCTGCCGTGCAGATTGAGACGCTCTTGTCGAGTCGATTGCAGCGGATAGGAGAGGCAGAATGGTGGGCATATTTGCAGACGGAAAGGCGAGATGTCGGAAATACAAAGTGCAGGAAAAGAATAGAAGAAGAGAAGAAAAAAGAAGACGTCGCTTATTGTGCCGTGTTACAGTGGATGCAAGGCTGTGGCATCGGAGCAGATTACTGCAGTGCAGCGCTCCGACATACTTCCCTTTTGGGATGTGGTGTGGCTGCATAGTCGGCCGTTGATATAGGTACCATGCATATTGATATTGATGGCGACAACACACCAGCGCTGCTGATTGAGCTCAGATGTAAGTATAAGAGATGTCCGCTCGCTCTCTGAGATTGAATGCAATGTAGATGAACTGTAGTTGAACGACAGACGATGAGAATCAAGAGAGAACAGAACGAACAAGACAAGAGAGAAAACGAAAAGGCTTAGTCAGCGCGACTGGAGATCAGCACGGCTCGAAAAGGCTCGGCCACGCCGAGGCAGGCGTCTGATCTGAGCTTGGACGAAGCTCGGGCTTCATGTCGTGATCGCGTCTTGGGCCGTCACCGTCATCACCACCGTTGCCGTTACCGTTGCCGTCACCGTTCCGCCGTGAACACCGTTATGGCTACGTAAGCCTTCAACTTGAGCTACAGATCCAGACTCCAGACTCAGACTCAGACTACAGAGTCACGCGCATAGCTGCCTGGAGCTAGCTAATCTGCTACTGTAACCAACTGCGGGCTGTCGCCTACACTACTTGACCGTGGCTTGTACATACAGGCGACACAGCAATCCCCCTCAGGCTCCAAGATGTGTACAGCTGCGGTTGCTGCCTAGATGCCTTTTCTTCCAGTCTCTTCTCCTTCAATACTGACCTAGCGTCCCATTTTCTGTCGGCTTTTTATTTTTTTCGTAGTCTGTGTCTGCTCCCTTCTCTTTTTTCGCCCCCTTCCGTCTCTTCGTTCTGCGCCATCTTCACCACACCTGGCAACGGACGACGGCCTGCCTTGATCCCCAGGAGCCAAGGCGTGAACCATCTCAGGCGACGGCAGCCGAAGCCTTAGTCTGTATCCTCCATCCTGTGGCAGTTCTGTGTGACCCGTGAATATTTTGTACTGCACATCGCGGCGATACTTCACGTGCCTGTCCCAGAGCTATGTAGCCGGGCTGTGCTGTTGTCGAGTTGTGCTAAAGTGCGCAGAGGGCGAAGCTGGATCGCGGGATTGCGTAGCCTGGGATGTACTGTACCTTGCAGCTGTAGGTGCAAAAGCGGAAGAAAACGGCAGGAACTAATGTACATACATAACTAATTGGAAAGTGCCCTTGCTACGCCGATACTGTTGAGCAGCCTTGCTAGTACAGAAGTGTTGGTACTGTAACAGCCTTGAAAGCCGAAAAGGTCGGATAAGTGGAAACCAGTCTCAGAAGCATCTTAAAAAACATCTTAAAAACATCTTAAATCACCCTAAATCACCTTAAAATCATCTTAAACCAGTCCCGACCACCAAAGTGAATAAACAAAATTAATGATATAAAATGAGAAATTGCTGGCGAAAGAGCCTTGTACTGGCCAGCCAACCGCCTCGGCAGCCTCGATATCATTGCGGTGAGCTGCTCTGACGGAGCACCAGCGAGCCTTCTCACGTACTTGTGGTGACCGACGGGCGCCCGCATTGGCTATGTATTAGCTGGCCTGGCCGTTCCGCTCCCTGATTCGCTGCTGCTGTTGACTTTCTACTTTCTACGTACAACCACGACACCAGCCTTTGCGCAGTCCGTTCTCTGCAGTTCGCCTTGGATACTGGCGACTGCGTAGCTTGCAGCCCAACACAATTATAGACATAGCGTACACCAGTTCTGTATGGCATTGAGTCGAACTAAGATTTGGGACTGCGTCTCTGTCTAGCGGAAAGGCGATGCGATGCGGCGTGCGAACTGCTGCTGTTTGCACCAGCTGCCAGCTCGTCTCGCGATGTATAAAGATCAATGTCTGCCGTCGAAGTTTATGACCTCAAATTCTTCAGATCCCCCAAGAATAAAACACTCGGCGCACCCAAGCTCACTGCTTCCATTGCCGAGAACTTGTGTCAAACTCAACTCACATCGTGACATCCACCAATCTTTCAACAACTACCAACAGCTACCAACAGCTACCAGCAGCTATCACCAGCTACCGAAGCTACCCTGCTACCACTCCAGAATGCCGTCCAGGAAGCGCAACGACTCCTCCTCCGGCCAGCGCAGCCGCCCCGGTGCCCGCTCCCCGCCCTCCCATGTGGAAGTCGTCTACTGGCGGTGCACGGCCTGTGGCCTCGGTGGCCACTCCAACGTCACCGACCACTGCCTCGAATGCCGTCGTCCTCGCTACCAATACGGCCAGAACTACCTGGAGGACGTCAGAAGCTCCCGCTTCTGATTAGTGGCTTTGGGTGGGCCTGGACGACTCTGCTACAGTGCCGGGCTTTGAGTGCCGAGCTTCTGGGGTTGGCGTTTTTGACAGCTCGCCAGCCCTATCGTCTCAGCTCTGATACAGCTTATACAGCTTACGGCTTACACGGCTCTGCCCCACCACGCTCTTTCCCTTTCCTTGCCACACACAGACTTGCTTTTCCCTTTGGCTCCTTCCCTTTGCTCCCTTTGCTCCTCTTGCTCCTTCCCCTTTTGTATTATCACACCGTTTGTCTGTCTACATTATGCTCTTGCCTTGTCATTTGCCTGGATTCCTTCCCCATTTGGTTATTTCTTCTTTCCTTGTCGTCTGTCTCCTTCCCATTTTATTCTATACACCATCATGTCGCCATACTGTTCCCATCAGCACTCTTGTTCCACTTGTACTTTGTATTCTACCTATCGTTTGTATTCCTGTTCCTCTCTTTGCATCAACCAGCCATGTACATAGTCTGCGCTCACAACAATCTATACTTTTGCTTTGTACTACCTGCCACTGTGACCACTCGACTACTTTTGACTTCTGATTGACCCAAGAATGCATCAAAACCATTGCTTATGTAATCACAACGACCACCACCTGGCATGAATCATAGATCAGTCTCTTGACCAGCTCGATCGATCAACTTGCTCATACCAAAACTCGCCAACTCGTCGAGCCCGCTCGCACCGGAGGCCGCTTGTCAAGAAAGGCAAAAACAAACACAGAAAAAACACCAAACAACTAAACAAAATATGGCTGCCTGAAGCTAGGTGCACGGACGAGCAAGTGTCACCAAAAAAAGCAAGGCACCCCAAAAGGCTTTCCAGGCGATGCGAACAGCCTTGTAATTGGCAACTTCCGTATCTGGTGCACAGTTGTGCTTGTGATAGCCTCATGAGCATTGCTTAGTCAGAACCGTGCATTGTCCGAAATATCTACGCAGTATTGGATTGCTTTGATGTGATCATAAATCAAATAATCAGAGCTGCGTCGAGTCAGGAGGCGTTTTCAATCAAACAGTCAGACGGGCTATAATAGGGCCGTCCTTTTGTTTTAAACAACCTTTTCGGAATGTCGTTCAGCATTTACACGAGACAGCACTTGAATACGACACCCACGCATTCCTACTCAACGCAGCAGCAACCGGCCACTACAACCGCCCTGGCCATGGCTTCGCTCAGAGTCACTCTCGTGCCGCGGAGCGATGCGGCGCGCCCGCCGGACCACTGGGTCGGCTGCCCGCCCACGCACTTCCGCAACCCCTGGCCCTCGGCCGGCCACAAAATCGGCCTGTCCCACGCCCTGAGCACGCGCTTTGGACGCAAGCGCAACCTCGTGCCCGTGCCCTCGGATCGCGCAGGACTCGTCCGTGTCCAGACGCCCGACTGGGGCGCCGGCAGAGACGGCATCAAGGCAACCTGGCTCGGCCACTCGAGCTTTCTCGTCGACGTGCCGCCAAGCACCACCGAGTCCGAGCCGAGGCCTCGACCTCGGGGACTCGTATTTTTGATGGACCCCGTGTTTGCCCACAAAATGGGCCCGGTCACGCTGGTCGGGCCGGCACGGTTTACGCCGACGCCGTGCTCGCTCGACGACCTGCCGCTCGTCGACGCCATCTGCATCAGCCACAACCACTACGACCACCTCGACGTCGATGTCATCCGGCAGCTCGCCGGCAGCGCGGCGCACCAGCGCCCGGACTACAGGGCCCGCCGCGCTGCAGCGGGCATGCCGTCGCCCGTGCACGTCTTCTGCGGCCTCGGCAGCAAGGCCTGGTTTGTCGCGTGCGGTGTCGGCGCGGCCCACATCACCGAGATGGACTGGTGGGACGAGGCGCGTGTCGAGCGGGGCGCTGCCGCGGCGGTCACGCTGGCGTGCACGCCGAGCCAGCACGGCAGCCGGCGCGGGCCCTTTGACCAGGACCGGATGCTGTGGTGCTCGTTTGTGCTGCAGCCGCAGCCGCAGCCGCAGCCGCAGCCGCAGCCGCAGCCGCAGCCGCAGTCGCAGTCGCACGCTGTGTTCTTTGCCGGCGACACGGGGTACCGGGCAGTCGGCGAGGAGGCCGATGCGAGCGGCGAGGTAGATAACAAGGGAGAAGAAGCGGAAGAAAAAGAAGAAGAAGAAAAAAAAAAAAAGGGCTGCCCGGCGTTTGCCGAGATTGGGCGGCGCTACGGCCCGTTTGCGCTGTCGCTGCTGCCGATCGGCTGCTACTCGCCGCGGTCGTTCATGTCGGGCGTGCACTGCTCGCCGGAAGACGCCGTGGAGATCCACTTTGACGTGCAGAGCAAGAAGAGCGTCGGCATGCACTACGGGACAGTGCGCGGCGGAATCAGTGCCCACTACGAGGACGTGCTCGAGCCGCCCCGGCGATGGCGCGCGGCGGGAGAGAAGAGAGGGCTTCGCTGGGGGCAGGACATCTGCACATGCAACGTGGGAGAGACGATTGTTGTAGAGTAGATGCTATGTAGATGGTGTTTAATATTTTAGATTGGGTAAATAGCAGAACTAGTACATACTAATAATAAACAATAATAAACAAATAGACTACGTGCATTGGCTCTCGTAGGACAGCATCGACGCCAGCTGGACCAGCTCGGGCTCGACCGTCCATGGCTGCTCGGTGGCATTAAAGTCCGCAGGGCCATAGAGCATCCAGGCGGACAAGGGAAGCAGGGCGCTTTGTTTTGGATTTGACAGGCCAGTCTGGTTTCCTGTCTGGTTCGCCCGCTTGAGTGCATCGTCGTATCCGTCGGGTGCCCCCGGCGAGATCTGCCTGCCTAGTGTGCCGGCCAGGACATACGCCTCGAACCTGTCGGTGTTGTTGAAGCCGCGCAGGACAAAGGGAGCGCGCGCATACGCAATCGGGAGGCTGGCGATGCCCAGCGGCGCGTATGTCATATTTCCCAGCTTGACCGTCGGCGTTGTGCTCGTATTCCCTGCTCTGTCTCTGCCGCTGTCTCTGCTTCTATCCAAGGGCTGGCCGGACGCGTCCCAGTACAGGAAGCCAGAAATCCAGCCCGACACTGTATCTGTATGTGCACGGGGGCACACCCGGCCGGGCCTCGCGGCCGTGGTCGCCATCTGGTTCCAGAACCGGCGCGTCTCTGGACTGTCGGGTGCATCGACGCTGGCGATGAACCGCCACAGTATGGGTGCCAGCTGCTCCTTGTATCTGCCAGCCTCCGGCCCAAACAGCGGCAGCCGCTCGAGCTTGGACAGGATCTCGGCCCAGTCGTCGCGCTCGCCCTGCAGCGTGACCGACGGCAGGCCCGGCGAGGACAACCGGGGCGGTGGCGACGACACGACGGGCACTCGCCGGCCACCACCTAGGAATGCCTCGTTTTGGCCCAGCATGTAGACGGTGGCCGTCATCTCGTCGACGACGGTCGAGGTGGTAAAGTTGGGCATGGCCCACATCATCAGCCACGGCACCTTGCAGCGGCTCTCGGCCTCGTACTTGAAGTCCTGGATGACGCGGAACCACTCAAAGTCGGTCAGGGTCATTGGCTCGGAGCCCCGGCGGCGCGGCGCAAAGAGCGCCGCGCTTGTGCCATTGCCATTGCCATTGCTATTGCTATTGTCAATGCGGTTGACGTAGTAAAACAGCTGCGACAGGATGGTGAACCACACCTCGTCGGGGCGCAGGACAAGGTGCAGGCCCTCAGCCCACGCCTGGAGCGCGCCGCGCACAAAGCTCTCCGACGACGGCACGATCTGGTTCTCTTGCGTCTGGAAGGCGTTGTCGTCGTAGACCGCCATGAGCACCTGGACGTCGGGCCGGGCATGGGCAAACTCGTTGGCGGCGCTGCGGCGGTAGAAGTCGTCCATGCTGACAGCGCCGGGCGGGCCGTGGTACGGGCCGTGGTACGGGCGCGCGGCGTCGCCGGGCAGAACAACGACGGACGCATGCACGAGGGCAGCCCACAGAATGGCACTGGCCATGGTGATGGCTCTGGATCCGAACGAACAACGCATCGTGGATGTCTTTTGCAAAAGCGTCTGTTGGACTGGTGAAAAGTGACTATGAAAGGACCGAGATGAGCAGAGGCAACACTCGTTACCTGTCCCTCTCCCCAGCCCTGTCAGCGCCCAAGACGGCTGTGTCAGATCAACTTTGATGTAACGACTCCAGGCTCTTTATCTCTTTCTTTGGACTCATCAGGCTCCTGGAGGGCTTGCACTATACGAGTTTAGCCGCAGAGTGGTTTCTTTAGGCACGGCCACACCACGGCCCGGGCACACGAGCACAGCTGCAGTGCTTGCTTAAACCACACAGAACTGTGAATGAAAGACACCCATGATGAAGACTTTAATACAAGATGACCCAAGCCAACCCGGCCATGTCGAGGGCTGTGGTCTGTGGCTGCCCGCAGCCTTGCGCGCTGGTGGCCAATACCGATACCCCAGGCTCTCTTGCATTTCGAGACCGCTCTCTCCCTCGAACGGCGTCTGGCTGCTGTGGTCGGCGACATGTAGGCATCCGGGCTGCTGCCTGTTGTCTGCTTCTGCTGGAACTGCACGGAACGGGTGGCCCCGATGATGCCTGTAGCTGTCTCTGGCTGCTGTGGTCGGCGACATGCAGGCATCCGGGCTGCTGCCTGTTGTCTGCTTCTGCTGGAACTGCACGGAACGGGTGGCCCCGATGTTGCCTGTAGCTGTCTCAGAGTTTACTGGCTGGCTCTCGAACCATCAGACTCAGACTTGGACTCGGTCTCGGTATTTATTTTTCAACAAGGCTCGTTCGACTGTTGTTGCCATTCCATCGACGCTTCCGCGCTTCCACGCCTCCGCGCTTCCACGCCTCCCCGCTTCCACAGGCAGCAGTTTGCATCGCCATGGCGAATCTGAGACTCATATTTGGTGCCGACGTTTAAATTCCAGCGTCGTCGGACTTGCGCCTTCCCGGATGGGGGCAGATTACAATTGTAAGTTCGTTGGACAGTGTACACACTGTGTACACACACCGTATTCAGCTGATTGCTGCTTATCTCAACGTGCGTCTCCTCAGCACAGGATTGGCAGGCAGGCTCGCCGCAGCTGGTGGTGGTGTTTGCGTGCAGCAATTCCTGATTTTCGGCGCTGTTTCCTGATTCCAGCTTTCCGGCTGTCTAGCCTTCCAGCCTTCCAGCCTCTTCCATTTGCGATGAAGCCGTGCTGGCTCGCTCTTTCCGTATCTGCGCTTGCTTATCCGTACTTGCCCGTTGCGTTCGTGTACTCGTTATCTACGAAATCTTATATAATCAACATCTAGTCCCACGACCTGCGTGAGTGCGTCACTGTTTGTTATCTTTAGAAATCTTCGCCGTCAGCACAACATAATACTCTTTAGAAGGATGCGACATCTACAATCATAGTAGCCAGCCAGTAGCCAGCCAGTCAAGTCACACCCATAGGCCAGCACACCATTAGCAGCGCAGCTATGAAAACGGGCATCCACTTGCCTAAAACGACTAATTCTGACTAAGACAGCGTAATGGAAATCAGAATCCAGCAGGCGCCCCTCACCCCCCCCGCCACAGCGACCGATCGTTCCTTCCGTATTTTACATAGTAATTGCGTACTGTGGCAAGTGAAATCAACATGCATATCTCTCTCTTTACGTACAGGGCAATAGTGCCATTGCAGCGAATAGCGGGACTGAAAAATGAAGAGAACAGCCCCTCCTTCCTCAGATTGGCACTAGAGACCACAGAGCACTCCGTAACAATGTAATAATGTATCTTAATAGTAGAGAGGTACTGGCAGAAGCTAAGAGCAGCTCGACCGACGCTGAAACCGCCCGCCACCAGCACCACTCTCCGCGACAGCCCCTTCCCCCTGTATTGCTCTGTTTCTCTCTCTTTCTGCTGGCCATTCTGCTCTCAACCTGCCTTGTCTATTATCTGATAGCACCAGACCGCGGCGCCTGATAAACACCGCGAGCGCGCCTCACCTCTCCTGCTTATCCTCCAATTCCTGCTCTCGCCATTTCGCCAGTTTGCCAGTTTGCCATTTCGCATTACCCTTTCCATTTTACATTCAGCAATTCGCCCTGTCTCGCGTGCCTCGTCTTGATTGCCGTCTCGATCGCCGTCTCGATTGCCGTCTGCCTTTGTGCCTCTTTGCACCATCATCGCCCGCGTGCAGCCGCCCGTTTCCACCTCGACTCGAAGAGCCTCTTCACGCCCCTCAGTCCAGCACACAGCACACATCCCAAGACCACCACCAACAACAACAACAACAACAACAACAACACCACCACCTCCTACACCACGATGAACGGCGCGTCTTCCGATGATGCGCCGCCGGCCGGTGCCGCCCAGGACCCGGCGTCGCCCTCGTCGGCAGAGCAGGATGCGGCCAACGGAGCAGGCGGCTCGGGGTCTATGAAGAAGCGCAAGAAGGACGCGCTCAAGCCGATCATAACCACAGAAGAGTGAGTGCAATGGTGTTGCGTGTTGCTTTGTTTGTTTTTGTTGTATATTCTGTATTTGTTGTTTCGTTGCGCCATGCGTTGTGCTTGTTTCCCCCCCCCTGCTATGCTACCCTTTCCCCTGCTGCCTTGTCTGGGCGCAAGCTTCACATGCCGTCACCCTTCCCCTCCAACGGGGCTGAGCAGGCCATCAGAGGAGAAGAGAAGAGAGGAGAAGAGGAGAAGAGAAGAGAGGAGAAGAGGAGAAGAGAAGAGAAGAAGAGAAGAAAATGAACACAAGAGGACAGACAGAACACAGACGCACAGATCACGGCAGCACCACGGCGACGACGAGACATGCCCGCCAGACGACGCCGTCATTCGCAGACGACACCAGACTGACGGCATGCCTGCATGGCGGCATGACTACACAACCACATGGACAGACACTGCACCCTCGACTGCTACTCTCGCTGCCACTGCCATCAACCTCAATGCCACCAAGGCGCCAGGCGCCATCCACCAACCTCCCCCTGCACGAATCAGCTGGCCGCAGCACCATTTCCGCCTGCGGGCTCCTCTCTCCTGCATCTGCCGCCAATCCTCCTTTGCGCGCACTGCTTGCTGCTGCTGCTGGTGCTGGCTGCCGGCTGGCTGCTGGCCCAGTCCAGCTGGCCACTGTCTCCTCTGTCTCTGGATTCTAGTCTACAAGGTTAGGCGCTGGCCTGCTGTCATCTGTCCACCGCCTTTGCTGGCTTACCGTCTTTCTGCTGTCACTGCCACAGTCTGTTGCCTGCCTGTCTGTCGTGTACTCTTGTTCCTTGTCTGTCTTGTCTGTCTGTCTGTCCGTGTCTGTCTGTTCTGTCGACACGATACTATCGTGCATCTTCGTCTTCTTTTCTCTTGTTCTTCTTCGTTTCTCATTCCTCTTTCATATCATCATCGTCCATCTTGCGCCATTTCTCCCTCTCTCATACTCTCCCTCCTCTGCCCTCCTGGCTATCCCTATCCACTTGCCATTCTATTGCTCTCACTTTTGACCTTCACTACCTTTATTACAACATCTACACATCTACACACCTACATCACATATACACACACTCTGCTGGTCGCATACCATGGGCATACCGTGCTCTAGTTGCACTCGGAGCTGATTTTCCCGCCAGAGCTGACTGTCTTGTTGTCTCTGTCTGTCTCTGTCTTGTCTCTTGCGTTGCCGTTATCTGCTTGCTGCTTGCTGCTTGCTGCTTGATATCCACGGACACAGACGGTCGATCTGATACGCCCAGCCTGCCTCTTGCCTTCACCCACTCTTCAGTCCTCCAACTCCTCGTCGTCTCCCTCGTGTCTCTTTATCTGCTCCCCCTTCTCTACTATCTACCTCGCCATGGCCATGTTCAAAGGCTTCCTGCCAAGTCTTCGTGATGTGCGGGACCCGCCTCCAAAGTCAAGGTTTATATGCCCTCCCTCTCACCTCTCCCTCTCGCAGTCTGCCGTTTGATCGCACTTGTCCTCGGCCGCTACACAGCCACTAGTGCTCTACCTTTGTACATTGGTGTCATTGTGTCCCTGTGCCCGTGCCTGTGTATTACGCTCTTGTGTCATCGTGCTATCGTGCCATCGTCCCGTTCCCTGCTTCTGGCCTTGTTTGTTGGGCACCCGCTCTAGTAGCAGGTGCACCCCCTCGTCCCCACTTTTCCCACGAGCTTCGTGCCAGACTCCATCGTCATATGTCATATGTGGTGTCCTTGTCGATTTACGTATTTGCTACGTTTGTAGACGCACACAAGCATACAAAAAACAAACAAGCAGAAAAGCAAACAGACACGCAAAAAAAAAAAAATGCTCGCTCAACTTACTAACATCTACCCTCCCAGGTCCGCATACCATGGTTCCGGCTTAAATCACTCCCCGACCTCAACCTCCTCAGTCGAAGACGCCGCCGATAACACCGCCGACGAAGAAGACTCTGAAGACTACTGCAAGGGCGGCTACCACCCCGTCCAGATCGGCGAAAAGTTCAAAGACGGCAAATACACCGTCGTCCGGAAACTCGGCTGGGGCCACTTCTCCACCGTCTGGCTGTCGCGCGACAACACAACCGGCAGACACGTCGCCCTCAAGGTTGTCCGCTCCGCCGCCCACTACACAGAGACCGCCATCGACGAGATCAAGCTGCTCAACAAAATCGTCCAAGCCAACCCCGACCACCCCGGCCGGAAACATGTCATCAGCCTCCTCGACTCCTTTGAGCACAAGGGCCCCCACGGCACCCACGTCTGCATGGTCTTTGAAGTCCTCGGCGAGACCCTGCTCGGCCTCATCAAGAAATGGAACCACCGCGGCATCCCCATGGCCCTTGTCAAGCAGATCACAAAGCAGGTTCTGCTGGGCCTGGACTACCTGCACCGCGAATGCGGCATCGTGCACACAGACCTCAAGCCCGAGAACGTCCTCATCGAAATCGGCGATGTCGAGCAGATTGTCAAAAAGATTGTCAAGACCGAGTCTCCCGACAAAGAGAACAACCGCAACGGCCGCCGGAGAAGACGCACCCTCATCACAGGCAGCCAGCCGCTGCCCTCACCACTCAACGCCAGCTTTGGCCAGAACTCTCCCTTTGCTCCCGCGAGCTCCCACAGCAGCCTCGGCCAGATGCTGCACGACTGTTTGTTTTTTTTTTCTCCTTTCTCTTTTTCTGTGCCTTTCGTTTCTTGTTCATTCATATAAGAAACAAAAAACTAACATAACAGCATCACCCCTCAAAGAGTCATCATCTGATCGCGACCCCAAGGACCCCGACGAGATCCAAATGAAGCGCGAAAAGACAGAGTACGTTTCCACGCCTATCTTGCAGTCAATGTGTTTTGCAATCGCTAACAACCCTCAGGGACATTCTCTCACAGGAAGTCTCCAGTGTCAGCCTCGGCAAGAGCTCACCAGGCGACAAGCGCAAGGCGGAAGAATACACGATTGGCGTCGACATTATCAGCGTCAAGATCGCTGACCTCGGCAACGCCTGCTGGGTCAACCACCACTTTACCAACGACATCCAGACCCGCCAGTACCGCTCGCCAGAAGTCATCCTCGGCGCCAAATGGGGCGCAAGCACAGACGTCTGGAGCATGGCCGCCATGGTCTTTGAGCTGATCACCGGCGACTACCTCTTTGACCCGCAGTCGGGCACAAAGTACGGCAAGGACGACGACCACATTGCGCAGATCATCGAGCTGCTGGGACCCTTCCCCAAGGCCCTGTGCATGTCGGGCAAGTGGTCGCAGGAGATCTTTAATAGAAAGGGCGATCTCCGCAACATCCACCGCCTGCGCCACTGGGCCCTGCCCGACGTCCTGCGGGAAAAGTACCACTTCAAGGACGACGACGCGCGGCGCATCGCCGACTTTTTGCTGCCCCTGCTCGAGCTGATCCCGGAGAAGCGGGCGAATGCGGGCGGCATGTCGGGCCACCCCTGGCTGACAGACACGCCCGGCATGGAGGGTGTCCAGATTGAAGGGATCTCGGTGGGCAGCAAGGGCGAGGGCATTGACGGGTGGGCGACGGAGGTGCGGAAACGATAGGGTGTTTTTTTTATGCTACACAATGAAATGCATTTTCAAGATTTCAGTCTTCAACACTTACGATAAATTCACATGCACGTTTTGTATTTGTTGCCCCGTTTGAATGCTGTGTCTGGTCAGTGGTATTGGTTGTTTCTACATGTCTGCGGAGCTTGTTATGATTTGCACCTTTTGCAATTTCAGTCTTCCTAAACATGATATAATTAACCGATTTTGTTTTGTTGATTAAACTGCAGCCCTGAACGCCAGCTCCCTTCAGAAGCAACACTGATGAATAAACTACTAAGATGAGAAGAAACAAGCAGAAAGAAGATGAAACAAGCAGAAAGAAGACAAAGAAGAAGAGAGATGATGTTAAAATGTGCAAGGAAACAAGTCGAGAAGACATCACATAAAAACCGTCTACTTCTTCTTGTTCCGCATCTTGGATCTCTGCGCCATCCGCTGAAAGGCCGCCACGCTGCTGGCGCCAATGGGCTTGAAGTCGTTGCCGCGGTGGCCGTCAAACGTGCTGTTGGGCGCAATCGAGTAGGACTGCGGCAGGCCCACGGGGATGGCGCGGTTCGGGTTGACCACGGGCGGCGCCAGCTGCACCTCCTTGTCCAGCTCGAACCGCGACATCGGCCGCTCCGTCAGCGTGTACTGGCTGCTCATGTTGGCGCCGCCGCCCTGCTCCGCCGCCTTGGCCGCCATGTAGTCGTAGTCGCGCGTCTCCACGAAGCGCTTCTTGTAGTCGTCCGTCTTCTTGAGGATGGGCCGGCTCCACTCGCCGACGAGCCGCTCCGCCATGCGCTTGATCGCCAGCTCCGCGCGCTTGCTGCGCGTGTAGAACAGCACCACCTTGCCGATGCCGCTGCTCAGCAGCGCGTCCTTCTCAATGGGCAGCTGCGTCAGGCACGTAAAGATGTCGCGCTGGATCGCATAGCTGGGCAGCGAGCCGTCGTTCAGCGGCTCCAGGAAGAACTTGACCGACTGCAAGAAGTTGGTCTCCGGGTCCAGCACCGTCTCGCGGATGTCGCTGCGGTTGAGCACCGACAGCACCTGCGGCAGCAGCTGCAGCTTGCTGACGGCGGGCCGCTTGGCGTCGCGCGCCTCGATGTCGGCCATGCACGCCTTTTCCATCCGGATCTTGAGCTGCGCAATCTCCTCGTCCGCCATCTTCTCCAGGTCCTAGGCTGTTAGTCTCGTCTCTTTTTTTTTCTGCTTTTCTTCATTTCTTCATTTCTTCTTTTCTTTTTTCTTTCCTTATAGAAAGGTATACATACATCCTCGTCCTGCTTTCTTCTCCGCTTGTTGGGGTTGCGGATGGCAAGGTCGATGGCGCGGTTGAGCGCCCGCTTGCGCCGCTCCTCGGGCGTCAGGCTCTCCTCGTCGATCTCGGGCGAGGCCGACTTTTTCCGGCGCGCCGCGGCGTCTGGGCGTGCTCTACGTGCCCTCGACGCGGAGGCGCCGCCGCCAAAGTCGCCGTCCATATCTTCGTCGTCGTCATCGCCGCCGCCGCCGCCGGCCGCAGCGCTCGCAGACCGGCTTCCCGCACCGCTGCCCGTGGCAGGTCGGCGCTTCTTCTCGCGTCGGCCCTCCTTGGGCTTCCGTACTGCTGTTCCCGGGGCTGCCTTGTCGTCCCGCTTGCGCTTCGTCGCCTTGAGGCCGCGCGCCGCCTCCTCGTCGATGGTGATTGGCCGCTCTTCGATGTATGCCGTTGCCGGGTCGTAGTCTTCGAGCTCGTCCTCGTCGACGTCGGACAGCAGCTCCTCTTCCTCGTCTTCAGCGCCCGAAGCAGCAGCTTTGTCGCCGTCGTCGCTGTCGCGCGTCGTCGTCTTGGGGTCTGCGGCGGGAGACGACAGCATCTCGTCGTCCTGGGCGCGTGCAGGCGACACGGCGCCAGTCTCGGCGTCGGACATTTTGATGTGTATGTGTGTGTGTGTGTGTGCGGATGGGGTGGGTGTCTTTGAGGGTTTCGAAGAGTGTTGATGATGGCTGGTAGTTGATGTATCGATACTTTGGTGGTTGATGGAATTCACCGTTCGAAATGATGGATAGATGTAGTCTAGGTTTCGAGGTTCCCAGACATGCAGAGTAGATGGCAAAGATACTTTGTTTGTCCGGAAATATCTAGCAGACAAAAATGGTCAAATGCAAGCAGATGGCCATAGAACCAACAGCCCTTTTTCGTGAAATCGTGTCGCTCCTTGCTGCAAGGCTAAAGCTCGCTGCCAAATGTGGGCCAAGCGTGCCTCGTCACGTGTCTTTCCAGATACTTTTATGGACCCGTCCTCAGCCTGTTTCAAGCTCCAGCTGTGTGGCATGCACCGATGCTATTCTTAGGCGTGTTTATTGTGCTTCTTAGCAGTCCAAGGCACTAGCGCATACGCACAAGCGCCTGTTTGTTTACACTGTAGGCCTTGAGCTCTGAGGGCGGCTCGTTGCCACCACGACAAAAGGCCCTAACAAAACATACAACGTGGTAGAGCAGCAAAGCAGCAAAGCAGCAAGTAGCAAAAGTTTTGAATATCACACACCAGCAGGACGCGGGATAGACAGACGCAATAGAACAACGAAGCACCCGCACAAGCCAGCATTTCATATATCATTCGCGTTCTGTTTACTCGCTCAATTCTCTATCGACTTTGCTCAATCGCTCTTCTTTTCTCCCTTGGCCACGTCGTCGCCGATTTCCAGCATCACGACAGCAACATCTGACGATACTCCACGACACACACACACACACACACAAGATGAACCGGAGGACGCACGAGGGCCTCATGGACTGGGAGTACCAGAACAAAATCGGGCCTATCGATGCCACGAGCCCGTTCGCGCAGGTGTCGCAGAGATCATTCATGGGTAGGTCACGACGCAGCGAGTGGATGACGGCAGTCTGCAAAAGATGACTAGTAGTGAGGAGACAGCAGCTAACAAAATAGCATCTTCCTTTGCAGGAGAGTCGCCCTCAAGGCCGGGCGCACAGGCAGGCCACAACCCCTTCGCCAACATCGGAAACAGATCCGGCGCGCGTCCAGCACCGCCATCACCCTCCAAGCAAGCATATCCCCGTCCTCCGAGCTCGAGCCTGTTCAATGCGCCAGGCGGCAAGCAGTTCCCGGCCGCCTCGGCGTTCCGGAACCCGTCGTTCACGACACCACAAAAGCGGCACGACGAGCTGTTCTCCGAGTGCTCTGGTGCCGAGGAGAGCCCGGCGGTGCAGAGCGACGTGTCCATGATGGAGACGGAGGACACGCCCGATAACGAGCGCTTTACACGCGGCTTTGCGCACGCGACCATCACGCCGGCCTCGGCCGTCAACCGCAAACTGTTCAATGAGCGAGAGCGCGAGCGCGAGCGCGATCGCGAGCAGCAGGCCGCACCCGCATACCCCGACACACCCGATTCAGTAGCCTCTTCGAGCTACCAGACCGAGCAGCAAGCGTCGTCGCGGCCGACGTCGAGCCACGCAGCCGGCCGCGGCGAGGTGCCACGGGGCAAGCTGGACTACATCTTTGAGCGGCGGGACCGGGTGCGGAAGCGCAAGCGGCAGGTGGGCGACAAGGACGTGGGCAGCGTGCGGACACGCTTCCACGGCACACACTCGTCGGACGAGTCAGACGACGACTCGGACGCCAGCGAGTGGGCCGTGTCTCGGAGGTCCAGGGGCCGGCGCGGCCAGCTGGCCAATGGTGGTGGTGGCAACGGCGATGGGGCGAAGCGCGGCGTGCTCGGCAGTCTGTTCTCGACGATCCACGACCACCCCAACGTGCCGGTGATCCTGTCGTGGTGGGTGCAGCTGGGCATGAATGTGTTTTTCATGTCGGTGGTGATGTGGTTTGTGTGGGGCGGCATATCGATGATGCGGGCGGACATCTCGCACGCGGCCGATGCGGCACGGTCGCGTCTGCTGGCGCAGATGAACGAGTGCGCGCACGACTACACGAAGAACCGGTGCGCGCCCAAGAGCGAGCGGCTGCCGGCGCTCAACATTATGTGCAACGAGTGGGAGGTGTGCATGAACCAGGACCCGTCGAGCGTGATGAAGATGCAGGTATCGGCCAAGAACGTGGCGGAGATCATCAACGAGTTTGTGGGCGTGATGAGCTTCAAGGCGTGGGGCTTTATCCTGTCGGCGATGCTGGCTGTGATTCTGGCGAGCAACATGGGCTTCAGCCGGTTCCGCGACTCGGCGTTTGTCAACCATCAGGCGACGGCGGCCCATGCCGCCAACGCCAACGTGCCCGGGCCGCATGCGTACGCGTCGCAGCCAGCCAGCGCGCCGGCCCTGCCGCCGTCGCAAGACCCCAACCAGGCATACATCTGGGCGCCTATCGGGCAGACCCCACGCCATATCCGGCGCGAGTTTATGCTGCAGCCCGACACGCCCACGGACACGGACGGGTCCCCGGACGCGCCGCGGGCCGCCATTATGGCGCCGCCCAAGACGCCGTCGTTCCGGCGGAGTCCCAGCAAAGGCGAGCGGGAACACAGCCCCAGCAAGTCCAGCCGGAGTCCCACCAAGCGGTAGATTTGGGGGGGGGGCTCTGCGGCGGTACGGCCTCTGCTCCTTCTTTGTCTATTCATTCTTTACGTTTTCCTTTGTCTTCTTGTTTCTGTCTAGTTTGTTGGTTGTATAGCCATGGCACCGTTTAGGTTATGTTTGATTTTGTCAGGGCACGAATATATGAAGCAAGATATCACGAAGCGGGCGTATCACGGGATTCGATGTCGTAGTAATGTCAGTAGCAGGGCTGCAGTTGCGCACAACGGCCATCCAGGGTATCTTTGTGTTGTGTATCTCTGCTGGGAATGCAATCCCGACGGTGCTCGACACTCTGCGCGGCCACGATCTTCAGGGTCATCGGGGCAGATCCAGGCAGATCGCGGGTCTGCATCGTAGATGTGGTGGTGACCTGTGTTGGTTTCCGTCGATTTACGGCGGTGTATTTGTTTGCCGGACCTGTTTTACTGTGTCTCTGACTATCACGTTGTTATGAATAGCGTTTTTTTCTTTCTTTTGTTGGACTTGCTAGATTTTATTTGTTTTATTTGTTTTTTATTCACTTCTGTTCACATTTGCAAACAACCTTTAACTATCATCATGTGAAACTCTATGAATTGAGGTTGAATCGAGATATATTCAGATGGTCTCGTCAAAGTGTACAAGCGTATCTGCAAGTATTTTCTTAAATTCTTTGTCTCTATCACCGCCAATGCTTCTTCTTTCATCTTTCCCCCAACTGATTTGCATCGGTTGACGTCATACCGTGTAGAAAAAGAACCGACAAAAGTCGAGAAAAGCACAAATAGGGCCCTGATTCTATCTTGCAGCACACCCCGAGACACACGGCGCACTAGTAGGTGTCAGTCCCAGTGTGCTGTATTGTTCAAGCGTTAACGCTCATACGAATAAGACGGCGCCCAGCTCCAGACAAGGTTGTTGAGGGGGCATGACGTCGTTGTGCAGCGCAGCCAAAGCCCGAGGCCAGCCAGCCTGCGCCGCCAGGGACCAGCGACCAACGACAGCCAACTGGCACCTGCTGTTTTACGTTCCCAACCGTTCTGGGAGGTCTAGTGCTGCTAATAATATAAACTCTCGGCCTTTGCTGCATTTTGCCCTGCGCTTGTGTCGATGCACACCGTTGGCTGCGAGAGTGTAGAGCGAGGCTAACGTAGAATCTCGTACTATACAAAATAACGTAGAATATCGCGGAACGGGGCCGAAGAATGTGGGAATGAGAAACAGGAAAGCCGAGACACAATAATCGAAAAATCTTTACTTTGCTTGAATCGAAAACCAGCGGCCGAGATTACATAAGCCACACGGCACCGGCACCGACAGCAAGGGTCCTGTGCTGTCCGTTGTCGACTCGCGGGAAAGTACGCCCGGCAACACCTTCCGATTTGCACAAGGACGGTGGGACAGGCAGTTGCAACCACATAGTACCGTCAGCAGTGCTAAGCAGGACTTTGCAGTTTGTGCGTATTTCCGGCGACGAACTGGCCATCCATAGTACAGCAGCTACTCTGGACATAGTACGGCTTGCTAATTTCGTTGAGCAGTGCTTATTTCGTCATAGCCGGCCGCTGGTGCACTGGCGCAAATTGGCTGGTCGCAAGCGCTGCCAGTAGGATGGCTTCCTCCGCCAGAGTCCTCAACCGCTACGTAGCGCAGCCGCCTATCAGCCTAGCTTCTGCTAGCTGCGGAGTAGCACCCTTGCACTCGGCAGGAATACGGAGAGTTTGAGCATAGGAATTGGATTAAATTTAATCGCAGAGGAAATGGTAAAATGGAGCTCGATCAGCCGTTGGGACAAAAGGTACTTTTAGAAGGTGCACCCAGAGCAGAGCCATGCGCCTGCCCTTTCTCCCCAGATTGTTCTCGCTCCCAAAATCACCGGCTGCTCCTGCTCTTTCTTCTTCTCTCTACATATTAAATATACAGTAACTTGGCATGGAGAAAACTATGTAAAATCTGTATTCTGCAGAATTATTGGAGTGCAACTGTTCTCCGCTCCTTCCCTAATTGATCGTCGATGACGCAACAATTACTTGATTTTCCACTTGCCGTCTTTGGTCGTCCGTTGTTGACTCCACGAGCTGGGCCGAACCTGCAGTTTGCTGACATATCCAGTTCCTTTTTGCTCAATCCCCCCTTCCATATTACTCTTTCCGCCCTCTCCCCTGGCCTCAGCTCTTCAACAAGCCCATCTCCCACGCAATCGCATTTCGTATTTGCCGTCCAGCCACACTGAGATATCTACTCTGACTGAGCACTGCGCACCCTAATTCCGTCCCCCGTCCCCCGTCCCCTGTCCCCTGGCCCTGCCACACCGTTCACTTCCTAGTTCCTAGTCTCCACCCACCCTCTGCCGCTGTCCTCTCTTTGCCTGATCGTTTGGCAGACGCCCCCTCCCCGGGCCAATGCATCCCCTATCGTTTCATGACTGATGCCCTACTGCATGTCGCATGATTCTATTGTTGTTGATGTGTTGATTGCCTTTGGTTAGTTTTTGTTTGTTGCTTGCTGCTGCTTCAGAGGCCGCGGCCATCCCCGAGCAACTCGTTCCTCACGCCCCCCCTTGTCTCTATCTTCATCTAGATTTAAATCTTCATCTTATTTCCATCTCCGCGTTTTATCTTTGTCTTCTGCCTCGCCCTTTGTCTTTGTCGTCTGCCTCGTCTTTGGTCCGTCTCGATAGCTTCGCTGCCACCCTAGCTGGCCCCAGAGCACATAGCTCGCTCCACCCTGTCTCCAACCGGCGGGCTGATCGCTGCGCAAGCTCTCTTTGCTCCTTGCTCCTTGCTCCTTGGCCTTGGCCTTGCTCCTTGCTCGACGCTTTTCGACTCTGCTGGTATCCTCTTCTCTTCTTCTCTAGATATTATCTACTGCGATATGATACTCCGATCCAAGAGATAGCTCGAGTCCGCGGACATTCATATGGACCCATTCTTGTTTTTCTCGCTTGTCTAGCTTTCTCTCCATCATCCACACCCCCCATTGTACAAAGCATCTGTCCTGCACCCTGCTCATAACTCTCCCGCCCTGCATCTCACATCCTCTGCAGAGCTTACTGAGCATTCTGTCGCAAGCTCAAGCTCAAGCTCTCAAGCTCTCAAGCTCAACAATCCAGCAAGTTTCCAACTGCCCAGCTCTGATCGCATGAAACTGTAGCCACAATCCGCAACGCAAAGTCGAGAAGCACAAACATCACCACGACAACCTAGACGTCTTACCTACCCAGCGAAAGTACCATGGAATCCACCGACGATGAGCTGTCCGGCACGGGCCCGAGCAGCACAGCACGTGGCAAGCAGCGGGCCGTGCCAGACTCGGACCCAGAACAGTCGGGCGGAACTGGGAAGCACGGATCGGGGACGGGCACGAGCACGGGCACAGCGACTGGTCCGCCGTCGGGCCAGGCCCAGCTGTCCAAACGGCGGCGAGGTGTCGGCGTTGTCACACCCAACGCGTGCAACGAATGTCGCAAAAAGCGTGTCAAGGTACTACCCCTCCCTGACTACAGTATTTTATCTTTCTTTCTTTCTTTCTTCTTTCTTTTTTCTTTCTTTTCTTTTTCTTTTTCTTTTTCGTGTCCTTCTTCATTTTCAATGCTCCAGAGCAGGCTGGTTTGCTCACTATACCTCTTAGTGCGATGGAAGACGACCATGTGGCCGCTGCCGGCTACAACGTGATATCGAATGTGTCTACGAGCTGCCTGTGCGCCAGTCAAAGGAGGACCTGCGCAGCGAGATCGAGGGCTTGCGCCGGCGCCAGCGCAACAGCGACGTGGTCCTCAACGCCCTCGGCCGGCCGGAAATCTGGGAGGACGTGCTGCAGCGACTGCACAATGGCGAGACCGTCGACAACATCTCGGACTGGATCGATACCGGCGCGCCGGGTGTGCAGCCCCCTTCGCAATCCGCAGCGTCGCTGCCAAAGACCTCCGTGTCCGGTACCGTCCTGCCCCAGTACCACCAACCGATCACAGGCACCTATACGAACCAAAACACCACCCAGGCCATGGGCGCATACACGCCGTTCTCGCCGGGTATGTCGACCCTGAGCCCGGGCATGTCGGGGCATGGCGGCCTATCCAGCGGCGGAGGCTCCGGCGACCCCGGCTCCCGACAGAGCATGAGCGACCAGGGCCAACACCAACATCACCAGCACCCGCAGCTGCACCAGCACCAGCTTCAGCAGCACCAGCTCCAACAACAACAGCAGCAGCAGCAGCAGCAGCAGCAGCAGCAACTGCAGCAGCACCAAATTCAACAGCAGCAACTGCTCCAACACCAGCAGAATCAGTACCAGACGCCCATGATGCACTCAGTACACCCGCATCTACAGCCCCAGCAAATACCCAACCTCTTGTCACAACCGCACCTCATGCCGCAAGATAACAGCCCATGGGGTGACCCGTACTCGGCCAGCCAAGCTGCGTCAACACACAGCGACTCTCGCCAAGACTGGAGCTTGCCAGCGCAGTCGCGCGTCGGCTCGTGGGTCGATAATGTCAGTTCACGCGAAATCACCAGCATAAACATGAATATACTAGGGGGCCTTCACCCGCGCTACAAGGACTTGGGCCAGATACTAACTCCGGGCCAGCCTGATCTCAAGGTGCCGCCATCTACGTGGACAGAAATCTCAAACGACCTCGACCTCGTGCAGCACCTCCTGGCACTCTACTTTTGCTGGGAGTATCCGACATTCGCGTCGCTCAGCAAGGAGCACTTTCTCCTGGACTTCCACGAAGGCCGGCCGCGGTACTGCTCTCCCATCCTCGTCAACGCCCTTCTGGCTCTCGGCTGCCGCTTCTCGCGACACCCCGACACGCGCGCAAACCCCAACGACCCCTACTCTTCCGGCGACCACTTTTTTAAAGAGTGTCAGCGGCTCTTCCACCTCGAAGACGACCACCACAGCCTCACGACCATCCAGGCACTCGGCATCATGTCCATCCGCGAGGCAAGCTGCGGCCGCGACTCCGAGAGCTGGTACTATGCCGGGCAGAGCATCCGACTTGCCATTGAGATGGGGCTGCACCAGCTCCGAAACGACGACGGCGACGAAGACGAAATCGCGGTCAAGGCGGCCACGTTTTGGGGAGCGTTTGCTCTCGACCAGTAAGTCAGGTAGACGGTAATATGCAGCCACAAGTTTGTGTGGTCTAACGTATTTTTTACTATAGTGCCTGGTCGCTGGCCACAGGATCCCTTCCGCAGTGCTCGTGCTTCCCTATTCTGCCGCCAAAACCGGCCATTATCGGCGACATTGAGGCGTCGGTGTGGATTCCCTACACCGACGACGGCGTGCCGCTGCAGCGGTCCTGCGAGCAGCCGTCGAATGTTCGGTCCGTGTACAAGTGCTTCTGTGAGCTGAGCGAGCTTGTCCACCAGTCGTTGTACATCCTGCACTCGCCAGGGCGTCCTCTGACAAGCCGCGACCTCCTCCACATGTATACCAAGTACCTGAACTGGTACGACTCGATCCCCGAGGTGCTTCGGCTGGGACACAACTTCACGCCTGCTGTCCTATTTGCCCAGTAAGTTGTGTCTACTGTAGTTTTCTATGGCCAGAGTGGCAGATGCAGCGAACTAACCAATAAAGCATGTACTACCACTTTGCGATACTACTTCTCTTCCGACCGCTGATCAAGCTGCGGATCATCGGATCCAGCATCCTGCCGAAAGATGTATGCTTGCAAGCAGCCGACGCCATACAGAAACTGCTGCGATCATACTCGCAGCTGTATACACTGCAGCGGACACCGTCGTTTGTGCCGTACTTTGTGCTAACGTCATCAATTATGCACCTGGCCATCGGTGCTGCGTCGTCTGGTGAGCTCCCGCCGGGTGCCGATATCGCCGGCACAATGATGCCCAAAGCGGATGCGGAACTGACGAGACGACCTAAAGATACGGAAGACCACCCGATGACGAACGACCACGACGACCAGGCGAACGGCGAAAGCCATGGCAGTCATGGTAGTCACAGCAGTCATGCGAGCCGCAATGCGCAAAACAGCCACGAGCGAGGACAGGGGCATGGCTTTGCGAATCTCAACAGCCGCGTGATCAAGCTGGACCCGAGCGTGTCCGAGTCGATCAGCCAAGGCATTGCCGATCTCACGGAGATGGTGCCGTGCCACCACTTTGCGGAGCAGGCCCTTAACATCCTGCGGTACCTGGCGAAGAAATGGAACATTGACGTGCAAATCACGCCGGCACCCGCATCGGCCTCGACACCAACACCAACCGCTGCTGCTTCTGCTGGTGCTGCTACTCCAGCTTCTGCACCAGTTTCGGCACCAGCAGCAGTGCCGACACCAGTACCGACACCCGGCCACAAGGAAAAGGAGCCGAAACACATCCTGCGACCGACGACGACGAGCCTTAATTTCTTCTCGCCCAACATCCAAGAGGACGACTACAACTGCAGCTGGGGCGTGATGGACGCGGGCGTGTCCAAAGGCTTCTTCGTGGGCGGCAGCGCGGCATCGGCGTCGCTGGCCAAGGCGGCCGACAACCTGGACAACCCGCTGTTCTGGCCCTTTCCCATGCAGGGGCGCCCGATGCTTCCGACGGGGCAGAGCCTCAAGGACGCGGGGTTTGAGCTGATTTTCTGACGGGCGGGATAAGCGAAGCGTTGTATGAGGCCCCTCTGGTCTTTTCTTTTTTATGTATTGGCGGCATATGTTAACAGCATACGGAGTTAAACAATGCCGGGGAGGTCCCCGAAGCCTGTGGAGCAAAATAATAGCTTAAAGTAATACGAAAACATGACTAAAGAGAAAGAGCAAGCAGGCAAGAACTGGGTGAGGATGGTGTCTGATGAAGAATGCAAGACGGACAAGCCACACAGGCTTTGACAGACTGACACACGGGCGGCAAACACGGTTCGTCAAAGCCTACAGGGTGGTCTGCCGGTTACTGGAGCGGGAACGCTTTGATTGCCAAGCACTTCCCCAGACTTGTATTGTTAATATCGGACTATTGGTATTGCCTTGCCGTGTTGTAATGTAGCCAGACTGGCAGAGCTCCGACTATTTACTCGATTTATTTAGTCAGTTGTCTGGCGAGAGGGAAAAAGAAAAAATAACAGAAAACAAAGTGCACACTACATAGTATGTACAAAGACCAACAAAGACCAAAAGAAAGCAGCCCCTTTTCAGCCTGCTTGCCTACCTATTACTATGTATGCACCGTGCACGGACGATCGGGCTCCTTTCCGTATTCCGCTGGCGGCTCGATCCCCGCGAGAGTAGTACAGGTAGGTATCTGGCTCTGCCGCTGTGATGGCAAGGATGTGAAGTGTGATTCACCAGGGTGTTTGCGATCTGCTCGCAGCCAAACAAGGCAAACAAGACAACAGAAGAAATAAGAACGAAATAAGAAAGAATAACAAATACATAGTACAACAGAACATGGATAATGGATAATGGATAATGGATGATCAGGCCTGCCCCCGACGCACTGGCTGCCGCGTCCAGAGTCCAGAGTCCAGAGTCCAGAGTCCATCGAGGAGCACCCATGTCTCGTGCCGTGTCGTGTCTGTTGTCTGTTTATTGTCTGGTTCTCGTCTCGCTCTCTCTTCCTTACTTCCCCTCTTTTTACACTTGCTCTGCTCATCCAGCCTTACCCGAAGGCACAGCTACCTTCTTGCAGCTTGACAGGACACGCCATGTGAGCATCGGATGTAGTCACAGCCTGTTTGGTAGACTTTGTTTTAAAAAATAATATCAAAAATGGTGGAGTCGATTTCGATGACATCCGTGGACATCGCATCAACATCAGCACCAACATCGACGCCCTCCGTCTTTGGCGACCCGGCAATGCTGCCGCACGACAGCAGACAGCCCGACATCGTCGCCTGCAGTGTCCTGACGCTCGCCATAGCCGGCCTCTTTGTCGCCGCCCGCTTCTTCACCCGCATGTTCATTACGCGGACGCAGCTGGGCGCAAGCGAGTGGCTTGTGCTGGCCGCCTGGGTATGTTGACAGCCCCGTACTTGTCCGATACTTGTCCCGAGACCTTGACTCGGACAGCCGCTCACACGGCGCAGATATTTTCGTTTGGCGTCACCATCCCCGCCATCCTCCGTATGTTGTTTCTTACTATCGTTTTGCGTCATGTTTTATATCATCTCACATGTGTCCTGACAAAATAGAAACTACCTACGGCATGGGCGCGCATGTCTACGATCTCCCGTCGGCGTTCAACAGCGCCGCGGCCGCCAAGACCCAGCTGGTCTCCATCCTCTTCTACTCGCTGTCGCTCACCTTCAGCAAGCTCTCCGTCCTCGTGCTCTACACGCTCGTCTTCAACTACAGCTGGGTCCGCACCGCCAGCTTCGTGCTGCTCGCCGTCGTCGCCGCCTCGCAGGCCTGGATGTGCTACGCCATCTTCTCGGCCTGCACGCCCCTGCGCGCCGTCTGGGACGCGTCCCTCATTGTCGCAGGAAGCGCCACGTGCCACCCCCCGGCATACTGGCTCGCCAACCAGTACCAGCTCATTACCACCGACTTTCTCATCTTCCTGCTGCCGCTGCCCGTCGTCTGGCGCCTCAAGGTGCGCCCGGGCCAAAAGGCCATGCTCGTCGCCGTCTTCGCGCTCGGCTTCTTCGTCTGCGCCATCTCCATCCTCCGCCTCGAGCTCATCGTGCCGCTCACCCAGCACCCCGCCGCCGACTTTACCTACGCCAACGCCGTCGTCTACTACTGGACCGACGTCGAGACCAACCTGGCCATTGCCGTCGCCAGCTCGCTCACGCTCAAGCCGCTCGCCAGCCGGCTGCTGCCCCGGCGTCTGTTCAGCCTGTCCAGCCTGTCCAGCCTGTTCAGCCTGTTTAGTCTTGCGTCCAGTCTGGGCGGTCAGCGGCAGAAAAGCGCGAGCGCAGCTCCAAACAGATACGCAAATCCCAGCGCAAGCACCCCTGCTGGCATGCGCCGGCACATGTTCAACCCCATCGTCACGTTTGGCTCGCGGCCGTCGCGCAAGCACAACCGGGCGCCCAGCTTTGTGGACGACACACGCGCTCTGCGCACTCAGCACTCGCGCATAGATTCAGACTCGCACTCGTCCGCGGGCGATCTCGCACGCACATTCAGGAGGTCCACGCATAATAGCAGGGCAGACGAGGAGATGGGGGTTGTGGGCGACGTCTGTGCCGTGCCTCTCGATAGCATGGCGCCGCCGCCAGCAGCACACACAAAGGCCAGGGAAAGGCCATAGATGTGCCTCTGTGAAAGTTGGGCTGTTCCTTTGATTATTGGCGGCGTTTCACCACGGTTTATGCATTTTATATATTTAATTTACCATCCTGTATTATTCTGCAATATTCGTAGTTGACCTCCATCTCATTCTGCTATGTGACGACGAAGTCGTGATGTTTCTCTGTTCTTTTTGGTTTGAAAATGTATTAAGAATTGATTTATTCGGTTGCAAAATGTATGATCACTTTTATTTATGCTTATTCTTTACTCTGTATTCTGTAAATCAAAGGATAACATTAGCTGTCAAGCATCTACTACAGACACCACATCTAGACACCAATTTCGCCCGTACAGCCTATATAACCCTGCCGACATGCCCTTCGGATAAACTATCCAAAATATTATCCGGGGTCCTATGGTGCAGTGGTTAGCATGGTGCTCTTGTAAGTTATACCACTAGTCTGGTACCTCTGTGTACTTTCCCCACACGCTGAACTCCTCTTCTAACACGCTTCTTACAGATAGACTCAAGGTTGACGCAAGTCACTTTGTTCCTATGATTGTTATGCACAGGTCGTGGGTTCGAACCCCTCTAGGACCACCATATTTTTTTTTTGTTTTCTTTTACTTTGTAGACTTTTGTTTTCTTTTTTTTCTTCCTTTTCTTTAATACCGAGAATATTCGGGAAGTTTCCTCCAACTTTTACAGGTTTTTTAAGATGCTTCAATGTGTTGTTGTGTGGGAGGGAATATTCATCCTATAAAAAGAAAGAAAAAAAAATATCATCATCAACGAGATCATAGACAACAAGTCGACAACACTCCTTTATGATACATTTGATATCCTGGCAGCATATTCGGACTGTTACAGCAACTGTACTCGACGTTCTCCTTTCCTGTTGGCGTACTGTTTCTTTGCAGCAATATCGTCAGACAGCCCCAGCATCAACACGGAGCAGACAGTAGAAGTGGACGACACAAAACGACGACAAAGATGTGAAAATACCAATAATAAACAGTCAAAAGTCACTGATACTGGAAATACTAGACTCCGTTTCGGCGTCGCTGTTATCGACAGCCTTGCCGTCCTCTTCCCACGCCTGGCTGTCCGCCAGCCTCATCTCGGTCCCGGCAAGCACATCCATCGACACGGTCTGGAACGTCGGCAGCGCGTGGTGCAGGATGCGCACCGTCTTGGGCGCCTCCATCTGCGCCGCCAGCAGGCCTGCCGTTTCGTACAGCCTGTTGCGCAGCCGAAGCAGCGGCATGTCTCTGTGACGGCTGCATGGCCGTGCATGGTGCACACTTGTTTGCATCGCGCTCGAGTGTGGCGTGCTGTTGGTTTTCAGGCTCGTATGGACTACGACCTCTTGCAGTTTTAGTTTTAGTTTTAGTTTTGATTTTGATTTCGCTTTCGGGTTCTCGCTGCTGTCTGCATCTGCATCTGCATCTGCATCGGGTGGCACGAGAACTTCGTGGCAAATATCGGCCATGCGCACATGCAGCTTGCGCAGTGTCGGCAGCAGAGATCCAATCACGGAGCAGATGTGAGTGTGCGAAGGGCCCGGCGCGGGCGAGCCCTCGGCTGCGACCAGGCTGCTGGTCACATCGAGGACGAGCACGTCGAGCCGCAGCCGCATGGGCACTTGGAGCAGGGCGCACACCGTGGGCACAGTCAGGTATGAAGCCATGGCGGCACCACCATCAGCTCGCACAGAAGCGCAGATGCACAGCGAGGCGAGCCGGGATGCCTGCCTGATGAGAATGGGGGCCAGCGCGGCGAGGTCTGCATTCACGGCGGCCGCCCGTTGCGCTCGGGCGGCAGCAGCAGCCGCCACCTCGACGCCCTCGTCGTAGTCCGCAACGTCGAGCTGCAGTGTTTGCATCTGAGCCAGCGGAGATGCAAGCACCTCTGGGCTCGACTCGTGCAGAGCCAGCAGCTTCCGCAGAGTCGCGGCGCGAAGCGTCACGTCGCGGAACAAGCCCCCCCGGCGCGCCACCGCATACCATTGCCGCGACACCGTGAGCCGGCCAATGTCCTGCTTGAAAAAGGCCGGGCCGACGTCGCCAAAGATCTGCGAGACCAGCTCGGGCGGAAGCGACAGCAGGGCCATCGAAGCACGTTTGGTGATCAATGGCGGCTGAGATGAGAAGGGCAGAGGAGCATTATGAGATGACGGTCTTGAAGGCGCTTCAAACACGTGACGCGGCTGGGTGTGGTTTGGTGATAACTAGGCAACTCCATCCAGACGTTTGAAGTTGTGTTTGTACAAACTTAAATGTGCCTGTGTTGACCAGAGCAGTAGTATAATAATACCATAGAAAACTAAATTAACTGATAATAATAAACAAAACTAAAAACCTGCTGTAGACACCCGTACAGGTCAACAAAACACCCAAGCTTGCCAATGCCATGCTCCGAACAGCCGCTCGTCAAGGTATGCATCTCCCCACGTCACCCTAAGCATGCCATATAGACAAGCTCGTTCTTGCGCCCTTGTGCACTGTATTTGCTATATTGGCTTCTGTGGCCTGTGGGAAACCGTGTCCACAGATGCATTCTATCATGACTCTGTCTCAACGCCACTCTTCTGCTGTTTCGTCTTTTGATTCTAATCCCTCTATTTTGACTCAAATCTCGGCGTCCATGACAGGCCAGCAGGGTCAGATACCCCCTCTGCTCTGTCTTCCACACACCGTTCGCTGCAGAAACGGCCGAGAGACCACCGCCCCTTTGAGCTGGGCTTTATAGAGCCGTTTATTGTGTCCACGAAGTAGTCTGATGACCATGCTCACGGCTGTATTCGAAGGAGAAAAATGAAAAGTCAGCACAGAGGGACACCAGACTGACATCTGCAACCCGCGCTGGCTGAGCACGCGGCGTGTGACACAGGATGCATCGTCTCGCCAGCGGCACGACGCAGTCGCCCCAAAGCGACCGCCTGCATACCCCGTCACTCTGCCACTTGGTCACACTAGACAGACACTCGTGCTAGACACTTTCACCTCAGCCACGCCAGACGAGTGACAAGGCCCGGCCACTACTGATGGAACTGGCATGTCTCAGCCGGCGGCCGAGACTGCCAAAGAGAAAGCCTGCAGATGCCAACGTGACGGGGTCGGTGTCTACGCTGCCTCCTGGCGTTCGCAGGCCAAGTGGCGGTGTTTATGGCAATGTCTGTGATGCTGTCGTTTACTGTGTCTGGACTCAGAATTCAGAGGCTGGCTGCAATTCAGAGACATCTCGTTTGTTTCGTTTGCTGCTTCAGTCACCTGACCCGTTATCTGGGGTTCAGGCAGCAAACGCCGGTAGACGAGATCGCAGGGAAGGAGCCATGGGCGCGGTTGCCAACCCAAGAGTACGTTCCGACGAAAGAGGAAGGAAGACTCTGACAACTTAATCCTATAAGAAAGAAGGTCTTCTACTCGTGTTCTCACCATCTCCCCTTTCCCATTACATCACCTTCGACCGCAATACTCGGTCCAGTTTACTTCATTGTCACATCTTCTACGCCTTTACAACACACAAACACCGCCTCGATGCCTCGCAGACGTGGGCGTCAGCCCAAGTTCAAGATGCCGTTCCTCGACCGCGGCCTGTCCGGGGCGCCGTACCTCAAAGGCACCAAGTGGACAATACAAGAGCACGAGCCCCTGGCGCCGTTTGGCGAAGGATACAAGACGCTGCACCGGCGCGGACCGGCCGTGTTTGAGCAGATGTGGAAGGAGCAGATTCCGCAGAGCATCTACTGCCTGCACAACCAGCCCCTTGGACCGGAGCCGCCAGCAGATGCGCTCAAGCTGGACATTGATATTGTCGAAGAGCTCCGGGACCCGCTGGTGCAAGGCTCTCAAGTTGTCGGCTGCAAAATTGTCGGCAGAGGCTCGAGTTTGGACTCGGGCTCCACCCTGACTGCCGCCACCGACAGCGACACCGTCATTGTTGCCAAGCTGTTCGACCCCATGTACTACTACCACAACGGCACCTTTGACATTGTGGACCTCGTCGACATGGAGTACTGCCGGGAGGCGGCGGCGTACACGCACTTGCAGAACGAAGGCGTCGACGGGCTGTGGCTGCCGCGGTACCTGGGCTCGTACTCTCTGGAGATCCCGCTGTCTGTGGCGCAAAAAGAGTACCTTGCCGAGACCATGGGCGGCGACCACCCGCTGCTGCAGGCGGCTGTGCCGGTGAGGCGGGTGCGGCTCATTCTGACGGAGAAGATTGTGGGCGAGGGCATGACGCGCAAGCTCGTGTTTGGCGATGTGCAGGGCCTGTCTGACGAAACAAGGCTGGACGCCATCGCCTCCACTCTGGAGGCGTATGCGCACCTGTACTTCCATGGCATTGTGCACGGCGACTTGGCGCCTCGCAACGTGTTTATTCTGGACAGGAGCGAGCTCACGTATGTCGGCAAGGAAAGCAAGGGCGATTTTGGCGTGGTGCATGCCACGCAGCGCATGGGGCCCAACTGCCGCCGCACGGCGCCGCGCTTCTACCGGTTTGTCGATCTCGGCCTTGCGTACATCCTCGGCGCCTGCGATTCAGCCCATGCGCGGCAGGCGCCCGGCGAAACGCGGCCGCGCAACCCCATTGAACTGTTCTGGAACGTCTTTGACAGCGGCGCCGTCAACATGTACTACTGGCTGCCGACGCGGATGCGCAGCACGCCCGTGTTCCAGCGCTGGCTGCTGCGGCGGTGGTACGGCGATGCACGGTTCGAAGCCGTGGGCGCCGTGCCGGTGCCGGATGCAGACGAGAGGGCATGGGGCGCGGGCGAGAACGATGGGAATATGGACGACGCCGTGGACCCGGCGCTGGCCATTCGGCTGGAAGACGAGCGGAAGCAGCGAAAGCTGGAGGAGCAGAACGAGCGGCGGTACGGCAAGCAGAGACAAAATCAGAGACAGAGACAGAATCAGAATCAGAATTAGAGTCAAAATCAGGATCAGAATCAGAGACAGAATCAGCAGGCATCCCGACGGTGCCATAGCATTGGGGGCAAGGCCATTGGGATTCTGCCGGCGATGCAGAGCATTGCGAATGCTGCCAGCAGCGCCCACAGACAAGCGCAGCACGCCGTGTCGGTGGTGGAGAACACGGGCAATGACAAGCCACAGGGATTCTGGTAGATGAGTGAGTATTACTATCTATGTACGAGTTGGGGTGCCACGCAGCGAGTTGCCGTTTATGGCGACGGGGTCTGGGGTATATTGCGTGTAATATTAACACGACTTGACAGGACAGCTGAGCGAGAGCGATGAAACCGAAGCAGCTACAAGCAGATGAGCAGACGAGCAGACACAAACAACAGACACCAGAGTGCACAACCAACAGTGGTGAGGCGTCAAGAGTCCAGAGTCAAGCGATAGAGGAGGGCGGCTCTGGGCTGCTACTGGCTGCGGCGGGGATGTTTCGAAACGACGCCCCTTGGCTTGTTTCATGTCCAAGCGGCGCACCCAAAGACGCAGCAGTGCTGGCTTCCGATTACCCTACCCTCTCCTTTTTTCCTCTTTTTCTTTTCTTCTGTCTGTATCGTCTTTCTGCTCTTAGTTTGTACTGACTGTGACGCCGTCTTCTTCCTCCTTTTGCTTTTCCTTTCGTTCTCGTCCTTCCTTGTCTGTTGTTCACATGCCGCCCCTTTCACCCATTTTTATAGTCACTACATATCTCACTACCACTTACCGCTTCGCTTGTCTTATTCTACTAATATTCCTGCCGGTTCTTCTTCTTTTGTCTTTAAAGTTGGCCGGTTCTCCATCCGTGTCTAGCTCTGGTCACTTGCTGTTGTTTTTACACTGAAATAGTCCGAAGCCCGATGGACATGCAACGGCGAGTCGGCGTACTAACTCGCTGGTTATTTGCTGTCTTTTCTTGTCTTTCGTTGCCTTTTCTTGCGCTGCGTCGTACTGCGCCGGTCTCATAACAATGATACCATTCCCGATTCCCTGATTCCTTGATTTTTGATGCTAGCCTCTTGATGCCAGCCTCTTGATGCCGACGGTGACACTGCAATATAAAGCGGTAACTTTGTGCGCCGGCCAGCTGTCGTTGCCGTTACACGGGCATCTAGTTTGAAGGCCGAGGAGATGCACAGCGAACTGTAGAACTGAGATGGAACGGCGTGCTTGCAAAAAAAAAAAAAAGCAATATAGATCCCGAGAGTAACGGCTGAGACACGCAGTCAATAGGAGCAGAAAGACTTGAGGCTGAAGTGCAGCAAAAAGCGGCCGATAAGGTGAAGGGAGTAGGTAGAGTGAGTAGAGAAGTCAAGAGAAGAGAAGACGAAGAAGAAAAAAGGAAAGAAAAAGAAAAAAAGAAGAAGAAAGCAAGCGAGAATACTACCGTCGCCTCGGTGCTACGGCATACACTATGAGAGGATAGCTGAAAGTAAGAATCTCTCGAGACGTAGCATCGCAAGGTGAGAAGGTGAAGAGAGCAGCAGCACATGACAGAGCCGAGGAAATATAAAAATACAAGAAGCTCTGAGTCCATCACTGCAGACTTACTACAGATGCTCGCTACGCGCTAGCACGCAGACGATGTACTCTGTAGAAACCCCAAAACAGCCTAGCAGGCCAGCAGGGACGGGCAGGGGTTATAAAGTGGGCCGGCATGTTGAACAGTTTCGTGTTGAGCAGTTGCAGCAGCAGATGGCACGCCACCATTTGTACAAGTACTCTAAAATATGAGTGTATCATGCTACCGTGGGCCGTGGACTGGAGGATGCGGACTGGCAGACGGCGATGACCTGGAGATCCTTTCTGAGCCAGGACAGATGGTGTTGTATTGAGTTTTTCTTTCTTTATTTATTTCTTCTTTCTCTCTTTTTTCTTCTTTATTTTGATATACATATTTATTAATTATACTCTACACGGTCTAATGCCGTCTACGTCACCAGAAAGGAAGGAGACACCTGCCGCACACCGCAGCAGCAACCTCGTTTACACAGGCAGGTGCATTGATACGCCCTGTACGGGTTTCGTGTCCCGCCAGGTGTGGAACTGCTCTTTCCTGCTATGTACTACATATGTATGTAAGACTAATTGCAGTATGCATTCATCCTCCTCCAAGAATACACCAGAGGCCTGTAAATACAGCACACACATACAGAGCATACGTAATGTGGTCTGTAAGAAAGGAGCTCAAACATGGCCTGGCTTCGTTAGTGCACGCCTGTTTGGGCGGCAAAACAGAGCGCCGCAGCACGACACGGACGCAAGTAGACATAGGATATAGATAGCGCAGCACAGCAGTTTGTATGTACAGCAAAACACCAAAGGAGCAGACGCCAAGCGCCGCCTACGACGCCTGTTTCTGATTTGATCCTTATGTATTTGTGTTGTTTCTGGCTGATGTCTTTGATCTGACGAATCTCTGATCTTGTTTCTTTTGTTTTGAGTCTATTCTGCTTTGATTCTGTTCTTCTGTTGTTCTGTTGTTCTATTCGTGTTCTTCTTTCTTCTATTCTTCTATATTCTTCTATTCTGGTTGTATTCTTCTTTGTTTTTTTATTTGTCTGGGTGGCTGGCTATCCTTCTCTTCCCAATCTCATGATGAAATTGCGTTTCACGTTTCATACTCAGATCTGACGATACTTTGATTTAAGTGGCGACATCTGCTTGCGGCTTTTACCAGCTGAGTCGATACTGTCTGCTCGAGTCAGGCATCCCATCGCCCGACACATCTACATCGACATCGACATCGACATCGACATCGACATCGACATCGACATCGACATCGACATCGACATCGACATCGACATCGACATCGACATCGACATCGACATCGACATCGACATCTACTCTACACATCAACATCTACATCTACACCACCTACACCACCTACCCATGCTGCACTGCATCTCATGACACCGCAATCTACCATGGCTGTCGACGCCGAAAGCCTGTCGCCGGCCAACCTCTCCGCGGCACGGCAGCACGTCCGCACTCTCTCCACCCGGGAACGCGAAGCTCTCCTGCGCGCTCTGCTCGAGCAGTACGAAAGCCCCCAAGATGCCCTCACAGACGGGCCATCAAGATGTAAGTGCTTGCAGATCAGCAGTACCCAGAGTATCAGAGTATAAAAGTAAAAAATAAATCTAACCGGCCAAGCACACGAGAAACGCCCCTCGCGCCCAAGACACGCCGCTTCGGCCTCGTCCATATCAGCCCTCGCTGCATCCGTCTTTGACTGCCCGTCTCTGCCGGAAGAGGCCGAGGACGGCTCTGTTTCTCCTCCCGGCGCCCACGCCACACTGCCAACAGCCCTGTCGCCTCCGCCGACACACCCGCATCTGGCCCGGTCTGTTTCATCACCCACCTCGACAGCTTCCACAACCTCGACGTCTACATCCTGGCCGGCCCGGTCGGCCTCCACATCGGCCGTAGCGACCACACCGTCACGGCAAAGCCCAAGGCAGCCACAGCCACAGTCGCTGCCGCACGCCCGCTCGCACTCGACATCCCACTCGGCCCTGCGCAGCTCGTTTTCTACGTCGATGTCGAAGTCGGCCAACCGCCAGACAGCCGACTCGGTGGCTCTCTTCCACTACCGCTCGAAATCATATACTGCGTACACTGCGTCGCCAGAGTTCAGCACGGACACGCAGAGAAAAGACAAGCACGTTGTAGCTACGGCCACGATTGTAGACATTCCTGCAAAAACACCACCCACAGCCACAGCCGCAGCCGCAGCCGAGCCAAGGCCGAGACCGTCCATGTCCTCGTCTGTAGCAAGCAGCACCGACACCGTCTTCCACGGCGGCCTCAACATCATCACGCCGGCCAACGCTGGCATCCTGCAAGGCCCGGCAACCGTCGAGAACAGTCCGCGCAACGCCGCCAATGCGCCCACTGCGCCCAAGACAGCCAATACATCCAAGGCATCCATCTCCTACTGGTGCACGTCGTGCGGCGACCAGTTCAGCCGCCGCTCGCTGTGGGCAGACCACGATGTCGCATGCCGCTCCACGGGCCGCCACAACGGCCGCAGGAAGCACCTGCGCCCGCAGCGCGCATGGGCCTGCGGCTTCTGTGCCGCCTTTCTGGGGTCCGTCGAGCGCTACCAAGACCACGTCGCCGGCCACTTTGAGCGCGGCAAGGGCCTGGCCGACTGGCACTATGTCAATGTCATCTACGGCCTCCTCCACCAGCCCGTCGTGCACAAGGCCTGGAAGCACGTCTGGGCCGCGCGCGCGGCGGCGCTGCCGGCCGGCCAGCGGCCCAAGGCGACCTGGCCGTCGGGCTGCAAGTTCCCCACCAAGCGCCTCGACGCGTTTGCCCTGGCAAAGGTGTCTGACACGCGCGACGCCGCCGCCACCGCTGCCGCCACCACCACCACCAGCACCGACAGCAACGGCGACGAGATCATCTACATTGGCCTGAAAGAGGCCCTGGAGTCCTTTGACGCGGCCGTGGAGAGCGCTTCCGTTGTCGTGCTGCACGCCGAGAGCCTGGCCATTTTCATCTCAGTCCCTACGGACGAGCAGGCAAGCAGTGCAAAGGACGAGGCCGGCAGCAGCAGCAGAAGCGGCAGCAAAAGCGGCAGAGAAAAGGAGACGGAAAAGAGCTCTGGTCAAATTCCCCAAATCGACAAAAGCAGCAAAAGCAGCAAAAGCCTCAAGAGCTTAAAGAGCTCAAAAAGCAACCACAGCTCCAAAAGCTCCGTGCACAGAGCGACGTCGACCACCATCACCGCCGTATCCAAGCCGCACGCAAAAGCTCCAGCACCGGCACCGTCACAGCCGACAAGCAGCAGCAAACCGCCAGCAAAAGCAACACCCATGTCGCCGCCCCCGGCCTATACGCCGGCACCGCTCACGATCGTCACGGGACGCACCAAAGACGACCCGCTGCCGGCGCTGCCTCTCTTTGCCACTCTGGCGGCCAGCCTCTCGCCGCCGTCGGCAAATACTATCACTACTGCCGCTACCACCACCACTACCACCAACACCGGCAAGCAGCGCCTGTCCTCTGTCAAAACGACAGCGCTGAAACCCCTGAGCCTCTTCCGGTCCCGAGACGCCGAGCCGTCGTCCACCAAGCAGGACAAGGAGAGAGTGAGGAAATCCGTCAAGGCGGCAGCACTGCCGTCGTCGTCGGCGTCGGCACAACCAAAAATGCAGCCAAAAAAGCAGCGCTCCCGTCCGGCCATGCCGGTCCTGGGGTCCTCGACAACCGTAACGGCCGGCAGCCCGCCAAACACCACCACATACCGCCCGACGTACTGGGCAGACCGCCCGCTGCCGCCGCTTGTCAACGACAACAACAGCTACACCTACAACAACAACAACAACAACAACAACAACAACTACCAGGGCGTCTCCGCATCGGCCTCGCCGTCGTCGTCGCCCGAGACGCAGGCACGGCTGGTGGCAGCGGACCACTATACCGTTGCCGCGCCGTCCGCGATGCCGTCCAAGACCAGGATCGAGAGCAGCGTCGACAATATCGACATGGACCGCATGGACCGCATGGGCACGTCCTATGTCGACGGCTTCATGGCGTCCATCAACGAGAAGCGCGCGGTGCGGTGAAGAAGGTGTTATGCCGGAATGTGTCACTTGTGTTTCTTTGCGATTACGTCTCCTTTGTCCTGCCCGTCCTTTTGTCCATTTTTATGTGTTACGGTTCACGTCGAAATTAGCATTTGCATTTGCATGTGGCCGCGGGCCTCGGATAATATCAACGATTTATGGCAATATAAAAGTTGCAGACTTGGTTTTACGTGGAGTCTGTGGATGAAATGTATAAACTGCATGGTGATATATATATATATGTATAAATATGTATAGCAAATACGCGACGCCCGCTGATCTACCAAGGCCGCCCTAGATTAGCCCCTTTAGCCGTCATCGCCAGAGTTCATTTGCAATCTACCCGGCTGTTTGTCGCCGATTGTATAACTCGCGTTGAGGGTTTCGTGCTCTCATCAGTTGCAGGTATCGTCTTTCGAGACTAACCACTGAACATTCGGCGTCAAAAGAAGAGAACAGAAGATAAGAATAAAAGAAAGCCGACAATGATATCCACACGCAAACAGCATGGCTGGAGATGCCGCGTCCTCGCCGCTCTGCTGGCGCTGGCATCGGTCGGCACCGCCGCGCCCGCCCATGCCAACATCAGCTGCCGCCAGTCCGCCGCCGTGCAGGTCGCAAAGATCGCCTCGGTCGAAAACGTCGCCGTCCGCAGCAACGGCCAGATCCTGGCCACCAACATGAACAGCCCCAACCTGTACGGCATAGACGCAGCCGCCAAGACGTCGACTACCGCGGTCGTTGTCGCCGGCGCGTCGGGGCTCAGCGGCATTGGCGAGGTTGCACCCGACGTGTTTGCCGTCATTGGCAGCGGCAAGTCGATCTACAAGGTCGATTTCAATGGCGGCAGCGCCACGCCCAAGGCGACGCTCGTCAAGACCATCAAGGAGGCGAGCAACCTCAACGGCCTGGCCGTCTTTGACAACGACACGGTGCTCGTGGCCGACGCCGGCAAGGGCAATGTCTACCGCGTCGCCGTATCCACAGGCGACTATTCTGTCGTGCTGTCCGACCCCACCATGGCCCCGTCCGGCAGCATCCCCTTTGGCATCGACGGCATCAAGTACCGCGACGGCATCGTCTGGTACACAAACATCTTTAAAAACTCCTTCCACAAGATCCCCGTCGACAAAGTCACTGCAAAAGCCACCGGCGCCGTCACCACGCTGTGGACAAACCTGATGGGCGACGACCTCTGCTTCGGGCCCAACGGAAAGCTGTATGTGGCTACCAACAGCAGAAACTCCGTCGTCGAGGTCGACCTGACTGTTGGCAAGCCCAACCAGGTGGCCTCCGTCACTGGCTCGACGTCGTGTGCCTTTGGCCGCACCGAAAAGGACAAGGATGTCATCTATGTGGGAGGCGGTTCGGGAGTGTACTCGCAGACTATTAAAGTATAATGATCGCCACTATTCCTGGTCAAAATTGCTTGAGCTCGGGGTGAATATGTCAGATTGCTCTGTATTAGTCTATCGATACTGTTCTAGAATTGTAAGAAATAGGAAAATAGGAAAAAGACCACCAAAAAGTCGCATTGAGGTACCCTCAGCACACACGAGCACAATGCCCGTTCTGTGCCGTCCCCAAGTAATTGCAAAATGTGAGACATCATAACAGCCAGCAACAAGGTGTTCGGAGAGCACATGATGCACACGTGCTAAGGAACAAGCGACAGTACTACCACAAAACGTGCTGGCAGGTGGTATTTCCACATCTCATCTGGGGCTCTACAAGGCTGGGCTTGCTTGAGGTTGCTGTCCTGGCTGCTTTTGGAGGTCATATACACTGTTGACGCTGTCGGCCTGGACAATTTCCCGGTCAGTGGTCTTTGGTGCGCTCTCCTCCTTGCCGGCTCTCCGTGCACGCTCCTGCTCCTCGCGGTGCTTCATGGCCTCCTCGTATGCATCAGCCCAGACGTAGGGGTTCAGCTGGGGTGCAAAGAAGAAGAACAGGCTAAACAGATATCGGAACAGCGACTTCATGCACATCTGATTGAGCTGCTTGATGAGCGTATTGAGCGTCTGCACAATGGAGACAATCTCGTATATCTTGTTCATGATATCGGTGGGAGACATGTCTGCAGTGTCAGCAGCTGAACATTATATGGCATTAAGTATCTGGCACTGGCGCCTACACCAGGCACTGGCCCTTTGACTTACTGCACTGGGGGAGGTTCATGGAGGCCATTGTGATGGCTTGGCTGGCTCTGAGCAGCGAATCAAGGCCGAGAATGCCAAGTATGTACTGAAAGCCGTAGAGGTTTGAGAGCCAGGTCTGAGAGTATCGAATGCGAGTCGCAAGTCGGTGGGTGTGATGAAGTTGGATATTGATATGGAGTGACGGGTGGTTTGGCAGAGGTGTCAGAGGATTCGAGCTTGTTCTTGGTTGTAAGACGGAGGTGGGATGGAGGGCCTCTCCCATTCCTGCACCCGAGGCATTAGAATTATTATTTCCGATTTAATTGTCCAATTACATTTTATTAGTTGTTTGTTTACATCTCTTTTCGTCAAACTGCCAGTCTCTCCTTCCCGACTCGTACAAAAGCTACTTCATTAAGCACACTTCGGTTGCTCCTGCCATATTTTCAGCACATATTCGTGCGGCATCCTCGTGCCTTCCGTCTTGGAGCGGCCGCTGCCTGCCGTTGCCTGCCGTTACCTGCCGCTGCCTGCTTAAAATGCGGGCCCGGAGAATAAGCGTGGCACAGCAGTTTTCTACCACGGCAGGAGCGCGCGACAACACATACGTGCATTGGGAAGGTGCAGGTGGATGCAGCCTCCAAACAAGGCAGGCGACAGCCAATTTATAACCATAATTTTGATGTACAAATTTAATTCCTTAAACCTGCAAGACTCTAGACATGCTCGGCATCGCGTCAGTGCCCTCGTCCGTCCACTCCCCTCTGTTACTATCTGGCATTGTACACCTACAGCGCCATTACCAATACCCAAGCTAGTGAGGCCGTTGCTGGCCCTCACACAGACCGCCGCGATCAAGGAGTCAACTGCAAATGCAGACACTTGTCACGCAGGGACGATGAGACAGCTATCAACAACTGCCTCCTGGTGCGTCACTGAGTCCTCGTGATGAGGTTGTGATACGACGGCCGCCGTGGAACAGCTGTGCAATCACTCCGAATAGTGTCACCGTAGTGTCACAATAGTGCCACCGCAAACTGGGACGTTGCAAAAGCACACGACCTGCTTGACAGTTGTATCTCGCAGAGCAAGGCAAGATACATAGTTCACACCCAGGCCCCGTGTTCTGCAATACAGCAACGTGGTACGGCATATCGGGAGTGCGTTGAAAGCGGGACTGTGCCGGCTCGCCCCAGAACATCATCGAAGCCAAAACGTCAACTCGGAACTGGCTCGATAGCTCTATTTTCCCACCACTCGACAGAGTTTTCTGGTCTCGGCTAGCGCTGCACTTGCATTGTTTTCGCAGACTTTCGGAATCAGCGGCAAATGCGTGCTCGCCAGGGGATCATTCTCGCAGGCCGATTTCGCTACGAGCGGCTGGCAGTTGACAGCAAGCAATACCCTTGCAGCCAGTTGAAGCCCAGTTGAAAGTGCGTTGCACGCGGCATACTCTTATCAAAATAGCGTCAGGAAGATGTGGTAGCACAAGTGTAGCAGGAAACACCAAGGCCCAGGTTGGCCAATAGCTATCAAAGAGCCGCTGCCAGTTGGCACTTCGGCTCGCAACGCCCCGTCTTGCATACGCTTGAAATTAGGTTGAAACCATCCTGGCCGCGTTGGCCGCCAAATTTACGGTCTGGCTGCAATCCTCGATGCTCAACTTGAGGTAACGGCGTCCCGCCTGGCCCCGTCGCCCACTATTCTTCAGAAGGGCGCAGCGGCTACCCATTTCGTGCTCTTGCAGCGGGCCAAGTTAAGGTTGTGTCGAGACTAGTTCCCTCACCCATGGATGAGAAGCTCGATTCTTGGCCAAACACTGCGTTCTCTTATTTTTTTTTTGCAAAGTCCTACCAGTCCTTCCCCCCCGTTTGGTAGCAGGAGGGTGGCCTAGGGTGTGACGAGGACAGTGGTGGTGGACATGTTCCAAAATTGCGAATCCTTGGAGCTATGTCCATAGGCTGCAGTACCATCTCTTGATTATTGTCTGGCCTCTACTCGGTTGCACAGCACTATCAAGCAAGTGCAAGTATTGCTAGGGACTGGGGGGTGGCTTATCCGCCATGCCAATGTTTCGTGGCGGTGAAGACAGGAGAGGAGTTATCTACCACTCGTTACCCATGGTGTGTACTCCGAGCAAAGCAAGAAAGATATGGGGAAAATATTGGAGAATAAGAGAAGTGACAAAAGGCAAGGGTCAAGTCGGTGTGCGGTGTCAAGCGGGACTCGCAGAGGGCGTTGGCCGCACCAGTGAAGCGGGAATATTACCCACTGAACCCGCGGTCAAGGAAGTCGGTAGTCTGACTGAAACAGTTTTTCGCTATGCAACGTGTTTACCAAGTGGCAGAACAACCCGACTAACACCCGCCAGTCTAGGCCGCTGGCCCACCCCGGTACGGCCCCGGCCTAGGTGGGCCTCGTCCCGTTCTCAACAAAGGAAGCATAAGCTTGGAAAGGAATAGCGTCACTACTTGTCATACCCTGCGGAGTATTTCCTTGCAGCGGCTTACAAGACAAGTTGTCGTCTGGCGTGTGGCCAGGCCTAGCCTGGTACTGTTAACGCTTTGCCGATCGATCAGACTGGGAAGCTCGCTCGAATCAACATTGTCTTGGGGCGACCCTTGTTTCACGCCGTTTTGACGACTTGAAGACATGGCCGTGGCCGACTCTGATACAGTATCATTCTTTGGCTTCTGGCTTCTGGCTTGTATCAACCGCTAAAAGATCCTTCAAGCAACTTTACTCCAGACACCCATACACCGTCTTTTCGATGTCAATAAAAACAGACACGCAAGGTTCAACTGTATATGTTGCAACAGATATGGGCCAGCCTGCTCCAGCTCTGTTACGTCAAGCTGCCTTCGGAGCGCGTCGGCAAAGACTTGAGCTGGTTTGCAGTATCGAAATATGGGGGGCTGGCACCCGATAGAGCCGTTCCCTTGGAGCAGTCGCGATCTGCCATTGTCTTCCCACCTTTCCCAGACAGAAGACAAGAGCCAGGCCATTCCCATCCACCCATGCCCGAGCCAAATATTACAGGTCATATCTGACAGTGCCCCATAGCGGCGATTCGCTAGGCCATCTTATTGAGCATGTACATACTATGGTACTCTGTGAGTCTGTGTCCCGATTCCCTCGGTTTCTCTCTGCCATCTCTTTTTTTCAATTTTACCCCTTTGGTGTGGGTTCGTGGATTATTATTGATTTTAGCTTCAGGTGCTCCGCCTATTTCCTGTGTCTATCATCACCCCATCACTTTGCTATCGTATCCGATACTCTGGTAAGTATGTACTTTAGCATTTGCCTACTGGAATGGAGTGCAGGTAAAGCTAACTCTAGGCGTGCCCCCTTTATTGCGTAGGAGGTGCATATCTAGGTCGCCGATGGTATTGCCAGTCTCACGCGGATGCCACCTTCGAAGATTAAGATGGATCAAAGATGACTTATGACAGGGCTCATAGAATTTCTGGCCACAACTCAAAGAGGAAATAACAGAGCTCGCTTATTCTGGGAATGGCAGTGCTAGGTGTGTTCGAGTACTGACCTTGTACAAGTACACACATGGTACATAATGACAGCACCACACACCCATCACACACCACACACCACATCGCGGCGTATCCCATCGCTGGTCAAGGCTCAAATCATGGCCACGCGCGCTCCACTTCCCATGGCAATACTTCTGCAGCCTAGAAGAGCCAGTTCCAACATAACATACATGTGCTCCAACAATTTCTGGTCAGCCGACAGCCACTTTATCTGCCATGTCATTGCAGGCATGCAGATTCGGGATGCACAAGAGAGAGAAAGGTAATCGGGGAGTGGCCACTTCAGAGTTTGCTGTGCATCTCAGAGGGCATGCACCCAACATCCACAACACAGCTCCTTCATCCGCCGTCCGACACCGGGAGTGACTGCGGGACTGGAGAACCGTGGCGGACTCTTGTTCTAAGACGGCCAGTTCGAGGCCAATGCAAGAGAAAACAGTTGGTCACAGTCCGGTATTCAAAAGGAGAAATTCAATGATGAGAAATTAAGGCCCATATCAAGGTACGTACATACTGTATCTTGTATGTACTACGGACTACGGACTTGCACAGCAGCCACTCAGTAGAGGGGGCCAACAGCCGCGGGAAAGTAGCGGGAGAACGCGAGGGTTGCCTGTCACGAGCCCCAAATAATGATGGCCAGAAGACACGATCAACAAAGCTGAAAGGATGTTGCTCAGTATAGATTTGGATCTAGTGCCTTTTATCTACTCCGTCGATGCAGATTCCAATGAGACTATGGATTCTAGTGCCCCGGCTCCTGCGTTTCTGATGGTCTTCCCGCTCCAGGCCCACCCAGTAACGGCTCGTCGGAGTTGTTGCGACGAGCCTCTGGTCTTTATTACATGTCATACCTACGCACTCCGTACTATGTACTATGTCCAATTCTGGTAAGATACTGGTTGTATGTACAGCCTGACCCCCCTGTCTGATGTCGTATTGGGATTGACTCGCGAATTTAGTGGAATAGAATACAGAGACATCGGATTCGAGGACCTATTGGTGAGGTCAGGACTGAACTTGCCGGAGAAAGAGCAGGCGAATTGTTCAGCTCGTGGAGTGATTGGCGGCGAGGACAGCAAGATGAGCAAGATGGGCAGGGTGAGCGAGATGAGCAGAAAATGGGCAGAAGATGAGCGAAATATCCCCGAAAGCAGAATAAGATCGAAGCCAAATGAAGGATCACAGCTGCAGCACAGCACAAGCTCACAAGGAAACAGACATTGCGCAGAAGAGAAGCGGAGAAGAGCTGCAGGCGAGGCAAAGAGGTTGTCGAATGGAGAGGGTGTGGCGAGTGGACCGTCACTCGCCATGATGGCTGCCATGGATGGTGATGGTTGATTGGATTAGCAGCGGAAGTGCGCATCCCGCCATGTCCAATACGAGGCGTTGGGGCGCACGCGTTAGCAAGAAAGCAGACACCAAAGTTACGCAAAAGTCGAGGCTGCTCATGCCGAGCTGCGGAGTACGGTTAGGGACGCCCTCCCACGCAGGTATGTGCAGGACATCTGATTCTTCCGCTCGGGTTTCTGCTTTTGCTAATACTGAGAACCCTGGGCGTTGGGGAGCAGGTGGCGGCATCATGTGAATTTCTCATGACAATGCTGGTACGGCAGGATTTACGGCAGGATCGGTACGGCATGATTGGCATGACATCCGTTTTACGTTGTGTGAATAGGAAGCAAACGTATGTACATAGTACTGTACTGTATGTACGAAAGTGGGGGTTCCTCGGGGCTGTTGAATGATGGCACTGCCTTTGCCCTTTGCCTCTCTCTGCCTTTTGCCGTTTACCTCCACCATGCACGCCGCCCCCCTGTCTCGCCGACCACCTACGCCGTTCTACCGTCTTCCCTAGATCCAACGAGACTTCCTTTGGAGAATGAAAAAAAAGAGAAAAATAAGAAGAATAGAAAACGAGCAGCGTCTCGAGTCGAGTCTCTTACGAGGTATCAGGTCTGCCCCGTACCCCCCAGGCAAAGATGTGCAAAGGCTCAGCTCCCACAAGCTCCAGCGAAGATCCTGGATCGTGCTGGCGCCCGCCGGACTGGTGGACACCCTGATCCCATTCTGATCTTCTCACTTGCTTCTCACGGCCCCCCGTCACATCTTTCTGCTTTTGTCTGATTGATTTGTTGATTTGTTGATTTGTTTGATTGCCTGCTGTTATTTTATCTTGTCTGTTTTACATAGTACGTGTGTATTTTCTCACATGCCATCTCGCCATCTGCTCAGCTGACTTCGCTGCTTGGTTCGGACCACACCTTGCCGGCGGGCAATCTTGCTTTTTTGGCTTTTGTTGTGGTTATTGCTTGCGATCTTCTGCGCCTTTGTCCGTTGTCTCCGTTGCTCTTTACTGTACTGGCATTGGCTACAGCATGCAGTTTTTGCAATTTGCCTCATTCGCCATTTCACGGATAGCCGCTTTCACGTCGGGCTTTGAGCTGTTGCTTGCTAGCTCTGTACATGCTCATGGGCCAATGTCTGGCGAGTCCACCTCGCTTGCTCATGGACCACTCACAGCCGCAGTGAATAGCAGAAAGTAAGGCGGAATGTGACCAACGGCCCTGCGACCGCTTTGCAACTGTTTGATCTATTTCTTTCTTTCCTTTTCTTTTCTCGGTTTTTGTTTTTCTTCTTTTTTTCTTTCATTTTCCTTTTTCCTTTATTATTTATTTAACAGACACAGGGATGTGCATCGAGCTAAGCCGCTCTCAAAACCGTTTGCTCCGAGCTTCAACGCTTTTCGGGCACCAACATCCCTTATCCCCTTCGCATTCGTGTCTCGTTTGGTTCCGGCGAAGTCGCTGTCTTGCAGAATCTCGCAAGTCCTGCCAGGTCTCTTTGGCTTTTCTTGTGCTGTCGATAGTCCCTGATAGTACCAAGATCTACTTGCAAAATAGACAAGTTGCCGCGTGCTTACGCCCTGTACATACACAGTATGCAAGCCTCTTTATTTTATCGTTTTAGTCGCGCTTCTGGTTTATTGATTGACTCGTCTTCCTCATGTCTTTTTTCTTCTTCTTGTCTTTTTCTTTCACTTGATATCTTTTTTTTTCAAAGCTGTCTCTTCTTTTATCAGTTTGAGGACTTCCTTCTTCTTTTCATTCAACGTTTCCCCGATATATGTCGGTTCAACCTTTCTAAGTGGTTGATGCATACGTGGTGTTTTTGATGGTTTTGTTATTTTAGATATTTCCCTCTTTACTAAGAATATCAGTTTTCGTGGCCAGTGTCTCATTCGTCATCTTCTGTCACAAATCACCCGTTCGTTAACGATTTGTTCTGCAATTTTATTCCACATCAACGCCTGCATGTCGCCTCGTTGCTGACCACAGAGCAACATGTCTGTGCCTTTTATCCTTTTTGTGCCTGCCCTGCCCCTTGTCACTGTCGTGTTCTTGGCTCGGCTGGGCCACCCCCCCTGTCCTGTCCCGCCCTCTCCAAGATGGATCACGCTGCTACGACGTTTCTCCATTTGTCATTTTGATAGATTTGGCTCTTTTCCTGTCTACTGTGTACTGTATATCTTACAATGTATTTCTCGAGAGCTGTACCTGTATCGGTACTGAGTACGGGTACAGTATTTACAGTCACATTACAGAGTAATGTATACGTCGCTCTTCCAGCTTCCGACTTGCGGATCTTCCTACTGGCACGCCTCCCGTCCCCGTCTTACTCCCCTAGCATGGTCATTGGCCTGTCCTTGGTTGCAGGCACAACGATGTTCAGTCTTGCAATCTTGATTATCCTGATATATGAGTGCTGGGTATTGTTCTAGCCAGCTCCAACATCGTGTTGCCTATATGCTTTGATAACATGGAAGTCCATGTACAGAGCATGCTATTTATTGGACGTGTGCCTTGTGAGATACAAAGTACCGCCCCCTCTTCACATTAGCATTCTACTGAATAGCTACTCTTGTGCATGATATCCTGCATCTTTCTGCAGTGCGTTTCCTTTCCTCCTTCTTACCCACTCGTACTTTTATTTATCGGTTTTATCTCGTCCTCGGCTGGTTGGCTAATCTTTCTCTTAATTATCCTATTGCGGTTGCCTTTTTATTTTCTTTCCTTTTTCTGATACTGATTGCTGGTATTTGTTCCAGCTGCTTAATTATTGTTCTCTCTTCTCCCTGGGTTGAGTGCAAAACACGTTGCTCTCTATCCTCACCCCTCCCTCGACCCTGTACTGAACAGTGATGACAGTACTCGGTAGTACTTTTCGTTGACATCTGCAATTGAGAGTCTAATTTAATGCCTGCTTACGGAGAACCTGCTTACCTGTGGTAGAGTTTGTCAACTTGCATGATACGCGCTTCCAATTACACAGCTACAGCTACATACATATGAAAGGACAGAGAAAACCGCCATTGCCCATGCGAGCAGACACCAGTCACGAATTAAAGAAATAATAATAGCACACAGGCAGAGGAGGATGTGTACCGCGAGCGCCAACAGCCAGGCCATCTGCTTGCTTATTGCTTATTGCTTGCTGCATACTGCATTTAATCACCCGCCAAAGGGCGTTTTCGGTTCGGGCATGGTGTGAAGGTCTCATACATACCTCTTTTATTCGGTACAGAGCAACTGACTGCACACTGTTTCTTCTACCCTTAGCACATGAGATGCATTTCAACCCCCCCCCCCCCCTTCTTCTCCTCTCCAACCTTTTCTTTGAGCTCAGCTGCAGATGAGGCAAGCTTGATTTACTACAAGTAGCTGGCCTTTCGCCTCTCAATTTTTAATTTCGTCTTGCATTTCTCATCCTCCTTCCTCATCCTTCTTTCATCATCTTTCTTTCTTTTTATATTGCTTCTTCACGTCACATCAAAACCAAACCACCAAACACACCAGATACCAAACACCAAGCTCCTCACTCATCACTCATCACTCATCACTCATCACTCATCGATCATCGATCATCGATCATCGATCATCGATCATAGTTGAGCTCTTTGTTGTTTTCCATATCAAACATCAAGCTACACGCTACATATCACATCGTCTTATTATCTTGTCTCTTTTAGTGGCCAGCACCCGATACCTGATTACCTAGCTACCTGATTAACATCCCCTTGCACAATGCAGCTCATCAGCCCCTCAAGCGTCATCTTCCACCGCGTCGGCGGCCTTGGACTCACATCTCGTTTCAAGGAGGGCGAGCTGCCGTCCATCAACGGCCAAGACTGGCGGGACGGGGCTGAACCCGTTGAGATTTGCTTCTCTAGCGGCTCAGCCTTGCAGTTGGCCGTGACCGTCCGCGAGTTCATCCCGCGCTATGGTGATGTGACCGGCCGCCGCTACACAGATGCCCAGGGCAAACGCCAATGGGCCAACTTGCCCTCGTACGGCCTGGATGACCCTTTGTCCTACCTTGTCCTGATCAAGCGGGAAATCCCACGGCAGGCGCTGGCATGGGCAGCCAGCCAAGGCGCTGCTCATCAGGAGGCTCTCCGCCTGGTCCAGTCTGGTGTGGTAAGTCTTGCTGGCCTGCTCCCGCACCACATATGATGCACTTACTGACAGTTTTTTTTTTTCTGCAGGCACCTGAGTTGGAGACCCTACTGCAGTACGACTTTGCACGCTGTAAGTTTTGCCTTTTTTTTTTTTTTTATATTGATTTCGTACACGAAAGAAACAACAAGACAGAAAAAACACTGTTCTGACCATGCACAACAGACCAAAAAACCCGCTCGGCCTTTATTACCGGGCCTGTCTCTCTCGGCATCAGTGCGCTCGCAGGCGGCTCGAGTCTGATGGGTACGCAGGCACCGCTGCCTCGCATGATCACGGCGCAGTGCGACATTGTGCTGAATACGTACCTGACGGAGCTGCTGAAGCAGCTTTTCGGCGACTCGCACAGCATCATCCTCAAGCGCGTCCTGTCGGCGAGCAGCACCGACACGCACATTGCGTATGTCGCGCTGCGCGTGATTGCCGAGGGCACCGTGTGGGTCCTGCTGGACAAGCAGCGCCGCGACCTGGAGAACAACGTCCAGGACCGCGACCTGCAGCTGCAGCTCCAGGACAGCCTCAACAGCCTGGTGCAGCTGTTCAGCAGCAAGCGGTTTGGCATGGACCAGGCGAAGCTGGCCAAGGACCTGCCGCACGAGGCGGCGCCGTTCTACAGCGCCATCCAGGAAGAGGCGGCAGCATCGCCCGCGCCGGCCTGGGACAGCCCGCTATATTGGCTGCCGACGCTGGCGAGCGCCATCACGCAGCCGTTTGAGCCCAAGACGCCCTTCTAGGCACCCGAGCTGTGGGGGATACCCAGATTCTTTAGAATCTGCCGAATTTGACGCTATAATGACTGTTACGCTTTTGTTTTAATGTCTGCAGTTGTCTATGTTGCTTTTGGATCGTTTGCTTCTTCTTGTGGCTGTACTCGTTTGGTCTGATTGTTTAGTTTTGTCAATTTGTCTGTTTCTCTTGTCACGATTTGCTTTTTCTCTTTTGTTTAATTTCTGTTTTCGTGTTCTATTACTATTACTCTGCAGATGCAGTACTTTGTTATCTTATTCTACTAATCTATCGAGCTTGACTTGGCTTGGCTACTGTACTTCAATCCGTGTCTCACTCATATAGAGCGAACTGTCACATTGGATCTGGCTACGCCCAGGAGCGGGAAGCTGCTGGTAATGGGCGATGGACGATGGACGATGAATTATGACATGGCTGCCGTCACCTCCCAAAAAGCCCAGCCCTCGTTGCAACTGTCTAGCTCCGATAGGACAGTAATAGTGAACCCGTCTTTCTTTTATTGGATTATTTTGATTTCCTTACTGGTTACTATTAAGTTCTTGTCATTTACTATTGGTTTTCTTATTGTGTACTATTTAATTCTTATTGCTTACTTATTTTTATTATTATTCTTTTGCATTTATTTCATTCCTATGCGTTCCTATCATCTTGCATCCTGCTGCCTTCCAGAGCACTCGACTCACCCGCCTCGCCTCGCATGGTATAGCATGCATGTCTCAGTTGAAAATAGGACAGATCTGCAGCCCGATCGGGGACCTACGCAGTAATACCAGCCTGTCAGAGATGCCAGCCAGCCCAGCCATTCACAGCACGAAGCAACCCATGGAATACAGTACAGTACAGTTAGGTATGTACTTTGCTCTCACAAGGCGCAGCTATCGAGACAGACGCCAAAACGCCCAAGCACCAAAGCCTTCCTACACAACAGTTTTGAGCCTGCACACGAAACAGCTTGTATAGTGGATTATAAGATTGATTGGCATGGTAAATCGGAGCACAAAACGGCAAGAGAGGCAATAGAATTATAATAACAAAGATAGGCAGCGTCTGGCGGACGGAGAGTAGGCTTTGCAGGATGGCGCATGGTAAGATTATGGTGGCAGAATCGCATGGCACAAAGACATCGGCTGTACATACCATAGTACATCCATACACAGTATCTTGCTCAGTAATACTGGGCAGTGAGCGGGTACAGCGGGTTTTTATTGAAACGGCTACAACGGTGCACGGCCTGGCGGCCAACGGCAAACACCCTGGGGCTGGGGAGCTGGGCGCAGTTCTTTTGCAGGGTCCAGGCCTGGAGAAAGCCGTACACAGTACATACAGTACATATGCACGAGCTAGAGTGACCTCCCAGGAGCAAGCCCAGGCAGGGCTCCTGGTCCCAGGTGTGTGGGCTGTACTCGTAATACTGAGTGATACAAAAGAGAGGACGTCGTCGTGTTTCTCATTCCAATGTTGTCCGCAGTTCCGCGCCGACCAGGGTGGATAGAGCCTAGGGTCGGCAGTCTGTAGGTTTGTATGTTTGGCGATAAACGAGAGCAGGTTTCTGGAAGAAAGATGTAGAAAAAAAATAGAAAAACAGACGAGAGACGAGAGACGAGAGACGAGAGACGAGAGACGAGAGACGAGAGACACAACAAATATGAAATCTGATAGACGACGCCTTAGCTGGCCAATACAGTTTCACAGCCGGTTTATTGCATGGGATATTGGATTGAATCGGGAAAGTCGTTCCGCATAGATATTGGACAGAGAGAGCAGAGTTCAGTGGCATGTGAAGTCTTTCTGTTTTTTGTTTTTTTAGATCTGTTTTCGTGGGTTTCTGTCTTTCGTCAAACGATTGTTTGATTGTTTGAAACTCACGCTCGCAATAATGAGGTCATATCCTTCCTCTCACGCACTTGATCGCATGCACAGTCTTTTTGTCTCGGTTCGCTGAATCTCTTTTGTCGTTTTCTGGTCGTGATTTTGTGTCTTTCTTTCTTTTCCTTTTTTATTGTTACTTCTTTTTTTTTTTTTTTTTTTACTTTATTCATCCTTCTTCCTCCGCCCCGGCCTGCACAGGACTGCAAGTGCAGACCTCTCTTCTCGTGCCAATGAGAGCCCGCCAGCAAGCCAGCAAGCCAGCAAGCCAGCAAGCACATCCGAATGCGGCGCATAGCAAGCATCAGGCGAGGCCTGCATGGCACTCACAACGCACTCTGAACGCACTCAGACCCAGAACCCCCGGGACGGCCTGTAGAAGCAGAGCACCACAGCCCGCTGGCTGCAGCGCTAGCGGGATACGGCTCCGGGAGGCGTTATAGGCCAGCTCGGCTTGCATAACTGGGTCGATGTGCATCGTGCAGTGCAGAGTGCATCTCGAGATGTGCTGGATATTATGGTATAGTACGCTGCAAGAGCCTGGCAACAGGAGCAGCACAGGAAGGGGAAGAAGCACAGGAAGCAGCAAATGTTGCGAGCAAAACGGAAAGAAGACAAAAAGAGAAAGAAAAAGAAAAAAAGAATATACAAAAAATAGAAACCTGCAGACACCCTGGCCAGTGGCCAGTCTGCATCCAGCCAGCATCAGCCAGCATCAACCACATCAACCACATCAGCCAGCATCAGCTAGCAGCTAGCGACTGCGCAAGCTCGACAGAAGGACTGTGCATCTTCCAGGGGCAGCCAGGCATCGTCACACTTTTCGGGCACTTCATTTGATGCGTTGCTGTTTCTGGGACATTTTGCGTATATATCCTTTCGCTTGCTTACTAATATATATGCTCGGCGATGTTTTTCTTCTCTTTTCTTCTTTCTCAAAAACACTAATAAAAAATAAGACGGCGTTCACCGAGACGCTGCTTTTGGTCGACAGCCAACACGGCGCGTATGGCGGCTGCACCCTACAGCCCCCAATATCAACATTTGCATACATTTACATTCACAGTCACATTCACATTCACATTTGCATTTGCATTTGCATTTGCAGTTGAAGTGTATGAATGTCTAGCAGCAGCGCAGCATCCCTCTATTTCCTTTATCATTGCACACCTTCCACCTCCGGGGTGCGCCGGGCGCCGCGGTTAAGGGTTGTTCGTTTCGTTCGTTTGTTTGCTTGTTTCGAATGTTTCGTCCGTTTCGTTCCTTGTGCCCGTCAAGCCACCGTTCTGTCCGTCGATGCCCTCTCGCTTCGTCAGCCGTTGCATACGAGAAGATCGACAATGATGGAGTGATGTAGTGGTGGCGAAGGTGACGGCGAGAGTGGCGGCGAGGTTTCCTACTTGGCAGCGAATGGCGGACGGCGACCGTCACAATGCCAACAGTGTCTGCATAACTCCGGCAAAGACAAGGGAGGGGGGGTGCCGCTTGACCAGCAGCGGTGCAGCACAGGCAGCACGATGCCATGAGTAACAGCCACCAGCAGTCGCAGCACGACAACTACGATGGCTTGCAACAGCGAACGCCTGTGCATGCTGGACTGGCGATCGCAAACAACACGTCACAGGTGCAGGGCAGGGCCTGTAGCTCTTTGCGGCGGCACAGGCTGGCCGTGGACTTGGATTGGACACTGGACTGGAGCTGTGTCTGGGTCTGCATGTGCGTCTGCATGTGCATGTGCATTGTCTGCATTTATCTGCATAAAAGTCTGCAATCTGCGTCTTCATCTGCGTCCGCGTCTGCATCCAAGCCATCACACTGTCGAGCAGCAACCTCACCTTGCCTCTGCGACAGGGCAATCACGGGTGCATGATTGGCGCGCAAGTGTGACGAGTTGTGCGAGAACCAAGAATAGGAGAGAGAAGAGAAAAACAAAGAAAGCAAGAATCGGAGCAGCAGCGGCACAAGAAGACAAGGGTCAGACAGGCAGCACCTCTATTGATCCTGCTGTCTAGCGTGCCGTTTCAGCCGCAGGCATTCTGCTGTTGATGGGACCGAGGCTCAACACGCAACCTCGGGCATATGATGAGAGATCCAAACTGGCTGAAAAGGTGCAAAGGTGCAAAGCGGCAAAGAGGCAGACAGCAAGTTGAAAATAGCTCGGTGCATCCAGTGCATGCGTTGAGCATTGAGCGTCGAGGAGGGATACATTCTGTCTGCCTCGCCACTCAGCAGCCAACACGTCAGACGTGTTTCTGGCCCTGTCTGTTTCTTAATATAGCTTTACATCTCTTCCACTCACCCACCTCTCCTTACAAGCATCAATGTATTAATGTTGCTTGCGATTCGAGATTGGAGAGGCACCTGCACGGGCTGCATGCTAGCTGTCACTCTGCATACATTTCTGCACCCTTGATGCACCCGGACGTCTACGGCCATTTTATGAAAAGCCACAGGCGTACAATGCACTGAAGCAAGAAGGGTAGCAGCCAAACCTGCCATGCACAAGGTCGAGATTACAGGACCGTCCGTCACCCGGGTCACCCCTTGTCTAGTCCAGCTATCATGCATTGATTATGCATGCCACATTGATGGCGACTGACTACACGAGACTGGACTGCTTTTTCTGCCGAGAAGAAGCAGAAGGAACTCAAAGCTCACCAGATCAGATTGCACAACTCCCAGGGTCGCACGTCGAGCAACTCACTCCAATTATGGGGCAAACAGCCTCGCAATGGTGTTGCTGCACAGAGTATGGCACGGTGCTGGGCGATATCGACTCTGCGTCGAGGTGGCCGTTCGGGGCGTTGGGCGGCTATTGACCAAGCCGAGGGGCCAGGTCAGGCCAGGCCAGAGAGACAGGCCAGGCCTTCCCATTCCAGCAGCTGGAGGCAGCGCTCCAAGCTTAGCGAAAGTATAAGAAGGAAAGTGTATAAACTGAGGAAAATACGGGGATGTATGGCGCATGGTACGGGGAATGCTCTGGCGCGGCTCCAGCTGCGAGGCATGGACGCGGGGATGGGCAGGGAGAACGAATAGGGCCTTAGGAGCATTGAGCAGAACACTGAAGGACATAAACTAGTACTGATAGTAGATAGTAAATAGTAACAGTAAATAGCATACTGATATGAGACCCGCCCGTGATGGTGTGCGAGGCAATAGCGAGCAGGACGAGACTGCGGGAGTTTGGCCTGCATCCGGTAGCTCTGCATGCTGCTGTAGTCGTGTCTATCCCAACAGCTAAGCGAAGATATCAGGAATGCGTGTATCGGCGATGCAGCTGCTGGGAGTGCTATTCAAAGACGCGAGAGGTAGGCAGTAGACAGCAGATAATAACTAAAGTATGGATGCTCTGCATACACGGAGGGGTGAACTTAAGGAAAGAAGAAGGAAAAGATGAAAACTCAGACCAAAGAGAAAAAGAAAAAAAAACAAGAAGAAAGGAAAACGAGACGAAAGTCACCCGAATAGATTGTAGATACATAAAACTAAATAAAACAGAGTAAAAGAAACATCCCGGATTTAGGATGTCGGGCTATCCACCTCGGCGAATGCTGAGCACGCTGTCCTGCAACGATATCGCCGTTCTCCCGCAGCCCATGCGCCACAAAGGTCTCAGTACTTCACGCAGCCTGCATCAGCATGCGTCAATACTATGTATGTATACATCTGCGCCAGCGTGCCAGCATGCATCAGCGCGACTCGCATGCACAGAGACGAATCAGCAGCGTAAACACGGGCTGCACTGGGTCTGCCAAGGACCGTCTTGCATCCACGGGCTGGCTTCCACGGGTGAAACGTTTTCTATGTACCATGTCCCGGCCAAGCCCCCCCCCCCCCCCCCTCTGGCCTGATAGAGGCATGATTACACGAGGTGTGTATTGCCGAAGGACAGACCCCTGTGATCCGCGAAAGCCAGGGTCAGATGGTCTGACGGCGTTTTGCGGCCTTTGGCACATGCAGCAGTGTCGATAGCATGTCCCCGAAATACATCACAAGACCATCCATGGCTAATGCTGCACTGCACCCTCCGCATATCCAGCCTGCACACTGCACACTGCACACGCACACACCACGGCACGACGCAGTACCCAGTACACTATACATCCTTCGCATGTACAGGGTAGCTCTTCCACACCCTCGGCGAGGGCTTTGATTGCACCTGGCTGGCGTCCAAGGGCACCGTCTCGACTCGGTGGGCCATCCGTTTTCCCTTTTGCTTTGCTCCAAGGCCGTGCCCCTTTTCTGTGGTCTTGATTTGATGTTGGTGTTGGCGTTGATGTTGGCTCGTTGATCCACGCGTACGGCCTCCGATGTTTTTCCGTATAGCGACAGTCCTGGCTCCGTCATGATCCTAACTTTGCCAGCCGTTTTCATATTGGACTTCTTGGTTGTGGCCTTTTTGGTTCTGATGTTCTTCATGGTCGCCTCCCAGTGCTGGTCGTGTCGGCCATAGGTCCTGTCTGCTGTCCTGTCTGCCCTGTCTGCCCTGTCTGCCCTGTCTGCCCTGTCTGCTGCGTCCCAGTACGGCTTGGGATCAGTCGTCTTGCTTGCCGAGCCCGACATGCTGCTCCATGCTATCGTCTTCCTCACAGGGGAGACTGCGACTGCGACTGATCCTGGGTCGGGGCTTTGCTCGCTCATATGCACGCCCACGGGCGCAGCGGCAGCACACACAGGCCCGAGTGCAGCAAGGATTGCCGGCGCCGCAACCAGCATGGCCGTCAACTGCATCTTGTTTGCTTGTTTGCGGGTTCTGCGTGTTGTCCTCTCGCTTCTGTCAGTGTTGCCTAGTTGCAGCCAGTTCGGGTCTAGATTCGAGTCTATGAGTCCACGGCCAGCCAACCTGCATCCCCGTCTGCATACAGGCACATGCACTCTGTGCCCAGCCGCAGCAGCGTCCTGCACGCTATGGATTGCCTCTTGCCCTTTGTCTCTTGCTGCTGGCTAGACGTGACTAAAACTAGAGGAGAAAACAGGAAAAACAAACGAGATAAGCCGTGGAAGAGAAACGATGAAAAAAAAGTGCATGGAATGGTCGACGTGCATGCAGCGCCGGGATAAAGGGTAAGACGCCGCACCGCTGGCAAGGCACAGCGTGTACACTTGTATTTATCTTCTGTCCAGTATTGTTGTATTTTTGTTATTCTTATTTCTATTCTTATTCAAAAAAGATGAACATAAATAGCACCAGCCATGGCTTGCCACTGCATGACACAAGGAGCACGCGGTGCTGTTGCTGGTAGACGGCCTGGCAGATCCGAGCTATTTGCTTCATAATGCCAGGATTTTACCCAGCATTTAGCAGAGTTTGAGGACGGTATTCAAATCCAAAGCAATAGCGGTTTCAGCGTCGTCTTCATGTTGGTTAATTTATTCGATATATTACATTTTATAGCAACATCAAACTGGTTAAAATTCGCTGTATTTCGCCCTTTCCTTCGATTATAAATCTGTAAAAAAAAAGGGAAACTCCAAATCTAAGTCTCCTATAGTACATGCTACTTTCCGAGTCAATATAAACTAATGTGTGATTAATAGCAAGCATATAATACAAAACAATTCCATATGATCGCCAGATTCCACTACTATTGCTACAGCTGCACTGCTACAACCAATGCACGGCAGTAACACCCACAGACAAATGCTCTATTGCCTGCCCGAGTAAACCCCTCAAAAGCAAATCAAACAAGATGGTCCTCGGCCTGCAGAATTCAAACTCATGTCATCAAATAAAACGATCAGTCACTCTCGATGCAGAGAGGTGGCACACCACGTGACCGAAGATTACATAATCGCTGCAATAGCGGCTCGATCGCCGATCGCCCTCTCTCACAGCACGGGCGGCACTGCTACGGAGCACATTGATCGGGCATCCACCACCACCAGCTGCCAGCACGATACCACGATACCACGAGGGTTGTCGGAGCACACTCGGCATAGTGACAGTACCGACGGCGACCAAAATACGCGGCATACACTCTTCTCCGTCGACCACGGCATTCCCTCTTCCGCCCTTCATCAATCATCTCGACCATCTCGGTTATATCACCTCGATCGTCCAATCGTCGTCCAATCGCTCGACAATCCCCTCGAATATCGACTGCTCTCCCGGTTCCATAGATATCCTCCGTTGCCGTGTTGCGTGCAGTCCTGGCCGTTATCCACGGCTGACAACGAGCTGCCCAGCAGCTATGGCGTCCACGGTGCCCCGAAAGGTTTGGGTGCGGCGGCCCGGCGCTACAGCTACACTCGTGGCGTTTGCAGACAGTGATGTTGTGGACGATGTCTGCGATATGCTGCTGCGCAAGTATGCCAACTCGCTCGGCCGCATGTACGACGCCCCCGACATCATACTCCGCCTGACGCCCCGCGAGGCACAGCACGAAGAGCGTGTGCTCGGGCCCGACGAAAGCATCGCGCGGGCACTGGACACGTTCTACCCCGGCGGCCAGACCATGGACGAGGCTCTCCATATCGACGTGCCTGTCCACAAGGCGCTGACGCCGCACGCCTCGCCACGTGGCGGCCCCCCGCATGCATTCCACGTGGCGTCGGCGCGGCGGGACTCGCACAGCCACCTCGGCGCCGCCGCCGCGGATTCCCGCGCTGTCGACTACTTTGGCCCCGGCGTTGTGCCCGAGTACTACAACCACGGTGCGCTCACAGTCGAGTCGGAATACGGAAGCACGCTCGGCCCCGAGTCTGCCTACATCCGCCCCGCGGGTTCGCAGCACCTCTATCCGCCCCCGCCCGGCCACCACCACGCACACCCCGCATCCCACAAGTCACACACTCTCAACCTCCGCTCTCCACCGGGCGGAAGCTCCGGCGTGATCGCCGCTACATCGCCACAGGCCGGCGGCGTAGCCCCAGGCGGCAGCCCGCTCAACCACCCGCACTCCATCTCGATCCTGGCGACGGGCCAGGCACCCCCCATCCCCAACCTGCCATCGCCGGGCGGCACGGTGCGGCGATCACACAAGGACCGCTCGGACCGGCCGAAGCTGCAGCGCCAAGTGTCGGCCATTTCCGAGGACGACGCCGGAAGCGGCCTGTCTACATCCATGCTGGCGCCTGGCGCCAAAGGCCAGGGCTCCAGCAGCTCCAAGGTGTCGATTGCGACCCCCGTGTCCAAGCCGGGCGGGCGGGGTATTGCCGACGGGCTGAACCTCAAGACCAAGGGCGGCAGCGGCGGTGGCGGCGGCGGCGACGCCGGGCTGGACACGCTGGAAGCCAAGGCGCTTAATGGCAGCACTTCGGTATCGGGCCACTCGTCGCGCAGCACGATGCTCTCGCCGCCACGGCCCATGTCGCCTATGCGGGGCGGCAAGAAGCAGAAGAAGGCGGCAGCGGCGGCGGCGGCGGCGGTTGCAGCGCGCGTGGACGACGAGCGGCGGCCGGAGCATTTCGACCTGGGGCCGCTGACGGTGCCGCCGATCAACGTGCTGATTGTGGAGGACAACATTATCAACCTGAAGCTGCTGGAGGCGTTTGTGAAGCGGCTCAAGGTGCGGTGGCAGACGGCGATGAACGGCGTGGAGGCTGTGGCCAAGTGGCGGACGGGCGGCTTCCATCTGGTGCTGATGGACATCCAGCTGCCGCTGATGTCGGGCCTGGACGCGACGCGCGAGATCCGGCGTCTGGAGCGCGTCAACTCGATCGGCGTGTTTGCGTCGACGCCGAGCGACTCGATTGGCGACGGCCGTGACCCGCGCTCGGACAAGCTCGCCAACATTGCGCTCTTCAAGAGCCCCGTGATCATTGTCGCGCTGACAGCCAGCTCGCTGCAGAGCGACCGCAACGACGCGCTCGCCGCGGGCTGCAACGACTTCCTGACCAAGCCCGTCAATTTCTTGTGGCTCGAAAAGAAGATTATGGAGTGGGGCTGCATGCAGGCGCTCATCGACTTTGACGGCTGGCGCAAGTGGAAGGAGCTGAAGCTGCCGTCGGACGCGCCCAGCAGCGCTGCGGAGGGCGACTGGAAGAAGTCCAAGAAGGACCGGGCGGCCGGGCACGCAAAGCGGCCGTCGATGTCGTCGGTCGGCCACGAGAACCCGGAGAGCTCAGACACCGTCACCACGCTGTCGTCGGGCGACTCGGTGCCGACGGTGACGCCGATCAGTGCGGGCCTCGCGGCGTCGGCGGCGACCGTGCGCTCGCCGCTGTCGAAGCCGGTGCCGGCCGAGACCGTCGAGGCTGTCGGCGAGGCCGCGCCATAGCGGCAGCTTTCTTTGGCTTTGGCTCGGCTTTGGTTCTGGCTTTCATCTTACTTACGACACATGCATACTACAATCACGATAATACCCCTTCTCTTTCAACTTTGGCATGTTCTCTTGATCTTGTTGATCTTGTTCTCTGGCATATCTGTCCCCTGGCCTACCTCGCACGCACATGCACATCGCCGCGAGTACAAGCAGCGGCAGCGAGGAATAAACGAGCACGTATACCCGGCATTTGGCATATTATAGTTTCTTATCCATGTTTTCACTCTGTCATTGTCTCTGTCTCTTGTCTCGACTATTTTGAAATTTGACGTCTTCTTTTGTTGTGCGTCTCCGATTTGATTCTGCCCCGATCACAGGGGCAAGGATTTCAATAAAAGAATGGCTGGAATGATGATATCAGTATTTTTCAATATCAAATACTATATGAAACACCCAGCTATGCCTATATTACGAGATATTGAATGTAGTTGACTGTGTTGTGTGGTCGTGATCTCAACTGGAGCTGTTGTGAAGCCCCACATGTTCTCCTATCCAATATAATTGGCCAATCTCTTCGGGCCGCCATTGGTCCTTGGAGGCTCCATGATTGGCCCACACACGCAAATTTTTGCTACCAGCCATCTCCCGCGAGAATTTGTGTGTAGCTTCACTTTCGTTCGACCTAATATTTTGCTCGGCAGCTCTGCTCACCTTGACGATTCACGATCCGCGACGACCTCTCCTTACTTCTCCTTCTCTCTCTCTCTCTTCCTCTTTCTCCTTCTTTCTCTTTCTCACACACACATGCCTGCACACCCACGCGCGGCATTGACGGCCGTTGCCGGCTCGGCGTCGGCGTCGTCGAGCATGGCCGGCTTGACGTCGAGCTTCGGCTCGCTGCAGCTTGCACAGCGCGGCTCGCGCGGCTTCTCCTCCTCCTCCACACACTCTCGGTCGTCTGCCGCAAGACCAGCGGCGTCGTCCTCATCACGGCAGCCCACCCTCACAACATGCTGCCGCCGGCCAGCTCTGTCTTCTTCCTCTTCTTCCTCCTCCTCCTCCTCCTCTCTCTCCTCCCACTCCTCCTCAATACAGTCTTCCAGCTTCTCGACATCCGCGCCTCTGGGCAACCTGAAACGGATACGGATGCGGTCCTGGTTCAAGACCTTTGGCAAGCAGTACAAGCAGTTCGACCCGTCGGCGCCATTGTACTCGTCGGGCAATGTCAAGTTCCCGCACAACCCGAGCTACAAGGTGCAGCCGATCCTGAGCGACGAGACGCGGCTGCGCATCTGGCAGCGGGTTGTGCAGAACGGCGAGCCAGTCAAGGCGGTGGCGGCCGATTTCGACATTGACATGCGGCGCGTGGCCGCCTGTGTGCGGCTCAAGGAGCTCGAGCGGTCATGGATTTTGCAGGTCAGTCTTTTTTTTTTCCTTCTTCTCTTTTTTTGCCTTCTTTTTTTGTCTTTCCCCTTCTCCTCTCATGCCCCTCCTCCCATCCTCTTGGCCGTGATGAAACAAATAAAATCGATTAGTCTTGAAGACATACCCATGGTTAATAAATTACATGCTTATCTTTCTGAGCCAATTCCCCCTTTCTTCTTTTTTTTTCCCTTCTCCTCTTCTTTTTGCCCTTTCACGAAATCTAACAAAACAGGGCAAGCCATTGGCCATGCCGTACGCCAACGCGGTGCGCAAGATGGTTCCCACGGTCCCCCTGGAAGACCACGAGAGCGGCTCGCTGTTCGAGCCGACCAACGAGATCACCGTGCACCCGTACACGCAGCAGCAGCTGTTCCTGCCCGTGCCCGAGTCGCGCCACTTTACGCGCGCCGACGCCGCCAAGGCTTTCCACACGACAATGCTGCCGGCCGACAAGCGCATGCCCATCCCCGAGCTGGTCAACATCGAGCGCAACGCCGAGCAGGCGGGCAGCGGCAAGAAGTACGACAAGGCGGCGCAGATCTTCCGCCAGGAGGTGGCCGAGGAGCAGCGCGCGCTGGCCAAGCTCAACAAGGAGGCTGTTGCGGCCGAGGAGGCGCGCATGGCGGCGTTTGACACTGGCCGCTACCAGTACCGCGTGCGGGACTACAACGCGGAGCAGGTGGGCCGCACAGGGCGCACGAGCACTGTGGGCTGGCGGTACGGCGCGCCGTACAACGACCGGAAGCGCGGACTGCGCAAGATCCCGTCGTCCATCGGCTAGGGCAGACGGCCGACGGCACACGTGTCGGTACTGGTGTATGTGTACGAATATCAATACAAGTAAATACAAGCAAATACAAGCCAAGCATGAGCCGGACAAGACGCACAGCAGGCACAATGAAACAACAAAGAACACGCAGCGATGACCTTAGCGGGCAGTGTCCAAGCAGGTATGCCCATCTTGGCAGCGCAAACCCATCCAACGGTCACCAAACCAAGGTCTAAGAGACGTTTTACTATGTGCATAAGTAGCCGCATAGTCTTGTAACAGGCATGGACGCTGGCGGTATGACCGGAGACCACGGCCACGAGGCGCTATACATACTTTCTCCTCGAGGGCATGACCAGGGAGTCGGATCATCTTGGATGCTCTCATATGATCTGAGCGGAAAGCTTGGCCGCCGCCCGAGGCACTCCAGACTTGGCAGTGCAAGCGAGCCACGTCAAGATGTATCAGATGGCAGCAGGGCATAACGTTGCTGTATTTGCCTGCCTCCAAGTCACGCCTCCTTTGACTGGCCAGCAACGCACATCAACGAGTGCCGTGCACGTATTAGCGAATGGTATGCCATCGTGCCTCTGCTGCAAAGGAGCATCTCGAGCAAGTGCACTCCTGCCGGCCTGGTGGCTGCTGCCTGGCTGCTGGGTGCTGTGCCGACACCGCGGATTCTGCCGTTCCGTCTTGTATGTCTTGTATACGCCTCTTACATATGATGGAAGACGTTGAAGAGAGAAACGTCTGAAGAGAGTTCTAAGACACGTGACGGCAATGCCCTTCGTCCAAGCCTGCTGAGCCGGTTCCTATTTTTACGGCACCTGCTCCTGCTAGCTGCTCCTTCCGAGTCTGCTTATTTTAGTACCCGGATAGGTCACATCTGGCGTACCAGGACGTTGTCATCGCTGCTGGCGTAAACATGCAGACATCGAGATTGGTCGATTTTATGTGACTTTCATTCTTGACCTTACCTTAATTGACGGGTTGTTCATCACTTGATCTGGTGCGGTCGGTTATTGAAACAAAATAAACAGAAATCCAGGTCGCAGTGTGTGTTTCGTATTTGTTATCACGATTTCCCCAAATACACTGTTCCCTAAGTACACTGTATACCGCCGTGTAAGTGGCTCACCGCCTTAGCTCGTATTGACCGCCTGCTTCTTTTGCTTTTCTGCCGCTCTAATCATCTCTTCCCCGCCAAGGCAGCGTCATTGTAGGTTTTCTTTTTCCTTCAAGTCAGCAATATGCGACACCATGACGACACCTGCTGCTCCTCCTCCCGGCCCTGAGGAGTACAACACCGATGCTCAGCCACTACTGGTACAAAATTCCATTCCTAGATCAGATGCCAAAGATGGCGCACACGACGGCAGTCCCTGGACATGGGCGCCGATGTGGCACAGTGCGTGCACCTTCGACCCCGATGCCTTTGACGACGTGATGCAGAACCTGGTGCGCAACCCAAACGTCTTGTCGTCGTGGCTCTTCCGGGCGGACATAGTGGCACGGTCCACCGAAGAAGCGTTGGCGCTGCCGACTTCGCCTCCATTGCACCCGTCGTTTGAGGGCGTCGTGCGCGCGGATGACCGCACGGTTGTGCGGCGACTAATTCCGCGAAACACAATGCGCGACAAGCCCATGCTGCAGACATGTCTCTTTTACGACAGCCGGTCCGGAGACGCAGACGACGAAGAACACAACGACTCTGGCCCAGACCCTGTCCAGCGGTCCCTGGTCGTCTACCTGCCGCACACCACACGCCCGGCCGACGTCCCCTTTTACCACCCCAAGGTCCAGGGCGTCGGCTTCCTCCACGAATGGCAGCCATTGGCAGGCACGGGGACGTTGTCGGTGCACTTTTCCTTCTTTCCGGCGTCGGCTGCCGTGCAAAACGCCGAGGGGCCGCCCGACCCGGAGCTGGAAAAGAAGCTGAGCCGGCCCATCCTGTCGCGCGTCGCCTTGAGCCTGATCAATACGGTGCGCAAGCACGGCGCCGGCAAGAAGAGCGGGTACGTCAAGCGCGTGCACCACGACCAGCTGGTGCCGCAGGCGCGCGTGCAGGACCGCTACACGCGACTGAAAGAAAAGCACGCGCGGCGGCTGGTGGAGACGTGGCAGGAGACGACAGACCCGGCCAAGCATGTGTTTGAGGACCTGTCGATTGCCGCTTTTCTCATCGAGCTGTGGGCGGACATGTACGCCAGCAAGAGCGACGAGGCCAACAAAATCCCGAGCGCCTTTCCCGGCTTCGTAGATGTTGGCTGCGGCAACGGCCTGCTCGTGCACGTCCTCAACGAGGAGGGATACCAGGGCTGGGGCTTTGATGCACGCAAGCGGCGGTCATGGGAGCAGTACGGAAACGGCACACATTCACAAAACGGAGGAGGTGATGGCGCCGAGCGTCCCCTCAGAGAGAGTCTCCTCCTTCCGTCGTTTCTGATGGGCAGCAGCAGTAGCGACGACGACGACAGCGACTCCTCGTCAGAGACAGACGAGCCAGAGGCCAAGAAGGCCAAGCTGACACCAACAAATCTGCCCATACACAACGGCACCTTTGCGCCGGGCACCTTTATCATTGCCAACCACGCCGACGAGCTCACCGTCTGGACGCCGCTGCTGGCCGCCCTGTCGGGCTGCACGTTCATCGCCATTCCGTGCTGCAGCCACAACTTTACGGGCGCCAAGTTCCGAGCGCCGCCGCCGTCGTCGGCCGCCAAAAAGGCCACTGCGTCCGTATCGGTGACGCTGGCGTCGTCGTCGACGTATGCCTCGTTTGTGGAGTGGGTAGTCAGCGTCGCCGAGGACTGCGGCTGGAAGATTGAGTTTGAGATGCTGCGGATTCCCAGCACGCGCAATGTCGGCCTGATCGGCCGCACCAGCCGCGAGGGAGAGGGAGGCAAGCTGCCGGCGCTCAGCATCGAGCAGGCGTGGGCTGTGATTAGCAGGTTTGGCGGCGCGCATGGGTTCGCCGACAATGTGGCCAAGCTTGCGGCCGAGAACAAAAAGAGCAGCCACTGATATGGCGCAGGTCACATAACATAATCAAGAATAATGAACACAATGAAGAATAAGACCTTTTATTGAAATATACAAGGCATGCTGGCTAGTCAACGTCTGGGACAGGCAGGTGGTCGACCAGCTTCATGTGCAGGCCCAGCTGCTTGAGCGCGTTCGTGGCGTTCTGGTCGCGCAGCCGCTCCGTCTCGTCCTCGGTGACGAGCACAAACTCCTGCTCCAGCAGCCACGAGTTCTCCGGGATATTGTATTTTGCCGACGTGGCGGCGTCTGTGCGGCCCAGGTCAATGACGAGGCTCTTCTTGACGCCAAAGACGGCATCCGAGGTCTCGTAGGGATCTCCCCGGAGGTACAGAGCGCTGTTGTGTTAGCGTCGGGATGCGAATAGAAAGAAAGAAGAAGAACGGAAAAAGAAAGAAAAAAGAAAAACCCACGTAATCAAATGGTCCCAGCCCTTCTTCTCAAACATAAAGTGCACATGTGCAGGGCGCCAGCAGTGCCGTCCCAGCCGCTGCAGGAGCTTGCCTACGGGCCCGTCGTGCGGGATCGGGTAGGGGACGGGCTTGATGCCCTGGAAATCAAAGCGGCCGTCCTCGTCGGTGACCATGACACAGCGCTCCGAAGGCGCATTGCGGTCGGCGTGCTGCACGTCGTAGTGGCCGGAGCTGTCGGTCTCCCAGATGTCGACCTTGACGCCGGCCACGGGCTTGCCGTCGGGGTCGACAACGCGGCACAGCGCCAGCATGGGCTCGCCCTCAGGGTCGGACGTCATGGAGGCGCCGTTTGCGATTGTGGGTGCGTCGTGCGTGTGGAAGGGGCCGAGGACAGAGCCTTCCGTGCTGCCCGGCGGCTTGGGGTGGTTGATGCTGTCGACCAGCAGCGACAGGCCGAGAATGTCGGACAGCAGGATGAACTCGTTGCGCACATCCGTGCAGATCTGGCCCGTCGCGACGAGGAAGCCGATCGAGGCCATCCACTCGTCGGTGCTGAGGCGCGTCTCGCGGGCAAAGTCGTGCAGGTGCGAGACGAGGCGGCTCATGAGGTAGCGCAGGCGCGCGTCGCTGGACTGGTCATTGATGCGGATGGTGTTGGGCGTGATGTTGTCAATGGTGAGGTCCAGCAGCACGGGGGGTGCCGTCGTCGTGTTGGCAGCCATTGTGAGGGTTGGGTAAGCGATGCAGGACTGTACAGAGTAGGTAGTTGCGATCAGCCCAACAAGGAAGGTGCGTCTACACTTATATATCTACATCTTCTCTTTTTCTCTTCTTCTCATTTCTCATTTCTCCTCTCTCCCTTCTCTCCATCTCCGCGTCATGGGGTAACGATGGACATGACTAGCAAAGGGGCCACTTGTGGAAGCTGCATAAGAGATGACTACATCATTACACATAGCTGACATTGTATACTTCGGGACCAAAGAGCTGTCGGTAGCAAGGCGCCGAGTGGTGCAGGCGTTTAGATCCCCCGCAGCCGACGACTTGAGAGGACTAACAAGCAGACAGAGTGCATTGGGGATAGGGTACGGCAAACCCCGCATGTGTGGGGCGACCCCAAGACAGATACTGTAGCACAGGCTGGGAGTAATGGGACGATGCGGATAGGCTGGCTGTTGGCTGTGGGCAGAAAAGTCGTGTGGACGGTGAGCATCAGTAACATCTGTCGGCACGCATCGGCAGGGGCAGGCAATCCGATCTGAGGATTCAGATACTGTAGATGTCGGTTTGGTAGAATATGTATTACGTAGACAAAGACTCAAGTGGTCTCGTATCAAATCAGATGCTTATGTAAGCAAGACACTGCATATGAGCATAAGATGTATGGTGCTGGCCGCCAGTCAGAGCTTTCATATCATTTGCAACCTGTGTGGTGCTGCGGATTCTACGCCGTTCTGCTTGCTTATTCTTGTGTATGACTCTTCTTATCGATGCTCGATGACACACTTCATCTCGCCTAGGCTACCACAGGCGTGCCATCTGTGACAGTAGACTCATCTGTGAGACTGTGTAAGACGGCTTGCAGGAAATAGGCAGTCACGCCTTTTGTTTTGCTATCTAAGAACAGAAGTTGTGTTGGTGTTCATCTGTAGTTGACAAGTGCTCCTTTAGCTTTATGTTTTTATAATAATATGTTTTGATAAAACTTCCAGTGATCATGGCTTATATACATATATTCATAGCCTAAACCAAGAACAATGGTTTAAGAGCATTCTTGATAAAATTACTTTAACTAGACCTAGTATCAAAATCCAAAAGATTAATACAAATCATTCTGACATTTCAGTGCCCGTCTACATATCTTAAATGATGACTAATCACAGCAACTTGCCTGGCCAAAACATACTCTCAAACTTACCCTAAAGCTGGCTGAGAATATACAAAAATACCAACACAATATTCTCGACGTGATCCCCAACCAAAAAATCAATATACAATCAGCTGTCAACAGCCAAAACTACACTAGAGTGGCGGACTGTCTGCGATGATTGTATCAGAAACTCAGGAAGCCCAGGACAGAGCCTTGAGCTTAAAAAGTGGGTCCACTGGACCGCTGCAAAACAGACCCTCCAAGGCTGTCGTCATTCCATTGATACTCACCTTTACTTTGCACGAGAACTCCTAAAAAGATGATCCAGAAATCTCCATCACATCGGCTTCCTATCGATAGACAGTGCCCAAATTGCATTGTTCCAGAAAGTTGTGCGCAACGAGAGCGACGGCTGCGTCTCATTCTGTCATCAGCATCTCACAAGTAGCACTGCCCTGCCACCAACTGGGGCTCTAGCGAGAACCAGCCAATAGGGGGCATCCGGCGAGCATCCAAGTTACGGCCGGCCAATGACTCACTGGAGGAGAGGCGCTGTGATTTGCCAGAGTAATACGATATGTGGGTACAGTATGGAGTTCTTTTACTTGTTAGTGGGGAATCATTAACACCATCTCCTCCCCCCTGTCGCTACTTCATTTAACTGGGGAAACTGCGCCTCGGTAGGCTTCTCTGCAAGTATCTTCTGTACTGTACTCATTACTCAGATTGGCAGGTACGCCGTCCGGTGCGACTTCTTTTTTTATTTAGATGCCATGATCTCTCGTGCTCTCCCGTGATTCTGTTCCTGCTCTCTTCCTCTTCACCACACATTGCATCTCGAATCCGTCACATTGGACGCCCTACACGTCGACGACACCTCTCGTGCGAAAGCACCTCTCCCCTACGCGATTCCCTTTCCTGTCCATTGACAGCTCTCTTCCCGTGACCGCTTACGCCAACTGTTATACTTTCCCGCCTAGACCATTCTCGTGATACCATAAACCAAGCTTCTTTAGCCTCATTTATTGTCCATCTGACAGATTACAAATCACAAATAACAAACTACCACACACCGACATCAGTCATCTAGCCCATCGTCCACTACAGGCAGCTTTAGCCCTTCACCGTCGCAACAATCACATTCTACTTTTACTTACACGGACAAACCGCAACGTTCAATCCCATGGCGCAATCAAACAGCTTCAATACCTCTTCCAGCTCTATTGCCTCGCCCACTGCCTCCAATCATAGCGGCCAGTCTGGCTCTGGTTCTTCTACCACTGCCAGCTTCTCAATCTTCCAGGAGGGCCCGGGCCACATCCTCGTCTTTGCGCCCCCTCGTGGTACGCCCGAGCTCCAGGCTCTCGTCGACCTCTTCATCAACCTCGACATCCCGGCTTCCATGAAGATGGACATGATCCAGCGCGATTTCGAGGCTCATGCCGCCCGTACCAACGAGCGCTACAAGACATACTTTGTCTCGGGCGCTGCCACCCCGGTTGCCGCTTCCGTGTCGCCCGTCACTGCCGCTGCCGCCACCACCCCGACCGAGCTGACTGCTAGCCCCAGCCCGCTCTTCAGCAACGCCTTTGATCTCGGCTTCGGCAGCCAGCAGGCTCCCGCTCCTGGTTCGGCTTCTGGATCTTCTTCTGGAAGCGCTTACTTTGACGCCAGCCCCGCTACTCGGTCGTCGCCCACTGGTTCCGACCTGTTCGCAGCCTCGGATGCTCTTGTTCCCTACGACATGCCTCTGTTCTCCGGATTCACTTCGCTCATGGCCGACCAGTCGCTCGACTTGGCGCCGTACATGAACACCGCCAACTTCCTCCCCATGTCCACCACGGCCGACCAGCACCAGCAGATGGCCATGCTGTCCTCGTCCTCGACTTGGCCTGCCACGCTCGCCACTGCTGCATCGCCCTCTGATATCCTCGCTTCTCCCCGGTCCCAGCTAGTGCAGCGCGCATCGCAGCAGAGACGGTCGCAAGACCACCGCCAGCACCGCCAGCACCGCCCCTCTGGCCAGCCTCAACGCCGCCAGATCGCCGGTGGTAGCAGCAGCATGCAGATCATCACCCGCACCGGCGAGGATGTGACGCACCTGTCCAGCCGGGCCACCCGCACCCACGAGGAGCGCGAAAACACGCGTCTTGTCCGCCAGCGGGGCGCCTGCCCTGACTGCCGCCGCAAGAAGACGCGGTGCAACCCGGGCCACGTAGGCTCCTCGCTGGGCCGTGTGGCGAGCCGTACAGCCCCTTACACCTCGCCCACCCTGTCGGGCCGTGCTCTGCAGGAATCTGCCGCGGCACAGGCTGCCAACGCGGCCAAGGAGAAGAAGGCCGGAAAGCAGGCTGTGACTACATCGGATCCCGTGTTTACCGCGCCCCCGAGCATCGACTTGTCTATATTATCAGGAGTCGAAAGGGGCGGCGGCGGGCAGCATCATACCACCGACTTTGGCCTCGACATGCTTTCCGGCTCCATCGACTGGAACCAGCTCTCTACCCAGGACTACCTTTTCACGTCGGATGATCTGGACCTAGACATTGCCGCCACCCTCTCCATGACCGCACCTTCACCTTCTACTGCTACCGCTGCCGCTGCTTCGACCACACAGGCTACGCAGAACGGCGCTGGCCTGGCCCACACGGACGAGTATGGAGTTTTGCCGCGCCGTCCCCTTGATCCCCCCCGACCCGCACACTGCCAACTTCAGACTACCCGTTTGAACGCGGTAGGCCCATCGCTACAACAATCACACACGGAAACGCCAATCCTATCTGAACGAGGCGGACTCACTCCGGCCTCTTTACTGCCAGTCAATTCCTCTCATCGCCCACAAGCCACTTCGGGCGATGTGGTGACTGGCGAGCGCGATTTTTGTGGCTTACCCGACAGCGAGACTGCTGTGGCCGATAACGACCTCTCTCAAGCTACCGATTCGTCGCCCACCAGCCATGAGGACAGTACCACAGCCGCGCTACTAAGCGGCCGACCTAGTTCGTCCGAGCCCGCAATTGTGCCGGGCTACGAACCGGGAGATGAGCCGCCAGCCCCTGGCGCGGGCGACGGCCTGCATACACCCAAGAGCGTGACGAAGACGCACAGTACCGAGCCTACGCATATAAGGCAGCGGAACCGCCCTATTGAGGAGTCCGAGTCCGAGTCCCAGACCCAGACCCAGACCCAGACCCAGACCCAGACACATTCACAGCCACAGACCCAGACACACTCACAGCCACAGCCACAGTCACAACCACAGCCGCCATCAACTTCACGGGTCGAGCCTGGTGTCTCTCGCACATCAAACGGCACGGCACCTCTGTCTGGCGACACGCTGGCTCTCCTAGCAGGACTGGCTGGATTGGCACACACGCTAATCCCGGCCTACCTTGCCTGGACGGCCGCCCAACACCCAGACGATCAAGAGGCCGGACCCGGAGAGTGTATGGACAATGTGCGCATCGGTCCTGCCATGGTTTCCTGCCAATAGTTATTGGAGTTCCTATGCTGGTGGGAGAGTATAGGAAAATGGCGGTACGGATAGGCTGTTGATTGCTTTTGTTTTTCTTTTGTGTGTGATTCTGGCGACAGAGCAAGCGGGCGTCTTGATTTTATCATTTACATTTATTTTCGGCTTTTATTTCGACTGTTTTCTTTTTTTTCTGTCTTCCATCATGTTTTTTTTTTTTGTTTCTTTCCCCTTCTTTCTATTATTCTTTATTCTGGTCTTTATTCTCAGTCTTCTTGCTTCGTTTATTCTCTTTCTTTCTATTCCATGCTACTATTCTTGCATGCCTCGCCTTGTATTTGATGGATACACTCCCGGTTCACGCTGGCACGGCTTTGCTTTTCACTGTTCAAAATTATTTTTATCTACCCTTTCCTATCGAATGCAAATATTTATCTGTTACGTTTTACGTTTGACGCGTTGGATATTAACCAACATGATAGCACCCAACACCATATCTATGTCGTATGTCATTTCTATCTAACATGCTCAATCGTCTCAGCTGACCGTATCGCCGTCTGGACACTCGTCATTTCGCCTGTGCTTAGTAACACAAATAATCAGAGCTACAACACTGGATAAGACACGGCATCCTGGTTGGCGTGTGTAGCTTGTCATCGTACCTACGGCTGCACTGCAAACATGCTTGGCTGTGTTGTCCCGATGTGTGCGACGATGGCGAGATGGCCGCGATTTGTGTGGGATGCCTCCCAGATAACATCTCTGGTAATCAACAACATCTTTTAACATCTCATGATGCGTTTTGTCGCAAAGGATTACATAAGAATGCACTGATGATAACACGGCTCGGGTGCTCCTTTCCTCGACACATACGCAAGTCGCTCCTGCCTCGCATCTCACAAGCCGCCATCCAGCTTCTTTGCCTTTGGTGTTGGCCTGCCGTCACCGTGTCCTACACGACAAGGGACGGCAAGGGCACACCTGCATACATTGGCCTTTCCATGTGCCACCAGTGCCCGGTGCCCATTGCGTATTGTGTATTGCCCACTCCTGATGGCTACGCGTAGAGAATTCCCTAGAATAATCATCTATCGTCTCGATTTAGGAAGGCGCGGCAACATACACTTGCCCAAGCTGCACATTGGATATATATCGATATAGAAAGAGCTACGTCGCTGCCATGGCGCGTTCATCAAAGCAAAGTCGCCGTGTGCGGAAGGGGCAAGCGGCAAAAGCTGTGAAGTCTCCAAAAGAAGCAAAGCCAGCAGCCGTTCCCGCAGCCGTTCCAGATGCGCCTTCTGAATGGGGCCTTTCTCGCGACAGCTTATTTCCCTTTCGGGCTGCATCGCCGCGCGCACCTTCCATACCCGGCGTTTCAACGTCGACTTTTTGGTCGGGCTTTTGGTCAAATCGCAGCAATGCTTTTATGGCCGGAATGGCAGGCGCGTTGATCGCGTCGGCAGCCGCCCTTTTCTACGCTGTATTCTGTGCCACCCGCGCCCTTACCCTGCGTATTCTCACGAAATCATGGGTGAGCCTTCCGCTTCCAGCAGTCTCGGTTCCCCAGATGCTGCTGGTCGTTCTTTCCACGGCAGTATTGGCATGGTGGCTGCCGCCGATCATCGCACTTCCCATTGTCGGTTCTCAGGGGCCAGAAAAAACAAGTCTGGCCCGAGAGCAACAACAAACGCCCGCAGCAGAAGCAAAGCGCTCGAAGCCAGGCGGAAACTCGGGCATCTCCAAGAAACCGGTTGATTCCAAGCAATCGTCACCAAGAAGAGACTCCCCGGCGGAAGAGGGACAACAAGAGCAGCAACATACGATGCAGACGCACACGCAGGACCAGGTTCCGCCTCACTGGCAGTAAGTCACCGTCCCAGGACCTCATTCCCTTGCCTGATGGCCGTGTCTCACACGATACTGTATACTAACTGGTCAGCCGCCGAGGGGACGGCCATGGACGCGGCGGCAGCTCGTTTGCCCGTGGCAATGACGAGCGCAGCAACTACCGAGACTGGGCCGCCTTTGGCCCTCCAGGGGGTGGACAAGGACAAGAACAAGGACAACACCGCAATGCACAATTTCGGGGCGATCCCTACAGGCCCCCGTCCGGCAGCCACCAAAATGACCAGAGCAACTTCCAGGGCCGCAATTCCCAATATGAAGGCCGGCACGGTGAGTATGACCGTGGTTATGCCCGCTACCATGGGCACGAAGGCAATCGGGAATACACCATCCCATCGCGCGGTCGGGGCCGCGGCCGGGGCCGTGGTCATGGGCCAGGACGCGGCAGCTTTAGCAGCTTTGGCCGCTACAAGGAGAATATTTCGACTGGCGACGCCTCAGTAGACCAACGTGTGGCGACCACGTCTGCAGCGGCACCGCCACCAGCTGCTACAGAAGCCTCTTCGGCTCCGATTGGAGCAGAAACAAAGCAAGGAGCGCCACGGTCTGATGCCGCACCTATGGCATCTGCGGCATCTCCCGCAGAGGCCAGTGCAGTTGTTGCAGCGCCTGCTGAAGCGCCTGTTGCAGCTGTTGCAACGAACGCGACGGCTGATGCTCCTACTGGCGAGCAGAACCGCCGAGCACGTCGTGCACAGCGCGCTGCCCTGGTGTTCCAGGAACAGTGCCAGCAGCAGAGAGAAGAAGCAGTTGCGCGTCAGGAACGTGTCCAGGCAAATCTTGTCGCAGCTTCTGCATCGTCATCACTTTCGTCTGGCCACCGTGAAGATTGCTGTGCTGCTCGACTAGTGGGTACAAGTACAGTGCACACAGAGGTCTCAGGTGGCAATACTCCACCCATCAGCACGGCAGCCCGTGGCCCCACCAGCAGCTCGACAAACACTGTGCCTGAGAGTCTGCTACTTCCATCGAGCTCTACAACCCAATTTTTAGACATCAATAACAGCCTTGCACCAAATTTTCATTCTTCAAACGGCCACATCAAGAACAGCTTGACACTTTCTACCACCACAACAACCACGACAACCACAACGTCCGCCATCACTATCAGATCTGCGGATATCAAAAACAGCTATAGTGCTCCATCATCCATTTTCAGTGTTTCTGGTGTATCTGGCAAGCCGCTCGCAATGGCCAGTGCCAAGGTGAATGACGGCCTTGCAGGCAGCGATGGATCTGATGGGGGAGACGAGTCCAATGATAGTGACTTCATCATGACTAGAACTGCTGGAAAGCGCCGTGGAAACCTGAGTGCCGCCGATATGATGGCAAATGAGATTCTGGACGATATTAACGAAGATCTCAACGCTGCCGCAGACATCGATGAGGAGTCGGATCCTGTCAAGCGTATGCACCGAGGCTACATGAACGAGGCCGTTGCCATGGTAAGTTGGGTGTTTGTTGCAATTTCGATTTTGTCGATATCTCTGTGACTTTTTCATGTGGTTTACGTTCCTTAATTGCTAACCCACAACAGGCCCAGTTAGCCTTGCGTACAAATGAGACCCCCGTTGGATGTGTGCTTGTGCACAATGGTCGCATCATTGCCCGGGGCATGAATGCCACCAACATGACGCGCAACGGTACCCGCCATGCCGAGCTGATGTGCATCAATGCGCTTCTCTCATACTGGGACGATGTCAATAGAGCTGATGACGCGGCTAATGCCGACGATGCTTCTGACTGTGGCAGCGCTGTGGACTATGACGATGACATCAAGGAGTACACAGAAAAGGACTGGGCCAAAGTCGATCCTGCCAAAGGTCACTTGTTCCCCTACGGCCAAAAGCTCCACCCAGCTCGGATCGTGAATCCCGACGTTGTTCGGGAGTGCTCGCTTTATGTCACGGTCGAGCCATGCATCATGTGTGCATCAATGCTGCGCCAATATGGCATCAAGAAGGTGTACTTTGGTGCAGCCAACGACAAGTTTGGCGGGACTGGTGGTGTGCTGCGCATTCACATGAACTCTGAACCTAAGGAGACGGAGCAAGAGGAGGTCAGCTACATCGAGACATATGTCACAAACATGCTGACACGCCCCAAGCGCCCTCGCTCAGTCCGGAGTTTCGATGCCAGTGCCGGAGAAGGTGGCGACAACGCAGCTACAGACGGGACGAATGATGGCCCTGCCTCGATCTCGTCCCCGACAGAGTCCACTGGCCAGGGCGATGGAAACATGACATCGACCACTACAATCACGAGAACCGTCATCTCCACCGCAAACGCCAACCCACCGGTTGTGCGTCGCCCATCAACGATACCTATTGCCGAAGGAGCAGTCCCAGCTAGAGACGAGGGACACGGAGGAAATGTTGAGCCTGGGTTCCCTGTTGAGGGAGGTTGGGGTCGCGACAAGGCTGTTTTCCTTCTTCGGCAGTTTTATGTCCAAGAAAACGGCCGTGCGCCGGCGCCGAGAAAGAAAGAAGGCCGCGCCCAGCGCCTTGTTGAGCAGATGAAGTGCGAAACAGAGAGCACTGTCAAACTTCCTGGCGGCGGGGAAGAGCAGGTCTCTGGGCTTGTTGTTGCCGAGCGTGTCTCATCTGTGACTGCCAACGAGAACAGTGCCCCAGAGGTTGTCATGCAAAACGCACCCGCCCCCGCCGCCAACAACGACAGCACAACTAGACACTCCGACGACTAGAGCTCGAACGGGAGTGGTACTGAGAAAAAGTCAATTTCAGAGTCGGCCTCACTCAAGATTCCCCGCAACGTCCGGTTCAAAGAAAACATTGAGGAACCCTGCAGTGGCAAGCCGCTGGTTAGTCCAGCAGGCGCTTGCTTGCCCTTGCTTGATGGCAAGTTTGGCCACAGCAAGAAGGGAAACCCTACTACGCCGCCGGTCCATGTGCCTATCCTAGGTACCATCATAACTGGTAGGAACGCCAGGAAGTGATTGAGGGGCCAGAGCAAGAAGCCAGAAGCCAGAAGCCAGCAGAATGTCGGCATGTTTTTGTTTTGCTCTTATTGCTTATTGTTGAGTGATTGGCCCCGGTATCTGCTCGAGCATTGATTCATCTCGCGGCTTCACGTGAGACACTGCGAAGGTCATTTTTACAAGAGTTGGTCAACACATCACACTACAGCAGGCCTCTAAGCGGGCAGGCTATCATTGCAACATCGGAGCTACGGCGGAGCAAGAAGCTATGCATAAAATATCAAAGGTGTATGCTCCAAAAAAGATGAAGAAAAGACAAGCATTAGGGACCGCATTGGGACCCAGCAAACGGGACAATGACAACAACTAAGCGTTGAATGTTCTGACCATGTATTTATTTCACAGCAGAGAGGATTTATTCCATGGTTTGCTAGCCCAAGATAGCCAATTTATTTTTATTACGCGAAAAAGCGCCAACGCTCAAGGCCTTTATCAGGGCGTCTCCCCTCTGCGCACTCAATAGCTTGCGCCCACGCGTAGCCTCTTCCGCAAAGCTAACACGCGAAGTGCACCAGTCCAAGAGTGGTTCTAGGCGGGAGCCGGTGCGGGAGCAAAACAAGCCAGCACTGACGTCGATGAGATGAGGCCGCGACGTGTCGTGCCAGAAGACTGAAGCCCCGCAGCGGGAGCAAAAGTTGCGGTCGACACCCGGACTGGAGTGGTATGTGGACATATGGCGAGTGCCAGGGTTATTCGTGCCGGTGCTGTGAAAGTCGACGGGGCTGCCATTTGGCAGGAGGATATTGACACGCGGGATAAAAGCCCAAGTCTGGACCTCGAAGCCCGTGGCAAGGCGGCACGACTGGCACGCACAGGTTCCGGCGAGGTAGCGAGTGGGGGGCTTATCCTGGTGTTGAGGATTGTGCGAGCTAGTGGCCTGCGAGTTCTGGGATGGCCGAAGCCACCATTTGACGTCGTCGGGGTTTGCAACAAGAGCTGAATCAGTACCGGTGAAGGGCACGAGCAGATCCGCAAAGCCAGAGTGCGGTTGACGGCTGGCAGCCAGATCGTGGTGGGGAGGACGGACGCGCAGGCTAATGGAGCCACAGTGACATGCGGCCGTAAAGGCATTTCCGTGAGCATCGCCGAGAGGTTCTACCTGCTCGCTATACTGGGGCTCGGAAGCACATGGCAGCGGATGGCCAAGGATGGACGGCAGCCAGCCGGAGAGACCGCCATCGAGGGTGTCTGCAACATGATCGTGTCGTGTATATTCCAAGACAGGCTGTGCTGGAATGCCGGAGTCATTTTGTTGATTGTCTGCCCACTCGTTTACAATTGTTCCAGTGGCCACTTCCCAGAGGGCATTGACTTCAGCGCCACCATCAACGTCATCATCAACCTCGTCGGCGTGTGCTGGCTGGCGTGCTCGAAAGACATGACAGCCACAGGTCTTGCAAAAGTAGCGAGTCGTACCTGGGGAAGACGCGTATGACGACAGCGATTCCACACTGGATTGGGGAGGCTGCAGTACTGGACAGTACGACGTAAAGAAGATACCGCTGGTATGGCGGCAAGTATCGCAGTGGCAGATGCTGATGGGGACAGGGCCGTCGCCCACATCGCGAGGAGGCCGTGCGGTGAGTGTCTGGGCAGCACCGCCGCAGAGGCAGGTAATCGAGAGGAAGATGGCCATTATCTTGGTCGTATATATTAAGACTAGAAAGAACATACTGGATGTAATTTGAATCAAGACAATGCCCTTGATATATGAATTTTGAAAACTGCTCAATGCCCGATTAGGTAATCAACCATGTTGTTGCATCCGAGGTTTAGGCGGAGGGGTGTGCAGGTGCCGGCTGGCAGCTGGATTTGCAAATTGTATAATCCATCGGCCACAATAATGTTAGCCTTCCGAAAGACAGTGAGAGATCTAACCAGAATGCTGAGTAGGTCATCTTGCTGGTTGTCCTGTACTTTGGCGATGTTCAGGGTCTCCACAATAAACGCGCCGAAAGCACTATACGCGAAAAGGCTCTCTACGAATGGCCTTTTAATGATCCTGACGTCAGGCTTACACTCTGTAGTTTCCCTCTCTCGGATCACAGAAACGCATCGATAAAGAAACAAATACAATGCATCAACCACAGAAAGCCCCACGAACGCCAGAACAACCGCGGCCGAGGCCGGTCCGGTCTGCAAAGGAGGCTGAGCGCATCCGCGTAAAAAACCGGCGGCTCGAGTACCTGCGGCGCAACCCATCCTACCTCGAGTCGAGCGACCGAGAGTTTGTCGGTGTGTATGCTTCTGTTTATTAATTAATTAAATACGGCATGAAAGACCATATACTAATATCAACCAAGACGTCAAACTCTACAACACTCTGATCCGGTCGTTTCAGACGCCGGCAGAGAGGGCGGCAGAGGCACGCGACAAAGGCTTTGGGCAAGTGCTCGAGGCATCCATGCTGCGGAATCCAGAGCCGCTACACCGGATAGACGATGAGATAGTCGAGGAGGAGGAGGAGGAGGAGGAGGAGGAGAAAGATACAAGAGAAGTCAGAAGGGAAGACCCTCCAGATGACCCAGACGTCGAAATGAGCGATGACGAGGGCACGCCGCAGGAGGCCGGCCGGCGACGGTGGCATGCACATGTGCGCGAGTGGTTTGTACGGGGCGCAGCCGAAGTAGATGGCTTTGACTATGCAGCGGTGGACGAGGACAGCGAGTACGACACGCAGGCACGGGCCGACGAGCAGGACGCGTGGTTTGACGAGGAGGAGCCCGGGTGGGCAAAGGCCGAGGGCGACGGCGAGACCAAGGGCGATGGAGACGGCCGACAGCTGACAGGGCAGACGGGCGTGCAGGACTACTAGCGAATAAAAACATGGATATGAAAAGCCATCAAACAGACACGGCGTTGAGACCTCAGATTCACTGAACACGACATGGCGGCCAGGCGAACACGAGGAAAAGGGGCCGCTCCAACAACCATCTGCTAGGTCTGCTAGGTTTGCTAGGTCTGCTAGGTCTGCTAGGTCTGCTGTCTGCCAGCCATCCCGGAAGTGAACTCGGGCTGCCTCGGCCTCGGGCAAATGTGAAACAATTCACTTTTGTCACCTCTGCAGCGCGCGCAATGTTTAGCACTGGCATTCCCCGACACGCGTATGAGACCACTTTGGCCCTCGTGTTCAAAGATGATCAATACATAGCAGTCAAAATAATTCTCAGCAGTTGTATTTCACTTTCGATTCTCGATGCAGACCACAATTGTGTCACGTGGCCTGGATGATTGTTGTATTTGCCGTTGGCGTCATCACGATGCACAAGCTAATTACTCAGTAATACTTTGCAAATAGAGGAAAGAGCAAATGGCCAGCAGCCGTTTGGGGAAATAGCTGTCGATCCTCCATCTCCAATGATGGGCTGGCGCCCAACCGCTCCACACACAACATCCCATGCCGCCGGCCCACGTTGGCCATTACGTCGTCAGTGGCGCAGGGGCATCTGGGTGAAATATGAACGATCAATGAAAAGAGGATGAAGTGGAAATAGAATTTATGAAATGGAAATGGAAATGGAAATGGAAAATACCAGGGATGCATGATACGGTATCTGTGATCAGATCTCAAAGAGGAAAGGAGAGAGAAGAAGAAGGAACGAAGGGGGAAGAATGAACAAAAGGGGAGCGAGGAAAGAGGCACGAAATACGAACGTAAAATAAGAAGGAGCGCGGCCAGCTGTCAGGGTCGCTCCTTCTAGAATTAAAAGTTCGTATTGAATGACCCCAAAACAGAAAAGCAGAGAAACAGAGAAACACACCCTGCGGCTCTAGCGCACGCACTCGGTCGCCATCGCGATCAGTCGTCGAGGCATCAATGCACCGTGTCATTGAGAGAGCAATTAATATAGATTTTGAGCAATTATGGCTTTCGTTTTCTTTTATGACGGAGGTTCGTAGATACTCTGTCACTACAGTGTGTGCAAGGATGTGTCTTGGGGAAGGGATGCGCGGTTGCCTCTTTCCTTACTGGGCAGTAATTACGAAAAAAACCAGGGAATCTGCAAATCAAAAGGAGCTAGTCGGCCGGTCGCTCCTGCCCGCAAGGCAGTAACATTGTCCGTTCTTATTCTCGACTATTTCCACTGTCACTGCTGTTTCCTCAAAAATTGGTTCGTTGCCCATCGCCCATGGTTCTGCCCATGCCACCTGCCCAATTGCACAGAATAATATTACAGAGTGCACATGTGGCTGTACTTGTAACCGTCGTCATTCCTCTTGCTCTCTTCTCTATTTCTGTCTTTCGTAGCGCCCCCCCTTTCTTGTCTTTAGCTTCCATACATATAGTAGTGGTTTTAGGAGCGGAACAAAGAAAGCGCAGCCTCCCAAACGGCACTACACGCCCCTCCCTTCCTTCCACCGCAACCCCTACTTACAGTACAGACAGTGCCTAGTCTCAAACCTGCAGGGCGCTACCGCGACGGCGGCCTACGCGGCAGAACACTGACCATCGACCCAGCGGCGAGAAACAAAAGATTCTAAACGAAACTACAGGAACAAGACGAGCAGACCAGACGAAAAGACGAAAAGACGAAACGGCGAAACGACGAAACGACGAAACGACGAGACGAAACGAAACGAAACGACGAGAGAGGCCAGACGAAAGAAGGGACGACTACAGCGTCTCATTCTCAATCACCGACCATCCACCCTCCTCGACGAGCACTCCTCCGCTGCTCTCCACGATGGCCGAGGGCACGTACGGCAGCCCCTACTACCAGCAGATGGTGTCGCCGACGTGAGTTGCCTTTTCTTTTCCTTTTCTTATTTTCACAATCTCGCCTCTACCCTCTTCAAACCTGCTAACCTCACAGTGGAACGAGCACTCCGTCGACCAAGTTCGCCTCCAGCGTCACCCGCAAGAAGACCCGGAAATGGGTTGAGGCCAAGAAGATCAACTACGACGGCAGCGGCTGGGGCGACGACGACGACGAGGACGATGATGACGAGTATGAAGAAGAAGCCGCTGCCGCCGCCGGTCCTGCACACAAGGCACCCCTAGCGCTTCCGTCGCAGCAAAGCAGCCTCCCAAGCGCCGTCCTCTCGCGCAACCCGTCTTCCAATCCCTCTCTCCACCTGCAGACCGAGCCGCCGACACCCTCCTCCCCATCGCAGGGCCTGCCCTCGCAAAGCCTGCCCTCCCAGCAGTCATGGCGCCAGGGCTCGCCCGCCCCACCGTCAACAGTCGCTTCTCCCGGCATCTCGTCGCCGCGGTCCGGTGCCCTTCCTACATGGCGGGACGGCCGGGCTGAGTCTCCGTTGGGCCCGCGTGGCCAGTCGCCTGCCAACTCGGCCGGTCCCAACGGCCCACGAGCGTTTGTGCGCCCATCCGAGATCTACAAGCGGTCCATTGGCCAAGACGAGCCCCCAGTCAGCAAGGCGGTCGAGCTGCCCGCCGCACCAGCACCAGCACCTGTGCCTGCACCTGTACCAAAAGCTGCGCCAGCACCAGCACCACGGGCAGCGGTTGAGCTTCCTGCAGCAGCCGTCGAACCCGCCATTACGCCTACACCCCAGCCGTCAGCACAGTCGCAAGCCCCAAACGTTGTCGAGACTGTAATCGAAGCCCCGACCGTGTCTGCCGAGACCGGCTCCGAGGGCGTTGGGGCTGTCACAGATGCCAATGGCGAGCGCCGGTTCTCGTCGAGCCCGAAGCTGCCTGACCTTGCTCGATTCTCCATGTTTTCACCCGACCTGCTTTTCGGCGGCTCCAATTTCCTCACTGCTTCCGATGCACCACCAGTTCCTTCGATGCCTGGCGCCGCTAGCAAAGAGGCTGCATCGATGGCCGCACCTCAGCCGAAACTTGCGTCTGTGGCCGAGGACTTGGACCGCACGTCGGGCACGGCATCTCCCTTGTCGACGTCCTCGATCAAGTCTGGGTCGGCCATTCGCGACTCTGCGGCAACAGCTGCGACGGCCTCGTCATTGGCTGAAGGGCCTGAAAACGGTTCTGTTGGCGGTGGCAAAGCGACTCTGGCTAGGGCGGCTGAGCCCGAGGCGAGCGCCAAAGAAGTCGAACCCGAACAAACACACACAGTCGCCACCGCTAGCCCCGACTACTCTGCAGAGCAGATTGCACCACTGAAGCCGAACCGCGCCAGCCAGCTGTTTCTGCCTTCGGTATCTTTGCCAATGGCGCCAATGGCGACAATGGGACCCCGCGGCCTGGAGCGTACAAGCACGGATGACACGGTGTCTGCATCTGTAACAGGCTCGCCGGTTAAAGAGAGCGACATGCTGAGCGACGAGATTATCCGCACACTCAGCCCCGTCAAGTCGGCACACTCGGCACACTCGGCACACTCGGCACAGTCCGTGCAGTCAGATATAAGCCAGATTGTAAACGAAAGCGATAACACAGCTACTGCGGCCACGAAAAACACCAGCGAAACATCACCAGCAGCGATTCCCAGCAAATCCGAAAACGAGCGCTCTGTGGCCGAGCCTGCAAGAACGTTGACGCGCGAGAGCACCTATCTCCAAGACGTCTACGACGACTACTGGACACCCGAGGACGGGTCGGGGCAGGAATCACATGAAACACGCGAAGCACGCGAAGCACACGAAGCTTATACGCCGCCACCGGTGCCCCCCTTGTCGACTGCCAGCGTCGCAGCCACCAGTACCACACCAAGCGAGCCCATGGCTGTGCCGGCCATGACTGCTAGCCCCGAGCAGAGGACCGCGTCGCCGTACAATCTGCCATCGCAGACACAGCAAGTACCGCCGCTTGTCAACTCGCCGTCGCCCGCAGCATCAGTTGGAATTGCTCCTGCGCCGGCGCCGGCACCGACACCGACACCGTCAGCGGTGCCAGCGTCAGTCTCATCCGCACCAGGCACGCGTTCGAGTTCTTCAGCAACGGCGCACAACCTTCGCCGCCGGTTCTCGTGGGAGGCGGAGCCGGAGAGCAGCCCGTCTCCAGTGATGGCAGACTCGCAGCCGCAGCCGCAGTCGCAGTCGGCCACATCACCAGCCGCGCAAGGCGAATCCCCTGTGCTCGACCCCAAGGCGTCTATCTCGGCGGTGTCTGCCGTGTCTGCCGTGTCTGCCGTGTCTGCCGTGTCTGCCGTGTCTGCCGTGTCTGCCGTGTCTGCCGTGTCTGCCGTGTCTGCTGTTTCTGCTGCACAGGAAAATGTGGCATCACCCTCGCCGCTTACTAAAGAGCCGGCCTTGGCAACGGAGCAGCCAGTAACGCCGACCCCGACGCAAACCCAGACCCAGACCCAGACCCAGGGACCGATCCGATCGATGCTTGATGTTGGTGACGAGAAGCCCGAGAAGCCTGCGCTGCGGTCAATGCTGGACTTTGACGATGTCCCCGCAGCGGCGGCAGCTACTCCAATCACCTCGACAGCCCCGACAACCCCGGCGGCCCCGACAGCCCCCACAGCCCCAACGGCAATGGAGGAAGTGACGTCGCCGACAGTGACAGCTCCTGTGAACCGTGGGTCGGTGACCGACTCGATGCGGTCTGCACGCTCAGCACAGTCTGTGCAGTCGCCGCTTCCTGCTGCGCCTTCTTCTGCACAGTCCAACGAGGTTGGGCCGGGCGGGCTGGGCGGTGTCAACCCTGCAATGTACGGCAGCGGCAACGAGGGCACGGCGCAGTTCCTGACGCTGCGGCAGTGCATGGCGTTTGGCACGCACAGCGAGCGCATGGCCAAGCTGACGGAGACGCGGCGCGAGTACAGCGTGGCAGAGTCGGGTCTGTCGGGGTGGCTGGGCAGCATGACAGGGAAGCCCGAGTACTCGCGCGCGTCGTATGCGCCGCTCTGGGACGGGCCACTGACGGTGCCGCCGCCGACATCACGGCCGGCAGCGGCGGCGGTGGCGGTGGCGGCGATCGCGCATGTGCCGCACGTCAACATCTCGAGCTCGCAGATCTCCAACAAGAGCAAGGAGATCTTTGGCGTGGCGGCGGGCAAGGCGGGCAAGGGGCTGCTGGCGCTGCGCAAAAAGGGCTTCCACAAGAAGTCTGCCAACTAGTGTTGTTCATCTGTATCTTTATATTTTGTCTTTCTGTCTTTTTGTCTTTTTGTCCCTCTCCTTTATTCTTGTATCTTCCTTTGCTCATTCTTTTCCTCTTTTTCTTGCTTGTGGTTTACTGTCACGACGGTTGGGTCTACGATTTGGATACATGCGTCTTTGGCTCTCTTTTGTTTATCATGTTTTTGATTCTTTGAGTCTAATATATTTTCTAATATATTTTCTAATATAATCTATGCACTGGTCTCTTCAACCATCATTCTGCAGCAGCCTCTGCATCGCCATCGTCACGGCAGTCGGCCTTTGTATTGTCTTGTCTAGATGTGTAGTCCCAACGTCGTCCATGTCTCAGTCAAGGACTTCCTCGTCGGTCCTTTGCGCGCTCAGCTGGCGTCTCCACCCGCACACTCTATTCTGGATTCAATGTTCCATGTAGCAGCGCTAGCAGCGCTAAAGAAGCTAGCTTCTATTCTAAATGCAAAATAGACGAATAAACGAAACAAGCGATATACACAACGACAGAGCACAGCCTCAACGGTGTTCTTAACTTGTTTTGTGCAGTGTCTTCTGCAGTTTCCTCTCCAGTTTTTTCTGCAGTATTCGAATCTGCAGTGTACATGGCCGACTGCATGAAGCTTGCCGTTTCCGTCGTGCTCTCTCTGTCTCTACTCTCTGATGCTCCTGTGCTCACTCTACTCCATCTCACTATTGTCTTCTCTCACTACCCACTAGTCTAGTCACTGTCTTGTATTCATCTCATCTCGACCTGCAGCTGCTGCAGCTTGGTCTGTGTTGGCGCTGACGTCCTGCGGTGAATGCTACCCTCTCTTTTGCGTACGAGCGTGACTCCTCTCATGCTATTGCCCGTCACGGCTATTGCCCGTCACGGCTATTGCCCGTCACTGTGCTATCACCTCAGTTCCCTGCAATCGACGCTGCTTTGTATTCTGCACTCTGTCAGGCCATTCTCCCTGGGCATGCAGCCTTGTCTGCGCAAATGACCCTCCTGTCTTGCCATTATTGCGACCCTTGTTCATTATGTCTCGATATTCCACTTCTCACGTCGAGCTGTATTTTATGTACTCCGTATTTCATTGCAGTCTCCAGTCACCATAACCACCATCAAAGATATCAAAGATGCTAGAACAAAATAGCTATTTAATAAAGAACCGCAGCAGAACAGAAGCAAGATTACTAATAATCGTTCGTACTGGAAATTCATAAACACAACGTAGAAGGAGCTATCGGCCCAGGATTGCAATCAGGAAGGAAGCGGAATCAGACAGCTCTGCGACAAGGCGTTCCTGCCCTGCATACCCTTGCACAGCACACCCTTGCCATACCCATATCCATCCATACATAGTAAGCCAATATTACTCCGTGTCCCCGCTTACTTCCCATGCGTGCTGATCTCTGCGCAGCTGCTCGCTGGCCCATCGCCATCGCCATCTCCATCGCTTGTCTGCCTTGCGAGCCTGGTCAGGCACAGTTGTCTTTTCATTTCTTTTCCTCGCTTCCCATCCTTCTTGTCCTTGGCGTTGTCTCTCCTCTTTTTTTTTTACGTCGTTCTCCTTGTATCAAGCGCATCGCCTCGTCAGCCTCGACTTCACCTAGCTCGCCTCGACAACGACAGCGACAGAGACAGCTTCTTTGCGCTGCGCGAGCTTGTCTTCTCTCTTCCCCTACATAGTGCTCCGTCAGCCCTCCGTACACTCGAGCTGCTCACTCGCCGCCATGCTCCCCCGCAAGCCGCCTCCCCAGCAAGCTGCTGCTGCGTCTGCACCAACCCCTGCCAATGGGCAGTTTGTCGCGTACAACGCGCAGCAGCCGCAGCCGCCGCACCAGAACCTCCAGAACCCTCAGGATTCCCAGTACATGCAGCAGTTCAATCCCAACTTTGCGCAATCCGCCAGCGCCAACAGCCTCGCATTTGCCCAGAACCAAAACGCGTACCAGTACCAGCAGTACCACCAGCCGCAAGGTGCTCCCCAGCCTCAGCAGCCTCAGCAGCCTCAGCAACCTCTCCAGCATCAGTTCATTCAGCAGTACCAGCAGCAGCACCAGCAGCACCAGCAGCAACACCAACAACAGCCCTCACAGCATCCAATGGAGCGCCAGTCTTCCTTCACCGGCCTGCCTCCGGTCCGCCGCGCCTCAACCCTCCACTTTGATGTAGACCTCTCCGCGCTCACCGGCGACAGCAAGGGCAAGGCCGCCGAAGAGCCGCCTGTCCCTTCTGCTGCGCCGGCGGCTCTCGCTTCTGCCCCACAGCCTGCTCCTGTGTCTGCACCTGTGTCTGTGTCTCAACTGCCTCCCCAGGAGCAGCTCACCGGCGGCTTCTACGCTCCCGGCCACTTCCAGCAGCAGCAGCAGCCTTACCAGCAGCCTCACCAGCAGCCTCACCAGCAGCCTCACCAGCCTCCAGCACAGCATCCGGACCAGCAGCAGTTCATGCCCAAGGGCAACTGGGTCGTCCAGGAATCTCGTCTTCAAGAGCCCTTGGCCGAAACACGCCATCGCTCGTCGCCGTCCTCGCCGAACCCTGACCATTCTTTTGCGCACGACCAGCAGCAGCCTCCGCAAGCGCAGCAGCCTCCGCAAACGCAGCAAACGCAGCAGTCGCAGCAGACGCAGCAGTCGCAGCATGAGTCGTTTTCGTTCGACAAGGAGACTGGCTTAGCATCTAGTGAAGCGCTTCTTACCCGCCAGGCAGCGCCTGGGGCTGGCGGGCCTGTCACCCTGGGGCCTGATGATGACCCGGAGCAGACTCTGTCCTCGCCGACTGCCGTTCAGCAGCAGCTTCTGCAGCAACAGCTTCAGCAGCAGCAGTTTCAACAGCAGCTGCAACAGCAACAGCTCCTCCAGCAGCAGCAGCCGCCCGTGGCCCGTGGCCCTGTTCCTCCCGGTCAAGTCATGATCCAGCAGCAGCAGCAGCCTCCACAGGCCCAGCAGCTACAACACCCTCAACAGTTCCAGCACCCGCAGCAGTTCCAACAACTGCCCCAGCCTCAGCCGGTGGCTCCTTCTGCCTCGCCTGCGCCGTCGGATGACAAGAGTCGCAGGTTCTCCAAGATTGCCAGCTGGCGCATGTCTACGCCGCCTTCGTCGTCCCACGGCGCCAAGGCATCACAGTCGTCTCAGAAGAGTGCGGGCACTGCAGCGCCCCAGAACGCTCCTCCCCAGGTCTCACAGCTTCCACCTCACCTGCAGCAGCAGCAGCAGCAGCCCCTTTCCCAAGCGCCGATCCAATATCAGCAGCAGCAGCCCCAGCAGCAGCATCATCAACACCAGCAAGGCCAGCACTCTTTTTCCAGCTCCGGCAAGAAGCTTCGTGGCTTACTAGCCCTGGCAAAGGGTGGCAAGAGCCAGCAGCAGCCCCAAGGCCAGGGAATCACCCAAAGCCAGACTGCGCCGGTCCTGTACCAGCCCTACCGTGGTCAAGGCGTTCCTCCACAAGGTGTTCCTCCGCAGGGTATTCCTCCGCAGGGTATTCCTCCGCAGGGTGTTCCTCAAAACTACCAGCAGCAGGTGTCTCAGCAGAGAGCTCATCCCCAGGGTCATCCCCAGGGTCCTCAAGGTCAAGGTCAAGGTCAAGGCCCTCAAGGTCCTCCCGCTCATCAGCAGGCCATCCCTCTGCAAAGTCCCCCCATTGGATACCAAGTGTCTCCCCAGAGCCGCCAAGCCACCCCTCAAAACTTCCCTGCTCCAGCAGCACAACAAAGCCTTCAGCAGTCTTCTCTCCAGCAGAATCAGCAACAGCAGCAACAGCAGAGTCCAGTTGCTCAGTCTCCCCATCCTACTCTTGCCGCACAGTCTCCTGTCCAGGGAAACCAGCCCGAAAGCTTCTCCAATATCTCTGTTGCAGATTCGTCCATTCAGAGCACGTCCGCCTCTTCAGCAGCCGCCAGTCCCGCCCTCGCACAGAGTGCCGTGCCAGCGCCCGTTGCTCATCGAGCCCCGGTCCAAGCACCTTCTCCGGCGCCTTCGCAGGCACTTTCTCAGGCACCTTCTCAGGCGCCTATCCAGTCCCCTGTCGACCAGCAGCAGCAGAACCAGCCGGCTGGTGACGAAATCTCGCCGCTTGCGACCCCGGCCTCGGATTTGGCTTCGACACCCACGCAGCAGGTCCCCTCTCCCGGCCGCTTCCAGAGCCCTCAGTTCGCCCCCAGTGTTTCCCCAGGCCCTCCTGGTCCAGGCTCTCCTAGTGCCGCCGTTCCCGCTCAAGCCGGTGTCCCGGGTCCTTATCAGCAGACTGCTCCAGGTCCCATATCGCAACAGCCACAGCAGCCACAGCAACTGCAGCAGCACCCTGGCCAGCCGCAACAGCAGTACAGCCCTCAGCAACTCCAGCAGCAGCACTACGCCTTGCAACAGCAGCTCCAAAAGCACCAGCAGCAATACCGTCCTCAGCAGCCACCGCACCAGCAGCCACCGCACCAGCAGCAGCAGCAGCAGCGGGCACGATTGCAGTCGCAGCCACCCCAACAGACGCAACCACCGCTACAGCAGCAGCAGGCATACCGGACCAATGACCCGGTTCCTCCGCCACAGCCTGGCTTCTTCAACCGCACCCAAACCTTTGGTAGCATTGTGCCCGATAACTCCAATCGCCGTTCGTCTGGTCTTCTTTCTGGTATCATGGGCAAGGTCCGCGGAAAGGACAAAGATAAGACCAAGAATGAGCCCGCAGCTGAGCAAGCCGGTCGGCCGAGCCAGCCTCCTCAGCCTTCTCCTCAGCCCGGCCAGGGCCAGGGCCAGTTCCAGAGACAGCCCAATCCCCAGAACCAATATCCCCAGACCGGCATGGGCTTCAGCGGTCCCGCGCCAACTGCTGGTTTTGCTCCTCCCCAGCAGCCTTTCTCTCAGAATGGTCGTCCAAGCACTGGCCCCGGTGGTGCAGGCCCGCAAAACTCTAATCCTCGCCAGCCACCTGCACAGTTTGCAGCTCCAGACAGCCCCTTTGGTCGGCACCGTGCAGGCTCCAATGCCCCGTCACTGACTTCATCGACTTCACAGCAGCCGCACCAGCCACCCAAGACCGAGGTCCCGGCTGCTGTGAACGCTGCACAGGCACCTGATCCATCGCCGTCTCCTCTATCAATTGTCACTGACGGCACCGCCGCGCCCGCCGATGGCCAGACCCAGACCCCACCTACAGCATCTGCAGCACCTGCAACATCTGCAGCATCTGCTACATCGGGGCACGGCAGTGCATCGTCTGGATTTACCTCCACCACCATCAATGCTCCAGCCACGCATGGAAGCAGTCCCCAGTCTGCCACACGCACAGACACGTCTCCTGATCCTGTCGGTGGCCTTGTCTCCAGCGGTCCCGCCTCCAGCCCTGCTGCTACTACTCCTACATCTGGACTGGCAGCCAGCCCCAGTTCGGGCCCTACATCCGGTCCCAGCTCAGCTGTATCGCCTGCGAGCGGGCCTTCCCCGGCTATCCGGCCAGGCTACGATGCTGCTGCACAGGCAAACTATGTTGTCGGTCAAGTTCCGACTGCGCGCGGCCGCATCCCGTCTGCCTCTGGTCCTCCTGGTGGTTTCTCTCGCAAGCCTGTAGGCGCTTCGCCGCTGCAGCAGCAGCAGCAGCAGCAGCAGCATGCTCCAAGCTCGCAGGGCCTTCCTTCGCGAGAAGAGTCACCGGCACAGTCATTTCCAAACCAGCGGCCGCCAGCTAGCTCAGCCGGCGCTGCTGGCACGCCGACGCCTCCACCCCAGCCGCAGCATCACCAAAGCCCGCCTTCGCAGCACAGTGCTGCAAGCACAAGTAAGACCCGCACAGAAAAGGAGATGGACCGTGCCAAGAAGATCTTTGGCCGCTTCCGCCGCGATAAGAACTCGAAGGATTTCGACAGCCCGTCTTCTGGTGGGCCTCCCCCTGGTGGCCCTCCATACCCGGCCAGTTTCTCACAAGCCCAACCCCAGCAACGCCCTCAGCACGCGCCAGGTCAGCCTCAGCCAGGCCAGCCTCAGCCAAACAGCAGTCTCCAGGGCCCGCACTCTATGTACCAAGGCCAGCGGCCAGCACAGTTCCCTGGCCAGCCCGGCCAGCCCAGCCAGCTCAACCAGCCTAACCAGCCTAACCAGGTCCAGCCATACAACGGTGCTAGTATCCCGCCTGTTGGTATGCCTACCAATGGTTCTGGTGATCCTGCAAATGCGCGGAAGCAAGCTCTCCAGCAGCAGATCTCTCCATCCGATCCACGCCCTCCCCAAGCCGGTCTCGGCGGTCCCCTGCAGCCGCAGCAGCCGCAGCACCTGCAGCAACACCAGGGAAACCAGGGAGAACAGGGACGCCCAGGACAACAGATCCAGCAGAGACAGCAGGGGCAGCCGCAGCAAAACCCTCAAGGACAAGGTTGGCAATCGCAGGCAAATTCCAGTCATTCTCCTGCGACTCAGCCTGGGCAGCAGCAGCCGCCGCAGTTCCGCCAGCCTCAAGGTCAACCTCAACAGCAGCAACACCCGCAGCAGCAGCCGCAGCATGGAAAGTCTTTCAGCTCTATTTTCCGGCCGGCAAATAAGACTACTCAACCTCAGCAGCAGCCCCCGTCCCAGCCCCAGCAGCCCCAGCACCAGCCCCAGCACCAGCATCAGCAGTACAGGCCCCATCAGCAACAACAGAGGCCCCATCAGCAGCTGCAACAAGTGCAACAGCAGCAACCCAATCCGCAGCAACAGCCTGAGCAGCAGTATGCTCCCGTTCCTGTGCCTCAAGGCTATGCTCAGGTCCGTGGTGAGGGCTCCTTTGCTCCATCGCCATATGGCGGGCCCTATCTACCTCAGCAGCCGCCTCAGCAGACGCCGCAGCACCCACATCAGCTGGCTCAGCAGCGACTGGCTCAGCAGCAACAGGCTCAGCAGCAACTCGCACAGCAGCAACTGGCTCAACCGCATATAGCTCAACAGCAACCGGCACAACAGCAACCGGCACAACAGCAATTGGCACAACAGCAATTGGCACCGCAGCAAATTGCCCAGTATCAGCAAGCGTATGCTCCTCAACCACAACAGATCGCATACCCGCCGGAAGTGATGAATGGCTCAGTATCTGTTCAAGAATACCATGCGAGACTCCGGGATCAGCATCTTCACAGCCAGTACCTTGCTCAGCAGCAGCAGCTGCAGCAGCAGCAGCCAGGTGTGTTCCAGCAGTTGCAGCCGCAGCCGCAGCTGCAGAACCAGCCTCAAATCGGACAGCAATGGAGCGCTGCGGGCGTTTATCAGAACTCACTTGCACAAGGTCAATTTGTTCCAGGTCCAGGTCAGCTTCAACAACAGATCCCTCCCGCCCCTTCTGGACAGTCAAGCCCCGATACCACGGCTCAGGCGACCCCTATTGCACCAGCAGTAGCCGCATTCGCAGCTGAGCGCAGTGCAGCGCCGTCGTCTTCGATATCCCCGGCAACGGCAACGGCCTCTCCGGAATCATCTGTTGCGCATCCCCTGCAGCAGCACCCAGTGAGCTATACTGTTCCTCTACCGCCGTCTGCGACGTCTAGCTTCCCGAAAGAGGGGGAGAATGATAGCAAGGGGCAGGATAGCAGCCAGGAAACAAGCGAAGAAAGCAGCCAAGAAAGAGATCAAGAAAATGAGAAAGAAAACCCAAGTCAGGATGTGCATGAGGATGGGCGGCACAATAATGGCGATACTGACACTGAAGACGACCTAGAGTCGTACGAAGAGCCCGTCGTCGAAGAAGCCGTTGTCGCCCCTCTCCGGACGTCACCGACCGCCGTTGTGATTCCCCTGCCAGCGCCCGCGGCCCAGACGAGAGGAGAGCACGACACATCCGAGCCGTCGCCCATGTCTCAGCTGCTGCCGCAGATCAACGGGTTTCTAGCATCGAACCAAACCGACCAAGCAAGCGTCACGGATACTTCTTTGAACGACAATCACAGCCGCGGGGCAGCGAGCCAGGCCACCAGTGCGGCGCCCAGCGAGATCTTTATTCACACAGCCGAGCCGGTGCACATGAACGGCAACCACACGGCAGCAGTAGTCAACAATGTGGCTCCTCTGTCGCCGGGGCTTTCGTCCACCCAGTCGCCTGGTGCTGTCGCTGGAGGTGTTGTCGACGGCGACTCCCCACTTGCCTCGACAGCGCAGCCGCAGCCCATTGCAAGCGAGCCTGCTGATGCAAGCCAATCTACACCTGCGGTCCCAGCGCCTTCTGTTTCTGTTGTGACGTCGCCGGTTGCCGATGACGGGGCCGTGCATGACATTACACCACCGTCGCCGATAGACAACATGGACTACGATCTCGGCGAAGGCGCGGCACCGAGTGCTACGGGTGGACTGTACCTCCCCTACGGCAACGGCGCCTCGGTGCCGCCCAGCATGAGCAAGAGCGCGGACAACGGCGAGGGCCCGTCGGGCACGAATGGCGATGCAGCTGGCGATATCAACCGGCAGAAGACGATTCGGCAGACGCCACAGCAAGAGTTTGAAGAGCACAAGCGCCGGCTGAGGCTCAAGGACCTCGAGGAGAAGATTCCGGTGTTTTTGCCGGAATCGGACGAGGAGCTGGAGATGCAGAAGAAGCGCGAGCAAGAGGAGCCGCAGATGTCTGCCACGAGCTACCCCGGACAAGAGTGGAACCCCTACGGACCATACGTTGATGACGAGTAGGCGGTTGGAAGAGGGTTTGTATTCGACATCGTTCTGCTTTTTTTCTTTATTTAATGTTTAATTTCTTTGATATTTTTGTTTTTGATTTGAGTTTACCTTTCTGTTGTCTAAAAATTGCAGCCTTCTAGTTTGTTTTCTACTTGAGACTGGCATTGATTCTATCACTCCTTGGACGTTTGTTTTTGGTTTTGGTTTTGTTTACCGTTATTAAAAATGTAGCATCTATAATTCAATTCCAGATATGTTAATTTCGTCTCTTATTTTTATTGTATATTATCGCCTTGCGAATGCATAAAAACTCAAACGTCTCCCGGCTTCTGAGTCACTCTCATTGTTGCTAGAAAGCTAAAAAGAGTAAGTCGTGATACTTCATCACCTCGATGGTATATAAGTAGGCTGTGATACCAGACTTGGTCTAATTTTAGGAAGTATATGTACACATTATTATGTGCGGAAACAGTGACATTTTAAGTACCCATACAAAGAGACTGATGCCTCAGGCATATTTTGTATTACTGAAACCAGACGTGGGTGTCTCCACGTAATGCAGACGCTCCTGATTGGCCAGATCCTCGGCGGCGAAAGGGGCGAATGCTGTCTGCGCCGTTGGCCTGTGCCTGTAGCCGTTCCCGCCTGGTAATCTGTACTCTAATCAACGGGCGCGACACTCTCCTATTCTGCAGCTTCCGTCATCGCCGGCACTGCCATCGTGTCTCATACCTCTTCTATCACATCTTGTCTTTTTTTTTTTTATCTATCTTTATTTATTTTAATCATATCACTCATCCGTTCCGACACGTGGAATCGACTCTATTGCGCCTTCCTTGCCATCTGCTATCTACCGCTTAGCTCCTTCCGTTTCTGCATTACATCGATACCACTTTTAATCTGCCGTCGACACACTCAGTACCTGTTTGGCGCCATCCGTCCTTGCTTCCCGATTCCTTATATTTGATATACGATATCCAACCCGACACTCTTGCTGAGCCTTCTCCTGTACACACGCCCGTGCATCACATATCGACGGCTCCATTATCCCTTCGACACATCGCCTCGACAGACTGCTTCGACGTAGACCCCGCGACGACCGCGACGGCGAAGCGCGACGGACGGACAGCCATCTCTACATCAGCCGGCCGCATCGACTCCGAGATACATCAACCATCAGAACACCCAATACCCAATACCACATCCAAAATGGCAGTCAACCGCATCCAGGACCGGACTTTCGAGTTCCAGTCGGTCGTGCAGCAGGCGGCGCGCAAGCAGGCGCAGGCCAAGGGCGGCACAGGCACGGCACAGAAGAAGCGGTCGATGATGCTCGGCGGCGGCGGCAGCAACTACGACTCGTCACAACGGCAGCAGCTCAACGTGCAGCAGCAGCAGCCTCTGCTGTCGGCCGACAGTGGCTACGGACACAGCGACGCGGAGCACGGCAGTGGCGCAGCGGCCGGCAAGCCCGTGTCCTCGCGGTCCGAGTTTGCACGGCGCGCAGCCGAGATTGGCCGGGGCATCGCATCGACGATGGCCAAGCTGGAGAGACTAGCACTATGTATGTTTCCGTTGTTCCCTGGTTTTGAGCCCCCCCTCCCCCCAAAGGCTATTGGCAGTCTCGGACTGGTCTCACTTTGCGAGCATACATTCCGGGCCTGTTTTCTTTCTTTCATTCTTGTTTTACGAGTCGTGTTTCGGATCTTGCTAACGGGTTTTCTTCTGCACAGTGGCGAAGCGGAAGAGCATGTTTGACGACAAGGCGACCGAGGTGAACGAGCTGACGTTTGTGGTCAAGCAGAACCTGGGTAGGTCTCGCACTCACCGACACTTTCTACTCTGAGACTCTCTTGTCTCGAAACAAACTAGTACTGACTGTCATCATCATGTAGCCGGCCTGAACCAGCAGATTTCTGGCCTGCAGGCGCTTTCGCGGCAGCAGCAGGGCAAGAGCGAGGAGGGCGAGCACCGCAAGAACGTGGTGTACCTGCTGCAGGACCGGCTCACGGGCGTGTCGGCCAACTTCAAGGAGGTGCTCGAGGTGCGCACCAAGAACCTGCAGTCCACGCGCGCGCGCACCGACAACTTCATCTCGCAAGTGTCGCAGAGCGTGGCACCTCCCAGCGGCGGCAGTCTCAGCCAGCCGTCGGCGTCGCCGCTGTATGCGGCGGCAGGCAGCAGCAGCAGCACAGCGCTGGTGTCGGGCAGCGCAGGGGCAACTGGCGGCCGCAACACACCGACGTTCCGCAACGGCTCGGCGCCGCCAGGGATGCTGACAGACGGTGGCAGCGGCGCCGCGGGCGGCCTGCTGTCGCTGAACCCGGTTGTCAGCGACCAGCAGCTGATGATGATGGAGGAGGCGCAGACGACCAACACGTACATCCAGCAACGTGGCGAGGCGATCGAGGCGATCGAGTCGACGATATCCGAGCTGGGATCCATCTTTGGCCAGCTGGCGTCGATGGTGTCTGAGCAGTCGGAGATGATTGACCGCATCGAGGCGAATGTGAGTAAACGGCGGTACTCTGTTGGATGACAGCCATGGCCATGATACCAGAGACTAACAAAGCAGACCGAGTCGGTTGTCGACAATGTGGAGGGCGCACAGAAGGAGCTGCTCAAGTACTGGGGCCGCGTATCGGGCAACCGGTGGCTCATTGCCAGTAAGTAGCGTGATGCATATGTGCACTGCGGATCTGACGTGCTTGGATGCTAACTGTCTAGAAATGTTTGGTGTATTAATGATCTTCTTCTTGCTGTGGGTGTTGATCGCCGGTTGAGCAGGCTGGATGAATGTGAATGCAGCATAGGAGTGGGACGGGGTGGTAATGGGCACTGATATATATTCGGCGGGACGGTTTTCTTTAGTCTTTATTTATTTGTTTCCTTTCTTTCTTTTCTCTTTTTTTGTTTTCTTTTCTTTTCCTTTTATTATTATTTTTGTTATCTCATTTGTTTGCTTGTCAGGAACGACAAGAACCTTGTACATTAGAGCAGTCTTTGCATTTACATTTATATACTGTGTGGTTTCCCATGCCAGTCATTCTTGTTTGTTCTTGTTTCTCTTTCTATTTGATTTGCGTTGTCTTCTTTTTCTTTTTCTTTTTCTTTTTCTTTTTCTTTTTCTTTTTCTTTTTCTTTTTCATATTTATTTTCTCACATATTTCCTTCAAGGTACTCGTGCAATCCTTGATATTTTCTTTTCTAATTTCTCCTGCGTTTACATCGTCCGTTTCTCTCCATCTTCCAGCTTATAAACCCCTAGCTGCCCCTCATAGAGACGCGCAAAGGATGTCATCACCAAGTTCGCGATCTTTTTATTTTCCGGGTTTCTCTCTCCGAAGCAAGGACCCCAGATGAACCCCAATTGGGAAGTTATCCGCTAGTCTGCGGAGCTTCCGTTATGGACTATGGAGCATATTGGGGCATATTGGGGCACATGGGGAAGGCACTCCCCTCCTGAGAACGGAGTGCTTTTGGACGTCATCGGTGCCCATTTACCCGGCCCCATTTCCGTGCACCTGCCGTTCTTGATCGGATTTCACTTTCCACTCACATGTTTTGGGACTTATCCACATTCATCGATGCAGTCCATAGCTCCTTCCAAATTATAACCGTACTCAAGCTACCCCTCCTGCCTACGTCCTACCACGCTGTCCTGCTCATATAATAGCTTGCATGCGCCCATCCACCCGCTTGACCTGCTTCACCTGCTTTAACATACCCTCGCGCTTTTCATCTCGCTTTTTGACAACCCGTGCTACAATTCCTACTGCACATACACACACAACACAAAGACTTAAAATGACCGACCGTACTTTCAAGCTCAACACTGGTGCTGTCATTCCCGCTCTGGGTCTGGGTAAGTCGGGGCTTGGATGGCGATGATGGGTGGCGGTGAGATGAGCAGACAGACGAGACGACCAGACCAAACACAGCTAACAAACAGGCACCTGGCAGTCTGGCCCGGGTGAGGTTGCCGCGGCTGTCGAGTATGCCGTGACCAACGGCTACAAGCTCGTCGACGGCGCCTACTGCTACGGCAACGAGGAGGAGGTCGGCCAGGGCCTCAAGGCTGCGTTTGCAAAGGGCATCAAGCGCGAGGACATCTTTGTCGTGTCCAAGGTCTGGGCCACCTACACCACGCGCGTCGAGGAGGGCCTGGACAAGTCGCTCAAGGCGCTCGGCCTCGACTATGTTGACCTCTACCTTGTCCACTGGCCCCTGCTGCTGAACCCCAACGGCAACGACGACCGCTTCCCCAAGCTGCCCGACGGCTCGCGCGACATTATCCGCGACTACAACCACGTCGACACCTGGAAGCAGATGGAGGCCGTCTCCAAGACCGGCAAGGCCAAGGCCGTCGGCGTCAGCAACTACAGCAAAAAGTACCTCGAGGAGCTGCTGCCCGTGGCCGAGATTGTGCCCGCCGTCAACCAGATCGAGAACCACCCGGCCCTGCCCCAGCAGGAGATTGTCGACCTGTGCCGCGAGCGCGGCATCCACATCATGGCCTACAGCCCCTTTGGCAGCACGGGCGGCCCGCTGTTCACGGCCGAGCCCATTGTCAAGGTCGCCGACAAGCACAGCGTCAAGCCTGCCGCCGTCCTGCTGAGCTACCACCTGTCGCGCGGCAGCACTGTGCTGGCCAAGTCGGTCACGCCCGCCCGCATCGAGGCCAACAAGGCCGTCGTCGACCTGGACGCCGAGGACATGAAGGTGCTGGACGAGTACTCAGCCCAGCTGACCAAGGACGGCAAGCTGCAGCGCTTCGTCTACCCGCCCTTCGGCATCAACTTTGGCTTCCCGGACAAGCAGTAAGCTATGCAGATGGGATAAAATAGAATCAATAGACAATACAAATACTATTTAGAGAGTACCTGAGAGTGCCTGAGAGTGCCAGAGAGCAAGACAAGTGTGGCACGTAAAGATGGGTTATCAAGTAGACATGCAAAAGGGAACCTAATAAAGTGAGAACGTTGAGAAGACACCAATCGACATGACTCAGCAATTGCAGACGGGAGCTGCTCGCAATTCACAGAGCTCACAGAGCTGCAGAATCGATGAGATTGCATCAGCGAGGGGTCGGCATTTGCCAGGGCGGCCAGGGCCTGGCCCAGGTACCGCCGCATTGATGCAGATCCAGCCGTGACTCGGCACCTTTTGCGACTGGTTTGCCGAGTGCTGCTATAATTTTTCCATCCAATAGAGCTGTTTGTCCTATTTGTCTACATACTATGTACTTGGCTGGGTCCTTTTGCTGGTGTGGAAATACTAGCGAGCAGTGAGATTGTGGGGGTGGATCGTCGGCAGCTTGGCCCGAGAGCTTGAGCATTGCCGAGCGTTCAAGTATTGAATCTTATTCACCGGCTGGCAGTATCTTCGCTTTGCTTCTGGCTGTAGTGTTTATCATATATCATTCAATCTATCAGTGTGTAGGGTATCAAGTATCGTCGTCGCGTAAAGGGCGCATCAAAGGGGAAAAAAGAAAACAAAAAGGCAAAAAAAAGGGAAATAAAAACAAAAAACAAAACAAAATTACAAAAAAAAGAACATCAAAACTGGACTCCAATCACCAACTGATCAAGAGCCCTCTCGTACCGCCCCGGGCTGTGGTCCGCAAACGCCGCAAGCCCGAACCGGATCTCTCGGAATCGCGCCTCGACATCCCGCACATACTTGAGCACCACCCGCCGCGCCGGCGACACCATCAAAAAGGGCGACGACGACATGCTGTAGCTGTGGGATGCCCCTCCCCCGCCCCCGTACGTCGTCCGCTGCAGCACGCGCTGTGTCTCAACAACAAGCACCTCGCCCGGCGGCAGCAGCTTCTGGCTGAGCATGCTCGCGCGCAGCGTCTTGAGTGCAGCGTATGCCCATGCATCGTCAATGCCGCCCGCTTTGTGCGCCGGATCGTCGTCGCTGCCGTTGCCGCTGCCGCTGCCGCTGCTGCTGGCACCCGCACTGCTCCACTTTTGCGCAAGCATGCTGCGGAACTTCTCCCACAGCCGGCCCCAGAGCTCTGCCGATGCCTGGCTGTCGTCGGTCTTGAACGCAAGCGACACCGCCTGGAAATCGTGGAGCACGCCGAGCGACAGAAAGGGCACAAGGTCGTGGCCTTGCACCGTGCTCGTGATCAGGCCGCGCGTGACTTTGCAGAGGCCGGGCGACATGGTGCCCGGCGGACCGTACGCAAAGACATGCACAGGCCGACCTGGAGGGAGGCTCGGCACCTCGCGGCCAGCCCCGGGCCCAGATCCAGACCCAGCGTCACTCAAACTGGCACTGGCACTGGCACCTGGCGCACCATTGTTGCTCTCAGACACGAGCAGCCGCGGGGGCATGGACTTTGTCTGGAAGAACTGGCCGAGCAGCTGACCGCCATGTGCTCCAGACGCCGACGCCGATGCAGACGCAGACGCCGACGCGGTTGCTGTTGCTGCGGCCGACAACGGCCGCGGCTCAGACAGCATAACGCCCAAAAGGGCCGTCACCGCGCCGCCCAGGGAGTGGCCGCAGAGCACGAGGCCGTAGTCGGGATACTGCAGGAGGGTGTCGCGCAGCGTAGCCAGGACCCGGCCGTCGCCGCCATACAGCAGCCGTCTCGCCGACGCATGGATGCCCTTGTGCACCTGGTACGTCCGCCCGCGCCAGTACAGGCTGTCGTACTCGCATGCCATGTCGGCCAGGATGTCTTCAAAGCCCAGCGTGCCTCGACATGCCAGCACAACTGCCTTGGACGCGTGGTCCAGCGTGATGTAATGTACCAGCGGCATGCGTGTTTCGCCCGACGAGTCCGGGCCGCCCTTGGCGTCGATAAACGATGCCATCACAATGTCCTCGGGAGCGACGCCCGTGTGCCGGGCATACGATGCAATCTCGTGGTGGTGCGGTGTTTCCTGGATGGCGGAGCCCTTTTTGCTGCTGCTGCTGCCAAACGACGACGACGATATGCCCATGGCACGCAAAAAGTCGCGGCCGTAGGCTGCCGACGAAAAGCGCATGTATCTCTGCAGATTGTGCAGCAGCGGCTTGGCAGGAAACATGCCGGGGACGCGGCCAGTCCGGCGCACCTCATCCAGAGTGTCCATAGCACCGGGGTTGGATGGGTTGGATGGATTGGCTGGATTGATTGGATTTGCCGGGCCTGGACCCGTCGCCGATGAGACCGGGCCCTGGCTGCCGCTGCCTGGATAGACACCGCCTGAATGGTCGTACAAGCCGCCACGGCGACCTCCTGGGCCGTATGCCGACAGAATCAGAGATGCCTGCGAATCGTTTGTGTGGAGCGTGTAGATGCTGCTGCGGTTTGCGCGCGAACGGTGGCCCTTGGGCGCCCCGCTTGCAGTTCCTGGCCGCGACGAAGGGCCTCCGACAGGCACTGCCAGACTCGAGCGAAAATCGTGCTCGTCCGGTCCTCTCCCTGCTGCATGGATTGATATGTTGTCGGCAAATGTAGACGCGAGCGACGCAAGCGATGCAAGCGACGCCAACGACTCTAGATCGTCTGCCGTCATGCTGGGTCGTGAGCGATGGTAGTTGCTGTATGCAAACGTCGAGTCGTTGTCTCTCGAGCCCGGTGTCGGTGCCTCGTGCCGGTATAGGGCCCGCGATGTGAGCGGCGTGCGCACCATTTGCGTCTGCGCCTGCGGGTTTTGTGCAGAGGAGCTGTTGCGCGGCGGCAGCACAGGCTGACGGACAGAAGCTGATAGTGATGTTGGTGTTGGGGCGCTTATTGAGGGCTTGGCCTTTTTGGGAGGCGGTGGAGGCACGGGCGATACAGCCCGGGCCGCTGCTCCTTTGCGTGTAGATGAGGCCGTCGAGGCCGATGAGGCTGGCGAGGTAGCGGGCGGGTCTTTGTGCAGGATATTCCCTCTTTTGAGAACAGCACGTATACCGAGCGAGCTCTTCTTTTCGCTGCTGGCAGGTGCTTGTTTCGCCGTGGCCGTGGTCGAGGTAGACCCGGAAGACCCGGAAGAGACACGGCTTGGTATCCGGGGCTTGTCCACAGAGGACAGCGAGGGTCGCTGTGACGAGTTTGCAGAAACAATCGCTGGCTGCCGCACCTTCTTTTGGTTGGCAACCGACGGCTGTATCTGCGTGGTGACGGTGGAAGAGGAGGCAGATGTGGACGTGGGAGAAGAGGTAGGGGGTGCCGGTGTCGGCGATGATAACGGTGCAGACGTAGACGTAGACGCGGACATAGATACTGGGCCTGGTGAAGTCGCAGACGCAGACACAGACAGATTGGGAAGCGGCTTATTGAGCCGTTGCGAGGAAACTGTCTGAGAGTCTGCAAGCAGTTTTGAACAGCCATCACTCGTCGTATTGTCCTTCATTGGAGTGTCGGCCGAGTCGTCGTCGTCATCGAGCTGCTCGACAAGGTTCATGGGTGCTCGTGACGACGGTATGGCTGTGAGAGGGGCTGGGGGATCATTTGTGTTGATGCGAAACACAATCCGATATGTCGTCTCTTGGCTGTTATTAGCTGTTGTTGGCCGGGAGCCAGCCGCAGGCGAATGCAGAGGGCCCAGCTCCACGAGCTCAACGCCGGGCGGGGGCGAGATGGGAGGGGGCGGCTGGCTGCCAGTGATGTCGACTGTGATGATCTTGGCCGTCGATGTCGATACCGTGATCTGGGCATCGGACGACATGGCGGCCAGCACCTGCTGTCGGATGAGCGACTCGGGATGCTCGTCATCATCATCATCATCACCACCAGCAAGGCCACCCATGACAACATCGCTGCTGAGCGGTGGCCACTGCTTGTTGTTGTACGCACCGCGGTGGGAGCCGTACAGACTGTTCTCGTGCACATCCACGCGCCGCCCGTCCAGGACCACGACATCCCACACGACCGTCTCGATGGCCAAGCGCGCCCGCTCCTCATCGTCCAGCCGCTGGCAGACATTCTGCAGGTAGATGAGGCCGCAGAGACCCCACATGAGATCGCGGAAGCCCACCCGTTCGCCCGGCAAGCCGGTGGCCGGGTTCTGGAACTCGAGGGACATGAAGTTGATGATGCTGCGGAGAGCACGCGACGACTCGGTCGACCCCAGAGTGCTGTCGACAAGAAGCAGCAACACCTCGGACATGTCCATGAGCGTTGCGACGCCGCTGCCCGTCAGCTCAAAGCCGGCGGCTGTGAACAGCTGGAGGTAGTGGAAGCCGCGGTGGGCAGCGTCGAACGTGGTCTCGATCACCGAGGCCACACGCAGTCGGTCTGCCTCGCTGGCCTCGCTGCTGGCGCCGGTGCTGCCGCGTGTTGCGTATTGTGCATACAGGCTGCGTCCCGTCTGGCCGAGCACCAGGTCGAATGCCTGGCGGCTGACCTCGATGCTGGCGGCTGTGGTATACCGGGCGACCTGGAAGGGGACGCGGCCAACGGAGCGGGCAGTGCGGACAGCGCCGCGAATGGAGCCGGTGCCGAAGCTGATGCTGCGCGCAAGCGGGCCCGGGAGCAGCGGGTTGCCCTGTTCCAGAGGCGGCAGGCCATGGGCAGAGTGCATGTCTTTGTCGGAGTCTGTGTCGAGGCCATCCTGGCTTCTGGTTGTGATGCTCATATTGTCGTCTCCCGGACCGTCTGGTGGAGGAGATGGCATAGATAAGCGGCAGATATGGCGGTGCGCAGATAAGCCAGGGTGTGCATGTACATGGGCTGTCGTGATGTGGTGATATCGTGATGTCGTCAAAAGATGGATGCCGTGTGGGATGGTTATTAAGGAGATTGTATCGAGGGCTCGCCATGCCGTCGTACTCGTGTTCTGTTGTTTGCAAAGAATGACGACAGATAACAGACACACGGAGCCGTAATTACGTCGTGTTGAGGGCGGTGGTCGTTAATGGGTCCCACCCACGCCGGCGCGCTGTCACAGTGGCGATCGCGTTGAGGCACCCGTCTCCAGTGTAATTTGTTGACATTCCCCAACAGTAACAGGCCTGGGAGCCTAATCCTGAGTAGCATGTGACAGAGCCGTGTAAGTGGGATGCTTATATAATCAGAATCGATATGCTTACATAATACGCCATGACTGGCCCCACTACGATATCGTACTATTGGAACGTGGCCGCTAAGACAATTTAGTTACAAACTGTAGTAGCCAAAAATAAACACAACACTAAACTGGACTCTGCAGGGGCAGTGCTCTCCCGCTGTGTACCTGTCGCTCGTTCCCTGTTTCCTCTGTCCCCTGTATCCCCTGTATTGATGGCCCAATGGCCAATAGCCAATCCGCTCACACGCATGGACAGCCGTGTCCGCCTTGCTCCCTCGTTCCTTCCTCGACGGAGCTGTGCCCTTGCTCGTTTACGGACAGACGGCCGAATACTTAAACGGCCACTCCTTCCGTTTATGCGGGATACGAACCTCATCCTGCCCTTTTCCCACGATACACGTTATTCTTGCCTGATTCCAGCCTCACTTTTGCAGCCGTCTTCGCTTCAAGTACTCTGTATACCATCCATTTCTTATCGATACAGCACCTCCCCCCCCCCCGCGCCCATCGATCTACTGAATATACTCTTATCCAGCTGCTTGGTAGGACCCTCCCGTTGCCCCCCTCTTGTTTTTCTACTTGCCGAGACAGCACCAGCTGAGCACGATTGCATTCCAAACAGTAGCTAACAGGTAGCTGGCAGAAACAGACATTGACTTGGACCTCAGCTCGACTGCATCGTCTACTCAGCACTGATACTCTTGCCCTTTGGCTGCCACAAATTGCCCTGTTTACCGTGTACCGTGTACCGCTGCCCCGACCGTCGCCTCCATCTCCACTGTCAGCACCACACCCACGACAACCACACACACCACCCCCAATGTCTGTTGTCGAGCTGTTTGGCCAGGACCTCGTGTCCCCCGAGGTTGCGGCCGCACTGCCCAAGGGCTACATCCTGCGGTCGCTGCGCGCATCCGACTACGCGACTGGCTTCCTCGACTGCCTGCGCGTCCTGACCACAGTCGGCGATATCTCCGAGGCTGCCTTTACGGAGCGGTTCGACTACTTTGTTCGCCAGCAGGGCACCTACTACGTGCTTGTCATTGAGGACACGGCCACGTCGCGCGTCGTCGGCACCGGCGCTCTTGTTGTCGAGCGGAAATTGTACGTCTGGCTGAGAGGTCTTTCTTCATCTGTTTTTTTTCTCTCTCTTCTCTTCCTTCTGCTAACAGCACAGTATCCACAACCTTGGCATCGTCGGCCACATCGAGGATATTGCCGTCGACAAGGACCAGCAGGGCAAGAAGCTGGGCCTGCGCATCATCCAGGCGCTCGACTTTGTCGCAGAGAACGTCGGCTGCTACAAGACCATCCTCGACTGCAGCGAGGCCAACGAGGGCTTCTACGTCAAGTGCGGGTTCCGCCGTGCCGGTCTGGAAATGGCACACTACTACGAGACCAACAAGACACAGAAGACGAGTACATAGCCCCTTGCTTTGTTTTCTGTTTGCTTTCTTTTGTTCATCTGTTTCCCGTCGACGTTGCACCATCGTTGGTAAATACACGGCGTGCGACGTACGGCATACGGCCACTCACACACACACGCACTCTCTCTCTCTCGCCTGCATGCTGCCGATCCTCAGTCTTTGCGTGTCGTTTTTCTATGCTTCATGCAGCTGACTCTTGATAGCCAAGCTCTGAGTCGCCCGTTGCCAGTTTGTCCGCCGGGGTCCGTCAAGAGGCAGCACCGGCAGCAGCGTTATGTTTTGGGTGTGGTTTAGTGCTGCAATACCGCTGTATTGGTTGTTCCAGGGTTTAGAATATCTCTGCCTTTGTCTTTGTTTTGGCTTTTTGTCATCTTCATTTCTTTTCATGTTCCGTCTTTCCATCTTTCCGTTATTTTTTCCAGCATACAAGGCGAACTCTGACTTTCAAAATAAAATCATCCTAATACTTGCTCTCTCATTCTCCTTTTGGGTTTATTGTCTTGCTCCCTGCGCATCTGGAACCTGTGCCGCTGTCGGGAGTCGGACAACTCCCCTTCCCCCCTGCAATTCTGAGAAACAGTCTCACTCTCGCATGCCTCTCAGCGTTGCTAGCAGACTGTCTTACGGAGCTTGCTGACACGTCCGACACCCTGCTCCAAGACAGTATCCTATTTGATGTCTTGCTCATCCGCCCATCTGCTTGCCATGCTTATCATCGATACACTGGGCCCTTTCTGAGCTGTCGTTTTGTGTCGCTGTCTTGTATCCGCCAGCTGAGCGAGAGCTGACGGAAGAGGGCTGAGACCCTAAACGTTACATGGTAATACATGCCATACAATCACAAAGTACGTGCATAGCATCAGCTATGATGGTGCACTCCTTATTCCCTCACTCTCTTTGCGCACACCCGACTTCACCAGACCCAGCCAAGCCTCCTCTCCATCGAGCAATGCCCGACTGGCACACAGAGATAAACGATAGAACAATAGAAAAGCGGTGTTGAGGAATATCAAAGCGAAGCGAAGGCTGAAGAGATGAAGAGGAGGAGATGAAAAGAGGAAAAAGAGAGAAGAGGAAAAGGGCATACGCACGCAATCTACAGGGGTCTCTCTCGCACTTAGGCCTTTTTACAGGCGGGCACCGCTAGTGACCAAGGCACTACCCGTCCTCACGGTGCTATAGTGCCATTCGCCCTGGCGCCGAGTGCTGCAAAACAGCCATGTTGAGACACGATGGGGCTATCACATGTGAAATGCAGTGACTTGCAAGACCATTCGGAGCCCATCGCTCCTTCCTTGCCTGCTTGCCACGACCTCACTCGCCAGGCCTTCCTGCCCGGACTGCACAGTGGGGTATATCTGAGATTTCGAAATGACAATGCGATTCATTCCTTCCCCTTTTGGGCAATGCCCGCTTTGGGACCGGCCACTTACACCCGTGCTCGCATGTCGCTTTGTCGTTATGGCTTCTTTATGCCACAGGGAAAGAACCACCGTCGACTGATGCCAACAATGGAACTGCGAGTCCTTATTAAGAGCCAGTTTCTCCTCTTTCCGGTTGCTCTTTCCTCTTTTCCATTTCCCACGTCTGTATTTATATCGTGCTGATTCCGTCCTCGCGTGGCTCTCTCTCTTCTATCGTCTCTCTTTTCTTCTCTCAGCTCTCACTATTTCTGACGTCTTCGACACGCTGCATATTCATCCTGTCCATCACCTACTCCGAAACCCTCACGTTTCTCACTCCACCAGATATCCATTATATATCCTTTACGCGCACCTATTTCTTGCCGGATATCCCCAACTCTGCATCCCGCCCCGAACGTCCTGCAGCTGCAGCATCTTCAGCTCTTCTATACTAGCTCTACACCCAAAATTGCACTCTATTTCCAGTACCGCTGACGGCCTTGTCATTCAGCAAACCCGGTATATTTTATCTCTGATATATCCACATTCGATCCAGACATCTCCTGCAGGTCATCGCGGTCCCCCAACTCAGTCTCGGCCTATCATTATTCACCCGCAATTCGCTTTCCCACCACCTTCGCAAGGATGCAGACATATAACGCCCAGGAGGCCACCGCGGTCTTTCCCAGCTCTGGCTCGCACCATCGTCGTCGCTCCTCGCTTGATGACAACGACAAGTTTACAAACCACTGCAACGGTGCTCTTGCCAAGATCCGCCTGACCTACATCCGTCTTCTGTAGGTTTACAGCCACTTTGTCCATCCCTCTTCTTCGTTGTAGACCAACTGCTGACAGTACAGTGCCCTTGACAAGCTTGAGCCCAGCCGTGACGTTGTGCGCCGCCGCAACTCCAAGGTCACCCCCGTCCACGAGCTCGGCAAGCCTGCCCAGTTTCGCAAGCGGACCATCACCCGCACCGTTTCTTTTTAGAGAAAACAACCCTCAAGCATCAACTCACAATGGCGGCCAATCCTGCTTCCACCTCACCGCCTGTGCCGCAGTCGTGGATGATGGGCACTGATGCCTTTGAGGGCCGCATGCCGCACCACAGCGGTATCAAGGCTCTGTGGGAGACAAAGTGGAAATTCCCATGCACCCATGGCGTGTACCCCTTCCACGACGGCAAGTACGAAGACTTTGAGCCCATATTCGACCATCTCATCTCCAACAACATCAACGACGGCACATCCAGTGCATACACCGAGGCTTTTTTCCCCATTGCTGAAGCCCTCACCGCCCAAGCCGACACCTTGCTGCAAGAGGCCCCTCTTGACAACAAAAAGCAAGCATCCGAACTTTACCTGCGCGCATGCACTGTCTACCGCATCGCACGCTTCCCATACATCTCAGCACTGCCCAGCATCAGCGACGAGCCAAAGTGGCGTGCATGGGAGGCGCAAAAGACAACGTATCTCAAAGCCAGTAGGACCTGGGACGCACCCATGGAAGAAGTGCTTGTGCCTCACATCCACGGACGCAAGGGGGAAGACGCAGAAGGGGGATCGATTCCCGTTTATGTGCGTGTTCCTCCTGCCGCCCATGCCTCCGAGCCCGCACCTGTCATTGTTCTTCTCACAGGCCTCGATGGCTATCGACCAGACAACACTGTACGCTCTGATGAGTTCCTGCAACGGGGCTGGGCAAGCGTGATCCTCGAGATCCCCGGCACGGCTGACTGCCCTGCTGACCCTTCCGACCCAAAGAGCCCAGAGCGGTTGTGGGACAGTTTGTTTGAGTGGATGGCGGCCTTCCGGGGAGTCTTTGACATGCGGCGTGTTGTTGTATGGGGCCTTAGTGCAGGAGGGTACTATGCTGTGCGTATCGCCCACACTCACAAGGATCGCCTGGCCGGGTCGGTCGCACAAGGTGCAGGAACGCATTTCTTCTTCGATCCCGCTTGGCTGGCACGCGCCGACGGCCACGAGTATCCCTTTCAGCTCACACCGGCGCTGGCAGTCAAGTACGGCTACAAGACGGCAGAGGAATATGTGCAAGGGTCCCAGGCCAAGTTCTCGCTGCTAGCCAACGGCATTCTAGATCAGCCATCGACGCGGCTGTTGCTGATCAATGGAACACTGGACGGCCTGATGCCGATCGAGGACTCGATGCTGTTGTTCGACCACGGATCGCCCAAGGAAGCACGGTTCTTCCCGGGCCGGCTGCATATGGGCTACCCGTTTGCCAACAACAGCGTGTACCCATGGATTGAGAGTGTGATGGCGTCTATCAAGCAGTGATGGGGGCGGATAGATACATGGGATAGCCTTGATTTTGATATCATTAACATACACTATGACTTTGAGAAGATGCGATACTATGTATATGATTGACGCAAGTAGTGGCCGAGCCAAGCTATCGATACAGCGACTGCATCACGCAAGAGTGTTATCAAGATATATGTACAAGCTAGCCATCACATAACAGCCTATCTACACAACGTACTACTTCGCTCTTCGCCATATCATGTGCCGTTGATGCAACTAGACAGACTCTGCCAGTGTACTTTATCGGCCCTGCTGGTGCCAGTCTGCTGTTCCGCAAGGACAAGAATAGCCAGATAGTTACCCAGATCTTGCGTATATCACCGCCGCCACAGGCTATCCTGACTCTGAGCGGGCACTTTGAGGCCGGCGCCATCCATGACCCGGTGTCATTGCAGGTAGGGTGCTTTGTTTTGGTTTACACTGGATTTGCACTCATTGATACATATCTGACGACATAGCCAACGTCAAGAACACGCTCATCCGTGTGTAGAAGCTGCAGCACAGGCGACTGCACAAGGACGAAACGAGGCTCTGCTTTCTCTCGAGCCGCTGTACGAGTTTAAGCGGGCGCACTTGACTGTCGAGATGCGTCCTTTACTCCCCCCTGCCTTCCTCATAACCTGCCAACAGTGCAGCACTTTACACCTCTGCCTGTCGCAGCTGGCGAGAACGTCATTGACGGGGGGTTTTCATACGTCAACATGCGATTCGAGTAGCTCTTTTATTAAATTCCATTTCATTTTTAAAGTTATAGTGTGTGCAATTCAAAGTGCCCGTTCTATTTCATTATTCGTCAAAGTGACCGCCTGCCTATGCCTTCTTGGCCGGGTCCTCAGACACAATGTTTCCCTCATCGTCGTAGAAGATCTCCTTGACCTTGACCGAGCGCAGGTGTGTGACGCCGCCAGACAGCGACGAGTCGTGGTGGAACAGGTACCAACGGCCCTCAAACTCCACCACCGAGTGGTGTGTCGTCCACCCGACCACGGGCTCCAGCATACGACCGCGGTATGTAAAGGGCCCGTACGGCGACGTGCCCGTGGCATAGCACAGGTAGTGCGAATCGCCCGTCGAGTAGCTAAAGTAGTACAGCCCGTTGCGCTTGTGCACCCACGGCGCCTCGAAAAAGCGGCGGTCGTGGTCGTCGGCCAGGATCGGCTTGCCCGTCTCGGGAGCCAGGATCTGGGCCTCGCACATGTCCTCAGCCAGCGTGCGCATGTCGGGGTTCAGGCGGGCCAGGCGCGGTCCCATGGCGTACACGCCCTCGCCCGCGGGCTCCTTGGGGCCCAGCCACGACTCGTCGTAGGCCTCGGCGTTGCCCTTTTGGTAGCACTGCAGCTGGCCGCCCCAGAGGCCGCCGACATACAGGTAGCCCGGTGTCGCATCGTCGCCGACAGCCACGTCGTCGACTAGCACGGCAGGGTCGATGCTGTACGAGCCCTGGATGTAGTCGGGGTCCGCCGTGAAGGGGCCCTCGGGGCGGTCCGCATGGGCGACGCCGATGCGGAAGACGTTAGTCTTGTCGCGGGCAGGGAAGTAGAGGTAGTATTTGCCGTCGCGCGTCGCAGCATCGGGAGCCCACAGCTGCTTCGAGGCCCACGGCACATCCTCCACGCGCAGCACGGTGCCGTGGTCAATCACCGGCGCGGGCGGGTCGACAGAGGTGGTGCTGAAGACATGGTAGTCGGCCATGTCAAACTGGTCGCCATTGTCGTTGGTTTCAATGTCCGTCTCGCGGTCGTGCGATGGGTAGATGAAGATCTTGCCCTCGAACACGTGCGCCGACGGGTCGGCCGTGTAGATGTGTGAGATCAGTGGTGTCGTCATGATGTGGTTTGCAGTGTTGTGCCTGTTTGTCTGTTTCGCCTGTTTCGCTTGAAGGGCAAACTCAATGATTCGAGGTCGACGTGGTGGCGGGAGCTACCCTTTAATACCAGCTATCAACCAGCAACCATCGTCACCACCACCCCTCCAAACGGACAGCTGCCCGCGTTCCCGGGTGATTCGAGTCTTAGCATCATGGTTATGCCACTTTTTGAATTTAGCCGTTTTAGCCAGTCGCCGTGTTAGTGGTCGTTAGTCGCTCCAGATCGAGCCCACATTTTCTTGTTAACCGGCGATGCCCCAGTATTTTCTCCGGGAAGGCGCGACCTGTGATGTGCATTTGTTCCTTCTTTTTTAGTGACTTGACTGCAAGTTATGTTTACTCCGGACTGCGAGCATATGCAAGGCTGCACGTGGGGTTTTATTTGGGATTATTATGTCAGCCAGGCATCACGATGTTGTTGTTGGTGGTCTACTTATTCGTTGGCTGATGTCAACTTTTATATTTACAGTGTACTTTGGCTAGCGCTTTGAAAAGTTATTTGATTCACCCGGTTTTATCTTCGATATTTGCCATTAAATCATAATGATCTTTTCTATTCTTGCAAAGAAAAGAAACAAAAAAGAGGGGAACAAAAAGAAGGAAAAGAGAGTAAAGAAACCCAAAATCAAAATCCAAAAAACCTTGAAATAAAATAAATAAACCGTCCAAAATCTCCCCATCCATTGCTGGACAGATGCCACAAGAAACTAATCTTACACAGCCCCGATGCTGTATCCGCCTCGCCTTGTGAACCTCATATTCTCTCTCATATATCTGCGTGTCAGCCCCAGGCACCAGACTCGAGAGAAAATCAACTATGACAATAGCAAATTCCGCCCAAGCGGGTGATACATGCGGGTGTCTTTGACCGACAGCAGACATCAGGCCTCTTTGATCTCGACCTATCACAGCCTACTTGGCAAGCCACCACATTTAAGATGCATCCTAAACCCGCCTCTCGTCTTTCTCTTTCTCCCCCCCTCACTTCTTTGTCTTGGTCACTCCTTGGCTCCTTGGACCCGAGTCCTCTTCCTCAGCTTGCGAGCAGAATAACGGGCAAGCTAATGGACGCAGAAACGACGAAGATAAAAACAGAAGAGACGAAAACAACGAGACCAAATACGCAAAAAAATTGAAGCAAATAAAGCACAGCTAGTTCATTCGGACTACGTCAAGCTAGCCACAACCTTATCATGCCCGAATCGTAAACAGTTTTAAGGTTATTTATATTCACTAATTAACTGTGCTCAACGGCTGTCTCGCTCTGTGTACCCCATTCGGGCATATTATTGACAGGCCCTTGACGCCGTATTAAGCGTATTAAGCATAATCGGCTGCTGATCATTGCTCAATATTCAGTCCCTAGTCTCTGGTTGGTCATAGCAAGCGAGACCCTGAAAGGTACCTCGATTGCTACCCTCACTGCTGTTTATCATCTGCGGAGAGAGCTTACTCGTACTACATACCATAAACGATATCACACTGGCGACAGTCCCAATCTGCCCATGCCATTGCCAAATAAGCCTGGTGTGCGGGTTTTTGCTGGCCTATGCCGCCACCAGTCAGATGACCGACATAATGCGCCGCGTGAAGAGGCACTATTGAATGGCACCGGGCATTCTGCGGCTGAGCAGTGCCCATGCGAATACATAGCATGGTTGAAAGGGCAAGGTGGGAGGAGTCTTTATCAGTTTTATGAAAAGAAGATATGCCTTACTTGGCTGCTGATGTGGCGGGCATGGCTCCTGGTAATCTGATAGAAATTTCCCAGTCTCGACATTGATATAGTGTCGCCTGTCGTCTCGCACAGCTTTCCTACATGCTTTCCAGTTTATCTCTGTGCAACCAAACACACAACCGAAAATACACTGACGAAATTATCTACAATGGTCTTTCCTGGCCCGCCCATGGCGCTGATCACGCCGGCCCCGACGCCGGCCGCGACACATCATACATATCCAATGCCACGGGCAACGACAGTGTTCACGCGCATGAACAATCTCCGCCAAGAGCTGCGCCGTGACCTCTCGAGCGACGTTGGCAATGATCTGAGCTGCTACGACATTATCAACAGCATGTCATGCGACAATGACTATGTCAGCTGCGTCGAGAGCGTCGACACCGAGTTCTACAATACCGACGCAGAGGCCACCTACAACTACGACAGCTTTGCCACGGCCGTGACGTCGTGCTATTGCAACTACGGCGTCAAGTACCTCAGCTGCTACTACTCGGCCATTGAGCAGCCGGCGTGTGCAAGCTACATTGGCTCATACGACTGGCAGAGCTACGAGTCGTACTGGTTCGACCAGTATTGTGGCACCGTGCCGCCGGCTGCTCTCGCGACAACCACGGGCCACACCAACAAGGGCAAGGGTGCCAACCAAGCCCCGACGTCAGTGTCACTCGACCTGCAGTCGGTCGCCGTCGTGACCCTCAACTCGACGCCGCCCATCCCCGACTACACCTATACGCCCAACTACAAGAGCACCGGCAACCTGCTCAACGGCGAGTGCGCGTCGACACACTTTACGCTGCTCGAAGATGTCAGCACCGTCTTCTGGGCCGCCTATGTCGGCTGTGCCAGCGACCAACCACAGTGCTGCCCCTGGACGGCCGCGTCCGAGTTCTTTGCCGAAACCGCAACCGGCACTGTGACGGTGACCAGCACGGTCACGGCAACGGCTGTGACAGGCACCAACATGGGCCTGAATGCCTACCCAGTCGCGGCTAATTCGGGCCAAAGCATCTTGAAGAGCTGCGCGGCCGACTACTACTCCATCTCGGGCGCCTGCTGCCCAAGCAACTACTGGCCGTTTACGCGCGGTCTCGGCGGCCAGACGCCCTGCTACTCGTCCATGGAGACCGTCACGCAGGCGCCGACTCTGACCGCCGGCAGCATTGGCCAGCCCTCCGCGACAGACAAGCCCACGTCGGCCGTCGTCAATGTCGTCTGGACTATGAGCTACCCGGTCGAGTCTAAGTCGGGGCTGTCCAAGGGCGCCATCGCCGGCATTGCCGTAGCGGCTGTCGTCGTTATGGCTGCTCTTGGCGTGCTCGGCTTCTGCGTGTTCCGGTACCGTCGCAAGCATAAGCACCTCAAGGCAGCACAAGCCCCGCAGCAGCAGCCACCTGCTCCTGGTGTTGTTCCTGGTACTGTTCCTGGTATGAGCGGACAGTACGCACAGCCCCAACAAGAGATCCAACAACAACCTGGGATGGCGCAGATACAGCCTGTCTATGCCTACCCTCCCCAGCCGCAGCAGCAGCAAATGTATCCAGCCGCATATGGACACCCAGCCAATGGTAACGCCCTGTCTCCGATGGACGGCGCGCCCGCATCCATGCTTGCTCCGCAGTCTACTGGAACGACTGTGAGCGAGCTCGGCAGCGGCGTGAACAGTGTCAGCAGCGCGTCTGGCCTCGTTTCCGGCTCGCCACACCCTGTCAGCACGGGATCACCGGCCAATCCGTCTATATACCCAGCACCCATTGCTGAAGCCGACGAGACCTCGTATCAGCAGCAGCAGCAATACTACCAGCCTCAAAACCTTGCAGTTTACCAGGGAGGACCGCAGCAGCCTGTCTCGTATGCCCAGCCAGCGCACACACAGCCACAGCAAGCCCAGTATGTTGAAATTGGCAGCAGCCACCCTCACCCTACCCAAGCTCCGGCTCCGGACCCAGCCCAGCAGTAGCTTGCACCGCCAAAATGTTTGCACTGTCTTAGTATGGGAATGGCCATGTATGCCTGTTAATGTTTTGTGTTTTGTGTATCGTGTGTATCTTTTATTTTAAAATATTCCGTGTCTAGCCCTGTTGATTCTATCATGAATGCGCGCCGTGTATATACAAGACCGAGTCCGATTTAATAAGCGAACAAGTGAGCACTGCTCTATGCCAAAACCAAGCCCGAATTATTTGGGAGCTGCATCCTCGGCGTCTGCTTTGGCCCATGCCTCTTCCACTGCCTCGAGTGCGCTTGCCTCGACCTCTGCCAGCGGGCGATTGCCGTCGACAAGAATAACGTCTGGCTCGGGGTGCGTGTCGTCGGGCAGCTCGAGGATAGCAAGCTGGCTGCGCACAAGGTTGGACTTGGCAAAGTGGTTGGCCCGCGCACTGGACCGGCGCAGCAGCTCGTCCTCGGGCACATTGAGCAGCAGGAAGAGGATGCGCAAGTCGCCGGCTTTGTGCGCGCCAGTCCGCAGAAGCTGCCGGTACTCGCGCTTCAGGGCAGAGCATGTGACGATCAAGTGGTGCGTGCCGGGCCCTCTGAGGTGGACGACGGCGTGCTCGCTAATGGCCTCGAGCCACCCGGCGCGGTCGGCATCTGTCAATGGCTCGCCGTGGCTCATCTTTTCAATGTTGGCCTTGGGGTGAAACTGTTTGCAAAGAGTAAGCTTGTGTTTTTTATATAAAATAGATATCAAATAATATGTGCCCCATGCCGGGCGACTTACATCATCGCCTTCAATGTACTTGGCGTGGAGGGTGTCAGCAACGTGCTTGGCCGTCACCGACTTGCCCGACGCCGACGAGCCAATGACAAAAACTATCCAGCGCGTGTCGTCCATGCAGCCACCATCACGGCCGGTAGCCGTAGCGGTGTCGTCTGTTGTTGTCGACATGTCGAGCTGGGAAAATGCCTATGAATTATGAAACGATGAACGACATGAAAAAGAATAAAAGTAAATGCCGTGAAAATACGTAATATAGTATGAGTAATATACGGATAAAAAGTCTATGAATGTTGTCTATTAAGGATCGGTCTTTGTAGGTTTTCGGCTATTGAGATGTCGAGGTTGTGTTGCTTCCGCGGATGCCTCTGTTCCAGGTGCCTGTGATAGCCAGATAGCGGCAGCGGCAGCGGCAGCGGCAGCGGCAGCGGCCGGCCTTACGTCACAGTACGTGCGATGTCACGTGACACTTTCGCAGTACATCCGCGCGACTCCCCGGCTTCGACACTATTAACTCTTTATTGTATTCTATTTATCCTTTCATGTCTTGAATAGTTTCCAAAATCTTTGGCAGGTTCCACTCACTGCCAGTATTACTCTGTTTGTCCAACGGTTCGTCCAACGCGTCTTCCCCCTGCTCTTGCAGTGCCTTGCCGCTCCCAGATCCACGTGGACCACTTAGACGACGCCGCTCTGTTTGTCACAGAAGACACCCAGTGAAATGATGTGAACTGATCCGACGGCTGGTTTGGGGTGGGCGGGTAAGTGACGGTGCATGCAGGTTGGCACTAGCAGTCTTCTTGCCGATTGTCCTGTTCCTCGCGTGCATCTGCATCAATATTGGAGGGTAGTATATGAGCATGTCGCTGCTGATGAATCGTAACTTGCGGAGAGAGGGGGGGGGGATCTGTTATGTATGGCTCACACCAAGCCGCTGATCGAGTCACTCGGACTCACCGGTTCGAGTGTCAGGTTGACCGGTTTGGAACTTATCGGGTCACTAGTCGTTTGGCTCCCAGCTTCCATGCCCAGGATCCGTCGGGTGTGCCAGCACATGTTATGTAGCCAGTGTCACGACCATGGAGGCACTCTGCTCTGCATTCTGCTTTCTGCACTCAGAGGCACTCCCCACCACCACCAGGATCGGTTGCTCTCCTATATTTTATCAACATCCGACGCCGCCACCGTCTGCATTACCCGCCATTGCTTCCGGTTCCTGCTCCCGCTCATCTCTAAAAAAAAAATTCGGATCTGGGCCTGTCTGTAGTGGATGTGGCCGACTCTTGCGAGGGAAATAGAACATGCCGCATGTGCTATTGTGCATTTGTCTGCGAGAACAGACCGAAGATTCTCAACAAGGAGAGTCCTCGTTGCTTGGATGAGGCCTATTTATTACCGAGCATTGTGATGAGAGCCGAGCCCAGATGAAGGAATGGATATTGGCGATGGAATGTTATGCAGTGCATAAGAGGTCTATGGCGGGCACAAACAATTCAAGATTTAGATGGTGCCGGCATTGCCGTTTATCTATTTAATAGACACCGGTGCTGCGCGTTGCCGGTCGCACGTGAGATGTGCTTCTGCGTTTGGTCTGTTGGAAAACAAGTAAATTAGACAGAGCAAACAGATTTCTTGGTTTCCCCCCTTGTGATCGAGGGTGCTCGATCAGCTGAACACCGTGTGCCCCAAAAAGCCTTTATAAAGTCTCTCGAGTTCTCCCTGGTTCTCTTTCATCTCTCTCTCTCTTTTTTAAGCTCATTTCTCGCCCCATATCTCCAGCGTTTTCAGCATCTTCGGCATCTCAAGTATCTCCAGTAATACCATCTTAAGCCATCGAGTATATCTCGCTGCTTCAAGGCAAGTATGCCCCCATCAGGCGCACCAATCTATAAGTGTGTCTACTCTAACACTGCAGCTTCCTACTTTATCTTCACAGCTTGCAACAAAGAGTCGCACCAAACCAACAACTCGCTCTCCAATCGGCATCATGTGTACCGTCCAGCCCCTGCAGTGGTACTGTAAGACCAATGGCTGTGAACATTGGACGGACCGGTTCTATCACTGGGCTCACAGAATTACCGTATGCCCCGAGGCCAGGAGAAACGGTAGACTGTGCTACTGCCGCCCGTCCGGAAAAATCATGTTCTGGACTGAGTACTGCAACGGGTGCAAGGAAGACAACGGCATCTCGGACGAAGAGAGCTCCGACCGCGCCAGCCCAGTCGACATTAAGCTGTGGTGAGCCTTGACAACCGTCGGCCATCTGGGCCGCACGCCAATTATCGTTCTTGTCGAGTCTGATTTGGTTTCTGTAGCTGTTGACCACTTCATTATCTTCTATCTCTGCTTTTCTCCAGGCTGTACCTTTCCTATATACTGCAACTGTTAGTTGCACCGAAACTCTTTAAAAAAAAACGCGGAAAAAATATAAAACCCTGACCCTCTCACTGGCAATGGCACGCTCGAAGATGTATGTGATAACAAGTATGTAGAAGATGCACGGCTAAAAGCATAAACGAAGTACCACAGCAACAGCTCGCAAATTCTCGGATCAGATATGGACGTAAACGTCCTAGATTGGCTACTCTATGCATCTTTGGCCTTGAGTGCGTACATCTTCACCGGCAGCAGCTCTGCCTCGGGCGGGAACCCTCTTTGAAGCTCGGACCGCGCCAGACGGAATCCGGCCTCGTCAAAGATCCGCCGGAACGAAGACTCGCACCTTGTCACGCTGCTGTCCTGGCTGTCAAAGTCGTCCGCGTCCGTTGTTGTCAGGTTCTCCTTGATCACAACCAGGCCGCCCGGCTCCAGCACTGACCGACACCGCTTCAGATACTCGACAAACTGCTCGTCATTCAGGTAGCCCGTGCACCACTGAGTCCACACGAGGCCGTACTGGTTACTTTTGCTATCTGCTTCTCCATCTTCGGGCTGCTCGGGCGACCACCCTTCCAGGCCGACATTGTATACACGGCGTACTCCCGGCTTGCTCTTCAGTGCCTCGGTGAACTTGGCTACCGGCTCGACAACATCCACCTCTTCCACAAAGTCCAGAAGCATGCCTTCTGTGATGCGACCGATGCTGTATTGTTAGCCTAAGACCGAAAGTTGAATAATGAAGAAAAGCCCGGCATTCGCATGAGCGACGTCACATCAAGTCTCGGACTCACCCAGCTCCGCCCTCGAGAGCGCACTTGATCCGGCGCTGGCCGGGCTTGCTGCCAATGCCCATCTTGGCTAGAAATGTGCGCGATCCGCGCAAGTCGGCACGCGACACAAAGGCAAAGCCGCCCAGCATGCCGTTGTCGTCGGCACTCACGGCCTCCCAGTATTTCTTGGCGTCGGCATTGTTGACCAACGCCTCTGGGCGCAAAGGCGCTTGGCCGGTGTTTGCGGAGATGTTCATTTTGTGGCCTATGGAAACGGTCGCTGAAGCAAATATTCTGAGAGTAATTCAGATCAAAAGGCTGCCCGGTATCCCGGAATGCGACACCGGGCGGGTACGGGGCGGCCTATGAATCTGCACACCGTGAGATTCGGACCCACAAGCGACATATTATGTAATCGGTTGATTATATAATCACTATTTATGATTTGTTATATCTCGCGAAAAAATGCAGTAGAATCTGTATATGTTTTAGTCTTACCATGTATGTACGTTGTTTGTCTTTTGGTTAACGGATTTAATTTCAGAGTCTCCTAGTTGCTACATTTCTTATCAAATTTGCACACTTTGCCACCGCAAACTCATCTTGCACGATGATGTTGTTTGATTGCATCCTGTTCCCAAGCAGCCTTGTGAGACTTCGAATCCGATTTTATATTTAATTCCTTGCCAGAATCTCCACAATCTGAGATTTTAAGCTCGTATGAGAACTGTGTGGGTTGGAAAAGAGAGCCAATATGCACAACCACGCCGCTGATGAAGGATGAGGGGTCTTGCGTAAAGGTTGCCGTCTGTGCATCACACAAAGGGACAGAAGAGGGGAAACTGACAGCGAACCAAGAAAATGGGAAATGTGATCTGCTAGAGATGGATTTAAAGCCACAAAAGCCTTGTGCAGTGTTTGTCTCTGAAATATCCTGGAGGAAGACGGCGGGCCGTGACAAGAATACGCACGAGTCGCATTCGCTAGCCACTGGATCTTTATCTTACCAAGTAGCTCCTTGGCTTGCTTTTATGTACATAGCTGCAGTGGATATTAGACTCTTGAACTCTCGGGCATAACTTGACTCGAGTGAGTCTGCCACGCCTCACATCGTTATATACTGTGTGGCATCCCACTGTATTTGTTTGTCCTGCCAGCCTTAACAGCCTTGTCAACCTTGTTGGCAACCAAGATGTCGTCAATATAAAACTTCCCGAAGACACCGATATCTGGACATTGATTTCCTGTGCAGCATCCTTGTACCATGTACTCCCCGCAGACGAGGGCGGCCGAGGCAACTCCTCCTACTGCGATCTCAGACAGACCCACTTGTCGTGTTAACGTTATAAGTGACTTCATCCCGAGCACAACTTGGGATATGTCGATACTATGTAGACTGTACAACTTCCCCAGGTCACCAAGAAAAGCACCACCTTCAAAACGAGAGATTCAAGACAGAGCAGATAAAAAAGCAGTAGTTATGTTGTTTTCGTCGAGCTACCCGGACCTCGAGAGTAAGTTACCGGCTCACAGAAAAAAGAAGGAAGAAGAAACAAACAGAGTAGAGTAGCTTAAGACTAAAGACACGACATTCAGTGGCATTCTAACAGTGTATATAGTCCCTACGGATCTCACAGTCTGGGAATGGGCACTCGACAGTCCCAAGTACTCGGCCATTCTTCAATGCCCCCCTGGCGAGATTGCCGGCTTTACAAACGGCGAGACCAAGGAGCGCATCACACACCTCGAGCTCAAGAGATATGCAACGTACATCGGCACAGCACTCAAGAAAAAGTATGGATATGGCCAGGGCGACACCATATCTCTATTCAGCCACAATACCGTGTGGTATCCGGTGGCTATGTTTGCTGCTGTCCGCGTCGGCGGCCGTGTCAACGGCGCCTCGCCGGCCTACAACGTGGACGAAATGGGGCATGCGCTGCGCACAGCCGAGACCAAGATCCTAATGACGGTGCCCGAGTCGATCAAAGTGGCCGAGGCAGCCTGTGCCCAGGTCACGACGCACAAAGTCGAGATTGTCTTGCTAGAAGGAAGAGACGAGTCCGCACGGTACACGACGCTCCAGGACCTCATCGCGCTCGGGCGCAGCTACGGCGATGGCGATCAAGAGCCTGTCTGGCGCATTCCCCCGGGCACGAACAACAAGGACGCGTGCGGCTTTCTCACGTTCAGCAGTGGGACCACTGGCCTGCCAAAGGCCGTCATGCTCTCGCACCACAATGCCATTGCCCAGTGTCTGCAGGTGCAGGCCTTCTCGCAGCCGGGGAAGAGACGCTTCCTGGCCCAGTCGCCACTTTTTCACAGTAAGTTGAGCGCACAATAATGCCTGTTTAGTTTACATTCACTCGGGTTGGTTTCTTATAAAGCAGTAAGCGGGTTGGTTCGGTTCCTCAACTGGCCGGTCTTTGCCAACGACGAGTGCATCGTGCTCCCCAAGTTCACAATGGAGCTGTTTCTTAAAGCTATTGTCGAGTTTCAGATCGAAGACCTAAACCTTGTGCCGCCGCTGGTCATCCGCCTCGTGCGCGACCCCATTGTGGACAAGTACGACCTGTCGTGCGTGAGGCGAATATCCTGCAGCTCGGCACCGCTCAGCAAACAGATTCTGCAGCTGCTCATCAAGAAGATCCCGTGGGCCGGGTTCCGCCAAAGCTACGGCATGACCGAGACATGCGGTGCCGTCACGACACACCCGCCGGCATACTACAGCTATCGGTACAGCGAGACATCGGGGCTCATTGTTCCGAATACGGAAATTAAAATCGTCTCTTTGGATGACCAGAGCTCTGACTTGAAAGCCGGCCGCGCTGGCGAGATCTGGTCGCGTGGCCCACAGATTGCCATGGGCTACCTGAACAATGCTGAAGCTACGGCAGAGTCATTCGCTCCAGACGGCTTCATCAAGACGGGCGATGTCGGGTACATTGACGAGTCTGGCCTCATTCATATAGTCGACCGGATCAAAGAGATGATCAAAGTAAAAGGAACGCAGGTGGCGCCTGTTGAAATTGAGGACGTCCTCCACAGCCATCCAATGGTTGCAGACTGCGCAGTCCTGGGGATACCAGACGACTATAGCGGCGAGCGGCCTAAGGCACACATAATCCTAAAAGCTGGTGTCACGCCTTCGCACTTGCTCGGCCAAGAGCTGATGGACTATGTCAAGGCTCGCCGGGTTCGCTACAAGTGGGTAAAAGAGATTGAGTTTGCCAGCGATATTCCCAAAAACGCAAGCGGGAAGATTCTTCGTCGGCATCTGAAAGACAGGGAGAAAGAGAAACTGGATAATGGGAATCTGATTGTTAAAGAGGGTGTCGCACATGCTTCCAAGTTGTGAGGTGTTTGGATTGTCTAGGTCTATAACTCTGGTATCTATGAGTGGTGTAGATCTACATAACCAGGATTCAATAGGAGATTTCGATCGTTGATAAAAAAACACTCTGTATCCAAAAAAAAGGTGTACCCAATGTGCAAAAGAAAGGTCCAAGAGCTTCACGTTCAGCTTCGCAGAACTTTGATAGCTTCGTCGAGGCTCTCAACCTGGCGGCGAAGCATCTCCCTCTGAGATCGAGTCACAGCATCCTCGCCAGCAATGGCTTCCAGCTGTTCTTTGCTCACCTGCAAAATACTCTCAGGCGAAAGAACACCCAAGGGGCTGCCAGGACCAACAAGAAGCATGTGGTATACAACGTGCTGGCAAACGGTGTCCACAAACCGCTTGCGAGACACTTTGTAGTAGCTCTCCACCGTGTCCAGAATGTCATCGCAGACATGCTGGCTATTGTCCATATCGGTAGACAAGGATTTCAAGGTCATCAGGGACACAGATCCACCACTAGCGTGCCTCTCAATCTTCTCAAGAAAGCGATCCTGTCTTGTCTTTTGAAGCGTGCTGTTGAAGTAAGGTTCAATGTGATCGGCAAGCCACTGCGCTCAATCTCCAAAAGAGAGCGCGTATAGTTCATGGCTTCTTGATATCGGCTACAGAGCTCGTCTCTCAGAAACAGGTCCCATAGCTGATCTCTGACATGTGCATCGGGGCATAGCTCTCCAAGTGCCTGGTAGATGTAGTTGTGCACGATGATGACAGCCTTGCTGGCGTGGTCCAGTGCCAGTGCCTCCCACTTGGAAGAAACCTTTCGGAAAACCAGCGACAGAATTGTTCCATTGAACTATGCACAGGGTTAGTTGTATACAGGGGCTCAATTTGGCATTCAGATAACATACCGTTCCGAGCTCTGGGCCTCTCCCGGCCAAATACATTTCTTGGATGAGGTCGCTCATAGGGCCAGGCATGGGTCTGGGACATTCGTAGCCTGGCACAACGATAGCATCAAGATCGCTATAAACTTGTTGACTGGACTCTGTGCTACCGTCTTCCATCTCGTCAGACGTCTCATCACCATCATCGCAAGTGCATTGGTCGTCGTCGCACTCGCACGGAGGGACCATAGCGTGAGTAGAGCTGTTCTCTGTTGACTCGATTTTCAGCTTGCTCAACAGAAACTCTCCGTCAGAGCTCCATTTGCCTCGAAAATGCTGGAGATGGCCTCTCTTCCAAAAAGTGTCCGAAAAAGACTCATTCAGTTTCACAATCTTTGTGATTAGGCGAAGATCTTGCCGCTTTTCAAACAGACCGCCCTGGCCAGAGTAGTAACCGCAGAGGGCATCCCTGGTCACACTTTGCATTTGCGATGCAAGATGGATCAGGTACTGGCGCTGAGAAGCATCACTGTCTCTGGGGTTGCCAAGCGCTAGTAGTTTTCCTATGCAAGCACGCCGTTTCGCTGTGATCTCGGCGCGAACGTTTGGGAGCTCGCGCTGGGATATATCCATCAGGAGAGTGCGCAGACGCTTACGGAGCGAGCGGGTACCAAAGGACGACATATTGGTGCAGTTGGACCATGGAGGCGACTGGAAGAGGGCATGCTCAGCAGCGATACGATCTTCTTCCGAAGAGTCGATATCATCGGCACCTCGATTGGCAATGACGCAGTACCCAAGCTTCAAAGGGTTTCTAAGTCCTTCTACTAGCTCTAGAACAGGCTTTTTTGTCGCTGCCTCTTTGAGCAGGTCGGGTTTCGTCAGAACGCCCATGGTGCGGACACCGGCGGGGTCGGCTTCGGCAGCAAGCTTCAGGATTTCTTGGCTGGCAATATCGGCATTGCACGGAATCACAGTGAGAATGCTAGTAACTGTAAGCTTCTTCCTGTAGACAAAGTTTATGCAACTTCACGAGCGAGGTTTGTACTTGCATTGTTCGGCTGTTTTCCATGTTGCGCTTTACCATGTTTCGGACAAGCAGGATGTCGCTTTCGGTGGTGAGGCCTTGTCATGGATTAGTGATGAGGACCTGCAGTATTATTCACGGTGCCGGATGACTAACCTGGGGTCGGAATTCGAAAGATTCCAGGGACATCGATGAGTGTCAAATGTGTTTCCTGCAGAGGGAATATTAGATGCATGTGCACATAACAAACAGCAGGCAAGATGACTTACCTCAGGACCTTGGATGTCGATGCAGAGGATATCCTCGCTGAACGCCGAGCCGCCAGTATTAAACAGGTCAGTCTCCATGCGGATTCCCATCGCAGTGTTTGCCTATTTGTGTTAGAGCAAGGACCGGAAATGAAGGTTATAGCTGGATAGATGCATCAAACTTTTGACACATCTCGAGGGCAGGGGGGTGGGGGCGTATCCAAAGCAGAAAAAGAGCAAACATAACCAAAAGTAGCTACGAAGTAACCAAGAAACGATAGCTGTCAAAACATTGCTACAAAAGCAAAAAAAGAAAAGCCAAACGCAAGACGCAAGATGGTATCCAAAAGGGGAAGCGCTGAAACAATCAAGTACGTTCACTTGCCTCATTGAAGATGCGAGCCAGTTCATCGGCATCAAGCTCGCTGACATTCCGATGGAAGGCCTGCAGCCGGTCCTTGAGCTCGCCGCTGGCGTCGGGACGGGGAATGATAGAAACGCTGATCAACTTTTCGGGCGCCCGTGTGCAGGAGATCTGAGTGGCATAGCGGGTGCAGAGGGTGGCTGCACGCGGAAAGGAAAACCCAGTGAGGCTCTCGAGCGCCGAGCTCTTGCCAGAGGACTGGTCGCCGACAACGATGACCTGGGGCAGAGGAATCATAGAGCCGACATTGGTGGCGCGTAAGCGGTCGATCTTGGTGAGGAAGCCATCGTTGCCGAGGCTGTCGTGGGCGGCCATGGCTTAAGGCCAGTAGTTGTGAGAGTAAAGACTCGAAGTATTGATGTCGAGTTGAGAAAGAAGAGTTGCTTTGAAGAGCGATGGGAGAGGATGAGAAGAAGAGAGGAGAGAAGGGAGAGAGGGTGGGAGGAAGGGTATATATAGCCATGTGGCCAGCACAGAGGAGGTGTGTATAATCTGCATTTTGGGAAGGAGCGACGGAGCAAACACTGTGAGCTCAATGGAAGCTCAATGTGATTGCGGTTCCAAAGTAGACGTGAAGAGATCCAGACACGCATGAGACATGCATGAGGCCAACCTGGCTGCCAACACCTCTGTTTGGCACCTCGTTTGGTGCCTCTCTTTTTGTATCTACCGATGTATCCATTCATGCTTCCATTTTATAAGAAGTCAATGGAAAGTGAAGGAAGAGAGAGATGAAAGTAGTTGAGTGTGGATTGAGCCGTAGATAAACGCAGAGTGAATGGCAGGTGCTCGCCATGGACAGCATCAAAGGAGGCAGGATCGACTGCTTTGACATACACCTATTGCATACCATGTGGAATTGATATCACGAGTGAATTGTGGGTGGCGGGTTTCAGAATTATGATTCTGTAAACAGAAGGAGCGACTGTCGAGCCTGCCATTGAACTGCATTACATGTGGAAGGAGGCGACGGTCGTACCTTCCATCCAGGAACAATGTTTACCATGCCTTCCATATTCACGCATAGGAGAGCTGGGCGAGCAAGCAGAGTCACATGAAAAATCAGGTGAAGCAAAGTATTATATAAGCAAAGGACCGCAGCCTTTGTAAACAGGTAATATGTAGCAAAATAACAACAAATAATGAGAGCCCGTAGATAAGACAATCAAAGAAGCAAAGAATTTTGTAGTGAGAAGATCTCTACTGCATATTCCAGGCCACAAAGTAGCGCCGGGTAGCAAGTATACTGCAATCGACCAGAATCTAGGACTTGTACTTGGTGACAGTCACGGTGGAGTAGGAAGTGACGGTAGCCGTGGCTGGCTTGGTAGCAAAGAGGGTCGTGGTCTTGGTCAGAACGGTGGGGGCAACAACGTCAACCTCCTTGGTGGTGGTAGTGACACCAGTGGTGGTGGTGGCGGTGGTGGAAACCGAAGTAGAGTGCGTGGTCGAGACGGAGGTCGATGTGGAGGTCGAGACATCGTAGCTAATGTCGGTGACGGTGGTGTAGGGCTGGATGTAGGTGGTCGAGGCCGTGGCGCCAACGCAAGAGCAAGCGCTGAGGTAGGCCGAGGGGGCGGGAGTGCAGGCCGAGGCGTAGGTGGGGATGACGGAGTTGGTGACCGTCACGCAGCCGTCATCAACACCACGACGCCAGCCGCCGGGGCCACCAGGACCACCGGGGCCGTCAGCCTTGGTGGTGATGGTGGTGAAAGTGACACCAGGGACAGTCTTGGTCTTGGTGCTGGTGGTGGTCTCCAGGGTAGGCTTGGTCTTGGTACTGGTCGACGTGGACGTCGACGTGGAGAAGTCAGTCTCGGTGCTCGAGACGGTGGAGATGTCGGTCTCAACAGACGACGACAGATCCAGAGACACGACAGTGGTGCCGCTGACCGTGGTGGTAGGGATGACCGACTGGACGTGGATGGTGCTATAATGTCAGCGGTCTTCCTATTCGAGGGTACTAAGGATACAATTTACCTGGTGGGCAGATAGACTGTAGTCAAGAGGTAGCTGTTGCAGTCACCAAGGCCGTTGCGGGTGGTGACGGCAGAGGCAATGATGGCACGCAGGCAGTTGTTGTGACTGCAAGCAGTGGCAGCGGCAATGTCGGCAAGGCCGACAGCAGCGGTCAGGGCAGCGAGGCGGAAAGAAACCATTTTGAAGAGAGGTGATTAAATATATATAAGATGTGGAAGAGCGATGGATGTGTAAAAAGGAGTGCGACTGGAAGAAGATAGAAGGATGAGCTGCTATGAAGAGGTGCCTTGGAAAAATCAGACTTCTCAAGATGGGATGTTGGGCACCTTCTTATATAGAAATTTTGAGAAGCCGGACAGGCTGTAATCAGATCAGTATTTGATATGGAGAAGACCAAGGCTTTCCTCTCACGCCCCCCCCCCCCCTCCTGGACGGCGGCTTCCGGCATCCAAGACCCCGTCAACACAAACCCCCTCTCAAGTCAAGTCAAGTCAAGCCATTCATATGTGCGTCTCATATTGTGTAATTAAGAAGAACAGTCTAGAGACGGGCTAGACTGGGTTGAGCTGGCCAGTAGGAAAGACATACAAACGCGGAATTGACTCCATCGAGAAGAGGTCATGATCCAAGAGCCAGTTGGGCGACAACGAGTCGTGCAAGATACGTGCACCCCATACTCTGGCCAGAAAGAAAGTCAACATTTCCCAGACTAGACATAACTCGCAGACGGCCGCCACGTTGGCTGCCCGTTGTTCTAGACTGGTGCGCGACAGAGGCTGTCTTGGATACGAAGGGGCTTTTCTGTGATCGATAGCACGCCTGCCATCCGTTATAGTGACTGCCTCTGCATGACAGCTGCAGACGAGAGTCAATATACGCAGCCACAATTCCCGATCGGGTTTGTGCAGAACTCTGTACTCGTTTAGTCGTCGTTTGTGGTAGCAGGAATAGATTGCCTGTCCTTCTCGTTGCTCTCTGCTCTGCTCAGCACAGCTTTAGCTTCTTGTGGCTGTTTGTCTTTTGTTGTTCCTGGGCTATTGCCGTCGTTGGTCGTGGCCCTGAGAAAAAAAAACGCCATAGTTGAAATGTATCACTCTGAGCACAACCAGGTGCATAACATAACGTGAGCGTACTGAGTTTTCATTTAGAATAATTCTCTCTCGTGTGTTGGTGCAGTCAGTAGATGCATGGCAGTTACCGGAACTGGCAACAGGATTCTGTGCTTTCAGCCGTTGCTCCCGTTCCCCATTTGTCACTGGCCTTGTGTAGAATAGCTCCAGCACCTTGCATCAATGCATCCTCCAAGCAAAGGCTGAGTGCTTAAGCTTATATCGACTCGCTTCCTTTTGTTTTCGTGTCTACTTTGTCTTGCTTGATTTGGGGTTGTTTCTAAAATATTGGCTAAGTTGTCACCTCGATCAGGCACCCGGAAGTACTGGATTGGCCGTGCAGGGTTCCGCTTGGGGCAGCAAACCTCATTTTTTTTGTTCGGGCATTCAAAATAGGACAACTCCGATGAGGGCTGAGAAAAGCCAAGACGAGGGGTGCATATTTCTACAGACACCTAACTGGCCTTGCAGCACAAGATATGACTTTACTGAGGGCGATTCTGGAAGCTCGCGGAGGCAGCGACAGTGGAGCGAGCGGCTGGCCCAGAGGTGCATGTAAGTATTGAGCATGCGGTGAGCAAGCGAGCTCGTTTAAGATGTAGTCAAGCGAGATGCAGAGTTTTGAGAAACTCTCGATAGACTTCGTCACGGCAAAAAAGGGCGCCGCGTTTTTGCACACCCTGGGGTTTGCAACCCTTTTTTGAGCGTCTTCTTCAGCCGTTAGAACTGTCGTCATCCATAGACATAGCACCCGTTTATCACTTATTCCATTTTCTCCGATCCTCATTCTACCCAATTGGGGGTCTTATCTGTCCACTGTGACGTCGATTATGAAAGCTTATTTTGGGTTATGTGGAAGAAGTAGGGGTTATTCTATTTGCACCGATCGAGCCCGTGCGGAACACCTCTACTGAACATGCTTCAAAGTAAACACCCACGCGTAGCATTGGCAACACCTCGCGGACCGTTAGTGGGCTCGTTTGGAGCCAGTGGCTGGACGGCGTGTTGTCATTTCTAGCATCTTATGTCCCGATTGGGTATGTGAATATCAACCAAAGGCGGATTTAGGCACAGCAAGAGACAGTCGATGATCTTTGTGGGATATTCCCCGAGCTGATCCGAGGACTGAGGCTGACGCCCTTGTCCATTTTAGGGTTGTGAATGGCTTGATCAACTCTATTGGTACCTGACGTGCTGACTTCGGATGACACCAATATTTGCCATCTACATAGTATTGCTGTTACCCGTAATGACTTGTGTTTATTACTCCGCGAAAATGTTTAATATCACGACACTGCAGCCAGTCCCGGGCATGCATGTCGTAGACATGCAGCTGCGAGACAGTGTCCCGTGATAGCAATCACAGTGGAAACCGGGGAAGCGAAGATACAAATTTCGAGCAGAAAGAAAGAAATATTGAACGAGACTGCAAAAGAACGGCCCCAAAAGAACGGCCCCAAAAGAACGGCCCCAAAAGAACGGCCCCAAAAGGAAACACGGTAAAATAGCAAATTGCAAAACTGCAATGTAAAGTCTAGACCGCAGAGGGTACAAAATGAAATGTCTTGGGTATATTGAGAATATTGGGCAAAAAAAGAATACTCAAAAGAAGACGGTTCTTAAAGCTCAAAGCTCACCTGCCTGACATCGGGTGCCGCGATGACAAAGGAGCTCCTCACAGGGGTGAAGGTGAGATGGACTATTGGCGAGTAGAGTCTATCGATTCACCACCAACTACAGATGCATTTTATCTCCAGAGTAAGCCTGTATAGTATGTAGATTTTACCGGTAGATTTAGTCGGTGTCGGTTACGGCAAAGACATTATCGGGGCACTGTTTGGTATTGTAGGCGCCATATGAAATCTATCAATTGCGTGAGGCGTTTTCTTTGTTGCGGCTGCCTCCCTTCAGGAACGAGTTGGTGGTTTTGATTTTCGAAAGGAGGAAAGAACGACTATAACTTGCAGAACACTCACCATATCCAACTAGCTTCCATTATCAAAGCCGTTTCCCAGTCACCGAGCAGGGTGCTAGATACTCTGCTGTCCAAGACATAGAATACGGATATGCCATGGCGGGCAACCGGGTTTACATGCTGAAGATAAAGAACTTGCAAAAGAACAAATAGCTTTCTCGGTGCATACAGATAGCAGCTTCAGCTTGAATAGAGAGTGGTGACAAGGATCCATACTATTTTATAGTGCCGCTGGTCTAGACCATTGAACCGTGGAAGCAGAGTAATACTAAACCCAAGGCGCAGACTTTTCGGTTACATGTGTCGTTGCTTTGATTACCGTAAGCTCAGCACGCCTGACTTTCATTAGGGTGGCTTCTCTGGTGACCCGGATGCATCAAGTGCTTCGATGGTTTTGCTGCTTCGATGGTTTTGCTGCTTCTCTGCTGTGCTGGTTTAAATGCTCTGTGTGCCTATATGTTCTACGCCGTATCTATGACGCTCTTATCCAGGGTATACTCTTTTGAACTGAACACTCAAGGGCTCGGATAACGTTGATATTTATAAGATTTACTAACTTGATATCTCAGTGGCTTTTATTGGTATTACTCAAAACTAGACTATATGCATCGAGATGCAGTCGATACACAATACGCAGCAGTCCCAGTAGCCGTGGGACCGCTACCCGAGACTCACCACAACAAGGTCAAGCTTTTACATACTAGCATCTCCATCGAACCTGGCTCGGGTCAGTATCGTAGACGTTTAGCATTGAACGCAGCTTACCATATCAGCCGGGTGACTACTTGGCCGAACGCGCAGGAGTCCGGCTTGACAAAATGACGTTCCGGATGCCGGCTGATGGAACCAATTGGAGGGCACGGCTTTCTTGGTTAAAGCGGCCGTCGCTCTTAAGGCCGTAAATACGGCTAAAGACTATGCAAGTCTTTTGGATACAAAACAAAATTACTGGTTAGGGAAGATCACGGACTTGCTATTTTCCTAATCGGGAATGCCGGACATAAGATATCACAGCAAAATAGGCGGGATGATATTAAGTCGGTCCGCGACAGAGTAGGCCGTTTGGCTCGGCGCTGTACTCCCATGTATAAAGTAGTCGGGCAGATGAGCGGGTAGCAGTGGACTCTCCAACACCATCAATCTCGGCATCACATCACATTCAGAGCCTAGCATCGATACCAGGATACAACCTCCAGCATGGCCTCGACCACGTTCAGAAAGCTTCAGAACAAGCACGTTCTCGTCCTCGGCGGCACATCCGGCATCGGATTCGCTGTGGCCCAGGGCGCCTTGGCAGATGGGGCCCGGGTGACGGTTGCCTCGTCGACTCCGGCGCGCGTCGACAAGACCGTCCAGACACTCAAAGAGCAGTACGGCTCCGGGGCCGTGATTCAAGGCTTTGTCTGCGACGTGTGTACCGGCGACATTGAAACGACACTCGAGGCCCTTATCAAGTCGGCAACATCGGGGCCGGCTGGTGAGCTCAACCACATTGTGTACACGGCTGCCAACTCGGCTAGCCTGAACCTCGGCTCGGTTGCCGAGGCCGACTCTGCCACCATCCTGGCCGGCGCCCAGATGCGCATGTTTGTGCCCATTATGCTTGCAAAGCTGGCGGCGCGCCATCTCCCCAAGAGCACCGAATCGTCCTTGACGTTCACGTCAGGGCAGGCATCCGACAAGCCACCGCCGGGGTGGTCTCTACTGCTGTTCTTTACAGGCGGCGTGCAGACCTTCGCCAAGGGTCTAGCCGTCGACCTGGCACCGGTCCGTGTGAACGTGGTCCTCCCCGGCTCGGTCGATACAGAGCTGTGGAACATGCTTCCCCGGGACCAGAGAGAGGTCTTCTTTGCTGCCGAGACGAAAAAACTGCCGGCGGGCAGCATCGGACGTCCCGAGGATGTAGCCGAGGCATACCTATGGCTTCTCAAGGACCGCTTCGCGACAGGAACCTTTGCAGCCTCCAATGGCGGCTCGCTTCTTGTTTGAGTTTTCTGCTGTGCATGGTTTGCATCCCGGTTTTTCGAGTAGCAATATCAAGAACCCCTGCCACGTTTATGCTTGCAGCCGCTGTTATCTCCGTGACATGACATAGTAGCAGGCGATGCTTTGTTTCCACGTAAAGGCCCTGCTCTCTACTACCCGGGCCAAAGGATCGAGGCGGTGCCCGTAGTCTGCATCATGCATATTGATCTGATAACATGGCACTCTGGTAATCTGATATTAGGCACGATCAGCAGCTGCCAACTTACTATTACAGAGTGCAGACACTTTGGCCCTCCATTACAGTACATCTGCATATCCTGTCCGTCCATGCTGCAAGATTTCCTCAAAAGTACTGCGGATGGCACACGCCTCCCGCGTGTGCTTACAATTACTACACATAACGGCTTCGCGGCCTTCCGCTTCTAGTAGCAACTGCCGGCCATACCCACAAACCAGGGTCTCCTTATTGCCGCGACCTGCAGCTACATAGTACTCCATTTGAGTCACTAATTACTATGTATTCTGTTCGGAGCAGATACAGAGTGCTCTCGTCCTGTTGTAGTTGTTTAGCATGACGGGATCGGTGGACCTGCATACGGAGCAATGCCATGTACGGAGCATGGTCCGTGGTTGTCGATTACGAGATTTGTACAACTGCCGGAGGCGTGTTTGATCAAGTAAGATCAAGTAGAGTTTAGGATACATTGTGTTTTCAGTCTGGATCAGCCTAGATCAAACTAAAAGACTGCACACGCGGCCGTAGAAAAAGGTGAAGCGACAGCATGGAATTAAGTGCCAATGCCCAGGCATGGCAATGCTTGTTCTGCGCTGTTGTCGGGGTTGTCCTCGTGGACTTGCAGACTTTTTCCAGATTTTCCCTGGTGGTCCCCGCCAGCACGGAGGTGTGTTGTATCAAAGCAAATGAGCCTGGAATCAAATAAACAAGACGGAATGAATTTATGTCGAGTCTGTACTGGGACTACGAGTATGAGGTTTGCCGTTACATGCCATGGCATTGCTGAAACGATCTCTTGGAAGGCTGTGCGCACGATTCTTACAGGGCATCGACTATGGCGACCTTGAGATGATCTCATCTTATCTGATGAGATGAGATGGGCACAATCAAGGACGAGCGGCGCTTAATCGGCGGAGAAGCATTTATCTACTTACCTCTTAGCTACTATGTACGTACTATGTGTTCAGCATACTCTGTCCAAAATGCAAACAGCAATTATATACTATGTAGTACGATGCATTGGATGTTTGTCGGAAGACGGCACGTACTATGTGTTAAAGCCGGTGCCGGGCAGCCACGGCCGGACCACTATTCATCCTTTACTCTTCACGATATTAATGTTCTCGTCTCTTCTCAAATCCTTTCACCTCTCGTCCTTCGCTCTCTACATACCCACACACGGCGTTACATTTCGCTCGTTGCCCCATCACCCCATCTCACACTGGCGCACCGTCGCCCTGTCGCCCTGTCGCCCTTCTGCCTCATGGTGTGCAGTTTTTCTTCTTACGGGAAACTTTTATCAGGTTTTCGTATATCCACCTTCTGGCTGGCGGTTTCCTAGTCGGGAAGTTCTCCTGTCAAGGCTCCATCCCTTCTGTCTTAATTACCGGTCCCAAGTTCTTCTACTTGGTAGATACTAATTGCCCTCATACGGAGTACAAATACTTCTATTTTGGCTAACGCCCGTCTATTGTGGCTTGAGGCTATCAACTGCCGTGAGCCCTGATTTGTACTCCGTATATAGTATATTGTAGAGATTGTACAGAATAAGTATACAAAGTACTAGTACCGGCGTGGGGCAAGCTGTTGTGTCTGTAATATCAAAACTCCTTTACAGTCTACATAGTACGACATCAGATTACATATGTACTGTAATACAACAGCGTCGTACAGAGCGCAATCATCCCACGCTGTCTCTGCACAGCGTAGTTTAGGTTCACATAATTTATCAGATGGAGACGCGGTTTACGTAAATCACCTCGCTCCTGTTGTTGTGTCTAAGAACAGCTTTGCGAGGCAATCCTTAATACAACGTAATAACGCAATAAATAGTAGAAGTGCACTCGCCGGCGATGGAGCTTCTGCGCTCGCTTTGCGCCTACAAGTTGTCAATATGAGCCAAGCATAGAGCCGAGATCGGGTCTCTTCCCAGTCGAATCAAAGTTTTTCTTTTTCGAAGGGGAAAATATCGAGAGCCAATTCAGCTAACGAGACTAAGGCGTAAGCAAAGATGTAACAATGCAAGTGCGAGACGAGACATGCAGAGGTGTGTCGTGAAAAGGCGCGTCTTGGCTATACAAGCTCACCCAAGCCTAGACAAGCTATTCGGTTCGGGTTTGGGTAGAAAAACGAAATGGCCAGCCAGCACCTAGAGCAGCTAAACCAAGCGCCTGCGAGCTGTACAGCGTCTCGTCTCTAGTGTCTAGGCGTGGGATGTAGTGCCTTGGCACATCGTCTCGCCCAGCATTTGTTGTACGGCCAAGATCGCAGGCAGACGACACATGACTCTCTCCAGCGCAAAGGATTCACATTATTGTCGCGGGAATTACATAGTAATGAAAAATGTTTGCAAAGGATGCGGTAGCCTGCGAGGTGGCTTGACCTCAATGTCGAGTCTCGGGGACGCCATCTGATAATAATAATAATAATAATAATAATAAAAACATTTTCTCATGCAATGTTAGTACACCAATTCTAATCACATATCATATTTTGCAGTGCAGTAAAGTGTGTGCTTGTATCCGCGTAATTCAAGGCAAGACAGCTAAGACAACCGCATGCTGGTGTAAATGTCTTACTTGGTATGTACTTGGTACTACGTACCATAGTAGTAGTGCTGCATAGAGATCAGTAGCACACGTTTATACTTGTCGACACACTCATCTCTTGCCAACTGCTGTCAGACGCTGCATGTGGCTTGCTGTGTTGAAGAGTTTTATTGGCCAGATGTTATTATGTATGCGGCTTTTGTTGTCGACGAGGATAATGCGCCAATTCACTGCAGATTAAGGCAGTCAAAGAATTCCCTATCAAGCACAGTCGTGTCTAGAAGCTATTACACAGTACACAGTAGCACATATTTCAATATTACCTTTCTGCGGTGGAGATGCATGGACGCTTCAAGTTCCGTACTCCGTGTCGTAGAATACGATTAGTTTTGTAGGATATTGCTGCGTAGTCAGATAGTACATCGGACATCGCAGAGTGACGAGTTAATCCCCAGCAGAACGGAAGACAAACACTGATACCACGCAACATGGCTTGGCTGCATCGAACAAAATGCAGGGTATGCGGGGAGTTCATCGAGCTGATGTGTATGCCTCCTCCGTACGTGTTAGAGAATACAAAAGGCTGCGTCAAGTCCAGTGGTCGTTCATGGCAGTCGATGCAGCTGGATCTGATAAGGTGCCGTGTGAAAACGGAAGAGAGAGGGAGAAAGAAAGAAAGAAAGAAAGAAATCAAGAAGGAATCAACAAGGACCATCAGAGTCAAACAAGACGAAGGATCACTCCGTTAATCAATCAAAACTAAGCACAATCATTGTCTCGGTGTCAGCGTGGCAGGCCAATCAAAGCCCACGACGACGGTACACAAGTACTTGTACTTATTCATCAGCCATTACCACCGGCACGATGTGATGAAGAAGATAATCTTATCATAGGGATCACTCTCCATGCCAGCCCTGGCCGAGACATGATGAATCCAGACTGCTTGCCATCCCACGTCCGTCCGCAGATGTCAAGCAAGGGCGGCATCTAACGCCTTGCCCATGGATGCTCTCCTCAGGGTGTCGCAATACTCGATACTACGGAGCACTTGGGTTAAGTATATCCGCACATCAGATACGACAGATGTACAAAGTACATCAGATGCAGAGCTCCTGTACTATGTACACTCTTCATTGCATAAGACAGGATACCAATTTGATCGGCAGTGAAATTTCTTTTCCGTCCATTCCTCCGTTCCCTCCCTGCAATAAACCCGCGCTAAACTCAACTTTTGCTAGTTTTTAGTTATCTGATTTTTTCCCGTCCTCGGGCGTGTATTCTTTTGTGCTACAGGTTCCTCTAATACTACTATGTATGTACTCTTACATTGTAGTAGTACTGTGACTTGATCATAATCAGATGTGGTGGTTGTGGATGCGCACAGCCGCCATATCCGACCCATTTTGGCTCAGTGCGTCGCGGACAGGGAAGGAGCGACCTGGTTGCTGTTGACCTCTTGCTTGTTCTTGTGATTATTGTCGCTCCTTCTATTTCTAGAAGATCTTTGGTCCTTGTTATCAACTCGTTAGGTTGTGAACTCGCTGACTTGTTAACTCGCTGACTTGTTAACTCGTTGACTTGTTAACTAGTTGACTCTTGTAAACTCCTTATACGGCAGGTATCCAGTTTCACGTTACACTCTCTGGCAACAGTTTTATGCCTACAAATCGCCAGGTCTTTCCATCCTTCGGTCCTTTGCCTTCTTTGTTGCAACAGGCCAAAGGCGACGCCGCTCGCGTCTTGCCGCGCTAGCCTTGCACAGGAACTCGGTCGATCATAGTTTTTTCGTCGAATTGATTTTTTTTCTTTCGCTTTCTTCTCTTTATTTTAGAGTCTTCACTTGCGTCGAGTCCCAGCGCATACCGATTCGGGCTTGCCAACATACATATTACGGCAGCCTTTGTCTTCCCATTCCCCCCATCTTGACCTCCCGCTCAATACCCGTCCCGCCAATGTTGGCCTCCCATCCGCGCCAACAGGGCATTACAGCCGCTCTCCTACACACCCTCTTCAAGCTTGGATACCACAATATCCCTCTCCTTTGTCAAATCCAGTGGTTTGGTGATTGGGCATCATGTGTGGTACGGCCTCAATAGCATATGCTTAGAATAGGAGGGTAAGCAGACAGACGCAGCTATCTGCACGAGCCTGTCCTCCGCCGGAGAACAACATGGCCACGGAATGTAAAAGGTCTCAGATACAATACAGGAGTAGAATGCCACCAGAGGTGCACGTAGCGGAACAGATACCTTCTAGCACTCTTTCGGCGAATCCGACGTCCTCTGGCCACTCGCCCTCTTGGGATATTCCATCTGATAGAGGATCTATTAACACCAATACGTACAGGGTACTTTGCTCGTCGCGCCGCAGTCGCAACTGAAATACGAAATGCTTGCTTTTTACAGAGCATTACTAGCACCATCTATCCTGCACATCCCCGACTATCACTCCATTCACCCCTCTGTCTTGTCCTCTGAATCCTGCATCTCTTGATCTTAGCTACCCCCTCCACTCGCCTCTTACTCCACCTCAAGCTCCCAGCAGCCCTGATGTTCCCGTCTGCCATGCTCCCCGATGTGGTGTACTCCGTACCTTTGAGAGCTCCTACATAACATAGTATGTATGTACTATGTATCAGTAGTAGCTTGGATAAGCTGATGTAAATATTTTACTCTTGTTTTTCCTTTTTTCGTTTATCCTCGTTCCTCTTCTCCTCTTTTTTGTCTCCTCCGTTTTTTTCCTCTTTCTTCTTTTTTGTTCCTTCTAATCCTTCGCTGTCTACAGAGTACATAGTCCAAGAAGATACTCCATACTCAACGGAGACAACGGCGATCCAGGTTGCAATCCTCGTACATAAAGCCTCTCTCCCGTCATCTCGAGTGATCGGCACCTGCTTTCTCTTCTCTTCTTTCTATCCCTTATCTCCCATCTCTGTCCCCATTTCCATTCACACCAGGGCATCGGTGTAGTCATTCTTTTTTTGGTTCCTCCGTTTTGTTATCACTCTTTCTAATTACATATTTTTTCTAAACTACAACCACACGCAACAACCCAAAACATACAAAAAAAAATAGGCTACAAGGATGAGTTTCATCCAGCATCTCCGGGGCCGTAACACGGCCACGGATACACACGTCGTCCAGCCCAGCCTCAAGGACACCGGCATCACCACGGGTGCCGAGACCGGTGCCGCCAACGGCGCCGAATACTCCTCGGGCGATGACTCCTCGCGCCTGAGTCTCGAGGCTCGCAACGAGCTCGAGGTTGAAAAGCACGGCAACCAGGTCACCGAGACGGCCCAGATTGGTGTGCAAAAGGCCGAGGCGGCTGCCCTTGTCTGGTCGCGCAGCACTGTTCTTTGCTGCTACGCCTGGATCTGGGTCTGCTTCTTCATGCTGGCGCTGCAGCAATCCATTCTCGGCACCGTCACTGTTTACGCCTACTCCTCGTTCTCGGCTGCGCCCCAGCTGGCTACTGCCAGCATTCTGGCCTCGGTCGTGGGCGGTGTCCTGAAGCTGCCTATTGCCAAGGTCCTGAACATCTGGGGTCGTGCCGAGGGTTTCATTATCTTCCTCATTGTCTACCTGCTCGGAATGGTCATTATTGCCGCGTGCAAAGGCCCTGACGCCTATGCTGCCGGTTACGTCTTCTACTGGATCGGCTACGACGCGCTGTACTTTATTATGGACGTCTTTGTCGCTGATACGTCCGGCCTCAAGAACCGTGCTTTTGCTTTTGCCTTTGTGTCTACGCCGTTTATCTGCACCGCCTTTACCGGTCCCCTGGCGGCCCAGGCGTTCCTCGACCACTCTACGTGGCGCTGGGGTGTTGGTGCTTTCTGCATCATCCAGACCTTTATCTTCATGCCCCTTGCCATCGTCTTCAAGTTCTACCAGCGCAAGGCCGAGAAGCTTGGCCTCTACGTGCCTGTCAAGAGCGGCCGCACCACGATCCAGTCCATTCTTCACTACATTCACGAGTTTGACCTGATTGGCGGTCTCATCCTCATGGCTGCGTGGGTCCTGTTCCTGCTGCCCTTCAGCCTGACCACCAACGGCCGCGCCAACTACAACTCCGCCACCTTTATCGCCATGGTCGTCATCGGCCTGCTGCTGTTCCCCGTCTTTGCCATCTGGGAGAAGTACTTTGCCCGTGTGCACTTTATCCGCTGGGAGCTTTTCAAGAAGCGGACGGTCCTGGGTGCTTGCGCCATGGCCTGCATCGTCTACTACAGCTTCTACGCCTGGGATCTGTACTACTACAACTTTGTGCTCGTCGTGTACGACCTGAGCGTGTCCAAGACGGGCTACATGACCCAGATCTACAACGTCGGCTCCTGCTTCTGGGGTGCCGTCTTTGGTATCTACGTCCGCTACACCAAGCACTTCAAGTGGGCCACGCTCGTCGTTGGTCTGGGCTTGATGCTGCTCGGCTCCGGCCTGATGATCCGCTTCCGTGGCCAGGATGCCAACATCGGCTTCATTGTCATGTGCCAGATCTTTATCGCTTTCGGCGGTGGCACCCTCGTCATCGGCAACAGTATGGCTGTCATGGCCGCTGCCGACCGTGACGGTGTCCCCATGGTGCTGGCGCTGCTGTACCTCTTCAACAACTTTGGCGGCTCCATCGGCTACGCCGTGGCCCAGTCCATCTACATTTCCACCTTCCCCGATGCCCTACGCAGCCACCTGCCCGACGACCTCAAGAACCAGACCGACACCATCTACCTTGGTGGCTACCTGACCCAGCTCGAGTATGAAGTCGGCACCCCGGCCCGTGACGCCATCAACTACGCTTGGGGCTACAGCCAGAAGATCAACTGCATTTCTTCGACTGCCTTCCTTGTGCTCGGTATCCCCGCCATTCTCATGTGGAAGAACTACAACGTCGACCGCAAGCAGAACAAGGGCAACATGATCTAGATCTGGGAGCCGGTTCAATGTGTGTTTGGTGGAAGACGACGTCCTGTTTGGCCCAAATTAGGCCGATCTTGGACGCGTCCCGGCCGGGCGGTAGAGGCCCGAGGTGAAAAGATACTCCATGTGCTGTAATTGTTTTGATTATATATTCCATTCTTATCATTCCGATTTCTTTATTATTTATTATCATGTCTTATCAGACGCTGTGATCACTTTTAGACAGGTTGAGCAGCCTCCATCCTGTAGTAGTAATTTGTCACGAACTCTTAATATACCAAAACTTGGCGCAATCGGTCTTTACGATTTGTTTTCATAATTTCCCTGTGATATCAGGACTGCGCGGGGTGGTCTTGAGCTTGCATAGATGAAAATTGAAATACATTGCTAGAAATTCAATATAAAACAATAAACGTAAATATTATGTAGTTTTCCGCTTTAAATAAGTAAAGAGGATAATTAATGTGATTTATAGAATCCATGAAAGAAATCAATAACTTTTTATTTAAATATTTGTTATTTGTAAAATGCCAAGAGTAAAATGCTCGCGTTATTTCTAACCGCCGTCGACCGCCATCAATTTCCACAACCCACAGCACTCCCGATACCATATTGAATCTATGGTGACGCCCCCAATCAGCACAGGCCACTATTGCAGCTGTCTCTGCCGCTACATTATTACGAACGTCAGCCTCAGCCTCAGCCAGGCAATCAGCTCATCTGCAGCTAGCTGTTGGTTCCTGGCCGTGTTTCCTCTACGGGAATAGGGCCAGGGGAACGAAGCTCGTGTCTGATAAAGATCCTGCTAGATATGATTTTGGGCAATACGAGATGACGGGTTGAATGCAAGCGATGTGCCGTGATCATAAGATCCTCGAGTTGGGATTCAACATGATTGACGACATGATCGGCAAGTTGACTAAGCATGATACGCACGGTGGCCAATACAGTGCAGTCCAAAGTTACTATGCAGTCATACAGTGTATACACAGTGTACACGTCCGGGCTATGATCCACCTGTGCTGGCCCCCTGTTGCTGCCCACCAGGCCAGTCGAGATACTCTGCTCGAGCTCGTGGACACATCAAAATATTCGTAACGAGAAAATGGCCCCAATCAGTCCGTGGTTTTCATTGTTGTATTCTATTGACTACTACCCTCGCTGCCATGCTTCATCGGTGTTTTTCGCTTTCTCGTGTGTGAATATTGTGGAAATATACGTGCTCATCCCTGTAATATTGAAGGCGCTAGTTTGCTTTCGGCGATGCACTGTTGCCATATGGGAAGGAGCTCCCAACGAGAACAGTGATTCGCGGGCTCATTGCGGCAAGTACGGATGCTGGGCGTGTACTACATAGTATGTATTCCACTCTGGCAGTAAGATAATAGTAGTAACAGAGTGTTACGAATTAATACGGAGGATGGGCGCCAAATACCTGTCGCCAGTCGTGCCTTCCTTGTCAAGCTGGACGGGAAATAAGATTGGCGCTTTCCGTATTGGATCTTGCCGCTTTCCTTGCACGCTCAAACCCACTTTATCTACATAGTAATATTATCGCTTTCGCGCTGCTCGCTGGCCGGGTAGCTCTTTCCCGTCTTGCATCCTCCTCCTCCTCTGGCGACCTGCACTTGCCCTCTAGATTCTCTCCCACCTTGAGGACTGCCATCTTGTGATCTTTGGCCTTTTGTGATCTTTCGTGCCTCACCTCTACTACCTTACAAACAACATCGCTGCAGTTTCGCATTCATTATGCTTGTTCCCCAACTTCTTTATCTACCACAATCTGCACGCTAGGCCGCCTGCATCCGCTAGCCACTAATCAATACCCCATAACCACTGTGGCCGGCCTGTCACCTGGCCGTCAGGCACTCATTTCAACCCGCGCAGGGCCAATACAATCAACCGACGGCCGACGACGTCAGCTACTGGGTGTCTCTTTCTCCATCTTGTTTTCCATCTGTACTCGTATTACCTCTCGGCCTCACTTCTCTATCATTCGCCTTCCTCGTTTTGCAACTTCTCTTGCACTACTGACCCCTCACGTCATTCTGTTGAGCTCTTTGAGTGTCCTAGCATTACACGTGAGTCGCCCCTACAGAGTACGAGAAGGGCCACTGCTTGCAATTAAAACTGACTGACAGAAGACTTGCGTCTTTGTAAGTACCGCAGTACCAACGTCGTACTTGTGTCTGCTTCCTGCTGTGATCGGCGTTGTCTTGCCCACTCCAGCTTAGATAGCCGCCACTCACTTCAGCTTTTGAACTGGGCCCGACTCAGTATCTCTATCTTACTTCTCTCCAGCAGCCCTAGCTCTACCTCTGCTTTCTTTCTCCTACACCTCACATCTATTAACTTCATCAGAAAACACACGACAGACACAATAGCTTGCGTCCCTTGTGCGACCGAGCCAGCCTCCCGACATCTCGACCCCCTTAATCTTTACCAAGTGTCTCCGTTCTCGCATCCTTGTGCATGAACCCCTAAGCGTGAGCGCACATTCCTCAGCTCGCTTGCTCTCCATTGGGAGTCTCGCCACTTTTGGCTGGAATTCCTCTTCTGCGATAGCTTTTGGAGTTTCATCAAGCCATGGCCACAGTCGACACCGAACAGCCGGCTGCCCCGGTTGAGACCGACGAGCAGAAAGCAGTTGTGCCGACCGCTGCATCCCCAGACGACAACGTCGTCACAGACATGTACGCTCCCCCATCACCTTTTTTTCCGAGCACGCTTGCATTTGTTTCTCGTCTGGATCCTAACCAACAACCTGACAGGCCCGTTGAAAATGTCGAAAGTGTCGAAAGTAACCAAAGCATCGAAGGTGATGTAAATCACACATCAACAGTCCCCGCCATCACCGAGACCGAGCCCAAATCCGAGCTCGCAGAGGCTGTCGTACCCGAAGTTGATGCCGAGCTGCCACCATCCAAAGACAGTCAGCCCGAGGCCAACGCCGCCGAGAGCCCCGAGACACAAAACGAACCTCTCCCAGCCCGCCCAGAGGCACCCACGCACTCCCAATCTTACGACCCAACCTCCAAGCCAGCCCAAGAAGACGATACTTTGTCACCACTCAAATCTAGCTCGACCTCGGAGCTCCCTACATCCTCAACAAATGACGCCGATATTTCTGCTGCAGCCCCGACGCCAATCCGGCGCCTTCCTTCGTCTCTCTCTTCCAGCTCCATCGATGATCAAGACATCAGCACCATCCCCGATCCTCGACTGCGCCTCCAACGCCTGGCTTCGGGCGAGAAAAGCCGCGATGCTGCCGACGAAATCACCGCCTTGAGCACAAAACTTATTGATGCCATCAACCACCAGAGCTCGCTCGATGACACCCTGTCTCGGACGCGCATGGACCTGGAAGAGTCCAACGGGAAGATTCGTCAGTTGGAAGGACTTGTTGCCCGGCAAAAGGAGTTTCTAGCCGGCGGCCTATGGGTGCGTAAATCTACTGTCGAAGAAGAAAAGGCCGTGATTTATGCCAAGGCTCGCGAGGAGAAGCGTCTTCGGATGGAAACCGAGGCGGCCAAGGCCAAGATCGAGCTTGAGCTGGAGACTCTGACGGCAGAGCTCTTCCAGCAGGCCAATAAGATGGTCACGACAGCTAAAGAGGAAGCGCAAGCAGAGCAGGTCGAAGCTCAGCGCAGATACGACAACCTAAAGGGCCAACTCGCCGACACCGAAGGATTGCTCCGCTCGCAGCAGGAGCAGCTTACAGAGCTCAAGCAAGTCATGGAGGAGATGATTAAGAATGAGTCTCTGGCCCGCGATGACCAAACAACGGCTCTAACGACACCCACATCCCCGAGCTTTGGCCAAATCGACTTCAAGGACGTCGACAACTTGGAAATCCCCATCGAGACATCGCTTGAACTGGATGAGGCACATGACTCTTCAGTCCCGGTATCGACCGAGCCTGCAGCCCCTGCAGCACTCTCGCCTACGCCTGCCGCCACCTCTACGCCTGCGCTAGCTCAACTGTCGTCTCCTGAAGTGGCGCCGCAGTCGCCCTCGCAGCCGATGAGCTTCACCCACCTGCTTCGCCCCGTCCTTCGCTACGATACCAACGCATTCCACGAATTTGTCGACTTGATCCGCACCGCGCAAATCCAGCTCATGGTTCAGCAACAGCTGATGCAGCAGACACACTCGCGCTCTCCGTCGTCTACTTCGCTCCCAAAGACGCCCCCAATGAATACCACAGCCTGGAATGGCCAACAGCCAGCCCAGGGCGCCCCATTAGTAGCCTCTGCAGTGCCCATGTCGGCCATGAACACATTTGCCTCGGTGGCTTCGGGCCTGACCGTGGCTTCAAACGGCAATTCGCCTCAGAACCACACAAAAGAATTGAGGGAAACAAAGTTCTACAAGCGTGTCGTTGTCGAAGATATTGAGCCTACATTGCGCCTGGACACTGCCCCAGGCATCTCATGGCTGGTCCGGCGCAACATTATGACAGCTATTCTAGAAGGCACACTAGTCGCCGAGCCCGTGCCGACTACCAACGGGACTGCCCTCCTCATTCAGAGCCCCTGCTCCATGTGCGGCGAGAGCCGTCGCCAGACCGAAGTTTTGCGTCAGCATCGTTTCCGTCTCACCGAGAGTGACAAATCGACGCCATATGCGCTATGCAACTTCTGTCTTGGCCGCGTGCGCTCCGTCTGCGGCTTCCTCGTTTTCCTTCGGATGATCAAAGAGGGCCATTGGCGTGCCCCCGATGAAGAGTCTGAGCAGGCTGCCTGGGAAGAATGCGTGCGTCTGCGTGAGCACATGTTTTGGGCGCGCATCGGTGGCGGCATGCTCCCAGCGCCCGGAGCGGGTAGCGGCAGCCATGGCTTTGGCTTGTCGCGGCACTCGCGCGCTGCAGGCGGTGGTAGCAGTGCCCAGAACTCAATCAGCTTCCATGCTAACGGCGGCGGCAGTAGTCGGCCCAGCATTGAGTTCCCGAGCCAGCTCAACACGCCTAGCAAGATCAACATCAATGGCTCACCGCTTGCCAGCCCCCCTCTGAGCCCGAACCACCCAGGTCTTGGTATCGGATCTGCATCCGGCGAACGCGCGGCGTCGTCATCTACGCCTAGCCGGCCGTCAAAGCTATCGGCGTCGGTCGCTGCCATGGTTAGCGGCCTGGGTGGCCATGTCTCGTAAAGGGTCTCGGTTCATCCTTTCTTTTTGCATCGTTTTTTTTTTGTCTCGTCCCGCCTCGCCCTATCCTGTTTCGACTGTTTCTATACCATCGCTTCGCGCCCGGCTGGAGTTTATGGCCCTTAGCATCACCTTTGTATAATACCTATTTGCATTTTCTTGTCATTCTCAAAACTCCTCCCCCCCCATCCCAGCCGGTCTCATCTTGTTTCTTCTTCTTTGAATTTTTTTTTCGAATTTCTTTCTGTCTGCCTTCCCAACATTAATTCTCTTGGAAACCCGCTCTTGGGTCTCACCATTTCGAGGCAGCGAGGCACTAACGCTTGGGATTTGGCTTCCGAATTTAAAAGGTCCTCCGGAGTCGTTGTCGTTGTTGTACTTCCATCACTCTTGTCTGTTTCCAGTTTTTTTTTATTTATCTCGTCTACATTACAGTGCATTAATATTGAGAGGGAGCAAGGCGTTACATGGGCCAAATATACATGTCTTTCCAAGATTAAAAGCCATCATATCGTGAAGTAGAATGTATTTGATTTTGATCATGTGTCGTTGAAGTCTCGTCTATTAAAAATTATGTACATTTGCCCGCATCATCAGTAATCATTCATAATGTTCATTACACTTTATTACATATTACATTGTCATATGGCCATTGCACACGCATTCTAAATATAGGGTTGAAACTTGAGGGCATCCGGGGCAGCGATCGCACCTGATGCGCTGTTGACACTGTATATTGTTAGCGTTCCTTGCCAACACCACAAGTCTAAATGACACTGAGAGGTGATTACAGTACTCTTTGCATCATCAATTACCCTGGCTAGCCTCACCAGGCCCGGCTGATGTAGGCGGGCGGATCGGCACCAACGAGTTGGGCATGATCTCGCGAGGACTGAAGTGTGCAGCCACTGGCGGCGGACGGACGACGCCATTGCCACCCAGAGCAACAGCCATGACGTTCATGCTGTTGGACACTTCGTCGCCACGCTGCAGCATGGACAGGAGCATGCGCGAAGCCATGGCCGGCGTCAGTCCACCGGGCCCGTATCCAATACCGTACGGGTGTCGCAGAGCGACGTGCTCCAGGGTTGAGGCATGGCGACGCAGTGACGCCAGCGGCACGTGGTCCGTGTATACCCGAATAAGCTCAAGTCGGCGCAGCGAGTGCACAAAGTAGTTGAGGGCGTAGCCGATGATGATCGCAGCCTGCTGGCTCTGCATCGGGCGCAGTGCCCATTCGGCATCCTCGAGCCGCAGAGAGTGGAGATACCTCAGGTCGGTCATTCGAAGCGTGCCCAAGAACCACCGCAGCGGCGCGCCTTCGAAGGTGAGCGATTGTAGCCGGCTCAGGTCCCAATGGGTCTCAACGTCGTAGTTTGAATGGCGGCGCCAGTCATAGCGCCAGAGGTGCAAGTGAAGCAGAGGCGGGAAATTGTCTTGGGGGAGGAAATGAAAGGAGGGCAGGTAGAAGCCATCGCCGATTGGCTGTGGCCCAGCGAGTGCGCTGGTAGGGATGAATGCACCAGCCCGGCCGTCGGGTGGGTTTTCCATGTTGCCCTTGATGGTCAGCGACTCCAGTTTCCGTGCAGAGAGGATGATCTGCTTGAGTGCAGCCATGTCATCGGGCGTTGGGGGGGACGCCAGGGGTGAGAAGTTGATGGCGGTTGAGTTGTTGATTTCCAGGTCTGTTGGGTCTTGCGGGGCATTGACCAAGCACCGGATCTTCACGAGTCCTTTGACGGAGTCGCGCAGGATATCGTAAGGCTGTACAGCGTCTTCGTCTTCATCTTGGTCTTGTCCTGCAGCGATGGGCACTGTTTCTGTTGTTGTCGCAGTAGCTGCAGCTTCAGTGGTTGCCGTAGTGGTTTCCGTAGTGGTTGTGGTTGTGGCTGCATTTGTCTGCGGGCCAATATTGCTGTCGACGTTTACATAGTCCCGTATACGACCACCAAGGCCAGTTAGAGGAAGCCCTTTTATTGATAGGCGGATACTCTTGTGCAGTTTGTGGCCAAATGCAAGGCCTTGCAGTCCTGGGATGTTGAACTGGATGTCTTGATCCGTGACAATATTGAAGGTTGTAGCCTCGACGGCATTTCGAGGCGGGTGCTCCCAGCTTTTAGCAAGTCAGCACAATGCCAAGTCATCAGTAAATACGTGATTAAGTCATAGCAGATGAACATACCTAGCAGATTGTAGTATGGCCATGGATAGTGCCAAGTCGGTCACAATAGCTTCGTCGGGCTGGTCGACAACACGGACGTGCTTTCCCCAGCGGCGAATGAGTGCGCCCATGAGATTCTGCACACCGCGGCTGGACTTGTCGTTCAGTTCAATGCAAGTACCGCCACGGTCATTGTCGTTGGCGAGGATATCTTGCCGCAGAAACTCGGTGAGCTGGGGTGTCAAGACAATGTTGTCAAACGCCGCTTCTGTGGCTAGTGGGCCGCGGGCATTGCAGAGACGGGCCAACGCATAAGCAACGCGGCCAGAGATGACACCGACCCTGCGCTGCAGGTTTTTTTAGTGAGTGATCAAGAGAACAGCGCCTGAAGTGCGTGACATGCGACGCAGCGTCGCTTACCTTTTCGCACTCCTCTGTAAGAGTTTCGAAGGGAAGAGTCGCAACGGGTGATGGGAGCGGGGGTATCATGAGAAGGCCGTATGCCTGGGCAAAGTCGTGAGCTATCAGATCATGCTCAGGGACTGTGCGGCCGGCAATGTCGAGAAGCTCTGCGAGAGGGCCGTGCTGTGCCTCATTGATGAGTTGGTGAAAAATGGCGGGATCAATCAAAGTGATGACTAGCGAGCCATCATCCTCGCTGAGGTGGAACAAATTGTCGGGCTCGTTATCTAAGGCAGCCATGGTGTTGCAATGGGGTCAGTCCATACAATGAACTTTGAGGGGCGATTAGGTGGTGAAGGACAGATGTTGGACAATTGAGTGTCTTCGTTGTTGTCTTGTTGTGATGTTGTCCGAATGTATTGCTCGCTGGCTGATATTTTGCAATCGTGAAAATTAAACCGTTTCTGGACGTTTAGGTCGAATGGCGGGACGAGCCGAGAAATAGGAAAGGAGACGGGAAGGACCGTGAGAGGAACGTGAGAAGAACGTGGAAAACGTGCGTTCAGGAAAGCGGAAGGAACGAGACGAGACGACTAATAATATGTGAATGTGGAGAAATGGGAATAGCTGGAGACAGAGGGTTGGATCAGAGGTCGGGGTGACGGGGAATATGCGATTTATATAGGACAAAGTGTAAAAAGAGGAAGGAGGGACGGTGAGAAGGTGAGAAGAGCGAGGAAGAGGGAAGGAGATAGAGAAGGAGATAGAGAAGGGGAAAGGCGGGCACAGGAGTCAGAAGAAGAAGGAACAAAAAGACGAACGAATGAAGAAAGGACCACGAAAGAAGAAAGTTTACGGCTGACGTTTTGAGCAAGACAGATAGACCAGGGATGGCAGGAGCAGAGAGCATTTGTTACGGGAAGGAAGGAGCGAGAGAGTAAAAACTAGTGACGGGTGAGAAGAAGAGGAGATTCATAGGCAAAAGAGTGAGAAAGAGCGACCGAGCAAAGGGAAAGACGAGCGAGAGTTATGGCAACAGATGGACGAAAAAGAGGGGATCACGGGTGAGCGCAGGCTCACTCGGAGAAGGCACGATGCTCATTCGTTCGAGTTGGGAAGGAAGCCCTTAACAATAGCACAATATGAAAGCGAGGGCACACAAAAGTCGAATTAGGAAGGCGTCCCAAGAAACAGGAACACGAGGAAAGAGCGACAGACAATGTTGACAGAAGAGTGGGATTGACGCAGGGTGAGAGTCGATTAAAAGTGCGCTGACCTGGACAGTGACAAGTAGATACAGAGTAGGTAGATACGAGTAATTTATGTCTTGTGTCTTCTTTCAAGGCTGTCGTTTGCTCAAAGCACGCACTAACACCCACTCCTGCATGTCTGCATGATGTCTGCACGACCGGCGCCAATAGGAGTGTGACGGGAGCGAGCCGAGCTCTGGCATTCTACTTTGTCGGGTTACTAGGCAGTGGTCTGTGGATTTATTTACGATGTAGTATTTCGGGCTGTGGTTCTAGGGTTTTGTTTTGTGTATTGTCGTCTTCAAACTTGCATCTCCCGCGACGCGAGGTGGTGATAATGACTTCTTGGTTTCTGACTAAGCCAGAAGCGCTGATGTAAGAAAGGCAATAAAATATAATATATGTAGTACTCTGTAGGCAGGGTATTTTTGAGACTGGGTATTGTTGAGTGGAAAAGCTGAAAAAGGAAAGAGCGACGCATCTACGGCAGTCACTCTTGCCAGATGCACGTTTAAGGGGCCAAAAACAAGGCGAGATAGACTAGGACTCATCGAGGAAGAAGACGGTGAGTTGAGAATGCCAGAATGACATGATGAAGAAGAAGAAAGAGGAAGAGGAAGAGAAAGAGAAGGAGTTAAGAAGGAGTAAAGATAGGAGGAAAAAGAAACGAGAAGGGCGGTGAGGAGTAACAAGCTGAGAGACAACTTACAGAGTTCTACGTCGCAGTCGACATGCGGTATGATGGGGTCTGATGTGTGTGGCAACTGTGATGGGTATGAGATAGTGACCGGTATGGAAAGTGGAAAAGGCAGGAGCGAACGGACGAGGAAGTGATGGGGGAAGGCGCGAAAGTCGGAGGGAAAGAGGGAAAGAGAGAAAGAGGGAAAGAGGGAAAAAAGAAACGCAGAAAAGGAAGGAGCGGGAAGATCAAGAATAGAGTAGGGACGGAAGGAACGAAAGAACAAGTGTGATACAAAGTGCACACATGCACGCGCACAGCAGATGTGATTGATTGACAAGGGTGGTGAACCAGGCTTCAGCATCCAGCACCGACATGTCATGTTTTACATATATTATGTGTTGTTTAGTCTTTTTATCTCCTGCGAGCCCTGCCAGTGCCGTTATCATTGACAAAAGAAAAAAGAAGAAGAAAAAACATTCTTCTGCGCCTCGTTTTCATCCTCACCTTGCCAGTCTCCCCAGCTGCCGATCGTCGCACATCAAGATCAACGTCTTTGCGGGTTTGATGTACGGAGTACTTAGTTTACGGTTATCTGTAAAAACATATGTAGGAATAAACCAAGCCTGCCAATCTACGAGTCCGGTGCGTGACGAAAAGTGCACATACTAAGGCAATGTCTTTGTCTTGCAGCCAACAGGTCAGCTGTTCTCGTGCATGCATATGAATATACAGAGTACAGCACACCCCGACTGGACAGATATCGAGCGTGTGGGTTCTGGCGCAGTACCAGCCAGGTGTAGTCTGTATCCTGTGCAGTGAGGTTGTTTGTTTGGTGTTATCCTGCGTGTGTTGGTGACCGTTGCAGATCGAAGAAGAGGAGAAGACAAGGAAAATATGGCGGAAAGGCAACACAAGAGCAACAGATGAAGAAAAAAGAAACAACGGCAGAAGGAACAATAGGAACAATAAGAAACAAAAGAAAGAAGAAAGAACAAAGAAGGAAAAAAAAAAGAAAGAAAGAAGATACTAGACTGCGCTGTAGACCTCGCCATGGCCACGCAAGGGATATCACGCATCTCTTGATCCGAGTTCCAACGCAAGGGGGCGGTCTCGCTGGCAGCAAGGAAGGGCCCGGAGAACAACCTCGATGAATATGCAACTGTAACTGTATGTGCAATACGCTTCATAGTCCTGGTTAAGAGGCAAGGAATAGAACCGGATCGCCAGCATCGTCCGATATCGTTCGGAGACGGTGGTGTGAGGAGAACTATGCTGCTACTCGCTGCTATACGTGACCCAGGCACTTGTGGGAGCAAGGGATGCATCGACAGTGGCAGCGGCGGCTACTCCCTGCGGGTGTGCTCGTCTGCAGAGTACACCCAGGCAAAGCTTGTAGTCTGGTGCAGACCGAGAGCATCTGACTGCAAGAAAGAGGGGCCTGGCGTTTTTGGCACCAGCAGGACTGGGATGCGATGTACGGTTGGAGAGTAGGACTAGGCTTAGTAGGCATAGTTAAATTATGAATACGAAAGAGACAAAAGGCGAGAGAGCATGTTGCGTGCCGTAGGGGATGGAAAGGAGAACCGAAAGAGAACGAGAGATGGGTGAAAATCAATAAATGCAGGCGTGATATTAGAACCGTGCATTGCATCACGCCGCAATACGAGAACCAATCAAGGCAGTCAGTGTGAGTCCAGGGCTAGGATAGCAAGGATAGTGAGGATAACGAGGACAGCGAGAACGGCGAGGACAGACGGGCAGGGTTGGGGGCTCAACGGATGAAATAGAACGCTTCTATGGTACGCATGCGTGCATTGCATCTGGACCCTGTTTTCAATGTAGCGAACGAGTAGTGAGTCTCGCTTTGTTTGTCGACTTTGTATGTGACATGGTCGACAGGTGTACGAGCATCATCTGATAAAATAACAATAAAAAACAGAACATCTCAAGGCTAAATTGTTGGTATCGAAAATAAATAACAATACGGACATGTATGTCCTCATGCAGCGCTGCGTTGATTGTTGCGCAAGAACAGCAGGCATCAGAGCTGGAATACTCAACTAGTAAATCAAAACTTCAAAGGCTTAGGATTCAAGCAAAGGGGTAGGGAGTATATTCAAAATAAAATCAGATCAAGACATAAACAGGGCTTGGGTGCAATGTATGGTAGATGGCAGCGTGAAGACGTAAATGTGAGAGCACAACAAGAAGCGAGAAACAATAAATGAGACACCCGAGCCTAGTAGCGGTATACCGGGTACTGCCCACCGGACTCTGCGTCGACTGCCGGACCAGATCCCGAGCCGGAGCCGGAGCCGGAGCCAGAAGCACCCGCTGCGGCAGACGACGAGCCTGCAGCTGCTGGGCGCGGTGGAGGCGGGCCCGGCGGCGGTGCATAGAGTTCGACCGGCCCTCCTGCCGGCGCCTTTTGCGAAGACGACGACATGCCAGCATACGCGGACCCGGCAGCGGCTTTGGCCCGTCGCTGGCTGCGCAAGTACTCCTCGTCACTGTCGTCGTCGCTGTGCGCATACGAGACCGCACCGGGCGCATGAGCCGAGCCGGCTCCTCCTGCAGCATCTGCTGCTGCGCTGCTGCTTCCGCCGCCGCCGCCACCATAGGTTGGCCGACCATGGGACGACGATCGTGAAGATTCAGCATGTATGCTATCGGCGAATGGGTTGTCTGAATCGTTTGCATTCGCATTCGCATTCGCGTGTGGAATTACTGGTCCTCCACCCTCGTACTGCTGGCCGTAGCCACCACGTCCTGGCCTGGAATTGGCGCCTGGGGCCACGCTCGCTGCAATCGCTGCGGCAATCATTTCGTCGTCCTCGTTCCGTCGAAAGTCGTCGCCGCCGTCACCGTCGCCGTTTTCGCCGCTGTCGTCTCTGCCACGCGAGCTGTCGAGGCCGTTGTTGTGGCTGTGGCCGTTACTGCCACTGGCTTCTCCAGCTCGCGGTAACTGTGGCGCATTGGCCTTGCCTTTGCCGGCCGGCGTCATCTCAATAGGGACGCTGCCGTCTTCGGCGCGCCGGGTCTCGCCGACGTTCACAGCCTTGCGCGCCTCAAGAACAGCGCCGTGGTAGTGTTGCAGCGCCTGCTGGAGAGTCTCATGCGCAGACAAAAGCATAGTCATCTCATGGTTGTCCGGCATAGGGTCTCTCGCATCAAGGTAATCGAGCACCTGTCCAGACGCCCTCCGGCAGCGAGACACGAGATCGTCTGCAAGGTCATGGTCCAGCAGCCCCGACGACGGAGTCGTGTTCACAATATCAGCCAGCACTCCTGCTGTCGTCTTGGCCTCGTCTAGGCGCTTGCGCAGCTCACGAGGTTTGGGGAGTGAGGCAGAACTGCCGTGTCTCCGCTCGGCACGGTTCCTCGTCTGTGCGCTCTGTTCATGGTGGTGATGGTGTGGCGACATCTGCTGCTGCTGCTGCTGCTGCTGCTGCTGCTGCTGCTGGGTCCATGCCGGCTGGGGCCGCTGCCAGAACCCGCTCCGGCTCTGCTGCTGTGCCTGTGGCTGCACATGTGGCGGGTAAATCGACTTGCTCTTTGCCTTTTCCTTCTGCCACATCTCAATCATGCGGCCGAGGCCTTCGTCGACAGCACCCTTTGATTCCAGCTCCTGCATCGTCTCTATCAGGAAGTGTACGACGTGCGCTTGTTCGCAGCCACGGAGCACGTCGCGCACCGCCTCCACAAACTTCTTGTCCATGTTGCGCGTAAACGTCAGGCCTGGGTTCTCCACCAAGATGCGCATGAGCATGATGGCATTGTACATGAAGTTGGGCCGTGACCAGTTTTCGCGGTACAGGAATTTGCGAATGTAGCGGGCGCACTCCGTAGCCGCCTGCGGCGATGACTCGGCTGCTTCCACGATGCTGGGCAGCAGCGCAACCTCGGCGCCGCCGTCGCTGGCATCGGTCAAACAGAATTTCCGCACCAGGCGCGCTGCCGCTGCTTCCGGCGTTTCGTTGGCCACGGCATCCCCGGCAATGCTCGCAAAAAGGCTATCGGTGCCGCCCACAGCGGGCGCGCCCGAGTCGATATGGTACTGTGCCGCGCTGTTGCTGTCGTCCTTCTTGGACTTGAGCTTGTTCCGAAAGCTCTTCATAGTGGTATTGGTGCAGAGAGAGTTGAGTATGTGTTTGTGGTTGAGTGCTGTTGAAATGAGAAGAAAAAAAATGAGAAGAAAAGTAAATGCAGGCGTTGGCTCGGATTCGATAGGGTGCTAAGCTGCAGCAAGAGGCATGATCGGCCAGGCAGCCGCGGGAGGAAAATGCACCTAATGCAGCCGTTGAACGAGGGGAGAGGAGCTGATGAGATGGCGGCACGTCAAGATCGGAACAGAAGGTCGTAGGTTGTGGGTGCACAAGATGGCGGCAGGAGCGAACGGCCGTCAGTGTGTATTATAACTGGCAGGAGCGGTGATTGGCAGAAGCGCAATGCAAGGTAACAGTAGCCCGACAGTGACAGGATAGCAGTTGAGTAGCCGTTGAGATGACTTTGAGAAAGAAGCTAGAAGTGATACAGAGTACATTAGTTGGTACCAGGACCCGTGGAGATGGGCGTAGGGGTACTGTACTTAAGCTCTTAAGCGTCACGTCCAGTCGGTATTAGTCAGCCAGCGTGTGCCGAAATAAGAATAAGTTTATTTGCTTATTTGTGACGCGTACTACTCTCCTGTGCCTTCTATTTTAGATCGCATCGGCCCCGTTGCTCCTTCCTCTTGTTAACGTGAGAAGTGCATTCAATACATCCTTGCGATGGAGGCTTACGTCTCAAAACACGTGCCGAGAAACGGGGCACAGCTAGTAGACGGTAGAGGCAGGAGCCCAGCAGACGGCCAAAGCTGCACAGCCTCAAATACCACGCAATCCGCCAGGCTGCACCTGACAGTCAAGTATAAAGAAGGCATAAAGAAGGCTTGAAGACAGTTGATTCAAGACTACAGTGAATGCTGGAACGCACTACCGCCACTAACTCCGTGCCGCACATACGTAACATGGCCTGCACCAAGCCTGGGAAGTGACGATAGTGCAGGCTTGCAGCCCAGTAGGGCGACGCAGGCAGCGCGGCATGGGTTGCCTCCGGTAAGTCTGGCAGCTGTCAGTCTGGCAGTAGGGTATTAAGTACAGTAGTGTGGTCTGGCAGCCTAACAGGTCAACGTGTACATCGTGCTGCAGAATACACCGCCGTTCATCACGACGTGCAGTCCTCAAACCTGGTCTCACAGCATCGATGTCAATCTCAAGTCTCAAGCGTATCCCAGTCTTGTCAAGTGTCCCTTCATCACTTCACTTCCGTAGGCAGAGTTATTTGATTTTTGTCTGTTTTTGTGCTTCATAATATTTTCCTTTTTGAAGATCCGGTGCGCCCAAGATATACAGAGTTTTGTCCGGACAGAGTCTAGTTGTATATATCAACAGACAATCCCGCGTACAAGCGAAAAAACAGATGCAATGCCCGTGGGCAAGAAACGCCTGCTTCCTCTCCACCTCCGAACGTGACATAATTGTTCATAATAACCCAAAGTGATGCCTTTTATTTTTGCCATTGTCGACCTTTCGGCAGCAACAACTAATAACTTTTTAATTGATGTGCATTTCTTCTTTCAGAGAGAACTGCATTTACTCGTCATCCTCCTCCTCCTCGGCGTCGCCCTTCTCGGCGGCGGCGGCCTTCTTTCTCCGGACACGGCCAGGGCGGCCGCCACCGAAGGGCGAGGACAGCGAGAAGTCAATGTGCTTCTGCGAGTCGAGACGGACGATGAACGAGGGGACGTTGACGACCTGCTTGCCGACGCGGATGTGGCGCTGGCGGATCAGGACACGGGCGTGGTGGATGGACTTGGCAAGGCCCAGCTTGTAGACCAGGGTCTGCAGGCGACGCTCAAGGAAATCCTCGACCTTCAGGGCCAGGACGTAATCGAGCTTCATGCGGGAGTCGTCGAGGACACCGACACGCACCAGACGGCGAATCAGAGCGTTACCCTCGAACAGGCGCTTGGGGTCCTTCTCGTCGAGAGTCAGGAGCTGACTGTTTTGTGGGAGTAAAGTTAGTGTCTGGCCGTCTTCGTAAAGCGCATTCGAGAGGAAGCAATTGAACTATGGCCGAAACGTCGCAAGCACAAGCATGCAATTAACAGGATCGCCAAAAGAACAAGGCAAAACAACAACAACAAAAGCCAAAAAAGAAAAGAAAAGCAGGAGGCAGGAAAACTCACCGGGCAGCACGACGAATCTTGGACAGAGTGAGCTGGACACGCCAGACCTCACGCTTGTTGCGCAGACCATACTCGCCGACAAGCTTCAATTCGGAGTCCCTGTATAAATACCACCATCAGCTGAATGCTCACAACGACATGAAGCAGAGAACAAGCTCGTGCTCAGTGGCCGGTGAGGACAAAACGGGGGTTGACGAACAGGCGAGCGGCCTCGAAGGGGCGACGGGGGACCTTAGCGGTCTTGGAGTAAGACAGAGGAGCCATCTTGTATGAGTATCGCGACGATGTTGTTGTTGTCGATTTGGTGATGCTTGAGAGAAGAGAGGAAGAGGGGAGAAAAGACCAAGTAAAAAGTCGAAATGGATGGCTTAGGACAGGCCCAGCGCCAGAGGAAGAATTCGCAAAGTGGGCTCCTGCCGAAAATGTACCCTAATGGACAAAAATTGCCCTGGCTTTTTGTGGCACGTCTCTCATTGGTTGGTTTATCGACTGATGGAGCCAGATTATATAATCTGAAGCTGCAAAGTATGACTAAGCTCTCCATTTAAGGCCGGGCCAAGCTGGGCTTCCACCATGGTTCGTGCCGCATAGTAGTCACGTGCAGTGGTCCCACTCTCCCGCACAATCAAATTTTTTTCCGGTAGCCCAATTAATTTTTCTGGGCCCTAAAAGTTTTGCATGGTCGACTTTCTCGCGGGGGTCTACGGTCCACGGCATCAATTATCACTGTGATCACCAAAGCCCTCAAACCTTTACTCTCGCCAACCATCCGACCTGGGAAACCGATTTGTTCCCATCATCATCCTCGACGACCACCTCCCTTTTCTCTTTAATCAACAAACACATAACCCAACGTCGCCATGGGTAAGAGCGCTGGTCTCCGGTCTGGTACGCGGTACGCCTTCTCGCGGAGCTTCCGCGAGAAGGGTATGATCCGCATGTCCACGTACCTGCGGCAATACAAGTCAGTACCATCCTCGAATCCGGCCGAACGATGAGGACAGGAGTGTCTTCCGGCTCTCGACGCTGTTCGCTCCATCGTGTGGGCGTACGGACGAGCTGGGAGAAGGGCATTCTGGAATCGCGTCGGACCGCCATCCTTTGCATTTGCTGGGTCTTTGGGCCTTGCAGATGGCAGATATTTCAAGACAGACAGAAGTGCTGACATTCGATTTTACAGGGTCGGCGATATCGTTGACCTGAAGACCAACGGTGCCGTTCAGAAGGGGTAAGCAACCAACAATCCAATCATGCCAATCGAGCACACCACAAACCCAGCCGAATGTCAAAAGTGTCCCGGCCAACAAGATCCGCGTCGTGTCGCCATTTCGAAAACAACAATCAACAAGCGTAACAGACCAGCTTCGTTTCACCACGCCCGTGTTTGAGCCTTGCCTGCACGCACAATCGCTGCGCGACCTCGGCATCAGCATCATGCACTCCAGTCTCGGCAATGGACAATCGACAATCGACAATCGACGGATGGAATTAGTATCACTGACGAATCAACGGGGAATCGGATATCGGACACTTCAAACAGACGGCAGGAATTGTGCGTGGGCTGCCACAGTGAACACCAAACTAACCATCCCACAGTATGCCCCACAAGGTCTACCACGGCAAGACCGGTGTCATCTACAACGTTGCCAAGAACGCTGTCGGTGTCATCATCTACAAGAAGGTCCGCCACCGGTACATCGAGAAGCGCCTGAACGTCCGCATCGAGCACGTCTCGCCTTCCCGGTCTCGCGAGGATTTCATCCGCCGCGTCAAGGCCAACGCCGAGCTGAAGAAGCAGGCCAAGGCCACCGGTACCCCCGTCCAGCTGAAGCGGTTGCCCGCTATGCCACGGCCGGCCGTCACCATCTCCCTGGACGAGAACGTCCCGGAGACGGTTACCCCCATCCCCTACGACACTGCTATCTAAGCGGCGACTAGGTGTGTGAGGTGGTGCGAGCGCGCATCGACGGTGTGAGGAAGAGGATGAATAACAACGGAACGGCAACCAAAAAGTATTTGCCTGGCGTGGAATTGTTTCATTGGGTGTTTTTTTTTACCTCTCTATTGAAGAAAAAGAACAAAACTCCGCAACGTGTATACTGTCCTGATTTCCTTGCGCGTTATGAAAATATAAACCAACACGGACTCGGGGACAAATGCATTCTTCTTATTTATTTTTGAACTCATGGGAAGTGGGCGGAAAACAAAAAACGAAACAAAAATATTACAAAAATTTCAATCTCCACGTCCAAGTGCTATGATGTCTGTAGTAGAGACGTGTTACTATTCTACGCAACGTCGAATCCTAGCCATCGGCAGATAGTTGCGAGGCAGTGCAGGCACAGAGTGGCATGCCACCCTTCTACACAGCATAGCATTAATCACTTGAGCTGGTTTCGTAAACAATCTTGATTTTTCTCTCACAGTGCTTGCAGACAATAAAAGGCAACGTGTGCACCTATCCCCAGCTCCTGTAATACCTTGTCCATCTGTCTCGTTTGTTGCGGTTGTTTTGTTCTCGACTCTGGCTGTCTCGTACTTAAAACCAGACTGCCCCGTCAAACTCTTTTGTTGTTTATTGGCTTCTTTGAAAGCAAAGACTGACAGAAGACTCGAGACTCCTTCAGTCCACCGCAGATACAAAACGCCGACACAGACCAAGTGGGAAAGAAAGCATTATTGGATATTCAAAAGAAAACGGCTGCCTGGAAAGGCTTGTGTCGCGCCGGACGACTTGTAGATATTGGAAATGACATAAGTAGAAAAGACACAAGGAAATGTATCCAGCCTGGACGGCGTTGGATCTTAAAGAGACTGACGGGAGTGGGCGGTTAAAAAACGGAAGACAAAGACAAAGACAAAGAAGGTGGCAAGGAGAGGCGTGAAATCGTTAAGATATCGCAACAAAAAAAAACGGAGACAAGGCAGCGCAAATTGCCGTGTGGCAGGCAAGACAAAGACAAAAGGAAAGAAAGCTAAAAAGAAGAAACCTGTGAGAAATGGCAACGAAGAAGAAGATCGGCAGGGCAGTAATGAAATAAATCAAGTAGATGATTCGAGTAGGCGCATCCAAGCCTATAGGCCAGTGGCCCCTTACGCACGGCTGCGAGTGCTGTGGGTGGGCGTCGACATCACCGATGACACTCCTTGAGAATGGCGGTGCCGTCTCGAGGAGTGGTGGTGAAGGTTGCCAACGTCATGTTTGCCTGTGTTAACAGTTAGTGTGTGGTCATCGTATTATATCATACATAGTCTGTAGGTGGCTTACCGTCACAACAGGCGCGGACGTTCTCCAGGCGGTCTGCTGCTCTGTCCTGGGCCTCGTACAGAGCACGGAGCTCTTCGGCACTGTCATTAACCTCGCTTGCTTCGTAGATACTGCCGCCCTGCGTGGGGTGTCTGTGGCTGAGGGCACTGCTGCGACCACGAAGGCTGTTGAACTGGGCCGACAGGGACTGGCTCGATCGCCAGTAGCTACCAATGCGACTGAGTCGTCTCCGCGATGAAAGCGCAGCCGCCGATGTCGACGGTGTCATGGCATTGCCAGAAAGATTCTTCTTCGGCGTGGGCGTCAAAGTCGGGATGCTCATTGATACGTCGAATGCTGGCGATTCGTTCCGAGTTGTCCGCGAATTGTACGACGAAAGCGATATAGGAGGACGGCGGGGCTGAGATGCGGCACCGCGCCGTCCAAAGGGCGGGTTGAATTCCTCCACATCCTCGTGCGTAATGTGGTCGCTGTCGGCTGTCGTGCCATCATCTGGAACCTCGTCGTTACGGAGTAGCAAATAGGACAGGGCGTTGAACCAAATCTCGTGCCGGTGTCCTGTCGGGCAGGTGAACTTGATTGTACGGCCTGGAGAGATCACGATAAGACTCTTGCGGTGGAGGCCGGGTGGCATCGGGTTGTCATCGGTCACAACACGGACGCCCTCAATTACAACACTCTTGGCCCGCTGCTCAGCGCGGTTCCCGGCAGTAGGGCCGTGATCACTCCAGTACAGCATGCGAGTGTATGGGTGGATCCAAAAGTATCTGCGGTGGCGGTTCTCTGACAGACCAGACCGGCCAGTCTTCCGGGTGTACTTCCACAGGTACTCGCCGATCATGGTTTGTGTGATTGCCTGGATCATACGCGGGTCGGTGTGTTGGCCACTGCCAAATACATCTGCGCCATCATGAATGTTGAACCGCGCATCAACCTCGGAAGCAAACGATGACATTGACGTCTGGCGACTGAGAGTGCCATGAACGCCGCCACCGTTGCTCACATTGGCACGAGATGAGACACGGGACGGCGGCCGAGCATCTGCAGCAACAGCTCTGACGTTTGCCTTGGGCGTAGGAGTCGTGCCCTGAGGAGCAAACACGGGAGGCTCGCGGGTGCCGGCCGGGGTGTGCACACGCCAGGCTGATGGGCCCATCGCAGGAGCTGCGGCATCGCCAACAGCACCTGAGCCAGCCGAACCAGAGCGTGCCGCTTCAATGGCCTCCCGGTGATTGGGCGGCAGTGGGGGCATAGCCAAGCCATTCATCGTCTGCCGGTTGCTAGAGGCCGAGCCGGGGCGGCCGGGAGTAGATACTGCTGCAGTTGATGCCTCACCGAACTGCTTGTTTCTGATCACCGAACCAGTGGTGCTGTCCTGGGACTCGCCGCGAGAATGGGGCCGGTTGCGGATAACGGATTGGGGTGAAGAGGGCAAGAAGCTCTTATCATCAGACAGATCTTGCAAGCGGTGCTGCTGGGCGGATCTCGTGCCAGCCCCATTGGCCGTAATCTCCTTAAAGGGGCGTTGGGACTCAGGTGTCTCCGGTACGGGGCTGTCGCTAGGTGACTGCCGGGTCTCATCTTCTGCAATGACAGGAGTGGATGGCCCATTGAGCCTCGACCATGCTTTCTTTGGTGTTGATGGCAGGGGGCTTGCGTCCAGAGCATTAATGGAGCTGAACTCTCTGGGCATAATAAAGCCATTGCGCTTGGGGGAACGCGGCGCCATGTCTTCCTCAATGCTACCAGAAGAAGCTGATGCGCCAAGAAGGCCAGCACCAGCTGCAACAGCACCGAGAGTGGCGATTGACGGTTCAGGCTTCCACTCGTCTGTCTGTGTAGACGTGGTTGAGACGGCTGGCACAGGCGCAACCTCCACCTCGGGCTCTTCAACGATAACCGGCTGGACATGTTGCGAGAAGACGCCGGAGAAGTCCATGGCAGGCATCGGCTTCTTAGGTGTTGCCACAGGCACGACATGCTGGGCCTGGACATTCGAGAACGAAAACTCTGGCAGAGGTGCCGGTGGCTGTTCTGGCTCGGCCACAGGCTCAAAGTTCTGGACTTGGATAGTGGAGAAAGAGAGAGGCTCTGGTTCCGGAATGGCAACCTCGACAACTTCAGGCTCGGGCTCAGCAACAGGCTCAACGTGCTGGATCTGCACTGCGGAAAGTGCAAGAGGCTCTGGGACGGGGACAATAACAGGAATTTCCCGCGTGACCTCGGGCTCCGGTTCGGCAATCGGCTGCACGTGCTGGGTCTGGAAACCAGAGAACGAAAGGGGCTCTGGGGCCGGAATGACAACAGGAACCTCTGGTGTGACCTCGGGTTCGGGTTCAGCGACGGGAGTGATGTCCTGGGAGTGGAAGCCAGATACGGAGAGGGGCTCGGGTGCTGGCGGCTCTGGCTCGGCAACAGGCTCTACGGCCTGCTGCTGCATGGCAGAGAATGAGAATACCGGCGGTTCTTCCTTCGGCAGCACCACTGGCACAGGCACCGGGATCGGGGCGACTGGCGGCGGCAGCTCGATTGGCGCAATATCAACAATGTGAAGAGCAGATGCTGCGAACACCGGGAGCCCGACCGGCTTGGGCGTTGGCGGCAGCTTGGGTGTGACGTGCTCAACCTGTAGAGCCGACAGGGCAAGGACGACAGGCGATGGTTGGGGCAGCTCTGGCTCGGCTACGGGATCAATTGGCACCGAGAACACCTCGGAGACAGTGAAGTTGACCGCAGGCTCGACGGCATCGGGACCAACCTCGATACTCCGCATAGAATGCGCGGTGCCTGGAGGGGACAGCACAATGGGTGTGAGGATGCCTGCGCGTTTCGAGGCGATTGAAGGTGGAGAGGGGAATTCCTTGAGAGTCTCGTCCATGTTGCCTGTTCCGAGTGACACAACCGAAGACGGCCGGGAAGAACGTTGGGCGTTGAGACCAAGGCCGAGAGATTCTTTGGCTTCATCCTGCTCGGACCAAGGCAAAATAGTCACTGCCTCTGTGATTGTTGAGCGGTCGACCATGACAACGCGCGGCGAGTGGCCGATCTGGGTCATTGGCGAATGCATAGCCGAGTTTCCACTGCTGTTTGAGCCACCAAAAGACGACGGGATAATGATCCTTGGGCTGCGGAGCCGGCTTGGGGTACCATCGCTGGCAATTTCCTCGTCGCTGTCCTCCTCGCCAAGGTCACCGAGTTCGGCAAAGAGGCTCTGCTGGGGCCCGCCAGCGCGTGGAGTGCTGTTGTTTGAGCTAGGGGTGAGGCCAAGTTGTGTAGCTGGAGAGCCGACAGCACTGTAAGGACTGCCCTGCACGCCTCCGGGACTACCCGCCTCCTCAACGCTGCTCATATGGCGCAGGCGGCGGGATGCCAGAGAGCTCCGGCTTGCACGGAGACGCATGCGTGAGACGCCGCTGGAAGATCCAGATAGTGAAGCTGTGGGAGTCCGGGGCGCACTGTAGTTGTCATCGTCGTCGGAGGTCGAAGCCGTGCTCTGGTTGGCGGGGTCGGTGTCCATGTCCATAGATGCACTGCCATTAGGTGCTGTAGATGTGCTCGCCTTCGCAGCGAGCGTGCGGCGCCGAGTGGTATCTTTTTCAGTCTCTGTCATGGTATCCTCACCGCTTGACAAATCCTCAGCGCCGGTATGGAAGTCGTCGGCAGTATCCGCGCCATCCTTGGCAGTGGCAAACGAGGTGTCGCTCAGCTGGGCTTCATTTGCGGTATCAAACTGATCACTGGCATCGTTGGGGCCAGCTCTTGGCTTCAATGACGATGGCGAGTCCTCTCCTTGGAGCTCTTCCCAATCAGGGTCCGCGGTGGCAATAGTGTACAGATCGGTACGGCTGGTGCGAGCACCACCAAGCTGGCTAGGGCGAAGACGGCTAGTAGTATCGCGGGCATCCTTGCGGTTCTTTTTGGAAGCATTTGTAGAAGAGCTGTTGGGGTCGGACCGGGCACGCTCCAGCTCATCGCGGGCATCCTGAAGCATGCGGCGCAGTTCAAGCTTTTCAGTCTTCTCACGGTGAAGGTTTGTGCGAAGACTCTGCAGGGTGCGCTGGGAGTGAAGCAGAGATGTTTTGAGCGTTTCGGTTTCGAGGACGGAGTGGCGAGGAGTGCCCTTGACGGGAGATGCAGGCGGGGAGTGTTCGGGGGTGGCGTTGTCCGTAGCAGTATCAAAGTCATCTTCGCTTGTTGCGGCAAGGCCGTCGGCATCAACAGCACGACCGCGTTGCTGCATCGAGACAGCCCTGGCAAGTTCTTGGTTCTGGCTTGCAAGCTCGTCGATCTTCTTCTGGAGCGAAGACTTGTCGGTGTCTGCCATGGCCATGTTGCGCTTGGCCGTACCAAGTTCAATGTCATGAAGCTTGACAGAAGCAGCGTGGTCGTCTACCAAGCGAGAATGCGAGGCCTTGAGCTCGTCGAGCTCGCGCTGTGCTCTCGTCTTATCGGCCAGAAGCGTAGCCAGCTGCTGAGAGACTTTCTTTTCGATGTCGGCCGCATCTCGCTGGGCAGCCTCGAACTCGTGGATACGAGTCTCCAGGTTCCAGTTCTCTTCCTTGAAGCGATGCTCGCTTTCGTCCAGCTCTTTGATGCGTTCCCGGAGACTGTCGCCGTTGTCCTCGAGCCGTGCCACATCTTGCCTCACGTCACGCAGTTCCTCCTCGCGCTCCGAGAGCAGGGCTTGCAGCCCACGTACTTGGGAGATAAGGGATGTGCTGATCTCGGCGGCAAATTCAATGTCGTGTACCCGGTTCGTTGCCTGGTTTCGCTGTTTCCGGTTCGATGCTGTGGGTTTGCTAGGAGAGCCAGAGGCGTGGCTCTCGTACTTGACGGGGCTCAATGATCTCTGTAATTTAGGTCAGTCAGTGCCACTCAGAGACGTGGAGAGATGTGGAACTGGATGGAAAGGGTTGTAACATACGCGTCCGCCTTTGCCTTCTGGGGAACCCGTCGACTCATTGCTCGGGATCCGCTGCTTGGGCAAGAAGGCACGGGCAGTCTCTCGTGCCACATCGTCATACTCCTTTTCCAGTTCGGCCAGTTTTTTCTTGAGTTCTGGGGACAGTTCGGACTCGGCCTGTAGCTCCTCGACTTCGCGTAGCTTTTCAGTCAAGTCCTTTTGTTGCTGGACCAGAGAAGTACCCAAACGGCCAGCTTCAGCCATGCGACGCTCTGTTTCGGCAAGATGGGCGCGTAGTGCGCGCTTTGCCTGATCGGCTGAGACGCCAGAACTTTCGGAAAACGCGCCCTCGTCAAATTCAGAGAAACGGTAGTGGTGGCTCGATCCAGTGCCGAGGGCCATGCCGGGTGGGTGCAGAGCAAAGGGGCGTTCAACGCCAGACTGCCGATGACGCGGCGTGGGCGTCACGGGGCTTCCGTCCGGTTGCGAAGCCATCTTGCGAGAAGCGGCTCAGTTGAGCCGTGGTGTTTCTAGGGGTGATCAGATGTGCTGTCGTGGCCGGTACAGTATCTAGAATAATTCGAATGTCGGAAATATCAAGGGTCGGAATGGGCAGAACGCGCGATTACGCGGGTGTGTGCTTTCGGGCGCGTTGTCGTGATGCTGGGTGGCCAGGTATGACTATCTGTTCCGGGTTTTGTTGTGAAATGTGACAAATCGCGTCTCCGCGCTGTGAGGTAGCGCACGCGCAAGCCGCAAGTTGTTGGAAGGGATTAAAAGCAATAGAGAGGCAAAAACAAAAAGAGGAGGAGGAGAAGAAGAAGAACGAATGGTCGCAATGTGACTCAAATGAAAGACGAGAAAGATACGCGAGAAGGACGGCCACGGCAAAGAGGTTGTCGAGTTCAGCTGACAGGAACCGTCGAAAGTTGAGGATGCAATAGTCAGGTCTGCTGGATAGAGGAGAAAGCGCGAATACTGGCTTTGTCTGGCAGGCCCAGGCACTAACTGAGTGAATGAGTGGCCGAATTAGGGGGAGGAAAGGGGAAAATGGTAGAATGGGAAATGGATAAAGCTCAGCGACGCGGTGGGGAACTCGCAAAAAAAAAATGAAAGATAAATTCCTCACAGGCTGAGCACAAGTTCAACTGGATTCCGAGTCGTCTCACACGAGCGACGAAGCACACAGACAAGAAAAGCACGTACACAGTGAAGAAGAATGAAAGAAAAAGACGTGCAAAAGGCGAGTGAAGAATAGTGTATGGAAAGAAAGAAGAAACGAAGAAGACACGAAGAAGAAACAAAGAAGAAACGAAAATAGAAACAATCGAGGGGGAACGAAAACGGCGAGACCAGACAACGAAAGACGGGAGATGGCCTGAAAGCAATGCCGTAGCAAGAAGAGAGCAAGAAGAGAGCAAGAAGACGTCGATCTGGGGGTGGTGCAGTTGGGCCAGGGCCGGGCCTGATTCGCTGTCGTCTGCTGTTGATCTGCTGTCCGCTGTTCTGGCTGCTCACTGGCTGGGAGTTGCACCAAGCAGAGGGAGACAGGCTGGTCGATTACTAGAGAATGGACGAACACACAACGAGGCTTCCGGCAATGGGGGTTCTGTGCGTGGTTGCTGGCGACTTGAGGTGGTACAGGGCAGCCAAAGGGAGGGCGAGAGCGAGACACCGGGCCGGGACGCTGCTACAGAAGACAGTTGGCTACAGCGGTATATTGGGCTTGTCTCTGGCCATGTACAGCTCTTCTTCGTTCTTGGGGCGGCTGTCGACTGCGTCCGTGCCAGAAGAGGCGAGAAGCTGGCAGAGGGGGAGATTGTGCGCCGCCGGGGAAAAGCAAGTGAAACAGGTGAAATGACGAATTAAAAGAATAAGAACCGAAAGGAAATGAAGGGAATGAGGGTAATGGAAACAAAAGTATTCACGAACGAGTGGCACAAAGGAAACGTGGAGGGAGGAAAGCAACTCTCGACACCCTACAGAGGAGAAGAGGAGGGAAAAGAGAAGAAAGAAAGAGAGGGATGAACGAGACGACGGAAAGAATGGAAATCGGCAGAGGAATGGACGTCGAGAGTGACTGGCATAATCTCTCAAATCGGCAAGCACAGACAAGACAACTGCCCAAATGCTACGAGGGCTTTCACTTTTTCTCGTTTGTTGACAGGATAGGCAGGCGCGATGGAGCATCAACAAGATTGCTGTCCCGCCGAAGCATGCCATTGCACCGTGTGCCACCAAGGATGTCCTTGCCAGGGACCAGGGAGGAAGGCACGACCGACGACCAGGGCGTGCTTATTATGCACTGCTATGACTGAGTAGCACTCCGTACTATGTAGAGAACATGAGATGATGCTGCCGCATCGCTCTTTCCCTCGTTCTCTGTCTCCTGCCGTGGGGTTCTACTCCGTACCAAGCCCTGAGCCATCCCAACAGTTCAGATGAAGTCGAGAAGCAGCAGGGCCATCGCACCTTCCCCTCCACAAATGCCCCGTCCAAAGGAATGAGCGCCCACAAGCACTTTAAACCTGTCTTAAGATAGGAGTACTATTTAGCATTAATTGGCCACATAAGAATGGCCTTTAGATGAGGCAGGTGCCGATTACATCATCAGCCGCACTCTGCCGCTATGAGCTTTACCAAGCAGCCATCTTGAAAGGTCACATATCCCATCCATATAGAGTACATAAAAATACGCGCCAGCAATGACTCCAAGCCATGAACAATGTTTACATAGTCTCTAGAGATCCCACAACGCGTCGGGTCTGCATAAAGTTGACAATTTGGCTGGCCGTAGGCTGATACATGTGAGACGCTGGTCCCATATTTTCGGCCAATGACAGTCCTCTATTGCCGCGTCGCTGCACTACGACGTAGTGCTAAATTAGTCCAAGAACAGTGCAAAGTAAATAAAAACAATGCAAAAGTACCTGTACTTTTTGCTTAAGTAATCGCGCTGCTCACGTAAACATGTGGCGAAAAAGATTCCAAGTGTGGCGGCGAGCTTCTAGACGTCGGAGACGAGGCTGATGCATAGCTTTGCCGTCGCAAGATGCGGGAGTTTCTGACTTTTGTCAAGCACACACATCAAAAATACAGCCATGGCGGAACCACCGACGACAGATGATCCTGCGGCACTGCCTGCGCCCATTGCGCCTGTGCTTTTTAAGGCGCGCGGCAAGGGCAAGGGCAAGGGCAAAGCAAACATGCGGAAGCGGTCTCCATCACCTCCTCCAGCGCGAGACGGCGACAGCGACAGCGACTCGGGTGGCTCTTCCGACGGCGGCGGTGCCCGAGGGGCAATCCGGGACACGAAAAGAAGACGAAAGAACGGCGCCGGCGTCATCAGCGCATCCACAGAGGCGCCCGGGAAGGCAGCGTCGGGCAAGGCTGACTGGCAGCAGCCGGACTTTGTGACGGACCGCAAAGCACTGCTGGCAGAGTCGGACTCGGCGACAAAACAAGAACAAAAGATCGACGCTGGCCCCACGCGCGCGGCCGGCCCTGCGCCAACGCCAGGCTCGACTGCCATGGCAGGCGTGCCGCAGCGCGCAGTCGGCCCCGTCAAAGCACCCACCAACATCCGCACCATTACCGTCACCGACTACAGCCCCGACGTGTGCAAGGACTACAAGCAGACGGGCTTCTGTGGCTTTGGAGACAACTGCAAGTTCTTGCACATGCGCGAAGACTACAAGCAGGGCTGGCAGCTCGACAACGAGTGGGAAGCAGTCACCAAGGGCAAGAAGAACCTGGGCGGCACCATTGTTGCCAGCGCTGCGAACCGCGGCAAGGCAGCCAACAAGGGCGACGAGGACGACGAGGACGAGGACGAGCAGCTGCTGCGGGACATCCCCTTTGCTTGCATCATCTGCCGCGAGAGCTACAAGCAGCCGATTGTGACGCGCTGCGGACACTACTTTTGCGAGCGCTGTGCGCTGACCCGCTACCGGCGAGATCCGTCGTGCGCAGCGTGCGGTGTGGCGACTACGGGCGTCTTCAACACTGCCAAACGGCTGGCCAAGCTTCTCGAGCGCAAGCGCCAGCGTGCAGCCAGGCGGCGTCAGGCGGCGATCGAGGCCGGCGAGGAACCTAGCAGCGACGAGGAGGCCGGCGATAGCGATTAGGGCGTATTCGGGTGTATTGTACTGTTCTTTGTTGTGGGTTTTTTCTAGCACATCATGGTTTGGGTGGCGTTTACATTGTTCATTGTATTTTTATATCTAGTCCCTGCTAGACACTTGATAGACACAAAAGCGAGTGCATTCTTCTCATTGCCATGGCTTCCGCTGGTCGGCGCCGGATATCTAGTTGTGACTATGTGGCCATGTATGCATCGACAATGCCGCTTTGATGTGCACACGGTCATTGCATACAGCATGCAGCAGATGCGCAAAGGCGCCGCACGCTGTGACCGGGCAAAGGCGACATGCCAGGTGCGCGGCGCGGCTTTTACTGCTGGCTATTGGGCTTCTCTGCAAAAGGCGAGTCGGCATGTAGCCCACCTAACATAACAGACTCGCATCCGACAGGGCCCTTCCAGGCTCATATGTCTGCCACCGCATGGTGGGGCTAGCGAAGCTTGTCGTCGTCTCGATCTCGCTCGTGGCCGCGAGGCTTTGTGATCTCGTCATTATGTCTGGGAGTGACTGGCATCATTCACTTTCCGGAAGACGCCGAGCCGTCTGCCGTGCCGCTGGCTCCACCAATACCAGGGAGGGTCCGCAGTTTGTTGCTTTCGATGCGGTCCTGGAGGGCTTTTGCCTTTTGCTCCCACTGCATCCTCGCCTGGACCAGTCCTGCGCGCCGGGTCTCCAGAGTAGAGATCATGTCTATCTCGTACTTTGCGTCCGGGGCGGCCTCCTTCTTCTGTCAGTGTTAGAGAATGTGTCCCGTCTCAGCCACAGAGATGCCGCAGTAACTCGCCTTTGCCTTCTTGGCCTCCTGGTCGGTCTTCATGGACGCGCCGACAAAAGTGCCGATAATGGTGATCGCGGCAACACCGCCGGTCAGGATCATGCCGCGCACACGCAGCTTCGTTGGTGCTGGCGGCTGCGACATGTTCATTTGCGTCCTTTTCGAATGATACTATCACGGCGAACACACATTTGGTTCTACCAGAACACCAGAACACCAGGATGCCAGAGCCCGGAGATCCTCGGGAGCTCCCACCAAGGTCGAAAAGCTTCTAGATTAGGGCGGTGACAGGCGGCAGAATTGCAGCATCAAATCCCAACGTCATGTTTACAAAGCATCACCTTTACATCTAAAACGGCAGCTCTACAGTACTGGTATTGGATTTATATTTTTGAACTTAATTCCTTTCGTTTATTAAGCCATGGGTTGTTGTTTTTTGCTTCTCTTTAAGCATGTTCTACATCTGTAAGTTTTTGTATTAAAAAAAGAACTATGTCATAAATATACTTTCATAAATAAAATCTAAACAAGTATAATTTATAGTATTCTTAGCTGCCTTGACACTGAGTCTCATATCTATACCAAATTTCAGTCAAAAATACAAGAGCATTCATATGTTTCTGCAGTGATTGCCGGCCGTCTGGTTACAGACTGTTCACTTAAATAAAAACCAAGGAAGAACGCTTACATAATCAACACTTGATATCTGAACGCTCCGAAAACGAACATAAAGAACCACACCAAAATTCTAAACAGCTGCACGATGTTTGTAATGTTTAATGAGAGGAATGACAGGGCGCATAGGCTAGTATCGTACACGCCATATATGATATAATTACACCGTAAATCAAATAACCCTGAACGCCGATGCTTGCCCTCCTGATTGGCCTGCCGCCGCCCAGCCCTGGATTATGCTTTTATGCTTTTGGTAGGTATCCTGTATGCCGTTTACGCCCGCCCGGGCCCGTTTATGCCCTGTATGTGCTTGCGTGGGTGATAAGAGCCGAGCGCCAAAAACGCGCCTCGCGCAAATATGACCCCAGCCTGCCTTAGCCAAGGCCGCGAGGATGATTGAAATATGATGTGAGTAGTGATGTGAGGAAGGGAGAAGCAATGCCATGCCGGTGATGATGGTAGAGGAGACGATAGTTGAAAGTGAAGAGAGCCATTCCAGAAAAGAGTGGATGGGTAAATAGAAACAGTGAGTCATGTAAGTCGTCGCCAGTCGTGTGTGTTTGTGTGTGTGTGTAAGGAGATGGATGAGATGGAGAAGTATCCCTCACACCTCGGGTGCATTAAGAACCTTGAGGATGATCTCGTAGATGCCGAATGTGATGCCGGCAGCCGGCACTGTCCGCAGCAGATGCGGTGTCAGGCCGCCGTAGAGGCCGGGGATGCGTTCTTCGCGCCACACCCGCACAAAGCACTGCACAAGGCCCGTGTACTTGCGCTGGCCGTCGGCCATGGGCGCCTGCCGCAGCCGCGTGCGGACGACCTCGTGCGGGTACGTCAGCAGGGTTGCAAACAGCTTGGCCGCACTTGCGCCGCCCAGCGGGCCCATCCAGTCCACAAAGTGGTCCCACGCATTGGGGCCGCGGCCGAGAGCCTCGATCCGTGCCTTGCGCCGCTCCAGGCCGCGCTTCATCTGCTCGTACAGCAGCCAGTGCAGCGTCGACTCGGCCGCCCCGAGGTAGCTGGCCGTCATGCCCTTGTAGAGACCGCGCACGCCCTCGTTGCGCAGCACCTGGCGCACACAGTCGAGGCTGTTCTTGTACTGCCGCTCAAGGCCGCGGCTGGCATCGGCACTGTTCTTGTCGAGCTGCAGGCGCGTCTTGATCAGCCAGATCGGGTTCGTGGCTGTCGATGTCACAAAGCCGGCAAAGATGCCCGCCACCAGCTGCACCCACGGCGTGTCCTGGCTGACGCCGGCTTGCTCGGCCACGATACGCTTGCCGTTGCCGTATGTGAAGAAGTTGATGGACTTTGCGGGCACAGTGCCGACAAGCGTAGGGCCCAGGCCCTTGAAGAGTGCACGCCAGCCCTCGACGCGCTTGACCGTGGCAAAGATCTGCATCGTCTCGCCCAGGTGTTTTGAGGCGGCCCTGAGGGGGTTCATGGAGGTCGAGGCTTGGATTGTCTGCGAGGCGCGCAGCTGCTGCTGGTAGAAGTCGGACTGGAGACGGGTGCGGATGACGTCGAACGGAGCTGTTGCCGTCGCGGCTGCTAGACTGCCGGCACTGTCGAGTTGTCAGCTACACGCTCTTGGCTTTGTGTGCCCATGAAGTCCACTCCCAAGAAATGTACATACCCTCCTGCTACCATGTGTGACCATGATTTGGCGTTTTTGACTGCAACGCCATGGCTACCCTGTTGCTGCGCTGCTTCCAGCTTCTCGTCACTGGCACTGCTGCCGTTACTGGCGCTGTCTGTCGGGCCCATTGGATTTGCTGGCGTCGAGGTCAATGGCGCTGTGGATTCGGTGAAGCCGGCAAGGCTCGATGATGCAGATGTATGTTGTGACATGGTTGGATGCGGTTGTGTTGGCTCCCATTGCAGGCTGGACACCGGGCTCGAATGTACGGAGAAGACGGAAAGGAAATTAAAAAAAGAACGAAAGAAAGTACACAAAGCCGCCGTGCGTTCGCCAATGATGCGCCACTGTTGTCAGCAGCCAGGCCGCCCTCGAAAAAATGTTTAAAAGAATGTCTATGACGATAAGATAAGAGACTAGTCCATATTTGGACAGTTTGCGAGGCGATAAGCTTTACGCTGATTAGTCATTTTCGATATGGGCCTCTGCCTGTAGCCGTACTCTTTATTTTTAAAAGCATCACCAGAGCCACCACCAAACGTCATCAACATCTCATCCAGCGGTCACCCAGACATACGATATTGCCTTTACACCGACCACGACGCGAAAATACCTAAACAAAACCTAGGGGAAACCGCAATAACCGCCCAAAATGTCGATGCTCGGTCGCCAGTCGCCCGACGAGCGCGATGAGCGTCTCGGCGGCTCGCGCACAGGGCCGGCGCGCAAAGAAGAAAACATCTACATCCCGCAGTTCATCACCAAGCGGCCATTCTACACCATCGACGAATCCGAAGAAACTTCTGCGGCGGTAGACGATGGCGCGGCCGGCGCCTCGCGTACCGGCTCGCGCGACTACCTCGAGCATCAGCGCATGACCAAGAAGAAGGAGGAGTCCAAATGGTACCAGCGCGGCAAGACAATGGGCCCCGCGGCAACAAAGTACCGCAAGGGCGCCTGCGAGAACTGCGGATCCATGAGCCACAAGAAGCGCGACTGCTTCAGCCGGCCTCGTGCAAAGCTGGCCAAGTACACCAACGACGACATCCAGCCCGACGAGGTCATCGAGGACGTCAACCTCAGCTGGGATGCAAAGCGCGACCGCTGGATTGGATTCGACCCGCGCGACTACTCGTTCATGATGGCGCAGCGCGAGAAGATGAACGAGGCCAAGCGCGTGCTGCAGGACAAGATCAGCGGCGAGGGCAGCGACAATGCGAGCAAGGACAAGGACAAGGGCAAGGAAGCTGACGACACGCGGTACTCCGAGGACGCCGACATGGGCGTGTCGCGGAAGAACGGCGCTGCTGACCTGCGTATGCGCGAAGACACTGCACGGTACCTCGTCAACCTCGATATGGACTCGGCCAAGTACGACCCAAAACGGCGCAAGATTGTGGACGGTGGCGCGTTTGTCGACGACTCGGCACGGCTGTTTGCCGAGCAGAACTTTGCACAGGCATCGGGCGACGCCGAGGCGTTTGAAAAGGCCGAGCGCTACGCATGGGAGGTGCACGACAAGACGGGCGACGCCAGCCTGCACATGCAAGCCAACCCCACGGCGGCAGAGCACCGGCGCAAGCAGGACGTGGAGGAGGCGCGGAGGAAACAAAAGGAGCTGGACGATATCATGCTCAAGAAGTATGGTGTCACTGCCTCTGGCGGCGAGCTGATTGGCGACGGCGACGGCGACGGCAATACCCACAGCACAGCCCTGGCTGTTGCAGGAAGCACACAAACGACGCAGCCGAGCCAGCTTGCCGCAAAGAAAAAGGCAGCATTGCTGGCCACGGCCGTGGCGTCTTCGGAGCACTTTATCGAGTACGACGAGTCGGGCCAGGTCAAGGACAAGTACCAAGCCAAGCGCGCAGACCGGTCTAAATACACGGAAGACGTGTTCCCCCAGAACCACACGGCTGTCTGGGGCAGCTGGTGGAACAACTTCCAGTGGGGATACGTATGCTGCTACTCGTCTGTGCGCAACAGCTACTGCACGGGCGAAGAGGGCCGGCTGGCGTGGGAGCGGGCAGAACGCCAGCGGCTGGGCGACTGGGGCGACGACGAGAAGACCCACGACACCGAACAGCGGGAAAGAAAAAGACAAGAGCCCAAACGGCTGACACTGCGTGGCGAAGAGCACGGCACAGATGGTGCAGACGAAGACGACGACCGGCGGAGGCGAGAGTCGTCGCCACGGAGGAGGGAAGAGGCTTGATTATACCTAATGAACAAACAGCCGCATAGAAATACCATCCTATTTGCATAGCGTGTGTCACTTTGCGCATTTCACTAATTACGACCGTCTCGAAACTAATATTGTGATTTAAGATAATCAAAACAAAACAAAAATCACTACTGATTGACGTTGGGGAAAAGAAACTACCGCTGGCAAGAACGCTACTGGATTATAAAATGATATATAAAAGAGAATCACCTCGACTGATGCTTTGCGTCGGGTGTGGCCTCATCGCCCACGTCAAATGAAATCAACGACTCCTCCTGCAGCTGGCGGTGGTCATGGGCCTTGTTCTGCTCGTTATTCTCCTCCAAAAAGGCACTGATGACAGACTCTGCCAGCTCACCCCACTTCTCATCATCACCGTCTTCATGGTCGTCTCCATGGTCGTCTCCATGGCCGTCTCCGTGCTCTCGGCTGCTGGTTCCTGAATCGAAACTCTGGCTGCTCGCGCTTGGCTGTACTGAGCGAGACCCGTTCAGAGAAGAGACGCCTTCAATGCCGTCTTCGTCGTCGTCTTCGGACTCGGACTCAACAGGGGCGGCGACAACAAGAAGATCTTGTGGAGGATTGAGATCTGGCTCGATATGGGGCACGGATGCCCGTGCATTGCTTCCGCCTGTGTTGTTCTGGCGACTGCCAGCTGGCTGTGTATGAGACTGGACCTGCTTCCGTTTGATCTTTTTTTCAGGTGCTTGCTCCTCGTCGGCTGCCGCCCCCGATTCGACCGCAACCCCTGGTGGCGGCACAAGCTGGCTAGGCAGCGGCAGCGGCTCTCCCAGCGGCGGCAGGGGAAGGCCGCCTCCCATGGGCTTGGTCAGGTCGAGCTCGGCGCTTCCCTTGCGGTGTTCCAGCTCGGCCTTGGCCTTGCGTTCGGCCGCAGCGGTAGCCCGGCGTTGCAAGGCATTGATGCCCCAGCGCTTGGCCGACTGTGCGGCACCCGTCATGGCTGCCGCAAGAACGGCGCCCGTCTTCGCATTGTGCTCTCCATCCGCTGTTGTGCCGACTGTTGCCGCGCGCTCCATCGACTGTTTTGTACGCAGAGGCCGGGTTGATGTTGCGTTGGCAAACGTGGCGGCCCGTGCGGCCTGCGAGGCTGGCGAGTACGGCACACTTTCCTTCTCAAGACCGGATTTCGATGGCGAAGTGTCGAGTGGCTCAGAGTCGCCAGAAGGGAAGAAAGGGTTGGCCTCGCCGGTATTGTTCCTGGAGCTTTGGGGCCGACCTTGCTTACGAGGGGTGGTCTCAAGATCATGGCCCGTTGGGGTGCCCGCGTCCGACCTTGACAGGCTGGACGCCCTACTGCGGAGCGTCCCCGACGAGAGCCAGGACATGGCATTAGAACCGTTAAGGCCATTCCTAAGAGGCGAAGGTGGAGGGAAAACTGCCTCGCCGCTGACATCAGAGGCATTCGAGAGTGTGGACGGCCTGGTGGGCAGCTTTGGTGGTACACCGTCTCCATTCTGGTTTTGATCCATACTCGGGTTGTTGACATCGCTCGTTGACCGGTTTTTCTTGCTCATCTTCCTGAACGACGACGAGCGGCCTCTTATGTGTGCACTCGGGTTGCCAGGCAGTGAATTGACAGAGGTCGACGACAGTGTGGGTGTTGCTTGGTTGCCGTTAGCCTTGCTAAGGCGCCGCAGCCTCTGCACCGCAGGCGACTCATTTCCCTCGCTATAGGGGTCATCAGTGGCTACACCGGTAGACGAAGTAAAGTCTGTGCGGATTGCCGTGCCGTCGTGTGCCTTGTCCGTCTCGTCTTCCCACAAACCGCCCCGGCATTCTTTCCCCTCTGTCGAGAAGAAGGGGGTATCGTCCCAGAACGGAAGAACAATGCTCTCGGCAATGGCTTCCTTGATCTTCCCCTCGATCATCTGGATAAAGACGGGCCAGGTGAGTTGGCGAGCCATGATGATAGGACGGACTCCCATCTCGATTTTGGGCATGTGGCGGAACGAAAACCATATGCGATTACTCGGCGGCGCCTTGATCTTGAATAGGATATGGCCCTCGAGCTGGTTGAGCACAATGGCAAGGGATGTCTTGACCTCTTGCTGTCCGATCGGAGTGCTTACGCGCAGCACGGCGGCAACATCAATTTCAAAACGGCCAGTGTAGCGCACGTCGGCCTCGACTATGCACTCGCCCTCGGCCGTCAGGCTCTTGAGACGCGGCGACGTGATCTGTGGCGTGGTCTCGCCAATATCAACGCGCTGGACAATCAGACTTGCGACAAAGCTGGGCCGCGGCATGCGGGAGAGCTTGGTGATAATTTTGGAGTGAACGAAACTAAGGACGTCGGTTGTCTTGTATACGCCGAGGAAGAGGCGGCCGATAAGGGCGTTGAGCCAGCGCATCTCGGCGGCCTCTTCTGATGCATGGAGTCTCTCCATCAGCGCAGTGAGATGGCGAACGTCGATTTCGTGGGGCTGAGGGGCATTATCCTGGCTCCGGAGCAGGGAAAAGTAGAAATCCTCCTTCTCGGAGCAATTTTCGCAGAAGAAGTACCACGGCTGGGGCGTGGGTGCGTTGTGTGCTTTGGCACGCTGCAGGGTTCTCGGCCTGAGAAGGATGGCGTTGCGCTTGATAAACAGCTCACCCTCGGGAGTTGGGACGCCACCCGAGGAGATCTTGACGTCGTGGTCGGCGAGCTTGATGACATGTCGGACATTGACCTGCTGGTCGTCGTCAAACAAGATCAGATGGCCATGGCGCAGGACTACGTAGAACATGTTGCGGGCGTTCTTGGGCCGTGGGCTGGCCGCGCTGCTGCTCTCAACGGTGTCGGTACCGTTTTTCTTCAGCATGTTGCGAAAAAAAGTCTGGTACACGCTGGGACTGGGCGGCGCGACGGGGGTTGGGCCGACAGAGCCGGGCTCGACGGGCTTGGAGTTGACGCCGATGGAGACGTACTTGCGGTGGACAGCAAAGTATCCGGCTGTAGCAAAGTCGTCATGGCGTTCGCCGCCGCGGTGCTTGCGACCACCCTTGCCGGCCTTGCCCGCCGCATGATCGCGCTTCATTGACTCGAGTGCTTTGACGTCATCGCCTGGCAGGGCCAGCCCGTCGTAGCTATAGTCGTCTTTGGGTACATTTGGGTCGTTGTCCTTCTTTCCTGAAGCTGCGGTAGCGTCCGCAGTCGTTGCAGAGGCCGAGTCTGCGGACAGGACCGGCTTGGTGGTGGCATAGATGGCGAGGGCGATGAGTAGGGGAATAAATGTTAGGCCGCCGAAGAGGTAGATTATGAGAAACGCTGTGAAGCTCATCATGGCGGCTATAGGCGAAAGCGGCACAAGTAAAGTTTCGATGGATGTGAAGACAATGAAGAGCACCCTAGATTGTAAGATCTAGGGTGGTATTGTGCCTGGAGAGCTCGCAAGCTCTTGAGCTCGAGATGGAGGGGGGGGGGGGGGGTGGTCTAGATGGTGTCTGTGCCCATAACATCAACAGCGAAGCGAAGAGACCAACGATACTAATTTTGGTACACGATAAGGTGTAAAGTCAACGCAGAGCTGCTTCAGTCGATAACTGCGAAAACGGTTGAAGTTGAGGCTGGAAGGATGAATCAAGCGGGCGTTCAGCCGTGCAGGGAATAGATGTGAGGATTGGCCTGTGCTGACGTCGGTGAGGAGCCAAAAAAGCGGGCGGCTGCAGCTTAAATGGGAAAAGCGGGAGAGTCTAGGGTGGAGCTCAACGTGCTGGAGTTGGGGAACGAGGAGCGAGGTGGTATATGGCAAGTTGATGAGGTTGATGGGAATCGATGCCAATCTATCGACGACGAAGATTGCGAAGGACGCGAGGTGGTATTAGTAAGGATGGCATTGTTGAGATCATACTTGTTATTTATCCAGAAGAAGGTGCGACCGAAGCTATCCCAGCTTCTTGCCTCTTTGTAAAGCGGCACATGATGTAAAAGATGCAGTAGACCCGCTAGCCTCCTAGCCTGTAACGGTTGGCAGCGCACAATCAATGAATCAATGGATCAAAGAATCAATATATCAAAGAATTGACTTGACTTGTCGATAGCGTCGATGGCGATGATGACGGCAATGGTAAACATTCTCGTGCAACACACAGCCAGAAAACCGCGCATACTTATCGTACCCTTTCCTGGCGTGAGACGTGAGTTTGGCAACACTTGGAGCGTCGACCATACCAAGTGGCGTGACGGTACGATTTTCGGAACTGAGACGGGAATTTAAACACCAGCAGCGAGAATGTCGTGGCTTCAAGAGCCAGAGTGTCAGGAGAGTAGACGACAAGCCGCCGTACAGAGAGATGAGCAGCCGTCGTAAAAAATGGCTAAGCATATATTGCAAGGCCGACCGCTCCTTCTTCTTCTGGCTGTCAAGTGTTTACACCATCCGCGTGGATTAGTCAGACATACGTCAAGCATACGGGCAGAGAGACAGAGACACGACTACAATGGCATGGCAAGGCAGGACAGGCCTCACCAAGCATGGGGAGATGCGCAAGAAGACAAGTAACACGTATTTGATGGATATACTCAACTGAAGCTGCTTTTAACGGTATGTCTCGGCACTCACAGAGGGACCGGGACGAGGATGGCCAAGGAGCCGAGGGAAGAAGAGAACGCGAGCGTAAAAGAGAAGAAAGACAAGAGACAAGAAGACAAGAAGACAAGAAGACAAAAAAGGCCGAAACATCAAGAACATGAAGAGCAAAACGAGCAGGAAGAGCAAACACACAAAGCTAGAGCAGTGCAAGGACATGGCATGGGACAGAGAAGCAGCAACAAAGCACAAACAAGACTGGACGGGGCGAGAACGAGCGGCTTGAAGTCGAAGCCGCAGGGCGGAAGCTTGTGACAGACACGCTGGATTACCAGGCGTTGCGGTCCCAGTTTGGATCTAGTATACAGTCAGTATGGGTTCTGTACGCGGGTCTGTGCATTGCTGCCTCATTCTTTGCCTGGCCTCTCGGCCTCTCAATAACAAAACACGTACCCTGGACAAAGGCGGCCATCACTTTGCTGCCTGTCTGCAACAGCGGGTGGCCGACCACGATCTTGAGGAACTTCTCCAGGCCAGCCCGCCGCGCCTCGATCACGTCGTCGCTGAAGCGGTTTGTAAACACCTTGCCCGGCAGCGGCGGGATCGTCACGCGAGCACTCTCGCGCTCGAGGATGTCGCGGAAGTACTCAAAGTCGCTGTAGCGCCGGCGCACCACGCTCTGGCGCACTTTGAAGGCCGGGATGTTGGTGCGGCAGACAATCTCGTAGTCGGTGTACATGTGGCGGCCGACGCCGTGGGTGCGCGGGGTGCGCACCTCGATCTCCAAGAAGTTCTCGGGCGGGCCGTAGATCTCGTCAAACGACTGCGGGCGGCTTTCCGGAAGGGTCTGCATGATGGGCGGTGGGCGGGGGTAGCAGATATACGATCGTTACAAAAAAGAAAGGACTGTCAGTGCAACAAAGACACTAGGCGAGGCTGCTCGTTCTTCGGGGAGGTCGAATGGGGCTCGAGGCTGCGAGAGACAGTGGGAGCGCCGAGACGGACTGCTGCAGTGAAACTGCGCAAGATCAAGTGCTGGCGATGGAGACGTCACCTCCTGACGCTGTTGATCTGTGATCGCGTGGTCACGAGGTCTTCTGATAGCGAGGGTTGCGTCGGCTGTGATTGACGATAGACGAGATAAATAAGGCGATGTCGGACGAGAGTGGATGCACGCGGTTTTTTCAAAGTCAAAGCGGCCGGTCTAGAGGGAAATCGTGACAAGGCGAAAGGGCTTGCGAGGTGCGCACGGGGCGGGGTGATGGCGGTGGTGATATCGTGAGACTGTCGCGCGGGAAGTGTCGTGAGAAGCGTCCAGGGAAAGTGCGACGGCTGGCTGCTAACGACGAAAAGATAATAGGCAACGAACGGGCAGGTGCCCACGGCGCGGGGCGGGGCCTCGACTGACTGACGACGAGGGTGGATGTTCCTTCCCTTTATGGGGTGTAGGGGTCTTCCCTGGTAATGGGTCGGCTAGGATAAGCGGGCCAGTCCTAGTGCTCCTGCTGTTTACAGTGCTCGCCGGTGCTTACTGGGTGAGAGCATCCACCAGTACTAACAGGTGGTGGCAGACATGATACGACGAGCAAATGGCAGAGAGTGCCACCTCTGAACATAATTTGAGCGGTAGAAGTAACACAGTATGTATCTCGGTCTTGAATTTAGCATAGAAATATAATGAACCACTACAAATACAGCCAGGTTGTCTGCACTTTGGAGCCGTGTCTTGACAGTCTGGCTGGTATTAATGAACCTTTTTTTATGCCTTGTATCAAAGCAGCATCTATGTACTAAGCACTACTAATTACGTGCCGCATTCAATCAATAATGTTGTCCCATGTGTCAAAAGATGCTGAGTAGAAGATTTATACAGAGACATACGATCAGTCTATTGACACTCTCAGTCTCCACTCTCAACTGTAAGATTGTCGGCGATAGTAAACGCAGTCATGTGATCTACCAAATGGGCACGGCGCTAACCATATCTGGATTTTAGCTGTGCCTGTTTCTTCTGTATGATTTTCACGTCAGTCCAAGCAAGACACGGCGCAAACCACACCTTGTTTCCGCTGTCCCATCACTGTCCAACTCTTTACAAAACCTGCACACAATTCCAGAGCTTCTCGACCGCCAGATAACCTCCACAAAAACGTCTACTCTTCAGCTCTTGTCCAAAACAGCACCCTCGTCTCCCTTTAAATGGCGGAAAACGCCGCTCTGTCGGCCGCCGTGGCCGCGGCGACAGCAACCCTCGACCGCATCAAGCCGCCAGCAGGCGTGATCATGCCGCCACCGGGCGAGATGCGCGAAGTCATCGAAAAGACGGCGGGCTACGCCGTGCGCGGCGGTGCAGGAATCGAGGCGCGGCTACGCGAGAACCACAGCAACAACCCCAAATTCAGCTTCGTGACAAACCCCGACGACGCGTTCCATGCCTACTACGAATGGCGGAAAGAGGAATACAAGGCCGGCCGGGTCACGTCCGTGGCTTCTGGGCGCGTTGCCGACAGCCAGCAGCCCGCAGGCAGCGGCGCAGCAGTAGCAGAAGCCCCCAAGGGCCCAGAGCAGCCGCCAGACTTCGACTTCTCGGCACGGCTGCCGATCATGAACGCCAAGGACCTAGACATGCTGCGGCTGGCCGCGTCGTTTGTTGCTGTGCACGGCCGGCAGTTTATGGCGACGCTGCTGCAGCGCGAGATGAACAACCCGCAGTTCCAGTTTCTGCGCCCGAGCCACTCGCTGCACAACTACTTTCTGCGCATGGTGGACCAGTACGCCATGATCAACAAGGACCTGGGCGTTGTCGAGGGCGTCGAGCAAAACGCAAAAGAGGCCACAGACAAAGACAGCAGCAACGACACATCAGACGACAAGGACAGCAAGACGACCTCGGAGACACGCCTGGCGACACTACGAAAGAACACCGACGACCGGTACTCGATCCTGCTGCGGGCAAAGCAGCGGATTGCATACCTCGAGTGGGAAGAGACGCAGCGCCGCAAGGAGGAGCACGAGCGCGTGGCGGCCAAGGAGGAGCTGTCGCGCATCGACTGGTCCAACTTTACCGTGCTGGAGACGATTGTCTTTAGCGACGCCGACGAGTCAGCACAGCTGCCGCCGCCGACATCACTCAACGACCTGCAGTACGCATCGCTGGAGGAGAAGAGCAAGATGTCCATGGCCGCAAGCCGCATGATCGAGGAGGCTTTCCCGTTCTAGTGTTCTAGCGTTCTAGCGTTCTAGGTGGCAGAGGCCGGCACACGAGATTTGAATGATACCCTTGTCAACTTGGTGCGTCTGCGGGAGGGAGAGGCGATATTTGGCGCATTGCATTTTGGGATTTAGTCTTTTTGGACACAGCATAGGCATAGTACATGGGAAAGTTATAATGTTTGAATTCAAGGCTATACAAACACGGACAAGTGAGAGCAATAGAAACGAAGCGAACATCGGCTATCTGCTACCGAGATGTAGCCATTTATTATCAATCGCAGTACAAAACGGAGTAGAGAGCATAGAGACAAGGCACAAGACGCAAGACACAAGAAATAGGAGAATGACCAGTAGTGGAAGCAGAGCAAGAGACGACCGAGTTACAAAGAGGAGCACTGAGATAGGAAAACACACATGAAAATTTTTAGATTCATGAAATAGAAGAGACAAAAGACGGAACGTCCATAGTGACCGGGCCAGACGTGCACAAATTAGTATCCGTAGTCAAACATGGAACCCTCATCGGCGTTCCGGTCACTGTTGCCGAAAGCATGATGGAGACCGCGCGGGGCTGGCTCGTCGCGTCTGTATGTGGAGGACGGAAGAGTCGCATCGCGGCCGTCGCGGGGACTGGAACCAAACCGGCCGTTGTGGCGACTTTGTCTGGTGCGGTTGTAACAGTCATCATGATAGGCCTTTTCTTGGGCCTCTTCGTTCGACCTACGGGCCAAAGCCGGGTGGGCGAGGACAACAGGGTCCCAGCGGCTGGCCCGGAGAGCGTCCCGCCAAGGGTCTAGCCTTGGCCAGTCATCGCGGCCACCACCGCGGCCACCATCTCGGCCTCCATCTCGGCCTCCATCACGACCGTTGCCACAACCAAAGTCATTTGTGCCCATGTAGTCATGAATGCTCTGGGGGCCGTGCATCTCCCAGTCGCTCCGATTCTCACCATCCGCAAAGCTGCCTGTAGTGCTGTGCTCGCGGATTGGCTCGTAGGGTCGCGAGGAGCGCGGCGTACGCAAGTCACTCGGATAGTCATTGCTGGGCAGCCGGGGGCTGTTGCCGTAGACCGGCGGGGGGGCGCGGTCAAAAACGTCGGGGTAGTAGTGCGTTGCAAACGGCCGCACAGGGATGGCATGAACGCCGAGGGCGCCGTTGCTGCCACTGTTATGGCTATCTTGGCCGCTGGCCTTAGACAGATCTTTGGATAGATGGTGCTCATTCTTGAGCATCTCCATTTCACGGCGTAGGCTGGTGATATTCTCGCGCATGTCGTAGAGGTCGTTGGTCAGATCGAGCACGGTCTTGGCCACGTTGCGGACCTCGTCGTGCAGCAGGTCGCTCAAGAGCCCAACAAACTTTTGGAGCTGCCGTTGGTGGCCGATATGCTCCTGCGTGATTGTGTTACTGCTGCTTGCATGAGTGCCCACGCGGCTTCCACTCTCATTCACATTGCCAGCGCCGGGGACGCGAGGAGAAAATGGAGGAAGAGGCGAGCCGGGAACAAGCTCGTCATCATCCATGCCATAATGGCGCCATGCGCTGCGGGCCTCGTGGCTCTGCAAGGCATCAAGCATGCGTTCTGGTGCTGGTGCTGGTGCTGGTGCTGGCGCCGGTCTCCGGGGCGGGGGCGGGGGCAGGAAGTGATAATAATCCGACACCGGGCTCATGGGAGGCTCCGAAGGCAGATAGTCAAAGTGGCCATCCTCTGGACGTCTTCTTGGAGTACGGGAGGCAAAGGGGTTGGCGTGGGGGTCACGAAGACTGAACAGGGAAGTTGCGGCATTAAAGCTAGTCTGGCAAGCTGCAAAGGGATTGATAGGGGCCGAAGCCGGATATGGCGACGGGTACGGCGACGGGTATGGCGACGGGTATGGCGCCGTGGAGCGAGGAGCAACTCTTAAAGGAGCCGTTTGGCGCGGGCTTTCTCTGGGAAGTTCTCTGGGAAGTTCTCTGGGAAACCCTCTGGAAAACTCTCTGCAAGTTTCTGAAGAGAGCTCCCTAGGGCCCTGCCCGGGGGTACTCATGTCATTGTGGCCAAGGTGTGGCACTGGGTTGCAGTCTGCGAGGCCGGGGATGTGGGCATCTTGGCCGTTTTGGGGCTCACGGGCACCCTTCTCACGCTCCTTCTGCTCACGCTCCTTCTGCTCGCGCTCCCTATCTTGGCGCTTGTGAATCTCATCCCAAGCTCGCTCGTATCTGTTCATGTAAAGACTCTCGGTGCTTGTCGGGATCGGCCAAGTCGGGATGTCAAACGGCGGGGCGACGAGCGGCTGGAGCAAGCCGGCCGGGTTCAGCGGCTCAGGGAAGAGAGTTTCGTTTTCGGTGTTGGTAGCACTCTCAGCACTCTCAGCCTCGGTGCTGTCGTTGGTGTCGGTGTTGTCGAACCAGCTAAAATTCTGCGGCGGCTCCTGTATCACAGTAACAGACTCATCGCCATCGACAGAGCCCGCGGACCCGGTGCTGGGGGTAGACGGGCACTGCTGCCAGTCCGAGTCGCTGTCGGACTCGCCGTCATAAGCATCGACAAGAGGCTTCTTGACGATATCGACGGCAACCAAGCTGTCGATGTTGCCACTGCCGTCGGTGGTGCTCATCTCCTTCATCGTGACCTCTGAATCCGAAAGAGCATCGATCTTGATATTCATGTGCTTGTAAGCAGACTTGAGAGTAGCCGGGGGCGAGTTGGGTATCTCGTTTGTCTCGTTTGTCGAGCTATTTAAAGGCACTCTGCTCAAGTTAGAACAAAGACCCAGTGGTGGTTTAAATACAATAGTACGTGCACCGTAGACGGTGGAATATAGAAACTCACTTGGCCGTGCCGGAACCTGTCACTTTCATTTTGCGTGAATCCGATCGATGGCGATGCGAGCGTGTAAGACAAAGAAGCAAACAAGTCCAATAACGCTGCGAACGAGAAATTTGTTGTTATTGTGGTGCGATGATGGCTGCGTTGGAATAGATGCAAATAAGAGCGGAGATGAAGAGAAAGATGGAGACGCGAAGAGAAGAATAGAACGAGTGATGGCACGCAAAGGTATGAAAATGAGGCTGGCGGCGGACAGAAGCGGGGGACGAGGGACACACGACGAGGGACAAGAAATACAGAGTGAAACAAGAGTGAGATAGCGAGAGAGCTGAGAGGGAAGTAGACCAATAGATGGATATACGACTGCAAGTTCGTAGAGGCAGAGGTGCAAGTGGGCGCCGAGCCTAATATATGAGTTGCCGAAAAGGTTGCAAGGCTTGAGCAGTAGGATATGTGCGGGAGATCCTTGACATCTGGGCTGTGATTCTGGCTTGACTTGGCTTGAGTCTAGTCTTGTTGTGTGTCGTATTGTTGCCGCTTGGCCTGGTGTTTGGCCTCGGAATCGAAAACGACAATCAAGAAAGGACGACGTGTTGCGGCTCCCTCGCGTTTGCTGCGCTGCTGCGCTGCTTCGTTGCTGCTGTCTGCCTGCTGTCTGCCCGCCTGCTGTCTGCCCGCCTGCTGTCTGCCTGCCTGCTCACTCTGGCTGCAGATGATGGAGGGCGCACCTGGGCGTGAGGAGAATGCATGCACAGCCAGCCAGCCACACACAGTCCATCCAGTCACAACCAGTCACAACCAGTCACATCACCTGTTCCGTCGGTCGTCGCCTTTTTCGTTGATTCGCCGTTCCTTGTCCCACCCTCCATTCCCGCTGTCCCGCTGTCCTGCTTCTCGTTTGTCGTTTTCAGTCGTCTGCCTTTTTTTGTTTGTTCTCGTTTCTTCGTCCCCTTTCCGTTTTTCATCGGCCTGTGCGTGTTGCTGCATGCTGCTGCACGTTGGTGTGGTCGATAGAAAGCCGAGACTGTACACTCTGACCCTGTATCATACTGCGCAGCACTGCATGTCCCACACAAGACATTTCGCAGTACACAAGTACGCCTCTTCGGCCATTCTCTCGTGCTTGGTGCTTTGTGCTTTTTGCATTGTGCATTTGTTGTGCAAGACGACAACTCCCTGACCCCAGCGAGAATGCCCGCCATTGGATATGCGACTATATAGCACGCTAAAAGCTGCCCGTCTGCTGGCATTCTGGGGACGTTCTGCTCATGTGCCAGAGAAAAAGCATCCCTGCTCTTGGGCCGAGTTACCAGTCAGGCGCCCTGTATTCGATTTCTGCGCTTTCATTTGCACAATATATTCCTTTTCTTAGTCTGCTTTTTCTTTCCGTCTTATTTTCTTCTTCTTCGAGGTCGTCTCCCATCCTTAGACCGCTCTTTGCAAGATATGGGAGAGAGGGAACTTTCGTGGGCAGCCCAACGTCTTTGGCGGAGGGTGGTGTTGTAGGTACTGTATGTAAGCAGCCGGGTGGCCTGGCCTGGCCAGTTGCAGGTGCAGTTGGACCTCACCCAGGCGACCGGCCCCAGTGGGAAGCAGCCGCCAAACTTGAGCTCAGCCTGCTTGCAGTAGATAGAAAGTTCAAAACAGCCCGGCCAAGACAGTGTAAATGGTGTATTTATATTCAAGCAATATGGCAGAAGAAGCAAAGCAAAGGAATCAAAGATGCAAGACGCGCAAAATACAACATGATTCTATCGCGTAGACTAGAATATGAGTGTCGGGTGTTAAAGATAATGCCCAATAGCAAGCACAGCCAAAGAGAGGCGACCCAGCGAAACCAGTGAACAAGAACAGAATGCGAAGACAAAAGGCAAAAGGCGAAAGACTAGGAAAGAATAGAGCAAAAGATGGACAGTAGTTGAATAAAAATGCCGGTACGCCTCCATGCTGCCCTAGAGATCCCCCGTCTATGAAAACATACAGTAAATATCCTACACATAAAGCTGCCTCGACAGGCCAAACAAAAGAAACAGTAAAGGAAAGGGAAAAGGAAACGGAAGATTGTAGCAAATGAAGACCGAAAAAGATGGACAACGGACGCAGAAGATGAACAAAAAAACATGGACACAAATATGGACAGAAAAAAATATGACCGACAAAGTCATAAATACAACAACAAGCATCGTGCAACGGCAAAAGCATCGCGTTCTGGAAACAGCATCGCTATGCTCGCCTAAATCCACAAAAGGGCGTGTTGAATGGGCCTCTTAAAGATCAAAACGATCAAAACGCGAGCAGCACTCACTGCCCGCCAATACCGGGCCGCCCTTCTCTCCCTCTCTCTTCAGCCCAGTCTCAACGGCTGGACCGGGCAACATGAATCGTATCCTCTGCTGACTCGCCAACACGCACGCCTGCAGGCTCGTCTAGGTGCATCGCGCTGTCGTCGTCAAACATGGATACCTCCTCGATCTCTTCTGACACGGCATCACTGTAGCTTAATGCTGCGCGCGGACGCCCGAGCACACGGCGGCCCGATCCAGCGGTGGCTGTCGGCTTAGAAATGCGGCCAGATCTGCCCTTTGCTGCTGGTGCTACACGAGCGCTGGTGCTGGCTTGGAGGGCAATCTTGGACGACGCCGCTTCCAGGTATAGCTGTGCTGCAAGCTCCTCCTCCTCGTCTGTCACATCCGAGGGTGTAGAAGCCGCCGACAGCGAGCTAATGGTCTTCTTGACAACAACCGCCTGCGTGATATCAAGTACCTTCTTAGGCACCTGCCGGCGACGCAGTGGTGTCGCTTTCTTTGCTGCTGTGGTTTTCTCGGCCGGCTTCTCCCGCAACTGCGAGAGTGGCTTCTTGACAAACTTGACAGACTTGTGAGCCTTGGCAGGAGACGCGTCCTTGCCAGCCGCCGCTTCCTTGGCCGCTTTTGCAACTGCCTGTGCCATCGGCGTCGCCTGAGGTGTCGTCTCGCCATCGGACATGGCAGTTTCGTTCGGCGGCGTCACGGCCCGTTGAGCAAATGAGGTCTTCGGCTTCTGGGTCTTAGCCGTCTTTGCCGCCTGTGGGCTCACGGGCTTGGCTGCTGCTACTGCCTTTGCTGTCTTTGTCGTCTTTGCCGTCTTTGTCATCTTTGTTGGCGTTGAGGCAGTCTTCCGTGCACGTGCAGGCGCCTTTGCCGCGACTGTCGTCTTGGACTTGGCCGCGTTGGCCTCTGCTGATGACTTTGAGGGCTTCACAGTCTTGGAGGTCTTTGCTGCCTTGAGCCCCTTGGATGTCTTGATAACCTTGACCGACTGCACCGCCTTCACGACCTTAATGGGCTTTGCAGACTTTGTCGTCGTGGCCTTGGAGCCGCGAGCTGCCGGCTTTGCAGAGCTGGCCGACTTCGTTGTCTTGCTTACAGCGGCCGACTTGGACTTGGACTTGGACGGCGATGATCTGGCAGCTGTCGCGGCCTTGGCTTTGGCGGCCTTCGTGGCTTTGGCGGCCTTCGCAGCCTTAGCTGCCTTTGCCTTCTTTGCCTCCGCCGCCTTGAGCTCCTCGGCCACCTTTGCTGCTTTGGCCACTCTTGCGGCCTTGGCAGCCTTGGATGCCTTTTCGAGACGCGCCTTCTTTGCCACATCGGCTGCAAGTGCCTCCAGGGCGGCCTTTGTTGTCATGATAACCTTTGGCGTCGGGGCCTTGCTGGTTTTCTTCGTGGCCTGGCCGGTTTGCTGCTGGCCGGAAGCAGTGCGCATTTTCTTCGAGGCCGGGGCTCCCTTGGCATCCTCCTCTTCATCGTCCATGCTGTATACATCATGCTTGCGCTTTGCCGAGCCGTTGGTTGTCTTCTTCTGCGCACCGGCCACCGCCTTCTCGGCTGCGGCAGCAGCCTTGGACACCGACTTCTCACTCTTGCGAGGACCCAGAATGCCACGGCAGTTCTCACTTCCACACAAACAACCCTGAACGTTCTTGGAAGAGTACGGGTCAAAGTTGTAATCGTAAGTCAGTTCCTCGCCCGTCTGAATCGGGCGATCGCCCGCGAATAGGGCAATGCGAGGCTGGCCCGAAACAAGCCACTTGATCATTCGGCAGTTGGGATCACAAGAGTGGTTGACAAAACGAGCGACACTACCACTTGTTCCGTCAATGATCAGGGACTGATCAAAGGACATGAGGTAGTAGCACTGTGTCTGAGGTTAGCATTTCATTCTCTTTTTGTCTCTTGTTTTTGTTTTGTTTTAATGAGCCCATTCTTAAGACGTACCTCGTTATCCTTGTAGAGCTCGTTCATCCTCCGGTCAGACTCCTCCTCGGTGATAATCTCGCCGATGTACTCCATTATGATCTGACCGGGTCTGAAGCCGCGGCTGGCGCGGATGCCATGGCCACGGTTGGGAGTCTTGAAGACCTCCACACCAATGTTGTAGGCATTCTTTGACGCGGTTCTTTCGGCCAGTCTTTGGAACTCGCGGTTCTTGCAGTGCTCTGCGCCCACATTGCAAATCATATCGTTGCACTCGTAGAGCATGATCCGGTTCTGACAGTCGTCGTCACAACCTGTCTCTTTCTTGCACACACACTTTGTCAAAGAGTCGTCATAGTTGGGGCTCTTTTTCCAAATGGAATGGGCATCGCCAACAAACCGGTCTTGTGATTGTTAGCACATGATTAAAAACTACAAAAAAAAACGCATCATGTCAAGACTTACTCTTGTTGATTTTGCCATACTTGACCGGCTTGGGCTGGCCAGGTGGGAGTGGATTGAAAACATCAAAGGGCAGCTTAAAGTCGCGACCCTGGAGCAGCATACGAAGGCCGTTGTAGATAGGCATAGGCAGCGTCTTGTTGGGTGGATACTCCTTTGCAAGCTGGGGCAGCTTTGCAAAAGACTTCTTTTCAGCGGTGGTCAGTCCGGCTGTGTGGCTCTTGGGCATCGATTGGCCAGAGTAGAGGCCCTTGTTCATCCATTTCTTGAGACGCTTCTGGACTGGGCGTGGAGCCTCAGATGCTGCTTCCTCGTCGGCAGGTGCATCCTGCGTTTGTGCAGCGCTAGTGCTGCTACTGCTGCTGTCTGCATCCTTTGCTGATTTGGGACGCTTGGTTTTGTCGGGCAGAGGCTCGCCGGCCGCGTTAGCAGGGACATACTTGCCGTTGCTCCATACTGTGTAGATAACTGGATCTTCGTCCACGTGCTTGTACTCCTTTGTATCTTCGAGACGCAAAAGCTCACGCGAAACGCCGGTAAGATTCTTGTCCGACTCGCTGCGTCTGCGTTTGCTCAGAGAGTCCGGCTTGGGTGGAGCGAGCTCCGTGGGCAAGCCAGAGCGGCGTGTGGCCCGCCGTTCCACCGGCTGGGGCACATCGAGCTGAGTCTTTGGTTTTGACGGTGAAGCCTTCTTGGCCTGTCCTGCGGCGGGTGCTGGAGCTGGTGATGAGACACTAGAGTCCACCGTGGCTGCAGACCGTGCAGCTGTGGGACGGGTCTGTCTAGGTGAATCTTGAACAGCTGGCTTTGGCTGTCGGGCTGTTCGCATGGGGCGCCGAGAAGCAATGGAATCATCTGCTGCTGCGGGTGTGGCTTCCTCGGAGCGCAAAGTGTCGTCTGCCGGCGTGGGCGTCAGCTGTGCGGGGGTTGCAATGGCCTCGGTGGGCTCTGAAGCGTCCTCTGCGGTGCTTGGTGACAGCGGCGCTAGTCTAGAGGTAAGCGGCTCCTCTGCGAGCGACTTGCGAGACGACCGACGTCTGCTAGAGCTGACGCGCCGTGAAAGGGGCTCGGGGGAATCCGTTTGGTCTCTGCTGCTTGGACCAGGAGGGCTGCGTCTGGCGGGCAGAAATTCGGGGCGGAAGCGATACATGTTCGTGGTGGGCTGCTCGGTCTGAGCCTGCTCGGACTGCGGCTCGCTGGCTGAATCGGATGGCGTTTCGTTCATAGTGCGTGTAGCGGATCTCGGGGCCGGCACTTTGTCGGCAGAGACAGTAGCCGAGATGTCGATGATGTCCTTGTCTGCATCGAACTCGACAGTCTCGGAGGGAGGCGTCGCAGGCAGAGAAGGCAGCGAGTATGGTGTTGCCGGCATACCATCCAAGATATTTGTAGCCGCGGCTGCAGAGTTGGGTGCTTGCCGGGCTAGTTGGCGGGTTTTCGTCATTGGGAAGTCTGGGAGATTCGAGACGCCGGTCTCGGCTAGGCCCTCCTGCTTGACGTCGAGCACCATCTCTTCGGGGCTGGTGATGCGCGTTAGTAAATGAGGTCTGATGAATAATGATACGATGAGTTTAGGAGTTGACCGAGGGTTGATGGAGATGTGCAAGGGTGTTGGTGTCTGATGGCCCGGTTCTTTTGTCTTGTCTTTTCATTTTTTGTCTGGTGTTGTATATTTGCCGCCCATCACCTGTGGCCACGCGGGCGTAGTCCCAAAAACTTCTGGTTGGCTGCGGTATGCCTGTTCGATCCGCGGCCCCTCGCAGCTAAAGGCTCTGTCTTTGTCTCTGTTTCTCAGTATTTTGCATTTGCGGGCACACGCGTTTGATAGCTGTGTCTGCAGTGCGCCAGTGCTGGATGAATGTTGTTGCGCGGTGCCGAGGTGTATGTGAAGCCTTGTCGTGGCCGTTGTCTGGCATTGGCGCGTTTAGGCTGGGCTATGTTGGGGCACGCGGTGGCGATCCGATGCGTATTGGGGTTCATGGGTGTCTATTGAGCGCTATCGACACAGCAGAGGTGAGATGGGACGTTGTGAAGAGTGACACACGGCGATATGATGGCGATGTGACGGCGTGACGATGTGACGACGTGACGATGTGACGACGTGTTGATGTGCGTTTCTAGCGGCTCCGATGGGCTGGTGGCGTAGAATGAGAGGCAGACGCGACGTATACTAGAGACCGGGGCCACGGGTGGCGGCAGGACGGACGCGCCAGGCTGCTGGTAAAGGTGTAGGAGAGATATAGAGACGAGGGAGGATACGAGGAGGGGATGATTGATGTTTGGGAGACTTACAATGCAATAGTGTCGGCCATGAGGTATGAGGTAGGATGTTGGCTGGTGCTGGCAGGTGCTGGCAGGATGTTGGGAGTGGAAGGAGGAAGAATGGGTAGGAGGGAGGGTCGTGGGTGAGGGAAACGACAGGAACGACCGACGTGACCCGGACTAAAAGGAAAGAGCGTTACCAAGATGGAAGCACATGGGAGATAGTGGTAGAAAGGGGAAGTCGCAGGGGAGACGGAAGGTCGTGTGCTCCAGCTGAATGCTTGAATGCTATGCTTGAGGGGAGGGTTCAAAGAAGTAAAGTAATGTACAAGGAAGGTGCCGATGCGATCAAACACCAAACAAGCAGGCGCGATGGGTGGAAGGTCTAGAAGGGGACAAGAGACATGGAAAGTAGGGAAGTTGGGAAGTAGAGGAAGGGAAGAACGACAATCCGTGTCGCGTCAAGAATAACGGGACCAGAGGCGAAAGGAGCGATGGCTCAGTCCTCATACACACACACACACAGCAATGCACGGCAATACTAATTAGTATTCCAGTATTACGGAGTATGAAGTATGAAATTGGCAGGAAACGGTTTAGTGTTTTGGTAGGGAAGGGGCGTCTTGGGGAGGATTCTGTTTAATTATTATATTTTTCTGTTTCGATGTCGTAGAAGAAGGAGGAAGGTGCGAAGGTCGTCGCGGAAGATCTATGTGTCTTCGCGTGGGAGCGCGTTAATGGAAGGGTGGAGACGAGGAAGGGGGGGGGGGATAGACTACGATGTATTACTCAGTAGTAAATATAGACTAATAAATAGGATATTATATAAACATGCTTATGGGCGAAAAGGGGCCAGGGTATTGGTGTATTTCAGAAGCGCGTTGTGATTAGGACTTTTGGTTAGTGACAACGGTGTTTGAGATGATGCGATGCTGGATGATTCAAGAAGACGGCCAAAAGAAGGCAAAGTGTGAAAAGGGCAGACGTTGCCTATCTACGAGCACTGTGGCAAGACGGCGAGAGTCGGAGTTGGCGTAGAAGACAAAGGAGGAGGACACATGAATAGATGCCAAAACGAGACGGGAACACGCGTGAACTAAATATAGTGAAGAGAGCGAAAAAGAGAGCGGCAACTATAAGACAATCAACGCAGGTGAGAATCGGTGATGGCGAGGCATAGCAGACGGCGAGGCGGAGACGATAAGAGGGCCGATGCTGAAGACTCGGGTAGTTTTGGAAAATAAGTTTGAGAGCTGAGATGGCTGGCTGGCTGGCTGGCTGGCTTGTTGAGGGCGGTCAAGCAAGGTCGATGAAGGACACGGCTGGGGCGGGTTATGCTCACAGCCGCTTTTGCGAGACTGTTGTCCGTAAGGGGGAGGGGGAAGGCTAAAGACAGAGGCAGACAGCTGATCAGCCGGAGCTGAACCTAAATGATGCACGACTGGCAATGCGAGATACATGCAGGCCGATGCTGGGGTGTTCTTTGCGAGAAATGAGGTACAATTTACAAGTGACGATTAGGTATGTGCATAAGTAAGGAGATGCTGGACACATATCTTGGGGGTGAGAAGTCACGCAAGAAGTGAGAGGTAAGAAGTAAGAAGTAAGAAGTAAGACAGTCTGGTAAGAGGTGGCCGTGTGTTCTCGTGCGGTGTCAGGGCCTTGTGACGAGTGCGGTAGATGCCGACGGGGGTAGAAGAGGCTTTCGAGAGCCACCAAGGCGACGACGTCGGCACGACGATGCAGGCGCAGACCAAAGGCAAGTGGCTGCAAGTGCCGCAGGTGTCCTTTGCAGTATTGGCCGCGTGCTCGACTAATCCCAGCGTTGCAGTCCGTGTGCTCGGCCAGCCGTCGTCGATGCCATCCACGCCGACAGAGTGCCAGTCTATGCCCACCAACAACCAGAATAGAAGGAAGAGGCGACAGATGGACCCTGGCCTTTGAAATCAATCGCACGAAGTGTCCATAGATTTTAATTAATGCCCAAACTTGAGCTACTTCCAGTCGCGATGTGTTCGCAGCGGCTGGCCTGGCTGTCTCGATCGGCCGAGACAGCACCAGCACCAGAGCAGGGCCAGGCAAAGCAGCTCCCCAGATTCCGATGCCATCATAGTTCATTGCGCTCTATCTGCCAATATGAACTCTGAATAAAGTTAGTGTGGCGCAATCTGATCCAGTCGTCCCTCCAAGCCTATCAAAGTCCACTGCCTCAGAGCATCGCCATGATGCCCCAGACAGCAGAAGCCCCGACGAGCACACCGAGTCTTGCCAGCGGCGACTACTTCCTGATGTACACTCCTTGCAATGCATTTATGTTGGTGTCAAGATTGTCTAGCCATGAAGCTCGTGTTCTTCTGGATGCATCTATTTCATCAAGAGAGCCCGTAGATTGTGCATAGCGATTGATGATATACACCCCTGCGGTCCATACCAAGACTCAGGCAAGCATCAACTATGTACATAACCACTAGACGACTGCAATCGAGCAATATGTTGAGCTGTTGCTATTTTTGTTGCTCTTGGTCTCGCGTAAAAATCAAACCTGTCAAATCACACCAGAGCCAGCGACGCAGCGCTGTCATCGTGGCCGCCCATCACCATCACAAGCCTGGGTACGCGGAGACTTTCTACATCTGTCCCTGTGAGTCTTCCCCGTCACTACGTTCATCATAAACAGAAGTAGCCATCCATGTCTTCTGATCACAAATGGCCGCAGCATGGCCGCGATCACGGCGAGCCTGGCCAGAGGAAAAACGAGCCAGCATCTTGGCTTGCGCGCTGTCTCAGCGATTCTATATCCCATCAAATGCCACAAACACAACAGATATGCAACCAGGAACAGAAAATCAAATAATCAATACACAGAGAGTTCACGGCCTAAAAGAGTCCTCGCGTGCTCGCGGTGATGTTGCCAGGACCATGTCGATTTAAATAAAATACTAAATTAAACCCATCTAATACCACGTCGGAGTGTTCCACTTTTTACACCAGCATACAAAGCTTTCCATGCTGTGATTGGTCGACCTCTCCGGTACAAGCATGCAGCCTGGCCTCTGGCTCAACCGCCCTTGCAATGCGCCTTCAGAGGGCTTGCCCCACCTACGCCAGCTGCCAGGCTCTGTCCTGTCCCTGTACAGAGGAAGAGGCGCAAAAAGCGACAGCCAATTGCTGCGAGACTCACGACCTCTGTCCATTCGAATGCTCCAGTTCGACTGCATACATACCACAACACACGCCTTTGCAGCCCGACATCCCTACCAGCTCGCATACAGCTCCCAGACACACTGCACAGAGCTTCCACAGCTACAGCTTCTACAGCTTTCTTTACCACTGCCCACTCCTACACACACACACATCCATCGACCATGTCCACGCCATTCCGCGGTCGGTACAGCCCCGCATCGAGAGGCGGCGGCGGCAACAACAGCGCCGGCGGCGGCCGTGGCGAGTTTCGTGGCAACCGTGGCGGAGCGGGTGCCGGTGGTCGCGGCGGCTACCAGCGCGGTGGTGCGCGTGGCGGCACTGAGGGCGGCGGCCGCGGCGGCTACCAGCGCGGCGGCGGTCGGGGTGGTGCCGGTGGCGAGGGCGGCCGCGGCGGTGGTTTTTCTAGAGGAGGCGGCCACCAGGGCGGTGCGTCGGGCGGCGACCGGGAACCCCCCAAGAAGGAGAACATTCTCGATCTCGGCCAGTACATGGACCGGGAAATCTACGTCAAGTTCAACGGCGGCCGCGAGGTATCCGGCATTCTCAAGGGCTTCGACCCACTGCTCAACATGGTGCTCGACGATGCCCAGGAGAATATGCGCAGTAAGTTGTAAAGGCTACGTTGCAGGGAAAGAAGAAGAAGAAATACGAAAAACTAACAGACAGACGCCGAGGGAGAAGTCAAGGCGAGGTCGCTCGGTCTAGCTGTCATCCGCGGCACCCACATCACCACACTGTACCCAGTCGAAGGCAGCGAGAGCATAAGCAACCCATACCTGGCGGCTGCTGCAGAGGAGGAAGACGACGAGGCAGAGGCAGCCGACGGCGACGATGCCGCAAAAGCAAAGGTCACGCCGGCGTATCAATACAAGCCCAAGCCAGAGGACGACAGCGACTAGACGATACACGAGAATACGACAAGATTGGCGTGTGGAGGCAGCGAGATAGCGAGATAGCAAACGCATGGCATGGCGGCATAGGCAGCCTGCAGCCTGCAGGGTAGCTCTGCCATGGCGGGATGCTGGTCTGCTATCAAGGGTTTTTGTCTTTTTTTGCCCTTTATTCTATACTTTTTACAACGCAATATCAAATGTGTTAAATGTGTCGAGTGTGGTATCCAAGCCATGGCACCAGGGCATAAGCGGCGAATAAAAAATAAAATAAAAATAATAAGAGAAAGGATAATACCACCAAAGACACATGGCATGTCAGTCTATCACAATCACTCTTGCACATCAAAGCCTTGGTAGTTGGGCAGCAACATAAGAGCAAAGATAAAGACGCCGATACCTCTGCGTTTGCTATCCAATTAGTCACAACATCCGCAGCAAGGGCATCACAGGAATGATCAAAGTGGTTTCAGGTATTGAAAGATAAAGTAGGAGAAAGCAAAAGAAGCGAAAGACAGAAAAAAGAAAAGAAACGTCAAAAGGAAACGCAGTCGCTTGGTGGTAGGTAGGCAGCAAACAAAAACCACTAAAACAAACACAAAAATAAAACAGTTCTGCCACTGGTTCATCTCCTCGTCGCTCATCTTTTCCCGCAGGCATCTCTCTGGCGGCGGAATGGTATACTTGGTTGCAAGCCGGGCCGTGTAGTTAGATCCGCGTCGGACTAGTTGTGGCGCCGGCTACCAGGGGGCCCTTGGCCGACGGCGGGAGGGCGTATCAGATCGTTAAATGACCGCTGCACCATCTTGTTCAGCTCCTTGTACGTCACAAACAGATTTGTGCGCCCGTCGCGACTGGACAGCCGCACCACATCATGCGATCCCGCATCCAGCTTGTTAAGGCATGACAGCATGTGCCACGTGTCCACCACAGGACGGCCTGACTCGTCCACTTGATGGAAGACATAGTCGCGGAACAGCTTCAGCGGGTAGCGGGGGCCATGCTCGGCCCACGTAGCATCGCGCTGGTAGTTCTCCCGCTCGTTGATGGTGCCCAGCTTCAGGAGCATCCGCGCGACACGGCCGTTTTCGACCTCCCGGAATACCAGGCTGTTGAGGCCGTCGTTTTCTTGCAGCGACATGTCAAAGAAACGCGCCATTTGTGTCGAGATGCTGTTGATCAGCGCATCAATCGTCTTTGATGCGGGGCTCGTCGACGACGGCGGTGTCAGCAGCCAGGTGATGGCCGTCTTCAGCTCGTGCGAGTAGATCTCGGGAATCTGTTCCATTGGCGCAAGCGGGCGCTTCAGCTCGTTGGGTGGCGTGTACACAGCCAGTGCCAACATAACCTCGCCAAAGTGGTAAAAGTCCTCCTGCTGCAGATCAGACACCCGGCGGTTGGGGTCGTAGCTAATGACATCCTGAACGGCACAGCCACTCAGTCGGATGCGGTTCTTACCGGTCCGAATGATCTTGGATAGGTCGATCGAGCGAGCTGCGAGCCCGGCAGAGTGGATGGCACGCAATGCGCTGGCAATCTGCACAAAGTATCCCCAGAGTATGTTCTCCTGGATCGTGACACTAGAACGCGTCCTGGTCTGGCCGTAGGTGGGAAAGTGGTAATGCAAGAGGGTCGACGACAGCGGAAAGTAGTCCGTGGCAAAGACTACAGAGCTGTCGCCAAAGGCACGGGTGGTAAATGCCTCGTGCACTGTCACAATACTGCCGCTGTTAACACGCCGCCACTCGCGAGCAGCCCGCAGGGCGTTTTCGTTGCTGACGCGGAAATTCTCCACGCGCCGCAAACAGTAGTGCTTTCCGTTTTTACTAGCCACAGCCTTGTAAAGCCAAGTTATGCGCCCAAACGAGCCAGCAACTTTGTGACTGTTGGTATCCAAGGGGCTCAACGAGTGATAGCTTTCTACAGTGACGGATACTAGAATAGTCAGATGGCCGTAATACATGGTTTGCAGCTGAGATATGAAAGGTGAAGCACGTACAAGTCAGAGCGGATTGGTTTCCAGCTCTTGATTTCATGTGAACATCCTGACGCAGCTTTTCGGGCAGGAAGAAATCGTGAATGGTCCGCTGGCGGGGGAGGAGATCCTGCCGGTGGGGGCCTTGGGGGAAGTAGAGATGCTCTCCAACCTGTAGGTGTCAGTACGGTTTGATACATCTCTGATACATCTCTTAATACACATCATTGGAGAATAATTAGAATCAGTGTAGTCGAGGAATAAACTCACAGGCTGATGCTGTGCTCCAAAGAGATTCTGCCCTTGGAAGTAAGCGGTACCCTCACGCCCGGTGGTATTTCCAGCTGCATATGGGTTGAACTGGGCGGCCATGGGTGCTCCTGCATTATAGGAGTCGTACATGCCGCCACCGTGGCCGAGCTGGCTGTCCAGGCTGGGAGGCATTCCGTAGCCCATATTGGCCATGCCTCCTAAATTGGCCATGCCACCGGCGCGTCCACCCATGTGATCCATACTCGTCGTGGAGTGGCTTGCTGCTCGTGAAGGGCCCGTTGGGATGTTGGCTTGCGCCCCTTGGGATGGCCCAGTGGGTATGCTGGTGTGGGACTGCCCCAATAGCGGCTGCTGCTGGAGTTGCACCGGGGGAGGCACAGCTTGTGGCGAGGATGGCAGCTGGCTGGGGACGGACGATGTAGATGCCGGTGTTGCTGATGGAGGGACGGCAACTTGCGACTGTGGCCGAAACTCGGTGGCCTTTGCGGGGTTGAAAGGCGACAGTTCGCCCTTTGGCTGAAAGTCTTTGACAGAGGCGACGTTGTAGCTGGACGACTGTTGGGGCACAAACTCCCGGAGGGCTGCAAGGTTGAATGCCGAAGAATCAGCACGCGGGATTGACGGGCCGGTTTCTCGAGTTACTGTATCGCGTAGCTGTTCGCGGGGAGAGGCCGAGGAAGAGGCGTTGCTAGTGGACACGACTGTAGAGGAGAGGAGAGAAAAGATGCGTTAGTATGCCGACAACCTGGTATGGAGAATGTGGGGTCCACATCGAGCAGCAAAGGACAAAGACAAAGGAGTGGCCAAGATGTGCCAAAAGCGAAGCACAGCACGGCGCACGGCGCACAGCGCAATAGCAAGGACATACCACTTGTCCCCCTGGGTGTGAATGGGACGGCGTTGGCGGATTGTATGGGTAGGGCTGATGATTTTCGAAGCGGCGAGTTGCTTGCTGCACCGGGGGTGAAGACGGGGGAGTCGCCAGTTAGTCCCTTTTTTGAAGATCTATGCGAAGGTGCTGTTAGAACCACTGTGAGTATCAAGTAGAGGCGGTGCCCGGGCGTCATGTTCAAATGGCTGAAAGCAAGACAGCGGGCCATCGAGAGGGAACATACAAGTCTTTTGAAGCCATTGTGCCTGTCCAGCAAGTAACATGGTTTTGTGGATAGTGTATGATGTCTAGCGATGTCGAGATGTTGTAAAGCTGCTGCTGTTGAGTGCGCAGTGCCGGCTGGTCCGTCAAGACCTTGCTGGTTTTCCTTCTTTCCAGCTCTACTGGTGGCTGGAGGAGGGCCGTGGCGGCCAATGTCCCGGTCGAGAGGCTCGGAAGTCGCACACGTGTTAGTGCGTATGACTCGGCGCGGTCGTGTCGGGGCGGGAGTGCGCGCAGGCTAAACAGTGCTCCAGGGTCGAGGATGATGGCCGTACTCAGCAGGTCCAGAATCCAGAACCCATAGTGCGATCGGTATCAGTTTTCGGGATCAAAGCGCGACGCGACAAGGCGTCACTGTTGTCAGGTACTAGCAGTGTGCGGGCTCGGTAATAAAGAGACGAGCACCGAGTGTCGTGAAACAATGCGATCAGGGGCCGGAGAGTCGGGGACCGAGAAAGCGGAAAGCAGAAGCGGAAAGCGGAAAGCAGGATTCCTAAAAGATGCCCGAAGCTGGAGGAGAAGCGCGTGTCGATGCCGCGACGCTGGGGATCAAATTGTGGCAGAGCGATCGTTATATGGAGCCTGGACGCGCAGTCGGCGATTAGGGAGAGAGGGCGAGAGAGAGGGGTGCGGGCCGTAGCTGGGCAGCAGCTTTGCGGGCGGATAGAGGCGACTGTGAGAGAAAAGCGAGGTTTTTGGCCGTGGCCGCGAAGAGATAAGGAGGGAGGAGATGGGCCGGCCAAAGAGTGCCGCAGTTGGGTGACAATAGGGAGGTTCGTTAGCTACGGCAGGAGGCAGGGCGATGTACGGAGCGGAAGAACAATGGGGGAAAGAGCGATGGGCGATGGGCAGAAGAGCTGGTGGCGAGGCAGGTGCGAGACACTGCAGGCGCTATATAACAGTCGCCGCATCTGTAAGTGGCGCTCTGGAATAAGTAACTTACCCCGCTGACGGGGGACAACAGGGGTATCTAGCAGAGGGTACTTGTTTATTGGTGGGGAGAGCGCGTGCACGCTTGTACCGTAGCCGTTTCCAGGCTACATAGAGGCTGGCTAGTTCCTTCCCTAGGTAGCAGTGCTGTTGGTGGTAATATGTAGCATACATTTGCAAGATTACGAGGCTCTGATGAATGCGGTACCGGTAAGATACAGTACATACATACAGTAGCATACCAAACGGCGAGGCAGCATCTATTGTCTGAGTGTATTTTAGAGGGCTTCTCGATACAATGCATGACTAGGATGGTACCACAAAGGACTCGGACGGCAAGCATCTCCTAGCCGCGAGAACTCGAGGCAAGACAGTCAATTCTGGACCATGAGCTACACTGATTGTTTGCTCTCATCTAGTGTTTATAAACAACGGTAAATCACATTGGTCCTAGTATATGCAGTAGATTCGAGCTGTGTTTATTTATTTTTAAACAAATTTGTGGTTTGATTATTGATATATAAGAACACTTCGTATTTATTTCATTTATTTAATCAAGTTTATTAATATTTTCACTAATAATATTGAGGATTTGTACAAGAGATGATCGCCTCATTAACCTCTTGCAAAATAACAAAACATGAACATCGGAACAAAATAATAATTGCCTCCAAAACCACTGCGAACCAAAGACTGCTTGCTGCGTCAAGACTGAGTAAACATGCTTTGTCATCCACGTGGTGAGCTTGTGGTGGCTCCTTCCTGTAGAAGCTTACAAGCTGTAGCCTCTCCCGCGTGGAGCAGGATGGAGAGCAGCGAACATCATTGGCCAGAACCAGACAGCCCCCCACTCTTCGACGGCTGGCCTTCTCTTCTTTCGGTAGCGACGTGCTTATCCTCCATGCCTCCTTATCTGCTGAGCATTCCGTGCTGCTCTTCTGTCACATCCTCTTGCATCATCACCCACTCACATCCCATCCATCCATCTGCCCATCTCCTACCAACGCCCGTCCGACGCACACTCCTTCTGCAACAGCCTCTACCACTGTACTGTGCCAATCAAGCACACCAGCTATTGCAGCTTACAAAAAGTCGGCCAATCTCGCGCAGCACACGGCGCTTGACATGCAGAGAGCTGCATATTGACAGCAAGTAGCCGTCGTTCCATAAACTTCGGCCCTTCCCCTCTTCTGTCCTCCCTCTTGCACCCCCGCCACCCCTTCAGCTGCTCCTACGTCTATTTAAGCTGCTGCCTCCCCTGGCTGCCCATTTCTGCACCAACCAGCAGCCAAACCATCGCGCTGCCACCGAGTTGCCCTCGCCTCCCATCGCATTGCCGCCGCCTTTATTATTCTGAGCATCGTTGCTAGCAGCATACAGCACTGTTTGCATTGCAGATATGGCAACCCCGGAACCCCAGTCGCAGCTCACGGCCGAGCAGCGTGGAAATGTAGAACATTTTATGGCCATTACCGGCATGGCCGAAGCAGAGTCTATAACCTTTCTGCGCACATGCGGATGGAGCGTCCAGGTATGTTTTTTTCTTTGTCTTTCGTCCTTTTATTTTTCCAACGCACCTGGTCAACAAAGACAACTAACGTACAGGTTGCTGTTACTCGCTTTTTCGACACGGGCGAGACGCCCATCGACGTCGATGAGCTCGCTCGGCAAGCGCAAGAAGAAGAACGCCGACAACGCCAACGAGAAAATGCTCGTGACAATGCCCACCCCTACGGCAACCCCGGAACCTTGCGCACACCGCTAGCTGCATTTGAAGACGCCGTCAATGCCGTCAACAACGGACGTACTGAGCCGGCACGGCGGGTTGTGCTCCAGCCTCCGGCACCTCCGGTCCGCCCAGGATTCCTCATGGCAATCGCCCTCCTCCCACTCAACCTCGGCTACCGCTTCTTTGCTGTCATCTCCGGGCTGTTCAAGCACACTCTGACAGCCATCCCCGGCCTGTCCAGACTTCAGTTACGGCGCCCGCGCCGCCAGCTGACGCCGGTCGATGCGGCAGCCCGGTTCAAGCGTGAATTCGAGGATATGACTGGTTCCAGCGCCCTTCCTTTTGTGGAGATGAGCTATGCACAGGCCTACGACAAAGCAAAGACGCAGCCTATGTTTTTGTTGGCAGTTCTCATGTCACCCGAGCATGACGATTCCAAGACCTTTGCCCAGGATGTCCTGCTGCACCCCGACGTGGCGAGCTACATTGCCGATGACGCCAACAATCTACTGCTGTGGGGTGGCAGCGTGCACGAGCCAGAAGCCTACCAGGTATCCCTTGAACACCGGGTTACCCAGTTCCCCTTTGTGGCCCTGATCTGCGTGACTCCCAAGGAGGGCGGCAGCACGCGCATGGGCATTATCAAGCGCTTCTCGCCGTACGTGTCCGGACCGCAATTTGTGGCCCAGCTGCGCTCGTACTCGGAAAAGTACTCGGAGGATATGGCAGCAGCGCGCGCAGTCCGTGTTGCCAACGAGGCGTCGCGCAACATCCGCGCCGAGCAGGACAATGCCTACGAGCGGTCGCTGGCGATGGACCGGCAGCGTGCGCAGCAGAGGCGCGATGCCGAAAAGGCAGCTCGCGAAGCCGCCGAGGCTGCCGAGAAGGCCGCCATGGAAAAGGAGGCAGCGGCTTCCCGCAAGCTTATCATGGGCAAGCAGTGGCGCCTTTGGCGTGCAGCGCGCCAGGCAGCCCAGCCGCTGCCCAACGAGACCAACATTGTGCGTGTGGCAGTCAAGCTGCCCGAGTCCATGGGCGGCGAGCGTGTGGTGCGCAGCTTCTACGACGACTCGACGGTGGAGGATCTGTATGCCTTTATCGACTGCTACAAGATGGACGACTTTAGCGAGAAGGCGACCAAGCCGGCCAATTACACGCACGAGTTTGAGTTCCGGGTTGCGTCCATGATGCCGCGCGAGGTGCACGAGCCGTCCGAGACCACGAAGCTGATTGATGCAATTGGCAAGTCGGCCAGCCTGATTGTCGAGGAACTGGACGCGGACGAAGACGAGGGCTAGCTACCCGAGCCTGTGTCTCTTTTGAAACGGCTTTCCGGCCTGGCAAAGCATAAGCGAGATACTCGACATGAGCTGGGTCTTACCGATACTTTTCAAGGGACAGCTGGTCCTTCCACTGGGTTTGCATGACTGCACCTCGTTTACTAGGTCTTATCTATGATCACGTTCTGTTGTAAATCAATGGCTTCTTTATTGTTTCGTGCCCAAGTATATGTGTTTCTCAATTCCCCTGTGCGCCCGACCAGATAACGCCGTGTAAGTATGCCTCACCGTAACTTCCGTATCTATCTCGAGCATGCATGCGTATGTATGTACGCTGGTCACGCGCGCAATGTCCCCGGTCGCACCTGCCAATTAGACCGTGCTCGAACGTGTTCGGACCTGCCGCAAACAACAGCAAATTCTCTGTCAGCGAGAACGGCCTGCTACCCGCTATCTGCTGTCTCTTTTTTGTGAGGATTAGCTAGAGAGAAATTTATAAATACACAATGTAGAAAATGCAATGCAAAATACCACTGACAATAAAGACTGCAAAGAGTCATTGTTGAACGTCGTTCTTGGCCGTGGAGCCCGGGGGACTCTAGACCGCAAGCCCAGACCCAAGGGACGCACTGGCCCCACTAAAAGGCCGCTGTGTTATCGCTGTCTGCCGGATTGCACCTCCCGAGAAGGGCCTAGTCTGTAAACAGCCACTGTAAATAACGTAACAGACCCCATATTGACCACATCCACCACTCTATATCTCCTACGCTGCAGTGATATTTTCTATTTGCATGACTTCATTGCTGTAGCCTCTCCCCGCTTCGCCCAACACGACAAGACGACGGCCCAGAGCACGACACTCGCCCGCGCACGCATTCTGGTATATAAGGAGAGTGCCTGTCCTCTTTGTTGATACTGTTTCCTTTTAACCTTTTCTCTTTTCTTCTTCTAAAAGATGACCAGCAAATACCGTGTTGAATGTGAGTTGGGTGATGAGGGAGGGAGCGGGGAGGGAGGAGAGGAGAGAAGGGAAAGAAGGAAAGGAGAGAGAAGAGGAGGTAGAGGAGAAAGATGAAGAGGAGGAGGCGATGAGAGCAGACAAAAGACAAAGACAAAAAAACGGAAAGACAGCCTCTAACAAACAGACGCTCTTAAGTCCCACCGCAGGGACCAGTTCATCGAATGGGTCAAAGGCCTTCTCATCAGCCCCTTTGTTCTCTATTCACAGCCGGCCGGCGGGTTTGAGGATGTCGACGCCGTCTTTGCACAGAACTCGGCCGAGGTCCGGCGACGGTATGCCGAGATCATGCGCGGCATCGAGGACATGATTGACGAGCACCGCGAGCTGCAGTCAATGCAGGACCCCCAGCCGTCACGGCTCAAGATGCTGGTGCCGACTGTCGGGCCGTTCTTCACGGCCCTTCCACTGGAGGCGGCATTCATGTACCAGGACTCGAAGCGGCACATTTCGTCACGCAGACTGGTGGCGCCGTCATTCAACGACGTGCGCCTCACGCTCAACACGGCGCAGCTGATGGCACTTACGGGCAAGGGCGGCAAGAAGGACGCCGGCAGCAGCAGCAGAGGCAAAAGCGACTCGATCCAGTTGGTGACCTTTGACGGAGACCTGACGCTGTACGAAGATGGCCAGAACCTGGAGCCGGACAGCCCCCTGATTCCGCGGATTATGAGTATGTCGGGCTACTACACCACGTGCAGGAATGCAGCAGCAAAGAAACAGAAATATAGAAACTAAAATACTAACGAGACAGCTCTTCTTGGCCGTAATATCAAGGTCGGCATTGTCACGGCGGCTGGCTATGACGCTGCCGAGAAGTACTACGAACGACTCCACGGCCTGCTGCGCGCCGTGCACGAATCCAAGGACCTGACAGACGCCCAGAAACACAGCCTGTTAGTTGTCGGCGGCGAGGCCAGCTTTGTCTTTGCGTACTCATCGACGGCACCGGACAACGCGCTGCTCGCACCGGTAGACCCGGCCGACTGGATGCCCGATGCGATGAAGCAGTGGCCCAACGACGACCTCACCGAGCTGCTCGACCTAGCTGAGACCACTCTGCGCGCATGTGTCGAGCGCATGCAGCTGCCAGCACAGATCCTGCGCAAGGCCCGCGCGGTAGGCATGATCCCCATGCAGCGGAAGAATGCGCGTGGCCCCAACGACCTCATCCAGATGGCGCGCGAGAGCCTGGAAGAGGTGGTTCTCACGGTGCAGAAGCGCCTTGAAGTCAGCGCAGCCGGCCGTGCTGGCCGGGTGCCATTCTGTGCATTCAACGGCGGTCGCGATGTGTTTGTGGACATTGGCGATAAGAGCTGGGGCGTCCTGATCTGCCAGCACGCGCTCCTGTTCCTGGGCAAGTCGTCCAAGACGGAGACATCTGCGGACGCGCCGCAGCTAGAGCCGCTGCAGGTGGCCCACCCCGGCACGACGCTGCACGTTGGCGACCAGTTCTTGAGTGCTGGCGCCAACGACTTCCGAGCACGGCGGACGGCCACCACGGCGTGGGTGTCCAACCCGCTCGAGACGGAGGCCCTCCTCGACGAGCTGCTGGCTCACTTGGACTCGGCGTAGTTTGGTATTCCCCCCATTACTTATTCGATTGTTTTATTCTACATTTTACCTACGATTATTTCAGAGCAAGCATGTATCTTATTATTACTCTATTTTATCTGTCTACACTTACTTGTTTTGCCTGTGATGTCGCTTGTGTAATGAATAATGAGTAAGCACGGTGACTCTGCCCCCTCATGGCCAGTATACTAAATTAAAGGATCCTTTGATTCGCTCAGCCGAAGAGGGTGTACAGCAAACGGCAGGAACCTGCCTCGGTTGGTGCCATTGCTGTAGGTTGTATTCGAGTTGCCATAAGCTGGGTGGTACGAGTTGTCAGCCGACGAAACAGGCGAATCGGAGGCCAAGTTTGCAGTCTCGCGAGACGTCTTGAAAGTCTACACACACTCACTGTCTACACTGTTTGGGAGAGGCATCGTCCAAGCCAAAGAATCACGAGAAATAGAGACCAAAGGTGTATATATGGGGAGGCAAGGCCAGCGAGCCTCGACCGATTGTATTATGATTTATTTATAGGTTGTAGTTGAAGACTTATTCATCTAGACCAGCCGTGGATGAATGGAAAGACTTCAAACAAGAAAGAAAGCAACAGGGATAACCTTCCGACCAGGGGAGGTAAAAAAGAGAAAAACAAGACAATAACCAAAGTCTAAACAAGGTATAAACAAAGTCTAAAAAGACATAAACAAAGTCTAAACAAAGTCTAAACAAAGTCTAAACATAGTCTAAACAAGGTATAAACAATAAGTCTGGAAACAGAAACGGTCTAACTAATTGAACAGGGTAGGTAAGTAGAAACAAAAAGTCTGAAGCAAAATATAGCATACATATAGACCGAGAGTCAAAACCAATATCTATCCGAGGGAAAACAAGATAACCAAAATTTGAGGAGGAAGAAGCAAAAGCAGAACCTGCGAAAAACAGATTACCAAAACTGGGGAGGAGAAAACAAAAAGAAAGCACAATGTGGCGGAAAAGAAGTAACCAAGAGTCGTGCAGCCGGCCGGCACCAACGGGTCAACAAAGGCAGCATGGCCGCGATGCTGTCCGAGAACATGCTCTACTAACCGGCAGTAGAGCAGCGAGTCGTGTGCGCATACAACCTAGTGCAGGCACTTAGTAGATGTCGGCGAACGAGCTATGGTTTCTTCTCTTGGGCGAGGGCGGGGGGGAGGGCGAAGGTTGTGGGGTGACATCTCCGCCGTTGTTGCCGTCGGCCCAGCGTGCGATCAGGCTGTCTAGGCCAGTGTTCTGGCCGTGGCCCTGGCCCTCGCCCTGGCCCTCACCTTCACCCTCACCTTCACCCTCACCCTGACCTTCACCCTGAGCCCCGTTTCCGGCTCGCGGAGGTGAGGGCTGTGGGGTAGGGCTGCGTACAGGCGTAATTTCACCCGAGAGCTGGTCCTGGGGGTTGTGGTCCGGGGTCGGGTCTGAGACCACGCTGTCGGTCATACTGGAGAAGTGCAGACGCGGGTTTGCGGCCAGAATATAGCTGTTTCGAAGGAGGAGAGCCATTGTGACTTGCGATCGAGGAGGACTACTATGATTCATATGAGAATGCATTCTACCAGACCGAGAGCACGATCAAGGCCTTCTTGCAACACTGTATATATCTGCGTAGCTTACAATGACGACGAGGAGAGAGGTAGCCGGGAGGCCGGTGATCGCGTGTTGTCGAGGAGGAATGCTGGATATATAGATGCTGGGATTGGGAAGCAGAGATGTTGAGATATTGAAAGTTTATAGTGTTGGTGCTAGATAGCATGAAGACGGTGATGTAGGGGTTGATGGAATATCCAGAGAACTCTAGATTTCATGAAGATGGCCGTTCTTATATGCATCTAGAGATGCCAGCCAGATACTGAATTTTTAGATCAAATACAAACAAGATATTGATTATACCAGACATAAACTCCTGGATTTCATGAAGAGACCAAGGGCGATGGGGCTTCGTGCCTTATTCATTATTCGCCTTACTCGACGTAAGCGGTCAACCTATTAAGTTTCGCGGAAGGGAATGCTTCGTCGGTAGTCGTCTCATCTTTCTTTTGGTTTTCGCATTTTAGTTTCATTTATTCATCTTTTACTTAATGTTTGTCTGCATATGACCGAGCATTCAAGTCACCAGACGTCGCCTTGACGGCCTCCTTGATTTGACTTCAGGTCTTCTTCGGTCACATAAAGCCCTGCGAACAACAACCGCCATTACAGCATCGAAAACGTTGAATAAAATCAAAATGCTGAAAAGAGACTAAACAATAAAATCACTTACACGTCCACAGCTTCGAGTGCTACAGTATTGGTGTTTGACATGTGCTTGTCGAGCCCTGTCCACGACCGCCTTTTCCTGGCAGTGCTCTCCGTCGCTGCCTTACTTCCGTTCCTATCGTTTCTCGTATCTTCTCACGCCGTAATTTATAAACAGTTGAAATTAATTCGATAATGGATGTTGATTATGCTTATGAACAAGCAAGATAACTCTAAAGCATCTGATCCAAGTACATGTCTACCCTCGTGGCTCCGGAGGTGCAAAGCTCAGGGCAAGAAGCGAGAAGTAAAACTGAAAAGTGATATGATACGCTCTCTTTTGCTCTTTGAAGAGATAAACATCGGCATTATGCACCCTTGCGTTGCTGATTTGGTTCCTAGGTCCATGAGCGACGGGCACGATGGACAACGTGATAACCGACAGCAAAACTGCACACCTCTTGACGCAAACACTTTCATATGCCCGGACGCCAGAGGCCACCGGCTGGTGTAACAGAAAACAGGACTAAGAACAAGAATGAGGACAAGAACGAGAACAAAAACAAGAAACAGGCGGCGCCTTATTGCTCAGGTTGCCCCGAGTTGTACGGCTATTTATTTTACTGTACTATTTTAACTATTTGTTGATGCCACTAGGCTGGCACGAGGCACTGCTATATCGGCTTGATGCCTGTTCCAGAGTCAGTAGTCGCATGTAGAGACGCTTGAGGCACTGCTTTGTGGGCGTCTCTGACTTGTGACACTGTACAAGGGTGCTCGGAAGGAGTCATTGCATCGGGCAGTTGGGGCAGAGAAGAAAGAAGCAAGTCGAGAGACAAGAGACGAGAGACGAGAGCTGCCGCGGGACCTTGTCGTGCTGCCCATTGGCGGTCCTGAGAGTTTGCACTTTGAGTCATCAACGTGACTAGTCACAGGTCGCCTGGCCGAACACAGAGAAACAGGGTCACAGAGACAGAGAGCCGGATACCAATGCCATTTGTGTGTTTTGATAACCGCAAACCAGTCGACGAAGCACTGCTACAACAGCGCCCGCAGTTCGGAAAGGCTGGCTTGTGACCCTTGGGATGGCCGTTCTCTGTGTTACACGCCCTATAAATTCCGACAAGACATGGCGTATCAAACAGGGCGCAGGGCCGGAGCTGCAGAGCAGGGCTGGTGCTGCATGATGTAGAATGAACAGAAAAATAATGGTCATGGTGTTTTCTTCTGGATAGTGTATCTATACATCTTGCGGTGAGAGGTGGCATCGTAGCATGTTGCCCACGGGTTGCCCACGAGGAACTTTAAAAAGGGATGAACGCTTTATTTGAGAGCTGTTTTAAGAGTGGGATCAAGCAGAAATGCAATGCAAAGCTGACGCTGACCTAGTTGTTGGGATACGCACTTTGCAAAATTAAGAGTCTGAGCTGTAGTATTGACGACCACATGACATCTTGACGCCCACGTTTCTGCGTTGCTTTGTGTTGCGTTGCGTTGAATGCTGAGGGCTGATCGCGATGCCGGCCCCGAAAACAACAGGCGAAAGGGGCTTCCCAGCCTGGGGCGCAGACACTACTGTACTTAATCTTGTTAGGCATCAATGTAGACTGCGCAAAAGGCATCGATACTGTGTAAATTACAGGCGGCGTGGTTCGCAGTCGAGGGCGGATGCGCCGGTGGACCTGTGCTGCGGCGGGAGTGTTTTTATATAAAGTAGACAGGTAGACAGAAGGCAAGCTTGGCATAATAATTAGCTAGCAAAACGAAAGAAGCAAGAAGCAAGAAGCAAGAAGCATCGAGCAAAAGCAAAGGTGCAGATTACCACACAACAGACGGTCGTCGAAATGCTGACTAAGAAGCGTCCAGCGCTGAGCCTCAACGTGCGGTCCCGGCGTCTTGGATCCACGACGGAGCAGGGCAGCCCCGAAGCGCCGAGAAGTAGCACTCTACGCGGCCGATCCGAGCTGCAGCGGCCTGGCCATCCCGCGTGCGTTTCGCCCGTCAGCATGCGGGATTTACCTGTATTCTTCACTAATTATAATTCGTTTATATTCGGACTGCAGTTGGCAGTGTCGTCAGAATGTCTGGTGCTTGCAGGAGGAGCGGAGTCCACCGAAGCATGCACGAGACATCTTACAGAGTACATTGCAGGGTACTTTACAGAGTAATACAGTGCATCTACAGTATTACCACACCAATGCCCCCCGACGCTCCCCGTCTTCCGCATGCCGGCTTGGCGTTGGGAGATGTGGGACTATGTGACTGCAGACTCAGAGTACGGGGTCGGCAGTCTTGGGTCTTGAGTCTTGGGTCTCGAGTCTTGAGTCTGGGCAGGGGTTTGAGGATAACCTGATGGTCGAAAGGCTGAGGAGTCCCCTTTTTGTCAGCGTCAGCGTCATCGCCAGCGCCAGACTGTGGGTGTCTGGTGCGATGGAAGACGAAAAGCTTGATCGCTATGCATATGCGGTGACAGGGTGTCGAGAGGGGGCCGTTCGATGCGCGGGAGGGAAATGAAGAGATTTTCAACAGAGTCACGAGCCGTGACCGGTGTGATTTGACGGCAAGAGTGTAGAGAGAGAGAGAGAGCAGACATCTAAAAGAAAAAGAAGAAGCACACACACCGCCATTCTCTGCTCTCTGCACCGCACATTGACACATGGCACCTATTTCCGACGTGCATGACGAGGCACGAAGAGGGTACACAAGAGGCTGTCGATACATGTCACGGTTTGTCGAGTCGCGTGCCCTCTTGAGTTTGTGTTCTGAGGTGGAATATCCATCCCGGTGTGTGTCTCCTCGGGCACGATTTAGAGATACTGAAAAAGACCTAATACAATACAAAAGACAAAAGACAAAGACAAAAGATCATGATCGCAGACGGCAAGGTACTTTGATCAAATGCCTCATACAACACACTCGTCAAGAGATGAATACCGACACTGCACAGTGGTAAAGACATGGCGGACAAGACAACACAGTCCACAGTCTACAGTCTGGACGACACGCCACGTCTTGGCGGGTGAGGATGGTGAATCAGGAGGAGGATGGACCAGAGCGGACAAAGTACACTCGATATCTTGAAGAGACGAAAGCGAATCAGAAAGTGGCTTCCATTCTTGGCTTCGGTGGGAGGCGGATGCTGTACTACTGGCGGTAGAATGTATGTACATATGACTGGTGTATGTACATACATAGTATGGGGCATGTTGGGTGTCTCCTGCAGCTGTAGTACTGATACGGAGCACGTAATTACAGAGGAAGCCCCCCAAAATGCCGCACTCGAGCCATCGTGACGGATTGCCTGTTTAGCCCTAGCCGCTGTGTGGCCGGCCCGGGTAATAAACTGCAGTAGTGACTGGAGTGGACGGGTATTACTTACATAGTAATACATACTGTACATAGTAAGATAGTAAGATATTGCAGACAGTGGCGATGAGCTGACAAGGCGAGCAGAGGCAAACGCCATAGACAAACTGCCTGTAATAACACAGTACATAGTACGCTGTAATACCCCGTACAGAAGTGAGCGCAAACAGCAGCCAACCAACCGGCCGACCGCAATTTGCTCGCGAAAGGAGCAAGGAAAGGATACACAGCCAAGAAATACCAAGCCAGGCAAGAGCGATCATCATACTCCGCCGCCAGCTCAGCAGCACACAGCAGCCCCTTGCAAATGCCATCTCACAGCGGCGGCGACGGGCTACTACTTTGTATGTATCTTACAATGTATGGAACACCCACGACGTGAGACCTGCGAGTCTGTCCTGTTCTATTAATATTAACTGTATCTAATCTGTACTATGTAATATTCCAATCTCCAATAACAACAACAGGAATGAATATCTTGATCTGCCCTCTTGGCGTTTCTCTTTTGTGAGACGCTGCTCAGGGCTTCCAAGACGGCGTACAGTCTGATGCTCGCATATTCTGATACCCTCCGCCGCGCCGGCTGCATATTTGGATTTTAAATAGACTGTTAATGTAAAACAACGAAACAGAGAAACAAAACTGAACGAGCCAAGACAAGTGTGTCAGGTATCATACAGCACAGAGTCGCATCTTCTCGTGCCGTGTCTGTTATAGAGAGTACTGTACTTTGTTTGATGAGTGATCTGTGGGGGACGGCATGCTATCAGTGAGAACAAAACGGAAGCCCAGAGCAGACACTGTGCAACGGGAGGTGTTGTCGGCTCGTCGAGTCCATCGAGTCCTCAACTCCGCAGGCCGACGAAAAGAGACCTCGACACCAACGCCCACTCGATCCTGCACGTCACGCGCATCGCTCTCTGCAGCCAGTACGTGCCGCTCTGGCACAGCACATTGTCGTGTTGTTATCCAACGGCAATTAATACCAATACCAGTACCAATATCAAATCAACATCAAATCAACATCAATATCATCAGCACCCTGACCATAGCTGCAAAAGCCGCTGATTACATAATTAATTACACCGCTGCGATTGGTCATTGCAACGCTGCTCTGCTGTACTTAGACGTCATAGCTGCCGAGTCAAGTGAGGAAGGAGCGAGTGCGCGAATCGAGAAGTGGGTAAGCAATACTCCTCACCCTATAGTAATTAGTCCCATGCGGCTTCGTCCTTCCTCCTGCTTCGTTAGTACCAGCACGCGTACTCCGTAGGTCGCAACCATGTTTATGTAAGCACGAGCAATGCGCAATTGCAAAAAAAGGCTGCAGCGATAATAATCGCGACGTAGAAGAGAGTCGATGCTCACCAGTCCAGTCCATGATGTGCCGTTTTCCGTGCTAGCCAATGGGCGCCGTATGATGTGCCTGGCAGTCGCAGACTGAGGCCGTCACAGGCCTGGTTATCAGCGCTTTTAAAACGCTGCATTGCCCGCGAAAGGTCGTCTGTACCATGATTCGCCAGGGGGACGGACTGGTCTAAACGGTGGAAGGATTGTTCCTGGCAGGTAAAAATGGACGACCCGGCCTTTTACTTTCTTCCACATACTCTGCGTCGATTAGTATTCCGCTGTATTCTTCTTCCGTCCTCTTTCTTTGATTTACGGAGCACCCGGGACTGCTGATTCTTCTTCCTGTCCACCTGCTGTCTGGACGTACTCTGACAGCAAGGAAACAAAGAAGCAGCGGCAGGGTTCGAGACACGCTCGCCGCCCATCAAGACCAAGCAAGACCCTGTGCAGATACCATGTAGATGTGTGGGAGTCATGGCAGAGCAGATCTCGAGGCGTCTTGCTATGCAGACTACACTACACGGCCACCGAAATCCTGGCGCTTTATCTTTGACCGATGTATTGCTACTGGCTTGACGTACACTGTAAACGTAAAATGGCTTTGCCGGTGGACCTGGTCTCGTGGCTCTCGTTCCGTTCTGTCAGTGAGTTGCTCCTCGTCGTCCAGTATCTGGCATTTGTCCATTTTGCATAGTACGTATCTCCGTATCTGCTGGGTCTTTCCGTATTGAAACGGACAGAAGGAGAGGAGACTCGCCAAAACAGAGAGCCAGAAAGGAAAGACTAGCCCCGCCCCGACCGAGGCCCACTTTGAGGCATAGGGAGGCATGGACCGCCCCGCAGTAGTATTGTCGCTCTGTGGTTGGTCTGTCTCTTGCTCAATTCAAACACAGTACTCTGTGAGAGTAACCATAGAATAATACGTAGTAGAGGCGCGGAACTCAGAATACTATGTAATTACTGTAAGATACATCTGAAATCCGACATAAAATGACGCCCCCCAAACGCACCAAAAAAAACAACAACACAAGACCAACTACCCCGTACGCTTTGAGTCGCTTGCATGTTGCATCTTCTGCATTAATTACGTTTTAGGCCCATTGAGCCTCGCTTGCATCGCTTGTCCTCTTGGTCAGCCAAGCTCCTAGACTGCTGTGCTGTTACTCTGTAATACTCTGGCAATAGCATGTCATTAGACCAACACTAGCCATCTTCTGCTGAAGGAATACATTCTTACTTCAACTGCGATCAGCCCGGCCAAGAGAGGCATATTTGGTGCCGCGACGGGGTATTTGCCCATTTGCCATCCAATGCCTTTGCCTCTTGGCCATGCCTCGACATTTGCCATCTACAGAGTCTATGTGTACTCCGTACTTGCTAATAGCTATTTGTCGTCTGCTATTCGCCATGCTACTGCCGTTCCCCGTAAATCTCATCATTTGCCTGCCCTGTGCCAACTGTCGACTTGGCTTCTAGTGCTCGCGCTGTCGACTTGTCATCTCGCTCTTGCCTTTTTGGAGCGCTTGCCCTTCTTCCTCTTCCACCTTCCCCACCAAAGGATCCCATCATTTCGAGTAAACATAGTACTCCGTTTGTACGAGTACTACGTTTTGTGTTCTCCATTCCCTCCATTACCGCCTTCCGTTTCTTCGTCGCAATATGTCCGTTTTATAGTGGACCCACCCATCAACTCCATCTTTGCTCTTGGTCCGATATTAGCCCTTCTTTTTGGTCTTTTCTTTTTCTTCTTCCATTATCGCTTGAATTTGTACATGGTTTGTGCTGATGTGAGAGTATTTTGCTACTTGAATCTCACTGTTAGCTATCACTCTGTGCCCCATTGCCATCTAATTTCCATATTCCACTCGGTATCTGCCTATGGCACTGTACCCATTGCCCATCGCTCTCGTTTTCCGTTAAGCATACATACTCCGTCTACCATGTATCTGCATCGCTCTTTCCCCTCTTTGGGTTGGCTACTTACGGAGTAGTACAAGTACCCTGTACTCCAATACCGGCCGATACTTATCTCCACCGTTTGGCACCCGCTAATCCTCTGTAGCATCGTGTACTCCGTCATCTTCCGTCTGCGCGTATATCCCTCTCCCACTGCTCGCTCCCACTGCCTCCCACTCTGTTCTTTGTATGAGATATCTGCTCTCCACGTCGGTCCTTGAGTCGGTGCTTCTTCTGATAGACCCCTGCTCTGGGTCAAAACGGCCAAGCGCGTGCATGCAAGAGCGAGTAATACAGAGCAAAGATGGAAAATAGAAACTAGAATCACATGAACTGCTGGATTTAGAACTGGATTTAGAACTGGATTGAACTGGAGTGAACTGGAATTAAAACTGGAAATAAAACTAGAAACCATAACGAGAAGCTAAAACTAGAAACCGGAAATACAATAGGTTATCTTGAAGCGCAGATATGTGTATCTCATAAAACCATCGCGCGCCCACCCCGGAGTGTATCTACTCGTTCTGATCTTGACCTTTCTCCCTTTTCCTCCGATTTCCCTTCCCTTCCTGCTCCTTTGCTCACTTGCTACTTTGATTCTTTGCTTCCTGCTCTCCCATCTGCTCTTTCCGTTCTCCGGTCTGACGTCGAACCCGCATCTCCAACTCAACTCGCACTTCGGCCTCAACCTCACCTGGCTTCCTCACCACATCGACGCCACATCTACACGACGACTACTCCACGACTACTCCGGCACGGCCTGCATCGACCTTTTCAATACGCCGACAGCAGATCCCTTGTCTACGTGTCTTTCTCTTGGCTGTTGCTCAACACCCCTTTCAGCTCCCTTTCACGCCCAGGTCACCACCGAGAATACACAGTAGCTTGCTTTCTCCTACGACAACCACAGCCACAGCCTCCATCTGCGCATACCACAATCCAAATCCATTCCCGCACTCCGGTCTTTTCAAGACAATACCATCAACAGGTAAGATCTCCATCAATCTGCCCAGTGCTACCGGGTACCGTTGCTTCCCGCCAAGCCTTGCACATCACCACCCCAGCACAAAAAGGAAAAGAAGAGCAGCCAATCTGTAAACTCAGCCCGTTGTGATTTTGATTATTGAGGTTGATTTTAATTGTTGAATCACCTCTGCAATCCGACCTCTGCACTCTGTATGGTCTCTCTTCAACTCCTATTCACTATCCAGCCCTTCTCCTATCCAATTTATATCTATTTACACACTTCCTTGTTGCGACACCTTTCCACAAGACAGTCGCCAAGAGAACGCCCCCCCCCCCGCCCTTGCGGACGAGACAATTGAAGAAGGAAGATCATTGAAGGTCTTCAAGTCAACAAGAGTCAATGAGAGGCAAGAGAATAGACAGCAGCAGAGAAAAAAGAAAGCATACGCAGCAACCACCACGGCCACCGACGCCCTCAACGCCCAAGCTTCCAAGCTTCCAAGACTGATCTTCCCGCTCGTGTTTGTACTCTGTATTACTGCCTGCATTTCCCGCAATCTCGAACATCGCCATTTCCTGCTATTATGCTATTGCTTGCTTTGCTGTTTTGCAATTTTGCAATTAAGCAACTTTGCAACTTTGCAACTTTATTCTCGGCCACTTTGTCTGGCCTCTCATTCTCCAGTCTCGACTCTTCTTGCTTGGCACCTGCTATAAGAGAACACCGCTTGCCATTTCTTCCCCTGCCCGTTTCGCTCCCTCCTCACCACAGCCTATTATGAGCATATTTCCATATTATTTTCATATTTCCCACTTCTCCTTCCTTGCCTCCACACTCCGGAATCTGTTTATCTCCGTCTACCGGGCGCCTCGGCTTCGCTGTCAATTGCATTGCAAATTGCACCTTGCGAATTGCTGATTACGGACTGCTGAACCGCTTATTGACAAAACAAACAGCCTACTCGTACGCCTCGAATTTGATCTCCAACTCCCGGCTCATGATTATTCACTTATTCAATTATTCAACCGCAAATTCAATGTTGGTCTCCCCTCTCCGCGTCTCAGCATCCTAGCATCCGATATTGTCCACCTGCATGACACTCCTGCCCACGACCATTTTCCCGGTCGCTCTTTCCCTCAACCTCACCAACATCCAGCACACAAAGAGAAAAAACACAAAAAACAGCTTTCAAGGTCTATACAACACACGTGACACACATTAACGCGTCTTTCTAGCTCGCTCTCTATCCCGCCTCTTTAAACATCACAAAGCATCGTTTGCCGCCCTGTTGGTTCACTACAAAGCAGTCTCTCGAGCACATCGACAAGTATCCAACAAGCCACGACTAATGCGCCTGCCGTCCTTACAAAACACCCCCAAAGACTACAAGGCACTCTGGCGTTGAGTGAACTGTCTCTTTTGTCTCTCGCCTTACCGCGCTAAAAACCCCTCACCATCTCGCTGGGTCGCTCTTGCCTGTTTGCCTGTTTGCCTCTGCGGTCTCCTTCCAGCAACCAGCAGAACACCTATCAAAATGCTAGCTGCCACCAACAACGCCATGGCATCGCCATTATCCCAAGGTATGTATCTTGTCTGCGTATACCTTCGCTTGCACTGCATCAAAGACTCCCAACAAGCTCGAGATTGTCAAAAAAAAAGAGAAAAAGAAAGACAATGGAAGTCGTCACAGCCTGGAAAAACTTTAAAGCCTTCGAAGCATTAAAACCTTCAAACATGACCATACTTGGACATCGTTGAAAGGCTGTCTCTTCTTACCACCACCCTCGCCCATCGTTCCTTCCTCACCATCATCAACTCCCCAAGTTTATCGAGTGCTTAGCTCTTTCCCCATTCGGCGCATTTGCGCCCTCCACCATCTGCACCTGCCTGGGATGTTTCCTCTATTCCACCGGAATTATTTATTCCTCATCTATTTCTACCTTGTCGCAGTCGTTTATCTTTGCTTCATTCTTCCCAAATGGCGTCTTCAAAGTTTTCGCGCCGTGCCCGCCAACTTGGCCATCTTCTGACACACTCTCCAGACACCCGCAAGGCTGATAGCCAGTCCCCGCTAAACAGAGAGCCCTCGCCCCCCAAGTCGAGCGATTTTCACACTACTAGCACTACTAGCAGCAGCCAAGTTCAGCAGCAGCCACACACCACTCCTTCCGGCTTATCGGCTCCTGCGGCTTCTGCCCCTGCTACTCCTGCTGCTTCTGGCTCTCCAACACTAGCCGCCAACTCTCTCCTCTCTACCTCCCCCGCCGCAACCTCGCAATCTCTTGCTGCCCTCTCCCTCTCACCATCGCGCACTTTTCCTGTTGAAGTCGGCGTTCACGACACAATCATTGAAGAAGACGACGAAACAGACACCGACAATCCAAATGAGCCTGTGACGCCCACCAGCGACCGCCAGTCCCGCGAGGCCTACCACACCAACAGCAATCCCAAGCCAGACACCACTGCCACCACCCCCATTCCTCAGCCGGAATCGCAGTCTGTGTCGCAGTCCGTGTCGCAGTCGCAACCGCTGTCCCAGTCGCCGCCGCAGTCGCAGCCCCAGGCTCAGCTCACAAAGTCCAACTCCTTCTTCGGCCTCAGATCAAAGCACCGTCGCAACACCTCCGACACGTCCAAGACGCCCAAAGCCGTCCGCCCGACTGTAGCCACCTCCGACCTGGCTACTTCGCCGCCAAAGGACTCCTCCTCCTCCACACTCCGTCCCGAGTCACCGACCGGCCGCCCACTTACCGCCGTCAGTGGCTCGTTCCTCATCAACCCGCCCAACGGTTACCAATCTGCTTCCAACTCGGCCGCCATCGGCCAGTCTCCCAGCACAGATACCCTTCATAGCCCCCAGAACCAAGTCACTCGGCGCTCCACCACCAGCATCAAGTCTCGGTTCTCGTCGTTCCTGAGATCAAACTCGCAGCAAGAACGAGCTGCTGCAAACGGATCAGCCTACATCAGCGATTCGCCTCCCGACGAGAGCTACATGGAAATGGTGCACACCAGCCGCCACAGGGGCTCCATCACCCGCCGCTTCTCGACGCACCGCCAAGTCGCTGCCACCCAGCCGAACTCGCCGCCCTCCCCGGGTTCGCCTCCAGACATGCCGGCCGGTTCCAGAAATATCGCTATTCCTAGCACCAAGTCCGCCGTTGCTTTCCCGGGCTCCATGGCAAAGTCCATGCCCACGCAAGACGACTTTATCCACAACGACAAGCAGCACCGCCACCGCGCGAGCACGTTCCAGACGGCCAAGCACATTGTCGTTGCTCTTGGCAGCAAGAAGACCAAGAAGCAGGCAGATACACAAACACACCGTCGCGCAAACAGTGTCGACATCGCAAACAAGACCGAGGCCCCGGGCAACAATGTCCCCAATGACCTGTGGATTCTCCCTGCCAATGCCGGCGTCGGCATGAAGGCGCGGCGTCTCAGCCTCAGCCTGCCCGACGACTTCAACGTCGATATCGGCGAACTGGCCGACGAGTTTGACTACACCCATCTCATGGGCCGCCACGGCCGCCGTCTGGGCCAGGGCGCCACCTCTAAAGTCATGCTGATGTACCGCAAGGGCTTCGCCGACGAGCTCTACGCGGTAAAGGAGTTCCGCGGAAAGTCCAGCCGCGAGACTGTGGAGGAGTATGAAAAGAAAGTCAAGAGCGAGTACAGCCTGTCCAAGAGCCTGCACCACCCCAACATTGTCGAGACTATGCGTCTCTGCACCCACAACGGTCGCTGGAACCATGTCATGGAGTACTGCCAGGAGGGCGACATCTTCAGCCTTGTCAGCAAACGCTTCTTCATGGGCCCGGAGCGCGAGAAGGATCGTCTCTGTATTTTCAAGCAGCTCATCCAGGGCGTCAACTACCTCCACCAGCACGGCATCGCGCATCGCGACATCAAGCTGGAAAACCTGCTGATCACCAAGGACAGCAAGATCAAGATTGCCGACTTTGGCGCATCCGATGTCTTCTCCGGCATCCACCCCGGCCTGCGCGAGGCTGGTGGCCGCTGCGGCCAGCACCTCGATGGCAAGGTTCGCTTGTGCAACCCGGGCGTGTGTGGCAGCTTGCCGTATATTGCGCCCGAGGTTATTGCAAACGACAAGCCGTACGACCCGCGCAAGCTTGATGTCTGGTCGGTTGCCGTCTGCATGGTTGCCATCGTCGGCGGCGGCAACTTGTGGAATGAGGCGCGGTTCAATGAGAACGAAAAGAACAACTACTATGCTCTCGTCAAGGGTTGGGAAAAGTTCAACAAGAAGCAGGCCGCAGCCAAGGAAGCTGCACCCAGTGAGAAGGCCGAGAGTGGTGAGACCTTGAAGACTCCCGTCGATGCCACTGCTGCTCCTGCTGCCGCTGCCGCTGCCGCTGCTCCTGATGCTGCTGCCGCTCCTGGGTCTCCTACCTCCACAAGCAGCAAGACTGATCGCGTCCTCATCGATGCTGCGCTTGTCAAGGACGCCAACCCCAACAGCCTTGTCGAGGGACCATACCCCAACGTCGGCTGGCTTGACGACTTTTTCAACCCGCCCATTCTGCGTCGTGTTCTTGTGCAGATGCTGAACCCCGACCCCGAGGCGCGGCCCACCATCGAGCAGATTGCACAGCTCCGCTGGATTCGCGGTATCGAGTGCTGCCAGCCCGAGTCGTACGACGAAGCCAACTGCTGCATCGACGCGTCGAAGCGCAGCGGCACCAACCTGAACGCCAAAAAGATCTTCTTCCACAACCACCTGCCGATGCCGACGTCCAGCGTGCGCATTGTCTAGTAGACACTCGCTTCGATGGAAATGCTGTCGACGGATGAAGATTGGCTTTCGGTCTCATTTAGTCTTCTAGTCAATCAGTCATTCAGTCATTCAGTCTGGATGGCGCCTACACAGCACACAGAAAGTACGGCAGGTGGCCGGTGAAACGTAACTGGCCACTTTGTGACGCACTCACACCTGATGCGGACTAAAATGGTCCGATCCCGAGCTGTCCAACAACGACTACCTTGAACCATACCCGATTCCGTTGCGGTTTATCGCCCTTGTTTGCTTCTTGTTATTGCTTCTTGCTTCGTGCTTCCTGCTTGCCTCGTGCTACTCGGTCTCGTACCTTGTTCTGCATTTCTTTCCTTCATCGGTTGTCTTCTGTTTCCCACACTCCTGCATAGGGCCGGCGTTATATGGCTCTGTCACCACAGGGCTGGCGTTTTATCATTATCTGTCACTTTATCTCGGTCAACCTCTGTCACTATCTCACTGCCATTGTTTTTTCTTCTTGTTTTTCTTGTCATTCCCCCCTTTCCCCCCCTTCTTCTATCTCTCTCTCTCTCTCTCTCTCTCTCTTTCTCTTTTTCATCATCACATTCTTTCTCAAACTTGTGATCTGTTATATACTTTTTATAATTCTTCTTTTATCCAAGAGCCAACTTGTCGGCCTGGATCTAGCTAGCGTGTCTCGTACTGTAGCAAAGCAGTTACCCATCGAATCACGGACCATGAACAAAACGTTTTGGCGCAACTTGATCTAATATTACTGTCCATCTTGCCTGAGTGAAATTACTGCTGCCATCATCCTGACGAGCTCTGGCCTGTGAAGAAATAGCGTGCTAGCTGTAATGTGTTTTGTCTGTGGCTACTGCATTAGCAAAATAACAAATACTCTGACTATGCACTTTGACATGAAGGCCAATTATGACGTCGAGTCAGGCCGGGCTGACTTGTGCATTTTAGCGGCTAGTTACAGGCGCCACGGCGGGTTATTACAGCGCGAAATGGAAACGTGGGGCATCGCGGCAGCCCTTTCGCCTTCCACTTTACGCGTCTCCGCCATCCAGACAGATTTGTCATCGCACTTTTGAGGACCGTCTTGCGGCACACCCATCCTCTCCCATATGGCTCTCTCGGGCCGTCATCTGCTCAATGTCTTTACCAGGACACGGAGGCAGCAGCCATGAAGGTGACAGAACGCCGGCATGCTCGAGACGCCGGCACGCGTCCCGCTTCACCTACAAGAACCTGGCCGACCTAGCTGCTGCATCGCCTACCAGCCCTCTGCGGGTGCTGGCTCACATCGATCTTGATGCCTACTATGCGCAGTGTGAGATGCTGCGGTTGGGCACCGACGAAGACACGCCGCTCGTGGTGCAGCAGTGGCGCAACATCATCGCCGTCAACTACCCGGCTCGCAAGTTCGGCATCACGCGCATGATCAGCGCCGAAAAGGCCAAGGGCATGTGTCCAAGCCTCGTGGTGCAGCATGTGCCGAGCTGGAAAGAGGGCGAGGGCCAGTGGGCGTACCATGCCGACTCCTTCAGCGCCATGGCACACCACAAGGTGTCGCTCGAGCCATACCGGATCCGCTCGCGTGAGATTTTGGCCACGCTCAAGGAGAGCCTGCCGTCGACGCCGACAATGGCGGTTCCGTGCAAGATTGAAAAGGCGGGAATCGACGAGGTGTTTATTGACCTGTCGCCATACATTCATGACCTGCTCGTCAACAAGCTGTACCCAGACCTCTTTGCACGGTACCGCGAACACTACCAGGACGAGGCTGCCACAGAGCTGCCGCTCGCCCCTGTGAGCGATACAGACCTAGACTGGGAAGCGACGAGCAGCGGCGTGATCGACCACACCGACAAGAGGCTGGACGACGCAGCAGCGCAGGTTCAAGAACAGGACATTGACAAAGGTCTATTAAATGATGGGGGAGATACACCATTGGGCGGTTTAGCGGCAAGTCAAGAGCACGACGACGACCACCACCACCACGGCGACTCGGTTGATGATAAGGTCGTCGACTGGGACGATGTTGCCATGCTGGAGGGCGCCCGGGTTGTGCAGGCCATGCGCAAGGCCCTTTTCGACAAGCTGCGGTTCCGGTGCTCGGCAGGCATTGCGTCGAACAAGATGCTGAGCAAGCTGGGGTCCAGCCAGCACAAGCCCAACAAGCAGACTGTTGTGCGGCCGCGGGCTGTGTCAAATTTCCTCACAAGCCTGTCGTCGGTGACAAAATTACGGGGCCTCGGCGGGAAGATGGGCTCGCGGGTTGTCTCTGCCTTTGACACCGAGTCCATTGCCGAGCTGCTGACTGTGCCGCTGCCGCAGATGCAGGCCAAGCTGAACGACCAGGAAGCTGGGTACAATATCTACTGGATGATCCGTGGCATCGACACGAGCGAGGTGACTGCGCGCACCGAGATCAAGTCCATCATCTCGGCCAAGTCGTTCCAGCCGCCGCTGACGACAATGGAACAGGCGATGCGGTGGATCCGTGTCTATGTGGCGGAGCTCAAGTGCCGGCTCCTCGACGAAAAGCTGTCGCTGGCACTGCTGGCAGCAGCCACCGTAGTAGCGCCTCCACCGACAGTAGTCGATCCTGCAGCAGCCAGTGTTGCAGCGACGTCGGGCATCAATCCAGGCGATATTCCAAGCGATATCCCAAGCAATATCCCAAGCGACAATCAGGAGACCCCCAACGCGCCAAATAGCGGTGACGTTCTGGAACCGACGCAGAAGCAGACCAGTTCACCTGCGCCCGTGCCAATACAAGTGGTGCCCTCGCCGGTCACATCGACTAAGCAGAGCCAACCGCGCCTGCCCCAAACCATTCGATTGCATTACGGGCATGGAACTGTGCCTGGGCAGGGATGGAAGTCTAGACAAACGCGAATTCCTCGCGATGGGACACCGCTGGACGAAGATAAGCTGCTCCGCCTTGGGAAGCAATTGCTGGAGCAAGCCCAACGGACCGACACACTGTGGCCCTGCACCCACCTGGCTATCAGCGTTGACGGGTTTGAGGAGCCAGTCAAGGGAAACAAAAGTATCGAGTCTTTTTTTCAGCCCAAGACCAACGCTTCTTCCGCTCCTTCCACTTCTTCCACTTCTTTCACTTTACCGTCGTCGTCTACGGTAAACAAACCTCCCGAGGGCTTTGTCGATGGCGGCGACAACGATTATGATAACAACTACAAGGACGCCATTCATGCCGGGGAGAACAATGGTCTCGACGCACCCCACGCCGGGGATATGGATACGGACCAAGATACTGATGATAAGAATGATAGGCCACTGTCCAAGCGGAGGCGGCTGGGGCTAGGAATGGGCATGGCAGGTCCGCACGATGGCGACGAGCGGTGCAGAGCCGAGACCAAGAGCGGGGAAGTGGGATCATCCTCCAGACTTTTTGACGAACGGCCGACGGCCACGTCGAGCAGCAGTATCATAGATATCCTCAAAAACACCAGACCCTATAGTAGGGGTGGTATCGGGGAGACCAAAGGCAGGACGGACAGTCTGCCGTCTGTCTCGCCTGTCTCGTCTGTCGCATCCTTCTTCGGAAACCACGGCAGCAGTGCGGGTCTTGCCAATCACGCCGGCGGTAGCAATCAACGCTTGCCGCCCGGCATAGCCATTGGTGATTGTGGTTTGCAAGCAGAGCTCAAGGGAGGCCGCGCAAGCGAGCGGTGCAGCCAGTGCGGCCAGTTTTTTGGCTCTGCGGTCGAACTGCAGGAGCACCAAGACTGGCATGTTGCACGAGACCTCCAGGCCAAAGAAAGGATTGTGTTGACACCGTCTACTGCGACGTCCTCCGCATCTACCACTGGATCACACCCGTCTGCTCTTCCGTCACGCCGGCGAGGTGTGGCAGCCCCTTCCAAGCGAACAGGGACGCCGCCATCTATATCATCCTTTTTTCAACATCACAATCAGACTCGGGCTCAGTCTCAATCTCAGTCTCAGACTCTAAGCTGGGGCCAGAGCCGGAATAGCACGAGGCCGCCGGGTAGCGAGGCAGCAGCAGCAAAGCACTCATCCCATCCCAAAGACAACGCCATGGAGCCCGGCGGTACGGGTATAGATACAGCAGCAGATTCGCTCTCGTGCCACCGGTGTGGAGCTGTATTTGCCCATGCCGATGAAGCCCAAGTTCATCAGGACTGGCATTTTGCAAAAGATCTAGCAGACAGTCTTGGATAGGCCGCTCAAGTATAAATAATGGTGTTGTTTCTTATATCAACTCTACGTGTTTTTACACTATTTTGCATATTCAATATTAGTGCTATGTACGTCGAGATATGCAAGTAGCCTGCCATGCTTGCCGTACAATAAGCAGCATGAGGCCATGTAGAAGCGGTGAGCAGAGAGGCCATGTGTGGATTTATTATTTGATGTCAACAGGACATGCATGGGCTTAGAAAAAGGCCATGTTGAGGCGTCTAGGGTATTTCTCGATGTTTAGTTTGATAACTGTAAAGATGTCCCAGTCTTTGTGTACTTAGACTTTACATTTCGTGTGGTCTTTTTTCTTCTTCTTTAATATCGTAACTTTTTTTTTCCTTCCCTGATATTCCGGTTTCTTTCCTCATCTCAGCTTTTTCTCTCTTATCTTTAACTCTTTGCAATATTTACTGAGGCACTCATATATGTCTTGAATATGCCTTCCTTTCCCATATTATAATGTTTTTCTTTCAAATGTAGCGTGAATCTCAAACTTGCCGCCTCATATTGTGCTAGATTGCTACGTATGGCTACCTGTGTTCAATAGACACAGTGCATATACTATATACACTGTATTTGCACGGCTGCTATTTGCTGCCCAACATTGCTGCCCAACATAACGGCCGAAAAATGACAACGTGAAAAAATGGGCACCTACCGGAGGCAAAAAGCACAATAAAAATGACAAAAGCTGCAGCTGCCATAATTTGCCGCCCCAAAGCGCAGAGTGGCTGGATATCCTGTTCGCTTTTGCTGAGCGTGCCGTATTTGCTGATATTAGCTGACGCTGCTGACTCCTGCTGTTTTCGCACCGCTATCACCATTATTAGCCATCAATAGGACAATCACGTGATGTTACTGACTATATTTCCACTCGATTTGGCTGTCAGGCTGAGCCGCCTTCTACATTTCAGTAATAATTTTGTGTTTTGTGTTCTTGTAGTCTTGTAATCTTGTGTTCTTGTCAACATCAATACTGCCCAGTTTGCCTTTGGGCTTGCCTCGCTATCCTACGTGAGAAAGTTGAATAAAGCGTGCAATGACTGACGGCTCAGGTGTTGCGAATATGATAGCCACAATGTTGTAGCTGTATGGACTGACGAACGAGAGGCAGACACATCAGCACAGCTCGGCATGAATATGGAGACACATGTCTCTTCTTATGCATGCCTGTATGTAATACGGCGCTATATATTGCAATACTACGAGTTTCCATGCAGACTGTTTCGCAAGTGCCTGTCGCTCGCCGTATCGTGTTTGTCTTTTGAGTCTCTGTGCACTCTTGATGACATGGTATGCTATGAGTTTGACTCTGCTAGACTCTTCAAAGTCTTTAAATCGTTCGAGTTGAGCTCTTCCAAGGACTGCAACAGGATCAGTCGTTGCATACATACAAAACTTACGTAATAACACGTTATTCCCCAGCAGGATCCGCTATAGTCATATCGGCCAATGATATACTGTACTATCACTAACCATGGCGTTGTCCAGGGTCGTGCCTTCTTGTTTATTTAGCTCGGTGACCGTTTGGGGCGGCCGTTTCACAGCTCGCAGCTCGCCAGTATTACAGCGTGGAATACAGCGCTAGTCCAGCGTCAGAATTGCGGCGCCAACCATGATATGCGCTGTCAATGCTGCCTACTTATAGAATTTCAACAAGGGAAGGCGCAAGTTGGTATTGGCCGTCTGCTCTTTCCCTTCCGTCCTTGCTCTTTCCAATTTTCGTTCGGTCGCCAGCGTAAGCATGTGCGACTGGCCTGTTTGTATGTACTTATCGCATCCTATGTCTAGACTGCGGCAGGACCGATCAAGGCTGTTCCTGCCTATTCCGCCAATTTCGTCGTCGTCTTGCAGCCTTTCCCTTTATCGTCACCGTGCCTGCGTCACCCCTTTTCCTGACTCTGACAACTTCAACCTCATCAAACCTCCCATTTGCCTCGTTTCTGCCTCGCTTCTACATCGTTTCTGCCCGTCGAGTCTGTACACCGTCTGCCAAAAGAGGGCCTGGTGTCTGCCACCCCACCTGAATCCTAAACCGGTTGTGAGCCTCTGTCGTCGACGGTTGGCCAAAACGGTCTGCTAATATCCACCCCCCCATCCTCCTCACAGCCAACCACAGCTGCCCACGCACAATCCACGCGACTCCTTGGCTTTTCCAGAGCAGCTGCACTCATTGGCTCGTCCCGGCCGAAGCCGTTTCTCGACTTTGTATGCACGTCTCATACAAAGTAGATACAAAGTACTAGTATTTACGTTGCCTGTGAGCCAGTGGCCCTGCCTGGAGAGACCCCCTTTTGATTATCGTCTCGACCAGCCCCCCCTTGTCAACACGACATTTGGCCACCCATTCGGCCACCCCTCCCCCTCACCATCCTCTGAGATCCGATGACTAGAAACTAGAAATCTCTCTCCCTCTCGTCGGTCTCTCTACCGCCTTTACCGATCCAAAACGGAACTCTTCTCGCACCAGACCCCTCGACTCTTCCTACTATTCCCTCCCTAACGACACTCACCATCTTTCGCGTGTGACTATCACCGTCCTCTCGCAGTGTGCCAGTCCCCCACCGCCACGAAAGCAAGACTTTCTCTCGCCACTCGGCGTCAAGACAAACAATAGCTGCCGAAACGGGGAAATCAAAACACTTGCATGCATCTGCAGCACTGCCCAACCCAACCCATACTATTTGCGGACAGCTACTCCTATCCCATCTGCCCATCTCCTATTTTCCAAGACAGTCACAGTCGAGGACGGCACCGCCTCTTGTACCACTGCGACCACCACCCATAATTTGGCCTCCCGTCTGACTCCTACCGCCAAACTCTTGACGATTTTGTCTTCTGTGCCTTCTGTGTCTTCTCTGGCCTTTCGCCAACCGCGTCAACTGCAACCCCTGTTACCATATCCAGCTCGTCTTTACTCCCCTGCAAGGAAAAAGCGGCCCACCTTATTTCTGGTCAACGCCCACCCATTTGGGCCCAAACCCAAGCCCAAGAAATCCAGATCAGGCCGCCCGCTCTGCTCCCTGTTCTCTGTTCTGTTCTCAGCTTCTGAACGTCGCCCCCCCGCCATCTATCTGCCAGACCGCAGTCTGTTTTCGCATTTCCTTTTCTTCTCCGCCTGCCCACCTACATCTTTCTTGTTTCTCAACATCTCTTTTCTGTCTCTTTCCCTCTCCTCTCCTCTCCTGTCTGCGGACTTGTCGACCCCTACACCGTCAATAATTTTCCTTTGCTGTGGTCTATATCGGCGGGCTTTTCTTGTATTTTCTTTGTCCAAGCCACTCAGCTTCAAGACGCCATCCAAGTTCGGCAAGACCAAGATCAAAGATCATCGAGTAAAACAGCTTCGCAATGGCAAACCGCAACAGAGCCCCCGTTGCCGCCTACCCGGCCAGCAACGCATCGCGTCAAAACGAATACTTTGTCCCTCGTGATGGCATCGACCGTGAAGTCATTACCGCAGACATCTGCAGGTATCTTGGAAACGACGCCCTTGTCCGTCCCGGAACACTGCCAGATGTGAGTAGATTCTAAAGAGCCATCGTATGTTTTTCGTATACTGACCGGTGTCTCCTCATCTAGAACGACGGACGTGCTATTCAGGGCTACTTCATCACCGCATACCGTAACCTGACCACGGTAGGACCGCACTGGCCAACATCATTATCAACAGGAGTCTGTAAACTGACTCGTCTAGGCTATGATTGCCGACTTGAAGAACGACTCTGCTCGGTGGGAGGCAGAAAGACGGAAGAATCAGTCTGGCACAGGTACAACAGATAATTTTCTTTCAGGTCATGTCGACAATAACGTACAAAAGCCTAACAAATCACCAGCCCGCTACCAGGATTCACAGATCAGAGATGTCCCAGGACGTCCTGAGCGGGCGCAGGCTCCTGCAGGCTACAACAATGGACCTGCGTACCACTACAGCTCCGGCACTCGTGAATACGACTCCGGCCCACGGACCCAAGGCAATGATGCCCCAGGATACAACAACCCAGGACCCGGAGGCGCTGGCCACTATGGCCCATCGAGCGGAATGGGCGGCTACGGCGCTAGCCCGCAGTACACACAAGGCCATAACCAGCCAGCTTCTTACCAACCCCCGGTTTCAGCATCCCAGGACCCGCGATACGGCGCACCTCCAGCACCGATTGGTGGTGCCGGTGGCTATGGAACTGGCGGTATCCCTATCAGCCAGGATGGAGGATATGTTCCCGGCGGATCGTACGCAGTTGCCCCAAGCCGGAACCCCGGCGAAGGATATCAGATGGACATGGCAATGTCTGATGCTCCAATGCCAGCTGCACGCCGGACCTCGCCACCAGGAGCTAACGCATATGGAGCACCGGCCAACTCTCGTGCAGCATACGACATCCCCCCATCACAATACGGAGCAACACGGGGCGGATATGGTGGCTTCTCTCAGCCATCTGTCAACACAAACCAGTACGCCCAGCCTATTGACAATGGCTACGGACGTGGTAAGTCGGGCCTCTGGCGATAGTATGCATGGCATGCATGACTTGGGGTTTCAGTTGCTAACACTTCGCCCAGCACCGACTTCGAGCACCAGCTTCAGCCCTGCTCATGACGTCTCTCCACAACAACCCCCACCGCCCCAGGCGCAACAGTATGAAGCACCCATGCACTCTCCATCCCCTCCCCGTTCTGGACCCGTTGTATCGAACACGCAGGCTCAACTTTCAACCAACAGTGGACTTCCAACAGGACCTCGCCGTGACCGGGAACGCGCTGTAGGTGACCGCTCCGACCACCGGGACCGAGACCGCCCTGATCATATTGTAGACCGGGATGTCGACCGAGACCACATGCGGGATGTGACACCGCCCAACAGGACAGGATCAGCATCAACAGCTGGCGCCAACACACATCACCACTACGGCCGGAGATGATTGTCGAGGCGGCACACGTGCTCTTTGTTTCCTCACTTTCTTGTTTTTTGGTTGGTATAGACTCCCGCTCCATTTCTGCGTTTGCTACATCTAGACGGCTCTTCGAAGGGCCACTTAATCTGCACTCTCTGCACTCTCTGCACTCTCTGCAATCTCTGCACTCTCCTCCCTCGTCTCTCGCACAATCCCGCCCTCACCCGCCCAAATCTACACCCACAACCACGTCCATCTCCACAACCATCTTTGAGTTTATCTGAACACTTGTATTCTGTTGTATTTCACTTTGGAGTTTTTTTTTGGGGCGTTTTGACACTGGCATTTCTCTTCAAGCAGCCTTCTGCTATTTTGGATATGGACTTCGAACCTACTACAGAGCACATGCTCCTTCCTGGACCAGCGACTTATCTTCTCAACCCCGGATTTGGATTTTCTCATGTTAGCTCTCACTGAGAGCCTGCCTCTCCCAAGGCCTTGAAATAAAAATTGTACGGCTTTGCTGGGCTGCGCCGAGCTGGCTGCGCCGCCACTCGGGGCTCATGTCAAGTTGGCATCATATTGGAGCCTGCTCGACTGATACGTCACATATTGGAAATGGACACAAAACACTTGAAATTCTGCATCTACATTTGGAACCCCAAATCAGGAAAGGATGGAAACACACCACTTCCAGGATTTTGTTGTTTTTGTTTCAGAATTCTACCAGCCACGGAGAAAGGAACTTGGAATTGACAAACTACCAACTCGAGAGAGGTCACCTTAGACGAACTGGCGACATTGTCTGTGCCTTTGGTGACACTGAACAGAAACGTCCATTCATTGAAGCTACAGACAACCCATGACACGGAAAAGAAACACAAAACAGGCATGCATTCATCAACTCGGGATTTGAAGTGCAACCTCATGGATCATGGAGGACACCCAGTCATCCAGAACCACAAAATCACAGACACAAATGCACACATCAGGATTTTATGTGCCTGTGAACTGAACCGCTGGAGCTGTTCATTGCCTTCTGGACTAGGTGGATATTTTCGCTGGCTTGCTATCGACTTGGCTCGACCTCAGCACAGTCGAATACACCAACCATTCAGGATACAGTGAGCTCCTGCCTGGAGATAACTGGGATTTTATTTATGAATCGATGCACTGTGTACGAGCCGACTTTCTATTTTGTTTCTTTTTTTTTTGTTTCTTCTTAGACCTGGAAAGGTGGCATCTTTGGCTTTGATATTATTCGCTCCATGTCTAGCGCTTGCTTCATCAACTGATTCAAAAAGGAGTCATTCTTTATGGTAAGTACGGTGCCTGGATCGCGGACGACATTGCATATAAATCATACTGACATATATAGGCTTTACCTGTGTTTTCTTTCATTTTTGTGCACTTATGATGCGTCTCTTTTATTTTCTCGGCGCCCTTTCTTCTGTCTTTGGGACGGCTGTCAAACTAGAGGCCACAGCCCACCACGAATATCAACGACTGTCCTGTCTTGCACTCGTGCAGTTTTCATCGGCCTTTGCATTTTTATTTCCTAATTACCGCCTCGACCTTAATCACAACCCCACTGGAATGGATAGCACTCTGCAGTCCTGCAATTGTTTGCTTGTTTGTTGGACGCGGATTCTACTTTTGGATACCCCTGGAATTGGACTGGATATTTTCGCTTCTTCGCCATATTTTCATGTTTTTAATGGGGTTCAGAGCCCCATGAGAACCTGTAGCCACGACTGCGTCTTTTGGCTGATGTTTTTCTGTTCAGGCCTTTTGGTAAGTGTGCAACTGTTGTCCGGATTTGCGACGGACTTCTCGGCCGTGCTATGCCATTATTTATGGGCTCGCACGTGTACCCGCAGCTACATGATTCTCTTTGTTTGAGACATGCCGTCCGATGGACATCGCAGTGGACGCCAAAGGCTCATCAGGCACCAAGATGGAGCAATGAGTCAATATGTGCAACTGAACATCCGAGCCGATGTATGTCATGGTACATTATACTAACGGCTTCTCTTTATAGTGCGTCCGCAACACAGCGCTGCCAGCGTGCATTGTCCCGCAACTGCCACGTCTTGTACACCACCTTTATGTTTTACAGCGTTGTTATTGTTGTTGTTTTTGTTGTTGTCAACTATCTCCCATACCCTACCTTACCCTACCCTAACATGCACGGCACGAGAGACGTGGGAGCGCGAGAGACACGAGATGAGACCAGAGGTGCGAGATGTGAGATGGGCGAGAGCGATGAGTGACGGGAGCCAGGAGCCAGAGTTGGCGAGGGAGGAGGCGTCGAGTGCTGTACGCCAAACAATGATGGAGGGCGGATGAAGGCCGGCAAGGGCACTGGGCCGGCGGTATGCAATCCGGAAGTTATGCATCTGCAACACAATGGAGTCTGGGCGGTATTTTGTTGCATGGGCTATTCTGGCGGCCTTTCCCATCCTGGCGGGCGTTGCCCTTTGGATGCATGGAAGACGCACAGCTGGCGATGCATATTTTGTCATTTTTATTTTATCGTTTTATCGTTTTGTCGTTTTGGTTGGAGGTTGTTTTGACGCCCGTTATGTTTATGTTGTTATTTCTCTGCGAATATTTTGATATTGTTAATGGCCATCATTTGGAAATTGGTGTTTCTTCTTTTGGATCTCCTCTTGAACTCTGCTGTATTTCCCCGTCATTTCTTGGATACGTTTCTGGCGACAAAAAAATACATCAAACGGATACCTGGACGTTGTGATCAGATGGTTGCGTGGAATGGTGTTTCTATACCCGGACAGCGTCAAGACGTCGGCAATTCTTCCTCAAACGAAAACAGGGCGACAATAATCAGCAACGCTCATTGCCATATGGTGATGCCTGTGCCTCGTGTTCTGGCCCTTGTCCCATTAGTCCCTTATCCCTTGTCATTGTGCGATGTCTGACGTGTCTGACATACAAATGGACAACCGACAACAAACGACAACAAACGGCAAAAACAAAAGGCATGCAGTGTACTGATGCTGTACCACGCACTGAGTACGTTACAATTGCTCTGCAGTCTTTGCGACGCTGTGAAATCCTGGACGGGTTGGATGGATCCTTACCGTCTATAAGCCGCCGTTTACATACTTCTGGTCTTCCGCCCAGTGGGCCTGGCCAACCCGTCATCGACAGGGAGCCATAAGACTACATAGTATGGCCATGGGACTATTTACATACTGAGCATATAGTACCATAGGATCACAAGACTGGGAAGTCGTCAGAAGTACGGGATAGACCAGTCTTGGTAGACTGGTCCACACTGTGTTTGTTTCCGCCCAGATTAGCAATGCAACTCAGTACCTCCTGAGCTGTTTTTTCCGGTGTCTGCTGGGCGTTTTCGTGTTGCCGGCCTTGTGTTACGTAGCTGCCAAAGCGCCGACTGAAACGCAGGACGAGGAAGAAACGACAAAGGACGAAAAACAACGAAAAGCGACAGAGCAGCAAGCAAAAGGCACACCGCCAAAAAGGCAAACCGCCAACACTGGTGCAACCTGATGGTACCATCCATATCTTCCATTCTTTCCCGGCTGCCGGAGGAATTACACTATACATGAGGTGCGACATGTTGGACTAAGAGATATTAAGACCTTGATGCCCTGCCAGTCTGTCCGATGGCCCGCCTTGCTTTCTTCTTCTGCAGACACTCTATACCAACCACATCTACCACGTCGACCCATCAAGTCGACTGCATCGACTACATCGAGTCACAGTCCACCGAAACGACAGCCCTTGCGAAAAACCGCACAATTGCAAAACCGCAAAACCATCTGCTTCGACCGCCTTGACGCGCTCGCCATCAACATGATCATCCCCGCCACAGACGCCAGCCCTGTAAACATTTGCTGTGTGGGGAAGCCTGTCAAGTCTTTTCAAGACCACGACATACACGCCCTCTGTCACATCCAGGATGGGGCGGATGAAACATTCGCGACAGAAGATGAAGCCCCGAGGAAACACGACCGGAGGGAAAGCTTTGCCGATACCAGGCACTATCTCCCCATGGCAGCCCCTCATGACTCGGGCGATGTCGAAAACAAGAACAAAACCGACATTACAAATGCAGTGCAGTCGACAAAGACGACCTGAAGTCTATAGAATTTCAGAATGTCTATAGACGAACAGTGTTAGTTTCGTGATGGGATGGCCACGGCCATTAGATAATATCTATTCTTGTTTTGACCTTTGACCTTTGATCTTTTGATATATTTTGGATATAATAACGTATGATTTAACGATGTTTACATTGCTTGGAAATTGAATATTGATCCAGTCCCTCTAGCCCGCCTTTTCGATTTGAGATAGCTCTGTCTTTTCTGCAGAGTCGACTGTCGATGTCGAGCTGTTGTTTCGCCGTTCAAAGACCTCTGCGATCTCCTCCAGCGAGTGGCCCTTGGTCTCCGGGAAAAGAAAGTAGATGACAAAAAAGAGCACAAACAGAATGCAGCAGAAGACGATATAGTACTTCCAGCCAAGATGGCTCATGGCGATGGGGTTGACAAACTGGCTGATGATCAGACCAATAAAGGTAGACGCGTACGTCACGGCAACACCGCGCGAACGCAGTGTGTAGGGGAAGATCTCGACGGGGTAGGCCAGTAGCAGAGGCGACCAGGCAATGTCATAGAAGAAGTAGCAGATAAAGATGAATGCGACCACGGCCGGGGCCAGGTCGTGGTACTTGGAGCTGTTGGACGTGAAAAGGCCGGTAAGCACTGTCCAGGCAATGTACGAGAAAAACATGCCGGCAACAGACACGAGGAAGAGCGTGCGGCGTCCGAGGCGGTCAATCATCAGAGCACCAGCCAGAATGGCAGCCAGCCAGTTGAATATCTGGAGGCAGCCGTTGATGAGGGTCTGGTCAGTCGTGTTGGTGATGCCAATGGTGTTCAGCACGAGGGTCAAATAGTACGACACAACGCCAACACCATTCCACTGCGCGAAGAAGCCGACAATCACTGCAATCAGAGTCCGGCGGCGGTTGCCGGCGGTGCGCAGCAGGTCGACGTACGAGGTCTGGCGCAGGGCCTCCTGCTCCTCGACGACGCTGTCTCTGATCTGCTTCAGCTCAAAATCAATAAAAGAAACAGTCTCCTCGTCTTCGCTGCGGCCGCCACCATGCCACTTCATGAGGATGCACCGGGCCTCATCCGCGCGGCCCTTGGCAACGAGCCAGCGAGGGGACTCGGGCACAAAAATCAGCAGCGACAGCTGGACCAGAGGAATGGTGCCCTGTAGAATCGAGGGAATCCGCCAGCTCCACTCAGTATCGAGCTTCGCACAGCCAAAGGTGCTCCACGCGGCATAGATGGAACCGATGTAGAACGATGTCTGGTACAAAGCCGTGGCCTTGCCGCGGTGTGTTGGGTACGCGAGCTCGGCCACGAGAATGGGCGACGCCTGTGCAATAAAGGCAGTGAAGAAGCCGAGCAGGAGACGCGACACAATGAACATGGGCGTGTTCACGGCGGCGCCCTGAAGGGCAGTGCAGCAGATCAGCGATACAAGACCAATCCACAGGGGAAGCTTGCGACCATAGCGATCAACGAGGTAAGCAGCCGGGCCGATGCCGAGGATCTTGCCGACTGAAAAAATGGCATTGATGGTTCCCAGCATAGACGAGTCGGGATGGTTGAAGTAGCCCTTCCACTCGCTCAAGGACTGCAAGCTGTTCATCAGGGCGCCGTCAAAGCCGATAGTAGAAGCAGACAGCAGAGGAACGACAAGGATAAGGTTGAGGAGGGCCAGGTGCTTGGTGCGGTACCACGGTTTGGGGTTGACGGGAATCACCTTGCGATGTTAACGATGGAGTACAAGAGTTCAGGAGTCGGAATGACTTACATCTGCAAGGCCGACGGCCTCACTGGGCTGCACGCCGACCTTGACCACGTCCTTGTCGTCTTGGCCCATGGCGATCGAGACAGTCAATATGAGATGAGACGGGCACTATGAGGACGGGTTGGGGGGAGGACTGAGGACTTGGACAGAGAGTCAACGAAGCGGCTTCATAGACAAGTGGTCAGGAGAGTCAAGGTGCCTTGCCGTGAACGGGGAGGGAGGCCAGTCATATATGAGCGAGCATGCCAACACCAATGCTCCACGACCCCGGAATCAGAAGTAGGCAAACTGGCCGGGAGACAGACTGCCACAGGAGAGAGGCCAGTCACAGCTCTCATAATAGAAACACTTGCCCACAAATGACACCCGAACACCGTCCTATGCGACCCAGGGCGTTCCTCCGCGCCGGGGTAGTCATGCCTACCCCAAACTTCCCCAGTTGCCTCCACCCGGGGACGTTGAGTGTGGGGAGACCAACAGAGAAAATGTGTGTCTGCGCCCAGACCGTTTGCAACTAGCGTGCCGAACGCCTTCCGAGCTTTGATGTTGACCAACTCCCAAGCCGCCAGTCACCCCGGCACCTACCAGTTTATGCGAGTTTTGGCTGTCATTCACTGATCATTTTATTGCCCAGTTTGATGTTCACTTAGACCACAAACACACGGCTTCAATGGCCAGTAAAGGAAATTTAAAACTGCATGCTTTGACATGAGAGCGGACGACAAAGGGGATGCGCACGGAACACTTACACCCATCTCGGCCTCAGCAACAGACCCACTTGGTCTTCCGAGCCATGCTCCGAGTCCCTCGACGATTGAACAGCCCTATCAAATGAATCTCAATTAATATTCATATGTCTTGTGACTAACAATTTTCTGCGACCAATGGCCAATAAACGGCATATTTTCGATGCAATATAGATGTAATAAATGATACCGTATGGCCTGTCATTTGCTCCCACTTGTAAGCCGTTTGGGGTCCCGAGTATCCACACCTCGGAACCACTCCGAGCTACGACCTGGAGTCTAATCCGGGGCACCTGGGGAAAGATCAACTGCCATGCGGCTCACCTTGACCATCTCTTGAGTATCATTGGGTTAATAATAGGCGTAATTGCCTGTGCTTATCAATTGGTTTCTATCATAGCTCTAGTGTTGTTTGCCGCTTACTTCCAAGTCACTTTGCAAACGAAAAGTTATCGGCTAGGTTCAGCAGCGACGTCTTGCGGATGTCGGTTGCCGAGAAGCCAAAGAAGAACTTGTAATCTCCAGATTCGACATGCCACTGTTGCGAATTGACGTCATCAAAGTATGCCATATTGCGCAGATCCATCTCAAATGTGACCTCCTGGCTAGAACCGGGAGCTAGACGGACCTTGCTGAAGCCAACGAGGGTCTTGACAGGAAGCTCTGGGACCGACGGTTCAGGCCCAGCAGCCAGGCGGCCAGCAAAGACCTGCAGTGCAACGCCGCCAGAGACAAGGCCAGTGTTTGCCACAGTAGCCTTTACAGACACGCTGGGTTTTGCGCCGTTGAGCGACACCACCGGAGAGCCAACGTCAAAGGTCGTGTACGACAGGCCGTGACCAAAGGGAAAGTTGAGAGTTGACGCCGGCTTCTGGTCGTAGAAGCGGTAGCCGACAAACACGCCCTCGGCATAGTCCACAGCAGGCTTGGGGTCTGTGAGCTCGGCTCCAAAATTGGCGTATGCAGGAGCATCCTCTATGCGGCGTGGGAAGCTGACGGGGAGGTGTCCTTCAGGATTCATAGCACCGGTAATGACGTCGGCAATCGCCCGGCCACACTCCTGGCCCAGGAACCAGGCCTGGAGCACTGCGCCCACATCCGACAGCCAGGGCATAGCGACCGGCGTGCCCGTGCAGTTGACAACAATTGTCTTGCCAGCCGGTGCAGCCTTGGCAACCGTGGCGACCAGCTGGTTCTGCGTCAAGGGCAGGTTGAACGAATCTTGATCGCGGCCTTCTGTCTCCCATTGCGGGTCGTGCCCCGTGAATACAATGGAAACATCAGCAGCGGCTGCGGCTTCTGCGGCCTCGTGCAGGAGGGCATCGTCACTATCGCGGTCCGATGCGAGGGCGAAGCCAAGACGCACCCCCGAGCGGCCCTCAAGAATAGATAGGCCGAATGCTGCCAGGTTTGTCGGGGGACGGGTGTAGATGCGCAGGCGGTATGTCTTGCCGGCCTCAAACGCATGGCGAATTTCGGGCTCCGTGTTGGCGGCAAACAGGGCGCCCATGGGATCTGGGGCGTTTGCCGTCTGGTCAAACACGAGACTGCCGTCTATATACACCTGTGCTGGCCCAATCCCAGAACAGGACAGGCAGTGGCTTCCCGTCTCGTTGGGCACAAAGTCGCCGATAATCTCCACCGCCTTATTGAGTGACGCCTGGTTTCCAAGCGGAGAGAAGGCTGAGATAGGATGGCCGTGGATAGTCTTGGGCTCGGACCCTTGGATCAGCTGCCCGTCTGTATCCGCATCGTGGAACAGGATAGTAAAGCCGGGCTTGCCGTCGAGGCCTCGAATTGCGCCACCCGGCTTGGTGTCGGGGTTGGGGTCATCGCTTGTGTCGAGTACGCCATCCTTTTCTTCCAGGACACGTAGTGGTGGCAAGAGACGAAGACGACGCGTGCCTTTGGCGTAAACAAATTCGCAGTCGTCACCAAGAGCTTCCCGAAGACCATCCCAGGGACTGATCCTGTAATGTGGGTTGACGCTTGCGCTTCCGCCGCCGTGTGCCAATGCATCTTTGGCCAGTCCGATGAGGGCTATGCGTTTGGGTGCATCGCTGCCCGTACCCAGAGGTAGCACCTGGTTGGCGTTTTTTAGCATCACAATACCGCGAGAGCCGGCATCACGAATCAGTTGGCGATGTTCTGGACGGTCCACAGCTCCCTCTGGTCCGGTGGGCAGAGCACTGTCCCAAGCGCCGACTCTCTTGATAAACTCCAGCATTGCACGGGCCCTCTTCTCAATTGCCTCGACAGACACTTTTCCGGACTTGATGGCGTCGAGAACTGCTGGGATTGTGCGCTTTCTGGGGGGTCCCGGCATCTCGAGATCTAGGCCGGCTTCGAGAGCCTGGCCAACCGAGTTCGTGCCGCCCCAGTCGCTCATTACTAGGCCTTTCCAGCCCCATTCGCCACGGAGGATATCTTCAATCAGTCGCTTGTTTCCGTCTGCATGGGTCCCGTTGACGCAGTTGTATGATGTCATGACGGCATAGGGCGGGCTGTCGGACTTGATGGCAATCTCAAAGGGGCGCAAGTAGATTTCGCGTAGTGCACGCTCCGACATGCGCGAGTCGCTAGTTGTCCGACACGACTCCTGCTCATTGGCCACAAAGTGCTTGATCGTGGCCACGACAGTCCCAGAAGACTGGATCCCCGTAATCATGCGATGTGCCATGCTGCCGCTCAAGAAGGGATCCTCGCTGTACGTCTCAAAGTTACGGCCGCCGAGCGGGTGGCGCTGGATACAGACAGTTGGAGCCAGCAGGCACCGCGCGCCCTTTGTGGTCGCCTCTTCGGCCAGGGCTGTGCCAATTCGCTCGGCGATATCACCATCGAATGTCGATGCCAGGCCGACTGCCGCCGGAAAACACGCCGCCTTTGTGCTGCCATCGATGCGGACACCGCGCGTGCCATTGGGCCCGTCAGTCAAGTTGACCGAGGGAACGCCTTTGCTAGGAATGGCTGCTGTGCCCCAGAATGACTCTCCCGCGAGCAGTGTGATCTAAAATGTCAGTTCCAGCTCTTAGACTAAACGCCACTGTAAAGCCATTGCAATAGCCGGGATCAAAGATTGAGGCACACCTTTTCCTCCAGAGTCAATGACTCCAGAATTGCGTCGATATTGATATTAGTAGACATTATGAAAACGGCAATGCCCAGATCCCTTGTACAGTGCAATATCAAGCAATGACTCTGCCGTGATGTAGCATACCTACGAGATATATCTCAACGATACCTCGATCAGTTATTCATGTGTGATCCGGGTGAGGTTCGGGAGAGCGTGGGTCTCGGAGCGGATAGCGTCCGCGTATGTTGATATAAGGCGTCATGCGGCCAGTCCAGCAATTTCATCCAGCCCGGTCAGCCAATCGAAGCATAACAAACTATGAATACCCCAGTCCACGGTAGTTGTCTATGCGGGGGGGTCACATTTCTTCTGGCTTCCGAGCCGGCAACTGTGATTGAGTGTTTCTGCAAGCACTGCAGCAAAGGAGCCGGAGGGCCCAGTCAGCTGGTAAGCCACTGGTTGACAACCTGAAATCAGGATACTGAAACAAAACTAATCACACAAATTCCAACAAAATATACATATTTTAACTTCTTAACTGACGACTGGCAGATTGCCAAGCAAGACTGCACAAATGTCACGATGCTGACAGGTTCCGAGCTCGTGGCTCAGTATGTGCTGAACGATACAGCCAGCGGCGCCCCCCAAAAAAAGGCCTTCTGTAGCCGCTGTGGCACGCCGCTGTGGACTGTCCCGAATAGTGCCAAGGGCAAGTTTCTGATGATCCGAGTGAGCCTATTATCAAACTGGTAAGATGCATCCGAGGTTACTTCCGAGCAGATACTCCGCATCTCTGAGCATGCGCTTACACCAACTCAATAGGGAAAGACTGCAACGCTCTTCCGAGATATTCATCAAATACCGACCGGAATGGATCGCACAGGTGGAGAACGCGTCGCAGTGGCAGGAAGCTAGACATTGACTATTGAACTGCTAGGCTTTTAGGCACATTAAAACGGCATCTTTGACAGGTGTGGCGGGTCGTTCTTTCCCTTTATAACTGTTAGAGACCTGTAGCTCAATTTGGCAGGGGCGGCCAAGCCGTGATGTTTTGAGGAGCTCCTGCCGCAAACACAAAGTTCAGATTGTTTGTTGGGAATCCCGAAACAGAAGGTACAGCGGATAAATACGCGTGTTGGCCATAAGAGATAGACCGTAGGCAGTGCATCTGGTGCCCGGCAGATAACAAATACACACAATACTCGAGACAACCTTTCAACCGTCTTCAAATTTCGCGAACTTACGCGCCATGTCTTCCGAGCCCGAACCCGAGCCCAGGCCGAAGCGGCCAAAGATCGGCATTGCCTGCGACATGTGCCGAAACAGAAAGGTACGATGTGACGGAGCGCGGCCTGTGTGCGGCAACTGTTCTCGGAGAACCGCCCTGGGTGATAGGTGCATCTACAGTGGCGGCACTCCCAACGGTGGAGCAGTTACACTGTCGCCAGCAAGCCGGATCGCAGCCTCGGCCGCATCTGCATATGTGGAGCTTGACCCGTCCCCGGAAGTGACAGTCCTCGGGAGTCGGGACCTACCGCAAGTAGGCTTTCCCACCCCGGCCCCGACCCAGCCTTCGTTCTATGGCTCTCGGTCAGCATTCCGGAACGGATCGGAATCTCCGAGCTCGTCGGCTCCTGCTGCTACACCCTTGGAGCCCGCTGCTGCCACTACTACTGCCACCTCGTCTATGGACTCGATGACGGTTGTTGTCGAGGAGGGCACCCATACGTCTCAGTTTTTCGGGAGCAGCAGTGCTGGCTCTTTTACACGCCAGATCATGAATGCAATCGATGCCAGGATGGGTGCCGCTTCAGGTCAAGTAGGGGCACGCTACGTGACAGGGCCCATGGAAACGCCGTCGCCGCAGACGTATCGCGTGTCGCAACGCAGTGCACAGAAACACACACCTCTTGGTATAGAAGACGACGAGGCCAGTCTTGTACTTCCCCGGCGCCGCGAAGCAGACCGCCTGGTCGACTTATACTGGCGATACGTCGATCCTCTGTATCCGTTTCTCGAGCGCCAAACTTGGGTGCCCGCTTACAAGGCTCTGTTTGACGGTATTGTCGGGGATACAGAATCAGAGTCAAGTGCAGATGATCGACTTTTTGTATCGACACTCAATGTTATATTCGCACTATCAACGCAGCTCTCGGAAGGCCTCCCGTCACAGCAGCAGCTCGATTCCTCACAGCAACAGCAGCTCGCAAGGCAGAGAGAAAAACAATGCCAACTTTATTTTTCTCGCGCTCAAAAAATGCTGCAGAGCAGTCTGTGGGAGGCAGGCTCACTCGAGACAGTCCAGTTTCTTCTGCTTACCAGTCAGTATCTCCAAAGTACCAACAACCCACATCAGACATGGATGGTAGTGGGCTCGACTATAAGAACGGCCCAGAGTCTCGGACTGCACCTCCCAGATACTGCTTTTGATATGCAGGATCATCAACGTGAACTTCGCCGACGATTGTGGCATGGATGCGTCCTCATGGACAGGTATGTTGTCTATTAAGAGCTCAGACGACAATCGAGAGACATATACTGACATGAAAGAATGGTCTCCGTAACACACGGCCGTCCAGTCATGATCTCAAATGAGCTCTGTACCATGGTTCCGTTGCCACAGTGTGCTTCAGTCAGCACCCCTCAGGCCTCTGGGCAGCCAGTCGGCCCGAGCCTATCGTTTTTCATAAAGAGTGTCAAACTGTATGAGATCATCAATCAAGTCATCTCTGCGTTCTACTCGGCGACGGTACATGACCACCATCCACCGGGTAGCACCACATCCACGTCCGAAAAGGACGAGCTAGCCATGCTGCTAAAGCTGGATGAGGAACTGCTGGAGTGGGAGCGCAGTCTACCAGGCTACCTGAATTTCAATATGCTCAATGAGACGGAAGCGCGCCAACGCAGCAAGACTGACTGTAGGCCGCGACAAGCAGTCATCCTGCATATCCGGCAAGTTCTCCGGATAGCACCATTATCACTACATACCGCTGCCAGACGCATAGCTAACGAAACAGTTTCCTGCAAGCCCGGATACTTCTGCTGCGGCCGGTGACGTCTCGCTTTTGTCTTGACTCCGCCATGACGGAACCAAATGCTAGCAAAAGTCTCCGAACACGTATCAGAAGAGATGTCGCGAACATCTGTGTTGAGACGGCAAAGGAAATGATCAGTGTTCTCGGCCGCTACCAACCACGCAACTTCGGCCCTGGTGACCCCGTTCCGGGCCATGCCGACACCGACACCAGCTCACAACACATCTACGGATCTACCTCAACTAGAAAAGAAGACATCGGACTGCTGCCGGCCTGGTGGTACCGCGTCTACTATCTCTACTCGGCAGCTAGTATCCTTGTTGTGGCCAAGCTCCGTCCCGATGTCTTTGTCATGTCAGACGTACAACAAGCTTGGGACGAAGCCATGTTACTTCTCGAGGGACATAAGCGTTTCGGTCTTGCCGCCCATCGCTGCGTAGCCGCCCTAGACATTCTGGGAGGACAACGATCTCAGCAAGGACAGCGCGCTCCACGGTCGCAAGCACAAGGCGGACAGGGGAATGAGTCTTTGTTTGTGAGCATGAGGGCGGAGGCTGTACAGCATCCACAGCGAACGCAGTCGACATTTAGCGATTTTGATCTGAGCGGTCTTTTGTTTGATGCTCAGGATTTGTCCGACCTAAATATGCACGCATGGGAGATTTTGAACCAGTCTTAGTCTCGCTAATATTATGATATTGATGAAATGATGCAATGAATGGTATGTTAAGTTATTTTCGAAATATAGGTTGTAATGATCTTATCAATAGGCACATGTCCAAGTCTATACTCACTCTATATGCATTATACATAAGAAAACATTTGCTTTCAATACCACTACTCAAAAACCATCCTGTTCCGCACGCATCCAAGCTCACTGATACGGACCTCCACCACATCGCCGTTCTCCAGATACCGGGGCGGCTTCATGCCCATGGCCACACCACACGGTGTGCCGGTAAGGATAACTGTGCCAGGCAGTAGTGTTGTGCCTTGGCTGCAGAACCGCAGAATAGGAATTACACCGAAAAGTAAGTCGCTTGTGCTGGTGTTCTGGCGCTCTTCACCATTGACAAAGGTCTGCAGGGTAAGGGTAGTTGCTGCAGCGGTGGCTGTTGCAGACACGCCCGGCGAGCTCTTCAGAGTGTTGCCAGCAACCAGCATTGGCCCAAGGGGCGCATACTTGTCAAATCCTTTACTGAAGCACCACTGAGGGACGCCGCCAGCCTTTGCAGGATCGCGCTGCCAGGCACGGGCTGACACATCGTTGGCAACAGTGTAGCCGGCAACATACGACAAGACCTCGTCATCAGATACCTCCGGCCCGTCTAGGTTTTTAGCAGTCTTGCCGATGACAATAGCCAGCTCTCCCTCATAGTCAACCGTTCCATCCTGTGCGACCTTGGGGATAGGGACATCCTCGGAGTGGCCAGCAACAGTTGTTGACGGCTTGATGAAGACTGAAGGGTAAGGCGGGGGCGTACGGCCACCCTCTTTGACTAGCACAAGTCAGCATAAAACTCCGTGCCCCAAAGTATGTTCGTGGAGAGCTTACTGTGTTTTGTATAATTCAGCCCAATGCATCTGACGATCGGCACATCGGCCGGCCGTAGGAGGTCAAGTAGCCCCTTGACATGTGCGCGCTCACCGACAACAAGAGGGCCAGTAGGTGATGGTCCCGAATACTTGGTGGCAAACAGGATTCCCTTTTCAAGCTGCTCATAAATCTCGTCTGCAGTATCAATGCACGGGTCACCAAAGGACTCGATGCCGCTGTCGTCGACGAACCGGATAAGACGTTTCCAGGCCATTTTGGTTGAGATTGTTCGTGATGTCTGGAACCGGCGTCCAATGAGAAATGACATGAATGGCTCAACGGTGAATAAGTGAATTGAGTCCAGTGATAGGCTAACTATATTATCTCTGAGAAATACAAGGCGCTCGGGTGAGACGTTGCTTAAGAGCGAGTTTTTCGGAGTGCCTCGGAAGCTGATTCGGATGTCGTTCGGAACCATCCCGAGGCAAGTGTTGGAGGTTCCGAGCCTGTTCCATCACCATAGCCCCATCACCGTCCTACATGGACGAGAGCTTGACACTTTGAAGGCCTTAAGGAATATGAAATCAAGCTCTTTATGAGATTTTTTATACTATACATAACTCAGTCAACATTTCTTTATCGCGAAAGAATACCCATATACAACGCATCTAGCTGATATTACACGATCACATCAAGACAGAACATAACAATTATTTTTAATCGAGACGGAAACTACAGACTCAATATGGGATCAATTGAATCACTTACAAAGTCCGACGGGCTGGATGGTCTCCTGACGGAGCTGCCGGCCCAGCACCTTGAGCCTCTTTGGCTGCAGATGGAAGCCATGGTCCCGCCGCATCCGAATCCGGTTGCGGAACCATTTGTCTGGCCATATCAGCAAACGCTGCCGCAGCTTCTCCGGGCGGGAAAGCTCGTACCTGCCGAGCAGGCCGAAAGACGCGTTCTGATGTTGGTAAATCCGGCAATGTGTACGTGGACTGCTGTAGCACTGCAATTCCGCCTATATCGTTCCTTACTAACAACTAGAAGCAAGTCCTCACACAACAGATACTATCTATGGAGGTCTCCAGATTGTCAACCCTGGTGAGACTGCTATTGCACACAGACACATTGCTTTTGCGGCGCGCTTCATCATTGACGGCGAGGGGTTCACAGCTGTTGAGGGCAAGAAGATGATCCTTCAACGCGGCGACGTTGTTGTCACGCCGACGTGGCATTGGCATGACCATGGCAATGAAAGCGATGCTCCAGTGATCTGGCTGGACGCCCTGAATCTACCTCTTTTCCGCTATGCGCGCGTCCACATTGCCGAGCTATACAAAGACGAACGGTACCCAAGCACGTGAGTATGATGACGGCAAAGGCACGAATCGCGATAGACGGCGTAATATTGCAGGCGAGTACTAATGCGTTGTTGTAGCCCAGCCAATCCATGCGAATGGAGAATGCCTTGGGGTCCTGTTCAAGAACAGCTGGATGCCGGAGACACGCGGCACAGCATCTACCACTACAAGCGCTCAAACGGCGAGCCCTTGTCTACTACCATTGGCATGCAAGCCGAGCGAGTTGCTCCAGGGTATACCACAGACGTGTTGCAGCACCCTAGCTCATTCATGTACCACTGCTACGAGGGCGAGGGCAAGACGGAGGTCACGAGCAACGGCCGGACGACGACGCTCAACTGGCGTAGCAGAGACACCTTTGTTGTGCCTGCATCTGCCCGAATTCGACACTACAACTTGTCTGCCACCGAGCCCGCCTATCTTGTAGCGGCAAATGACCGGCCGTTCTTGAAGAACCTGGCACTCTGCCGGATAGGAGACGAGCTGTAGCTGTAGTAGCAGCGGCGGCTCTCGAGGCAAGCCCGGGTACTGGCATGGCACGTCAACCTTTCATCGCTCCAAGCAGACGGCCACGGGTCTTCGATTTGCGATTTTGCGATTGCCTTGCCGGAAATTTATCTTACAGCGACTGCTACGCTCCAGGCAGTTTCATATGCGAACGCTTCGTGGCGACTATACGGTTATCTTATGCTTATAAACGGTCTGATAGTCGACTATATTGTATCTCTTGGATTAGGCCGCGATTTGCGTCTGCAAGCTCATAAGCAAACTAAAATATCTATCTATCAACGTGTACTTGAAGTGAATCTGCACTGACGCACTCGCAAGGGAACAGAACATTGATTCGCGAGGGACCTGTGCGCGTCACGTTGCTAAGAGCTACAGTACGGAGGAGCCATTTTTAGGCTTCGGCGGCAGCTAAGGCCTGGCTCGGGTGCTGGTGGTTGGCCTGGCCTGGCCTGGGGCCTGGAGCCAGGGACGGGAGCAAGCGGCACCAAGTCGAGCGATATGGAGTAAATAGCAGACACAAATGCCCACTGAACCACGCGGTCGGAGATGCATTCTGCCAATCTGCGAATCTGCGAACACGGCTACAGTCTAACGTCGTGGATATAAAATCTCAACAGTGAAATCAATGGCAGAGAAACAGCGTCATTCCACTGCGAGCATCCCCAGTGCAGGCGAATGCGAATTTGCTGTAAAAGGGCTATTCGGCCCCCTGGGTGGCAGGCTGGGCAGCCTTGATACTGGGAAAGTGCAACGTACTTTGTATAAGCGGCAGGACAGGGTATGTCTTCCCTCCCGTTGGTTCTGACTCGCATGAAATTGCAGACATGTGACCCGCAATAGTGAGCATTTTTGCAGCAAAACGAAAAAATGCCCGATATTCACAATAAAATCGACCAAGGACAGCGGTGGTACTCCGTCGGTGCAGTGAGATTGGCTGGATGGGGATGGAGCGCCAGGCAGGTCAGTGTCAGGGAAAATGAGCGGTGACAGGGAACAGGGCTCGAGGAAAGCCTCGAAAAGAGAAGAGAAAAGAAAGCACAAAGGGTACGGAGTGGAAGAATGCTGTGACAATTTCTTCGCATCCTTATTCTTCTTTTTTCTTCTTCTTATTTCGAGTTATTTTTCTCTTTGCTTCTGCTTCTCTTTGTTGTTTTCTTCATTTAACCGAGTCTTGTGTTCTCGCAAGAGACTTGTCATATTCCTCAGGTCCATATGCTGGTCAATATGCGATACAAACAGGGTGTATGCGTTTGAAATGCAGCGTGCATGTGCATCGCCATTTGTTTACTGATATTGCGATGTTCTCTTCGGGTAGAGGAGGGCATGGAATGGCTTGCACAAGCTGCGTATCTACAGAGCACAGAGTAATACGGGATACGGGTGCTCTGGGGGGGGGACAGCTTGCAGCATGATGGAAAGGTGGCAATGCAAGCCGTCTGCAGTGCAACATGTCCAACCCTCTCTGCATCAACGCTCTGCATCCATTGCACCAGTACTCTGCAGTCAGCAGTGCAACCACATAGCCGCAATCCGCGCTCCATGCGGCATGCGGGCGCTTCGCCTGGCCCCTTAGCCGGCCTTGCGGCCGGTCTAGACACTCTCGCATAGCTGTATTGTGTGTGTGATACGTCCAGGGAGAAGATGGAGTGGGCTTTCTGTTGGCATGCAGCTGGTCTGAGGATCTTCGGTGGCCAGCTCATTGCTCATCACATTATGGGTTTCTAGGAGTTTCCAATCCTAATCATGAGTTGTACTATGTAAATATCAGGCCTCGAGATCAACGTCTTTGAGGCCGAGGCGATCAAAAGGTCACGGACAGCACGGCTGGTGTCTGTCTATCATACACACGATGCACACGCAGCAAGTAAAGCAATAAAGCAATAAATCAATAAAGAGGTCTACGCAGAATAGCTACGTACTTGGTAGTGTTGTGGACAAAGCAAAGGAGTGACGGATGTTGTGCAAGACGCCACAAGAATATCCCCGTTGCCTTTTTTTGCCTTTGCTTTCCCGCTATCTGATTTCCGTCTTCGTCCAAGGGTTCGAACGTTGGACTTTGAAGTATTTAGCCCTCAATACACTTTCGGCTGTGGGAGGGGCGTATTGCGATGGGCGGAACGGGCACGGCAAACGGTGAGCGATTATTGCCCAGACGCAAGTTGCAGGCTTACGGGGTGTGGTAGAGAAGATGGTCGTCGACACGATGCCATTGATTCCAGGACTCCATACTCGACGGAGTACCCTTTGGTATCTACTCTGCAATGCAGTAATTACATCGTACATAGTACTGTACATCGTACGCCGTCGACACTGGAGCAATAGACCCGGCCTCAAGCATTAGACGGCATGCAAAGCCGGGCAGCTAGTCTTCTTAGCAGGACGGTTACGGGAGGGCGCTATGGGAGCTATGGGAAGCAAAGAGGAAAAAGGGGCGGGTCAAGTGCCGTGAATCGTATGTTCATCCATGCACGCATTATTTTGCACCGAGCATCTCGAGTCGACACAACCTGCGTTCTCAGCAGACACTGTCAGTGATAGCTATGGCAAGCGAGACTGCACAAAACTGCTCAAGACTGTTGGAAGATCACAAACTCTCTCATTTCCACGAGCAACTTTTCGCAGCAGCTCTTTGTCACTATCCCCCCTTTCCTCCTCTCCTCCTTTGCTCGGCCTCATTACCACAGCTCCATTTCCCATTTCTACCGTTGCAGCTCTTGCTTTGCCCAGTCAGGATTTTCAGTCCTCGACGTCGTCTGCTCCATTACACTGTATCCTTCTCCTTGCGTGTGACAGGGAACAAGGCTCGAGAAAAGCAGTCCAAGCGGGCCACTCGGCCTGAATGAACTTAATCCATATTGGTTTCCAGCGCGTCCTATCCTATCTTGCAACGCATTATCCATCACACATACTATGATAGTATGTGCGAAGTAGTACTGTCGTAATAGTACTATGTACGGAGTAGATATTCTTTCAATTCAAGTGACGGTGAGCGCGCAGGTAGGGATGTCCCTGCTTCGTCTCGTTTCTTGCTCACCGTCGACGATGAATAAGGATGTGGTGGTCCCCGAAGACGCTAACCCTGATGCTAACACGATGCTAACACAATGCTAACTGGTTCTAATGTGCTGCTAGACTGATGCTAAGAAAGGACAAAGCCGCTGGCGTGACCCCGTTCCTCCCTTTTTCCTCGTTTTCATCACTGCGGCGTAATATGTACGGAGTACAGAGTACGTTGCTGCAAAGGTCCCGCCCGTGCCCGTTCAGCAACGAGGACGCAAGCAGCGCATGTACTCCGTAGACTTACCAAGTTGCAAGTACTTATATCAGTTGGGGCGCGAAAAGACTACTCTCAAGGGCCGCGGCGGCATGTCTGACCCTTTGGGCAGATAGGGAGACACCCTTGGAGCTACCCAGCACTCTATACAGCATAATATACTATGTATGTACTGCTGTGGGCATTTACGAAACACGATGTGGTTGTACCGTTATTAGGCCCGTTAGTACACCCGCCCCAGCCCGCAAGAACAAAGAAGAAACAAAAGCAGAAACATCCGGCCGGAATGTCTAAGCTGAGTAGAAAAGGAGAAGGGGGGGTAGACAGAGAAAAGAAAACGAAAGCAGGGATAGGGGCCTGCATCAAGTGTGCAGAGTCATACAGGGTGCAGAGTACGATGGTGTGCAAAGGGTAAGCGTCGCGAGGAGGGAGGAGGAGGAAGAGGAGGAGGGGGAGGGGGAAAGAAAATACAAGACACAATTCACTCATCACTCTGTGTGATTGTGAGAGAGCGCATGCGTCTTTGTGGGCATGACGAGCAGGCAGTGCGTTGTCCTGCAGCAGAATGCAGGCCGTGGAGCAGGCCGCGATGCAGTTGAGATGCAGTTGAGTAGCATGCCGTGCTGGCCAGAATATGCAGACTGGAATGTCTGACGAGGCTTGCATGGAGGAGCATCCATGGCACAGTCTTATGATCTTCTTTCTTTTGCCAATGCTTCAAACGAGACAGTCGAGTCAGAGTGTTCAGCCGCTCATGGCTAGACGGACTGGCCGTATTGCTGCCAATAAGTGCGCCCAACAGCCCAACATGGCTGTTAGCACAATGTCATATTGTGTCTACCACAGACTTGCGGTCTTGTGGCTGCTCTGTCTGCAGCTGGAAGCCGCCGTATCTTGCTGTAATAGCATGGCAGCGAATACGCGCTTTGGTCACTTTAGCAGTCTCTTTGTTTCGTCGTCTTCGGCGTGTCATATCTCAATATATCCCAGTGTTGCTGGCGTTATAGCCCCTGGCACTCCATATGTCAGTTGGTTTTTTTGCTCTTCATTCTCCAGCAGGGATGGCCATGAGTGCAACGCATGCAGTGGGCCAGCCCGCCGGACGATGCTGTCATTCTTTGTCGTTTCTTTGTCCCTTTTTCTCAATATACGGGCGTTTGTCGTATGACAACAGGAACCTACAAGCCAATAGCTTATCTACAGAGTAATACCCCCTTCCATGCTGTCTTTGTGTTTCCCTTCGCCTTTACTTTGCTTTCCGAATGACGTGCATGCGACGAGACTGGGATGGACACTGGCCTGATGTAGTCTGTGCTCTCGCCACCCGGCTCAAGCGGCCAGCCATATCTCTGTAAGCCGGCGCCGCCCGAGGACGTATAAGTATGTAGTCCACACAAGATTGGAGACGTACGGTGCAAAAGCAGCGATTATCTACAGAGCAGATGGATGTCTCAGGATATCTCGGAGAATTGTGTCCTGTGTAACGGTACACGCACCACATGATCAGTCTTGCACAGCATGGCTCATGCTGTGTCCAAAGGGCCACCCGTGAGATATAGCACTCCGCAAAACTCCTCTCCGTAATACACGGTACTTTTACGAAGTATGACTGTAAGATACATGCTATTTACATAGTAGTAGGACGATACAGGCTTCCTGTCTCCTTCTCCTTCTTACTATCTGTACTTGGTACAGATATTCTATCGTCTCCAACATGGCCTGGGGAAATCAGACCGCTATCCACCTCCTCTTTTTCCATTTAGCTCTCAATTCCACCCCCCTGCCAAAAAGGAAAGCCTAAATATTCCCAAATATTCCCATCGAGTAGAGTAAATAGAGGCGAATAACAGCAAATAAAGGCAAATAAAGGCAAATAAAGAGCTCGGGCTCCTCCCGTCTCCTCCCCGTCTCCCCTCACCTCCAGCTAGTGTCGTCGTTTCTTTGTTCTGTCCTCGCGCCAGCTCCCTACTAATATGCCCAGGCTCCTCCATGGCCTGGCAGTCTGGTGCTCTGTACTCCGTAGAAAGCAGTAGAACAGGACGAAGAAGGGATCAAAAGGATTTTCATTTCCGTCTCGCACTAATTCTCATTTTCACCACTATTTCTGCCACTATTTTTGCCCGCGAGCCCGCGCGCCCGCAACCCGTCCGTCCTGCAGCCCGCATCGCCCCTTGCCGCGTTCTAACACTAAAATACAGAGCACTAAACGGAGACCCTTGTCTTGGTCGCAAGAGTCTAGGTCGCTATGTCGTATCCTGATTATCATCTCGAGTAGGGGCCGCGGATAGCTTGTTGCCTGTGGTGGTGGTCTGCTCGGATACCCGACAGGCAATAGACCCCAACCACTGAGATAAACTATGCAATACATACAAAGTATCATGCTCAGTATGCTTATGTATCTTATCCTCTACTCGCGTACTCTGTGCAGTGCTTTCACAAGGAAGCAGTAACTACACTTCACCTCCACTTGCTGCTTATGCTGGGCCTTGGGTCGGCACGAGTGTCTTGGGCAGACAGGGTGAGACTCGAGACAAAGGAATCGCTTTGTTCTTGTGCCACTAGGGCAAGGACTAGCACAAAGCCTACCCATCATACCACGTATCACAGCCATCTCACAGTCAACTCGGCAGCCATCCCAGCACTACGGCACGCCCACGAGCCCCGAGAGCCCACTCCTAGAAGAAACATGTGCCACGCGGGGATCTTTCCCATCGGTTTATAGTGCCATATAAACCTGTGTCTTGTGATGTGCGAACAAAGACTCGAGACAGCTGGCAGCTGACAACTTTCAACCTTTAACAGTAGCAGCAGGGGTAGGGGTAGGGCAGTATATAGATTTGCTAAAGATATGCCTAATATCATTCTGGTGGCGGGTAACTATCCGAGCTATCATCCCACCATGCAAGTGACAACCTGCTGTCCGTTACATGTCCTGTTCTGTCCCGCCTAAAATAAACCACCCACGCCGTCTTCCGCGCCCCTCCAAATGGCCAGCCTGTCAGTACTGTATGACGGACCAAGAACAGAGTGATATGCACCAAGTGTATGTATGTCAGGCTAGCAGGCCGTGGCAGATAGCAAAAGGCAACACAGTGGCGGGCAAACAGTGCGGGCGAAAAAAGGTATAACAAAGAAACTAGAGGCACAAAAAAGAAATACAGATAATTGAGCGAGAATAAAAATAAAGGAAAAATAACAACATCGGCAGAAAGAGGCAAGAGGCTCAGTCTACTGTAGCCGTCTTCCTATAATACCGAGGCACCTAGCCATGCCGGTAGAAACAATAGAAACAAGAAACATTCATTTCGTATGCCGTGAGGCCAAAATCTTATTTTTTTTCCAAATTCACCAAACCAAAAAGACAAGAAATGTAAAGACAAGAAAGCCAGAACAACCAGAACCAGAAGACCAGGAGACCCAGATTGGGGAGCTCAGAACAAGAGAAAGAAAAAGAAAAGGTGAAACCGAGGGTAATAGGGGATGTCGTAAAATAAGAAGCCACTGGAAGGGGGGTTCCACAGAGCAAACCACAGATTTGCTAGGAACAGGCATCGCTGCCACCCCGCCGTTACCAAAACCGACCCAAGAGTAGAAAACTTGAACCGGGAGAACCGTGAAGAGGGAAACGTAGTAGAAAAATAAAATGAAAAGGGACAAACAAAGCATATGGAACCAGCTGGATCGACTCCAACTCGTACACCCCCAGGGCATGGCCAATCCACGCCAGGACAGCCGCGTTCGCGAGCGAGGACAGATCAGCCACCCTCACTCAAGGCTCTTGCCGTTGACCCACGCATGGGGGGGGAGAGAAAACAGCAAACAAAAGCAGAACAGGGGGAAAAAGTCAGGAAGGAGAGGGAGAAATTAAGGAAAATGAAAAGAATAAAGTAATAAGGGGGGAAATGGTGATGTCTGTTGAACAATCATGGGAGATACATGAGATTACCAAATGAGGTCAGGGAAGAGAAGCCCTCGACTCTATTTGCTGCCTCGCCTGCCGTTCTGCGAATCGGGGCGCGACGACCCTAGTCGGCTCAACATCGTACGGTCAATCTCGCGACCAGCGCTCTTTTCGAAATCCCGTCCTAGGTAAGGAGGTTGTTGACTGGCAGTGTTGCGCTTCTCGCGCTCTTCTGCCTCGCCGCTTGGTGATCTTGTGCCAAACCGCTCACTGGGAGACGGCGCAGTCGCTCCTGAAATGCTTCCATTACTCCGTGCGCTAGTACTGTAAAGAAATACTTGTTAGCATCACAACTATAGAGCCCGCGCAGCTTCGGTCGGGATGATTTGGAGAGGCCTACTCGTGACCCACAGAAGAAGGAGGCGGTATAGCAGGATGCGGCGCGCCGCTGCTGTAGCCACGCGGCGCACTTGATGTAGGCGACACGTTGGATCCATGTGCGTATGGGGGAGACCGGCGGGCATCCTCAGGACCACGATGGTACCCCTGCTCGTAATAAGGGGGATGCGAATAGTTGGCCGGGGGCGGAGGCGGTAGGCGATTTGGGTAATCGTGCTCTTCCTCGTCACGGTTACGCTTGCTGCCGCGGCCACGATCTTCGGGGTAGCCGTGGTGAGACTGCGGGTAGGGCAGAGGCAAATGTGCGCGGCCATTTCCAGAAGCCTGCGGAGGTGGTGGCGGTCCCTGAGAAGGTGGCGGCGGGCCATGAGGCGGGCCACGGTCCATCGAACCGTGGTGCATAGGCGGTGGCGGGTAATAACCGGTAGGCGATGATGGGCCGTATCCGGGGTGTTGCGGCGGTGCACCGGAGCCGTTCATGTGGCCATTACCAGGATGGCCATTGGGCGGTCCGGAGTTGGGGCCATGACCTCCATTGGGTCCGAGTGGCTGACCAAATGCGCCAAACAGCTGTGTGCCCGGAGGAACACCGCCCTGGATAGCCGAAACCGGGACAAATGCTGTAGACGTGGTCGACGAGACAGGCTGGAACACACAGTCGTTGCCAGTCTTTTTACAATTTGTGCACTTGCCATCAGGTGTGTTCTGGTAACCACTGCAACGAATCTAGAAACCACGTTAGCATGCTATAAACTTGGTCTCACAATGGGAAAATAATGTACCTTGCGCTTCCGGCAGTACTTGCACGCAATGGAAGTGCGCTGGCGGGGAGCGGTCTCCGGCGGCTGGGGCTGGTAGTTTGGCGGCATCTGGTGCTGAGGCCAGTATTGGCCATGTGGAGGAGGGCGATCCTGGTAGTGGCCGCCATAATGACCATACGGGTAGCCTCCCTCACGATATGCTTGCTCCGGGTGGGGGTGCATGCGAGCATAGTGGCCATCCGGGCCAGCGCCATTGGGGTGAGCGGGCGGACCAGAGTGTCCAGAGTGTCCAGGCGGACCAGGCGGGCCAGACGGGCCAGGCGGGCCAGGCGGACCAGGCGGACCCGGTGGCATGGGATGACTGCTGTTTGGGGAGTCTGGATAGTGGTGCGGCGGAGGAGCATGGTGGCTTGGAGGGGGTCCCTGAGGATGGCTCTGAGAGTGGCCTTGATGGTGGGGGTGACTCTGAGGATGGCTTTGAGGATGGCCTTGAGGATGGCTTGGAGGATGGCTTGGAGGATGGCTTGGAGGATGGCTTGGAGGATGGCTTGGAGGATAGCTTTGGGGGTGGCCACCTTGGTGGTGGCTCTGGTGATGACTTTGGGGGTGGGAGCCAGGGGCATGGTTTGGGTGAGGGGGCTGGGAGTGAGAGGGCGGAAGCGGCAGGCTGCCGTAGGTCTCACGGAAGGACGGCAGAGTCACGGCATTACCGTTGCCGTGGCCGTTGCTGGCACTGCTGCCGTTGCCATTGGTGCTCCCGTTGCCGTTTGGGGTGCCATTGGAGTTGGGTTTTGGGTACTGGCGAAAGTCTTCCTCTTCGTCTTCACGCTTGATGCCGCCATCGCGGCCTTGGGGGATCTGGGCCAGCTTTGGCCTCACCTCGTCAGACATGCTGTCCGGGTAAGGGTGGCGCTGCTCGTATTCCTTAATGGGCGCCACTTTGGCTATCGGGTGGGAGTCTTGTGGGAGAATGAGATGGTTTTGTGTTCGGGGAGGAGTGTGGGAAGTGAAGAGTGAGAAGATCCGAAGAGCGCAAGGTTATACAGCTGCGGTGTTAAAAGTATGAGTTTTTGAAATAAAGGCAGTGAATAAGATGAAATAAGAGGTAGATGAGATGGAGAGAGGCAAGGAGAGGGTTAAGAGAGTAGGAGAATATGATAAATGAGGTAAAAGGCAAGGGTAAAAACGAAAAGGATAAAAAAAGGTAAGAAAGGTAAGAAAGAGAAGAAAGGGAAGAGAGATAAAAGAAAGATAAAAGAAAAGGAGAAAAGAATATGGAGAAAGAGAAGAAAGAGGACGAGATGGGGAGGGGAGAGCTAAGCGGGCGAAGAGAAAGTGGAGATTCAAGGAAGAGAAGGGTGTAGTTGTATATGACGGCAGCGCTGCAGTAGTAGTACTGTAGTGGAATAGAGACGAGATAAACAGGCGAGACAGGAAGAGAGCAGAGCAGCAAAAAGCAGCAAGAGAAGAGCAAGAAAGGGCCAAACGGAACGGCGAGAACCAGATGGTCTAACGGCAAAAGAAGACAAAGCGGCGGGCCGGACTAAGTCGACTAGAGCTGGGCTACTCGGTCTAAAAGATGGTCGTATGACAAAAGACAGATGCGTCTCAAAGAAAGCGGCAAGGCGTCACTCTAACTATGCGCGGCTCTGGGGCGGCGGCGATGAGAGCTGACGACGGAACGAGGAGAGGATGGTGAGAGGAGGCGGGTTTTTTTTTAAACAATGTTGGTTGTTGATTGCAGATATTCGAGCAGTACTAATAGCGAAGCGAGTAAGAATAGTTAGGATGGTAGAGAGGAGGCCGTGGCAGGTGACGACGAGAGCAACAGGGTGGCAAGCTCAAAAGGACGAGGGATTGTGTAGGAGGGAGAGATGTAGATGTCGAGTGAATGTTGGCTGGCGAGGATGTGAGCGACTGGACCCCTCCAATGATAAATTGATATAAAAACAAAGAAAGGAACAGTCTAAATAGCATTCAACAATTTACATTCCCAGTCCTTTATGGCCCGAAAATAAGGGGAACCGGTCAGGAATGGGAAAGAGCAAACGGCGCGGCTCGTCTCCAGCAAACGAAATAGGAAGGCTCGACGGGGACGTGAGGAAACCTGAGGAAAGAGCGATGGGGCGACCGAGGGAATTAGGAGACGAAAAGGAAAGAGAAAAGAGACACAAGTCAAAGGGAGGAAGGAGGAGACGCGGACTGAGCAAAGAAGAAGGAAAGAAGGAAAGAGCAAAAAGAAAAACGGGAAAGAGGAACGGGCAAGAGTAAAGAAGAAAAGAAAGGACGACGGGGGGTGGGCGATCCGCGCAATTATGTATATAAGACAAACAGAGCAAACGGGCGATGAAAAGGCATGTAATGCATGTATGTATGTACAGTATGTAAGTATGTGCTCAGGCACTGCTTATTGAATCTCACTTGTAGATGGTGATTAATGAAAGAGATGCCGGGGGATAGTGGGTGGTGAGGGATGTGATGGAATAACGGCCTAGTATGCGCTATGCGAGTGTGCTGCGCAGAGAAGGGGCGATACGGCAGGTCACCTGTAAAACGAGTGGTAAACGGGGAATCGAGGCGGGGAGGAAGGAGACGAAAGGCAACTGAACTCTGCAGAGAGCACAAGGAAGGAGCGACCCAGAAGGGCCGCTAGGAGGAAACAACAGCGAACAAGGGCGACAGAAAAGGAAAGGGGGAGGGGTGTATAAAACAAAATACATACAGTACATGCATACTTTGTACGTAGGTACTATGTATCTTATCGTAATATCTCAATGGGGAATAGCAGTAGTAATAGTACCCTACAGAGTGTCTTGTGGAGTAAACGGCACGAGGACGGCAGGTACAAGTGCTCCGTACAGCAGCTCCAGGCCAGGTATGTAGCTAGGTGCGGCCCCCAGGTAGATGGACCGCGCCGCGCTTGCCCTTTAGCTAGAGTGGCTCAGTAGCTAGAGATACATACTATGGAGACAGCGGGCAGCCTAGGCAGCACCAAACAGCCTATAAGGGGAGAGAAGAGGCCTATGGGGACAGTAATGGAAACAGCCTACAAGGACAAGTAAGGAGCTAAAAAAACGAGAATCGGGCCAGATGGGGACGGCTTATGCTTATAGGGTGTGTAGAATACATACTATGTATTACAACCTTGGACCTCTCCATTTGCGCTTGCAGATTTCAAGTCTGCGTCTTCAGGGCATCCTACAAACATACTAATGACGCTGCCCGAGGATGCTTTGCTGGCTTGACATTTCTTTGGGAGCGGGGCCCTGCCGAGAACGGAAGGAATTGAAGGGAGACGGGCGGGTAATGATGGGCAGTGTAAAACTGTACGGCGATTACTGTCATCCGCTGCCAGAGTAAAAGGACGAAAAGACGAAAAGAATTGATGGAAAGAGCTGTGATTGAAGATGCAGGCCGGACTGCAGGGCGGGTGCAACAACTATGTACGCCTTGTGCAGGGCACGTCACTCTGATGTAAAGGAGACATGTGTGCTGTCGGGGAAGGCGCCGAGGGAGTACAGCAGGCAGCAAGTATGCTTGCAGGCTCGGTAACCGATAGAGGGCTGACAAAGGCGAGCGGTGCAAGAGAAGGGCGACGGTGAGAGGGCAGAACAAAAAAGACGGCGAACAAAGAAGGCAGAAGAAAGAAAGACGTAGATTTGGAATGAACATGAAAGAAGAGGCAATGCCGATAGTCATAACATAATAATATATTAGATATCGCACTGCTTTCAGTCCCCGGGCATGGAAGAGAACAAAGCACATGTAGCACAGACATGTGTGATGGCCAAGATGCGTGAGCACAAACAACGGTTGGTACTACCAACATGAGGCGCGGCGAGAGAGCAGGGAGACGACGCGGTGCTGGCTGGCCCTGCCTGGTTCACCGTAGCCTCACTCTGGCGTTTGGTGAGATCACAGCCCATGCCACAGACTATCAATATGGCACCACCACCATCAGCAGCACACACACACACATAGACACACGCTTGTAGCCCGTATCTGCTTCGTAGTCTTGTTTGCTGGGGTTTCTTTTTGGTATTTGCCATGTATTTGCCATTGACTGGCTTTCTTCTCTTGTCCTGCCGTGACGCACTAACTTAGCTCGCCTGCGCTGTGCCAATCAGGACGGCCAACTGAAGCAGCGAACAAAGAAGCTCGGAATAGAGCCGTAAAGGGAGAAAAGGACAATTAAACAGGAGACAAAGAGCGGCCGTGGGAGGCCCGTCGCCGCCCGCCTCTCCCGCCTAGCCGCTGAAGCCGGTGGGTGTCTTTATTCGGCACAAGGGATAATATGGAACAGAGGCACAAGTATGGAGAGAAGCCGCTTTAGAGAGAGACATCGCAGCGGGAGGAAGTGGGTAGGTGTATTAGCAGGATAAAGAAGATCAGAAGATTATATTGTTTCTTCAAGAAAATAAGCAAAAAATGGGAATAAGCATGGACTGTCCGTGTCATCGCTTGGGACTGGAGAAAGAAAAGGCACGCGCGGGCCGCTTGGAGGCCGAGGAAGCGAGGGCTTGTAGTGCAAGGGGAGGGCCGAGACGAAGAACGGCACAAGGCAATGGCGATCAAGAGGAAAACAATAATGTAGTGGCTTGTCAATATACACCGGCATCTATGACATACCTTGACCAAATATAGTGCTTCTATAAGGCGAATACCGTGCCACTGCGGCTATAAGCTGGCAGTCTGCTAGATAAGGATGAAGACGAAAACGATGTACGAACATGGGCAGAGCTGTTCTTAAGAATGACGGATTGGCAGCATGCCGAACGTTTCGAATGTTTTTTTTCTCTTTCTTCTCTCTCTCACAAACACTCACAAACACATACCAAATCGTCTTCTCATTGCATTATTGACGTCGCATTGTGATTCCCTGCCTCGTGCCCACTCTCCTCCCGCCAAAGCACCCGCTCGGGTTTGACATGGTATATGTGCTGTCTCAATTACTGGCTTGTCACGCTCAGCATTCTGGAAACCAACGGCAGATGGTGGCCTGGTCCATGGTAGAGCATCTGTATAGCATCTCAGAAATCAGCTCAAATAAATAGGAAGAAAAGAAACAGAAACAAATCCACTTTTTAATTTCCAAGCGGCGAGTACGACATTGAATATCAGGAACTTATGCATCGTCAATTTCAGTCGGCCAGTGAGAACCCAATGCGCGACGATCCCGCAGATGCTGGATACAGATGGGATCCGCCGGTGTCGACGGAGTACGATGTACCCAGCACAGCATTACGCATTTGGGTGATGTGCACGCCGGGGAGATCATTCTGAATACAGCGTACTGTATGGGCAGGTGCGGTGAGCAGTCTCTACCACTCTGTCTGGTGGACGCCTTTGAATGAGCATCTGCCTGTAACGATCAATGCTTTTCCCAGTCAACCCTAGAAGGGCAGGATTGAAGGATCACAAGATTGAAGCTTCCCAGGATCACAAACTCGCAGACACGGCAAGGTCAGCAAGGGGGAAGCGAGAATAATGGGGTGTCAAGGAGAAACAAAAGCTGCTAGAAGAGGGAACAGGTGCTTGTCTGTTCATCCAGTCCATCCTAAAATATACAGAGGAGCCTGTCACTATCCTCTACCGCTAAATATTATTACGGAGTAGACAGGCGGGAGAGAGACAGTGACGGTGTAAGAGCAGGGGTGGGTTGACACTGGGATGGGGGATGGGGTGTGATCGGGAGTATCCACCGCACGCCCAGGGCGTGGTTCTACTGCCAGAAGCTAGCCCACTGCCCTCTGTTGGAGACTTTTGGACATGTGGAGGGGGGGAAAGTCAGTGCCAAAAAAAAAGGAAGGAAAAAATAGCGCCAAATGCAGAAGCCAGTAGCATCCCGTAGACACGATATTGCTTTGGGATTTGGGAATTATTTTCCTGTCACAAATGTACAAAATAGAGTACTATGTACAGAGTACAGAGTGATACTAAGAACTATGTAGTCAGTCGGCAGTCGGCAAATTGATGTCGCATTCCAAGGTGTTGTCTGTCCGCATGACTAATCGAGACCGGATACATAGCCAGACGAGGGGGAATTAGTGTATGTTATGTAATCAAGGTGTCGTCATAACGTGCTGGGCGGGCAAATCGCATCTCAGGACCAGACACATCTGCAATATTGGACCGTTGCCAGCATCTCTGTCTCAGCTCGGCATGTGCTGGACGGGTACTGGCCCAAGAGGCGGTGCGCGATGGGAGATAAGCGTAGAAGACACAAGACACAGACGATGTGGACGACGGCCCCTGGTGGTGTGCACTCATGTCGTACAGGGCGTGTCTTGGATGTCGCAGTGGGTTGTAATATGCACATTTGTCTAGACGGTGAATTTCGGACATTTTGGTATTTTTAGTCATCTTTTCTTGTTATCTTTTTTTGTTTTTTTTCTCCCCTTTCTCTTTCTTTTTGAAGACAAGAAAGGAAAAAATAAAAAATTCAGTTATTTGAATATTAAAATAATCTCAAAGTCTGATTATGTTCACTCCTATCGAGATTGTAATCTGCTCAACGGCGCATTTAATAAATGTTTCAAGACAAATAAAAGACGGGAAATAAATACACCAACAAGTGTTTTGTCTCAAACTATTTCTTCTCAACAGTGAACCTGTCTCGTGCTCTGTACTCCGTACTTCGTACGATGTACATATTCTTGTGCATCCTTCCCTTTTTTCCAGTGTCACAAAACGTACCCTTGCTCCAGTTCGGTTCCAGTTCTGCTCCAGCAAGCAAGCAGACCATCAGGCAAAACCCGCCAGCCAGTGAGCTTGTGCTCCAGGAGCCAGTTTAGCCCTGTTCGATTTAGGGCACGCCGGTCGCGGAAAAGAGTGGATTGGAATGCCAGTTGAACACGTCCCGCCGCCTTTTCCCGTCTGCACAACCCACCATGGCGGCACCCCAAGCGGCCGCAGGATGGGCCGCAGTGACTTTTGGTCGCTAAGCACGCTTACCCTCTGCTTTGGGGTTAGCGTAGTTGGAGACAGTGCCCATAGCCAAATGTCACATGCTGATTAGTAAGTATGGCAATGGCCACGAATTATGCAGCAGATAAAGGTAGAATCGAGTACATAAGTTGGTGAGAAAACGCCCGTGATAAAATGAAGAAAAGAAGACAATGCCGTTTCTTTAGTATGAATGAGTAGAAATACCACACCAAAGTACAGGACTATATCAGACATAGCCAAGACAAGAGCATATTCACGTTGTTTTCGAGCAGAATCCATAGTCGGACTACCCAGATATATTGCATCTTGCGTCCAAGACACTCGGAATCCACATGTCCAGGCACGGATATGTCTCGTTGCCAGAACCCATTTATACACGTTTTATGCCGTGCTTATGTTTCGCTTTCTCGCCGCATCCTGACAGCTGGGCCCGCTGCCCAATTTCCTGACGGAAACAGGCTGTGGCCGGCGAAATGGCAAATCGTGTTTGTGCAACCAAGACAAAGAAACTGGCACAAAAAAAAAGGCCATAGACCGAAGAACACGGTTCTAGATGGCATGCCCATTACTGAGATCATTGTGCGACTGTGCATAGCTAGCGGCGAAATGTACATTGTAGATAATAAACACTTTGGCCTGGCCTCTTTATGGCTTTATTTCACCATCACTCTCCGTCTCCCGTTTCCCGTTGCCCGTCCTCAGTCGCTCATCACCAGCACTTACCAAGTGGTTTGTGCGACGTCAATATCAGTGCCGAGTGGCATCGGCGATCTGTCCGCAAAACTACCCTTTCAGTAAGTTCCATTGCCACATGTCTACCGGAAGTTGTCCGTCGCCGGTTCTGCCTGGCCCATGTGGCGAGTGTCCAGGATGTCATCGGCCTATTGAGCAGCGGCTCAGAAGTCCAAAAGAAAGACAGTGGACACGAATGCGTTGGCTGACCGGCTCCCTCATCCCTGCCCTGTACTATGTACTCTGTACTGTAGAGTACGGTGTATTGCACAAAGGAGTATTGCATAAAGGAGAGTACTGCACTGCATATGGAGGACACCAGAAAGAAGAAGAGAAGCAAAAGTAAGTACAGTACAGAATAGGAGGAAGGGGAGGGAAGGACGGGAGGGCCTGGCCTGTGCTCTTCTCTCCCGCTGCACCAGTGGTGTACCTTTATGCTTACCAGAACTCTGTACTTGCACCGGCACTCTTCTTACGCTCTTGCGGCACGGGACGCCCAATAGCTGCCGAGGATCCTGGACTTTGGGGGCTTGCGGCGACGGGGATCATTAGAATGGATTAGAATGGATCTCTCACCCTGGCACTGGCACTGGCCATGTCAGTTCTGGTCCTCGCTCAGGCTTACATAGTACAATGGCACAAACTGGGCAGTGGTCTAGCTTGGGGGGGGCTCTGCCGCGCCCGGCAGCAAGTCTCTAGTGAGTCTAGCTGCCTGAGAGTCTGCGCTCGAACTGCAGGCCTGGTCGAGCAAGCAAGATATGTCGCACCCCTGCAAGTCGTTGGGACATTGAGGAGCGGTGAAGCGTCGAGTCCTGAAGATGGTGGGATGGTGGTCTCGGTGGGAGGTGACGAGAAGCGATGATCCATTCGACGGGAACTCGATGGGAAGACACGCTGTGGCGGCATTGTGCAGCCAATTTCGGTATCTATATGAGATATATTTCCTGCACACCCCCAGGGCCGGCTCGGGCTGTCTGGGCTGCCTAGACTGTCTGGGCTGTCTGGGCTGTCTGGGGGTGGTTCGATGATATGGCATCTTCTGTTTGGCTGGCAGACTGCAAGTCCTGAAATGTCCTTGCCTGACTTGCGCAAATCGCAATCCCTCCAGGCCACTCTAACGCTCTCACGCTCTCCCTCCCTTCCCCCATCCCCCCCTCTCCCCCAACCAACGGCCCAACTAACGGCTTGATTGCGGTCAATCTACCCAATCTGATCAAATATTTATTGCTCATTTCGACCAATACAGAGTATGCGCGGCTCGATACGAAGGATAGGCAGCGGGCCGGGTAGGGACGAAGGACATGAGACAGAGCTGGATGAACTACATAGTAAAAAGGTCGGCACGAGCTGTCTAGTCTAGAGCAGAGAGCACGATCTCGATTGCCCCCCTTTGCGTTACAACGGCGCTGAAGAGATTGAAGAAGATGGAATAAGAATGGCTCCTTTCATTTCACGTACCCTTTTTTACACATTTATTCACCTGTCTACGGGCTCCAAGAGTGTAACGGATATTGAGTCCGCAGCAAGTTATGATACTCCGCAAGTGTTGTATCTCAACATGCAGCATCTACCCATACTTGTACTCTACAGGTACTGGATATTCCTCTCTACAGAGCAAGCCTTCTCCTGTTGCCGTTGGCTGTTTTTGTTGAGGCCGGGCCTTCCTTCTCGTACACAGCGCACACACCTTACCACACCACACATTGCACTACACTACACTATGCAATACGCATATTGCAATACGCATGACCTTGTGCATATGCATATTGAGAATATCTTATCTTTTTACCGCACGGGGCCCACCCGTAATACAGGTTATAACGGGAGCTTGCACTATTTAAGATATTGCGCCCTTTTAATCGTTCGCCGCTGTCATATTATTATCTCACGAGTAGTACTCAGTGATAATGCCCCAAGACCAGTGCACCTGCTCTTTCTGTACTATGTGTGCCGGGATGTGGCGAGTGAAAAGAGAGGAAAGGGGACGGCGAAAAGAGCTGAGCAAGGAAGGAGCAGACTGGCAAAGCAAGGAGACACAGCAGCAAGGCCAGGCCATCCTGCCTACCACTATGTATGTACTGCATGTACAGTACTTAATAAGGGACGTGCCCACTATATTGCACGGCTATCCGCCGGCAGGGGTCATTTCACCCGTGGAGCCATGCCCGCGTGTGCCCACTACCAGCCTCAAAACTCGCCAAAAACTCTGCGCAAAACAGCATGGTTTCTGGTTCAAGCAGGACATTCTTGTTTCGAGGCAAGAGGAGAAACATGACACGGAACTCGTGCCGTGCCTACGGACAATATGTATGTACATACTCGTATCGATTTGCGTCGTGTCGTTTGAAGCGCAAGACGCAGACTTGCATAGTGCGACGCGCGCCCTACTCTGTACATACATTTAGTTCGTCTCATCCATTCGCGTGGCCTGGCCGGCCTGGCCCAGTGATCACTTCCCACTCACACCGTGCCGACATTTGTCGGGCACTTCCTTCCTTCCAGTCCATTCGCTCTTTCCTCGAGCCTTTTCATTTCCCTTTTATTTATGTTATTTTTATCAATCCAAAGGAAGGCACACTTGAGTCTGAGGTGTGCCTTCCTTACCTGTGCAGACGTGAGATATGATCGGCTGACCCGCCCTTGATGGTTTGTGGTAGGCCATTTATCATCCCCAACGGGCGACGCGGAGGAGGGGAGCAGTATTCATACATCGTACAAAGCATGCATGCCCTACGCGGATTCATCCATCCATCAATCAGCACCAACGGTACGTGATTGGCCAGCCATCTCCATGCCCTTCTTCTACTGTGATTCAAGGTTGTCACATCGTGTACTGTGTACTCTGTACACAAAGATACAGCAGATCCGATACCTTCTGGCCCGTGCCGCTCCGCTGTCGTGTTGTGCTCTGTGCCTTGTACTAGTAGCAACAGGATGAGGGATGCAATACATGTGAGTCAAACACTGGGTGTGTGCATATTACGTTTGGTGTCCGCTGACCGCTGACGTCTTTACTAAGCTCTAAAAAGTCCAGCCAGTGCTGACACTCAGCGATGCCAGGGGTGGTCATGGCCATGACGGCCGAAAAGAACAGAAACATCAAAACCAAAACGGCAAGGAGTGGCAGCAAATGAGAAACGACAAAACGAATGCCAACCTGGGAGGACGGGAGACTGAAAAACTTGTCCGTGCGGGATAGGGACTTTGACACAACATCATCAGTTTGGGCGCTGGCTCAAGGATGCTTCTAGCCCTTTTTTGCCCTCCAACAGCCAACAGAAAGCATCCCCCCTCCCCCCCAGGAGATGTGTGCATGTCTATCCAGTCTCATGACAGCAGCAAGGTTCTTGAAGATAAGGTATCTCCTCACGCAAAAGTACATCGTACCATGTTCAAGAATCTGTACATAGTATGCGCCAAGTCAAATGGACAAACAGAGACGGGATTGGACGCTTGGGGCTTGGAAGGAGTAGCGCCTCGCCCCAGAGAAGCGGCCCTAGCCTCTGACCGGTTCACGGCCAGGGCCGCAAACTACTGTGTTTCCGTCCACTGATGCACCCGTGCCATGGAAGAATCCACCCACTAGGCTGCAACTCAGGGGCTATCTTGAACCGAGTGGCTTCACGGTCCAGTCAGGGTGTGAGGAGCGTCGATTCACAAGGCACAAAGAAGACGATATGAGGATGGGAGGATGCGAGAGAAGACAACGACAACATTCTCGGCATTTCACAACTGTCCACCCCAATTAAAAAAAAACCCCCAAAAGACTTTAGCCTGCGTTCAGCATCTTGAGAACACGATGTATTACACCACAAGACGAAGCGACAGGCCGTGGTACCCCGGTACCCCATCTACGCAGTATTCTGCTTCACACCAAATGTGATCAAAACCGCAGCAGCTCCACCCATCCACCAGCAAACATCTCGAGTATTCACTGATCGACACGCTTACTGTTGCTCTCCGGGGGGCTTATGGCCTCTATTCAAAAATGTGGCCGTTGAGTATTGCACGTTGTGATTACGTTACGTGATATAAGCTCAAACACAAAAACTACACTGAGAATAAGAACAGGCCAAATTTCGCGAAGCTACATATTTTATATTCATATTGCATATTGCATTGTGCCTGATAGGCAAGGCACGGTACAATCATGGCTGACAATGACCGTCGGCGCAGTTCAAATTTGATTGCGTCTGCTGCATACGTGCCTCTCAAATCAGCCGATCCAGCAGCTCTCGGGCTGAAACATCTACACAAATCTTTCGTGGAACGGCGGCCAGTACCTGCAACCCCTTCAGCTCACCCAGCACAGCAAGCACACCGCTATATGAGACCCAAGCCCTCCCAACCGAACAAGCAAGCAATAAAACAAAACAAAGAGGCAAGACAAACACCTATGTAGGCAAGAAATACTCTGCACATCATACGGTGGCCGCAGTCTATCACGCATTACACAAGAAGCGCGAAACCAGATTGATGTTTGTTTTGGAATTGTCTATCAATGCATAAAGAGTACTCCGTAGTCAGTCTTGGGGTTTCTTCTGTTGGTGCGGGTTTTCCACCCAGAGGTTTTCCACCACAGAGTGGCTTCCCATTATTGCCTCTGTTTTATTATTACTATATATATCACTTATATCACTTATTTGTTGGTTGCCACTGGCGCATGCATACCGAAGCTGCACAATGCACACAAACTGTCATTTTCCTAGCTAGTTATTGTTTCACGCGACCCTCCATCAACCAAACTGACAGCACCAGTCGTGCCAAAGGTCAAGTCATGACTCCCAGCATCCCTTATCGGCTTCAGCCCCCAAGCAATCACATACCGCGCCCTCAAACGCAGAATTTTTCAAAGAAATGCATGTTTTATTGCATGGACCGGTCTCACTCATCCCGCCACGGCTTATCAGTCACCGCAACTTGCCTCCTTGCCTGCTTACCTCCTTGCCTCTAGCATGTCCATCACAGCGCCGTGCGACGTGCCATATGTCAATCAAGACGGGGAAGTAAGCAAGCAAGATACAAGTCAAAGGAGTATCACAAACGCTCGGACAGCTACAAATATCTGGAATGCCTCCTCTTGGCTCTCTGCCTCTTTTCCCCTCTCCACACACACTCTCTGATTATTGCATAGCGAGCATACAGAGTAATACGAAGTAGCAATAGAACACAAGTCAAACGGTAGTCTGCTGTTCCTCATCCAGTTTGCATTCCTCCACTCCCGCTCTCCCGCTGTCCCGCTCTCCCGCCCTCCCACCACGAATGCATGGGGAACATACTAAAGTTTGCAACTGCCAAATTCCCACCTTTGTTTCTCCCCAGGTGATCTCCTGGTATTGAATTGAGAGGTGTCTTTGGTAGAGACCCACTTTACCTGAGCATCACTCAGACTGAGTCCGACTCATGCTGGAGACTGGGCACACGCACATACGACAGAGGACAGAAGAACACAGAATGCAAAGGAAACCAGAGCAGTCAGAAGCCCGAAGGAGTGCATCATGAGGTATAATAAGGCCTAGTTGGCCGATGACATACATGATAGCTCCACGCAGGTGCTGGCTGGGGGCTGAGGGAGTGAAGATGAAGCGCCCAATTTGACCTAACCTGACATGTATTGATTTTATTTCATATATTAATCTCGATATAGATGGATGTCGCCGAATGTTTACAGGTTACTATGTATGTATTATGTACTGTCGTTTCTCAGAGGAGCGTGATACTGCCCCGCTTTGCTACCGCCCCTTCCTTTTCCTTTCCCTTCCCACTTCCCGTTCTCGTTCCTATTTCTCGGTGACTCAGTGAGCAGTGGCCAGCATGCAGTCACCGCTAAGCCGCTGAAGCCAGTATTATCTGCAGTTTCCAGTGCTGCAAGGCCAGTCCCATCCTAGTCTGTCCATCACTCCGTAAAGTTGTACTATGTACATTGTACTCTGTATATCTACTATTACATACTCCGTAGTATGTAGGCAGGAGGCAGGGTATCCTTTTTCCTCGTGCTGCCCCGTTCCTTATAGTGCGCACCGAGGGACCGAACGAGAAAAAAAGGTCCGTCCCGTTAGGGGTTGTTTTAGGGTCTTTCCTGAGCGGGTCCAGATTTGGTCACATGAGCGCTCACGGAGACAAAGTGCCATGTCCTGTCGAGGTCTCCTGTCTCCAAGTCTCCATGTACATAGTATCCATGTCTACTCTGTATGATACACATGTCTGCATATCTCCATGTCTCTTACGGCATGGACCATGGCCCATGACGAGCTGAACCACGCACGAGCCAAAGACAGCTCGAGCTCATACGAGCAATGTGGGTAGCTGCGTGCATTATTGCCACCTGGTCTCGACCATGCAGCTACTATGTAGAGTATGTGTGTGAGGTCGGGGCGTCGGGGCTGGAGGAAAGGGATCTCATAGCAGCGATGAAATGAGAAATGAAGAAGGAAAAGCAAAAGCGCAAAGAAGCAAGGAAAAAGAAGGATGCTGAAAGGACCGTAGAGACAGAAAAACAAAGCAGGAAATATCACGAGCTCAGATTCGAAAAGTAACATCCGAGTGAATTACTCACCGCGGCGGACAGTTCACCGATGATCGGTTCCAAGGCACAGGGGCAGTAAGCGTACGGTAGCTACTGAACACCCGGACACATACATACTTTGTACATTCAGTCCAATCATATTTGCTCAGCGTGTTGGATTATTGGGAGTCTTTGGTAGTACCGTACTTTGCAGGATGGACGGGACGACGTTTGGAGAGAATGGCTCTTCGTCACACCGCTCCAGGGGGGGGGGGGGACGTATACTATGTATCTTACATACACAGTAGGACAATGAGAAAAAGAGTAAAGAAAAGACAAGCCTGAGCACCAAAGGCGCAAAGCAAGGATAGGCAAAAGGATGAGGAGGAAAAGGAGGGGGTGAAGCAGAAAGAAGGAGGGGTGGGCTGATCGGGTGGGCAGGGGTGAGTGCAGTGCAGCGAATGGGGGAGGATAGGGGCCAGCAGGAGCAAGCAGACTCCATTGGCGTGGGAGGCGGCGAGGACGGAAAAGGGAACAGCGTCAGCGTGAGAGTGCCGGTGAATGCAGAGCGCAGAGTGACTGACAGGACATCATATATAGAGAGAGGAGTACAAGGGACTGCACAACAGTTATATGACGCATTGGCGGACTGTGCATATAGTGAGTATTACTACTATGCATGTAGCTGGTAGTCAGTAGGAAGAGGAAGGCGCGACTGTGAAGCAAGAAATATGTCAACTAGATCAAGTCATAATAAAACAAATGCAGACTAAATCGATTAATTAAAAAATCGACCAAAGGCAAGCATATAAAATGAAACGATGGATTTCCAGTATTGGATACCCAGAAGAGGCTCGCATTTGCCCTGTAATACACTGTCCTCCGCAAACAAACTCAATTGAATCAAGGCGTCATTCTTCCCAGCGCGCAAGACACTGGCTGGCTGTGTTGGAGTGATAGCCAAAGCCGCTAAACCGGCAGCGGGCACCATTATTTAGGGCCAAAGCGGCACGCTACAGGCCGTCGGGTCCACTGTGACCAGCCCGACACGAATGCGCTAGCAATGCAGAGTGCTACTCTGTACGGTGTAGGACAGAGTATGATGTAGTCTGTAGACGGGTAGCTCAGCACTGAAGGACAGGGCGTCGTGTACTAAAGACACTAAATATGCTAAAGACACTAAACCGCCAGCGAGCCCACATTCTGGGCGCAAATGAGGCATGGTGCCCGCTGGACCGTCGGCCAACAGAACGGGGCGCGGGCCGGCATGGGTGGAGTGCAGTCTGTTTTCGTCACGTGAGCGTAGATGACTGCCGTCTTGGGCGGGAAAGCGGGTAGTGGGTGTGCTCTGCTCTTTCCGCCCGGTCCTTGCTATCTATCATATTGAGTACTATGTACATGTTGTGTAGTGGGACTTGTTATTTTTGGCAGGAGGGAGTTGATGCTGGTGTTTTTTTGGTATTAATTGTCAATTACTTTTAATACGGCGTTCGCACAGCTTTGTCAGCATTGTTATCTCTTCTCCATCTCCAATTCACATCCACACCGTCCTCGGTGTATCATGGCTGTGAGTTGGAACATCAGCTTCGAGTTATTTATTTCTTGAAATATCATGATATAATAAACGCGGAATCGCCGAGCCAGATTCTAGCTTGTGACGGCGGCATGCGTGACACCCCTCGGCGCGAGCTGCGACCTCGGGCTCGACATGTATGAAATGACGACGACAAGAGCAGGAAAAACGAGGAAGCAAGAAAACGAGGAAGTGCGGAAACGGGGAAGCAGGAGAAACTCGGTGTGGCCACGATGAATGCCCGAGGTGCACAGTGGCATCGTGAGTATGAGCCAGACATGAGCGGTGAAGACCGATGCTGCGGAAAACAAGGTTGCGGCTTTTCACAGGTGCCAAGTATAAATAATAGCAGAGGTAGTATTGGGAGAAAACCAAGGCTGTCCACAGTAGAGGGCTTTGAAGGGCACTCTGCGACGCCTCTTACAGAGGGCAGAGAGGGTCTGCCAGGTTAGCCGACACGCTCCAATGCTACTCTTCATCAGGTGTACACCTTGCTTACACCGGCTTGAACGCCGTGGCCCAAACTGCGTGCTACCATATGCTACATATGCTACCGTATGCTACCGTATGCGACTGTACGCAGCAGCATGCGACTATAAAATGTAGCACGCAGCAGAGCGGCGCCCACACTGACTGGTCAACGGCCAGCAAGCTCCCACTTACACCCCCGTTTAGGAAGGGAAAATAAAAATAAGGTTGCTTCTTGATGCGACCGTTGACGTCGTGCATAGCTGTGAAAGGTGTAGAAGGCTTGTCCCGTATTGTTCCATGCTATCCCACAGCATCCCACATATCCCGCAGTATTCATTATATCTTATTCGCCAGAATGCTATAGCCTGCCATGGCTGATGCCTGGGTAGCATCACAAATTCCTGCCAGACGACCATGGCACGATTGTCGATACAGATTCTGCACCGCGGACACGACCCTGCACGAGAAGAAAACAGGCAGAGATCGTCAGGGTATCATCTATGACGCAAGAATGATGTCTCGAGGTTCGTCCAGAGCATCCAAGAGACTCTCAATGTGACCAGCAGGGCCTCTCGTGCTGCCACCCTAGCTGCCACGTCGGCCGGCGTCGACAGTAACGGGCCGTATAGGCGGCCCTTGATGGGCATTTAAACCACGACGTTCTTGCCGTCTCGACAGCTTTGTGACAACTGAGTGTTTTGCGTATATACATAGTACGGAGTACAGGCGTCTGGTGACTCTGGCTGACATCTAAAATGGATACATATGTAATGGGTACCGGATGGATCTGTGATGTTAGCAGCGACGAATCACAGTGGTTGCGCACACTGCCGCACCAGCCTCATGACGAATGCACTGAACAGGCCGTGGTTCTTCCTGTCTACGCCGTGCACGGCAGCTGGCCGACCCACAGACGTGGATAAATACGGACTGGACAATACCGATAGTGCTCGAGTTCGTCTCGTCACCACCCAGTAGAATGCTCTGTACAACCAGACACGTGAAGTGTGCGGGTTCTCGGTACAGTGTATATACCAATTACTACTGATATGCCCGCAATCATGTCGACTTAAAGTAGTGTATTGACTAAAGACACTGTTCTGCAGTGTCTTCGTACTGCATGCCTTCAGCCATATCGTCCCACGGTAAGACACGGAGAAGCGTGGCTGCTGATATCGGGAAACAGCAGCTGTATTCTTGACGCCAATCATAATAGAGCAGCCACATGGCCAGCATATTGCATGATCCTACGTGCTTGCAGTTGCTGAACGCCGAGCTGGCCGGGCCATGCATGCTGACAGTCCACGGCAGAGGCTCGTCGCCGACCAGTATCGCCATGCCGGGGAGCTCGCTCGTTTTTCTGCGTCTTGTTTATGTGAAACTGTAGGCAAACTTAATTGCTCATGTGCTGACCCTGCGAAACCACACTGCACTTGATTTGACTACAGAATTGTCAGCGTAAAAAGTTCGGTCCGGGGAAGCAGTCCGTCAGTCTTGAGGGTGTGTACCCTGTACAGACTACAAGCACATGCTCACGTCGACCACCCTAAGCTCGTATTGCCATGTTCATAGAAGAGTATCTGTCTGGCAGGGCTCACTACCTGGTTATCTGACCTGTATCCGACCTGACCACCTGGCCAGGCTTGTCTTGTCGTCTGCATGGGCTGCATGAAATATATGCAAGTGGGCGAGCAAACATGCATGGACGCACAGGAAAGGGCGGCAAATGAGAGCTCAACAGGTGTACAATACGCACGCAGTATCAAACAGAAGAAAGGGAAAAAAACGTGTCCCAGGGTGGTCGAGGCAGGGGGGATGGAAGCGAAAAGAAACACCACAAGCAAGAGCAAAACAACAGACAGAATAAACAAACGTCTGTATTTTGTAAGATGTTTTTGGGACAATGCATAGTTAGTATCTGCCATTTGTCATCTGCCTGGTCGAAACACACTCTTTCTCCAGTGGTGCCATATATACAGTACAGTACATACACATGTAGTTTCAAGTGCACAAAGCTCTCGAGTACTAGAGAGCAAGATTACGACAGAGCTCTCGGTGCTAGAGAGCAGGATTGCCACACAGGGCCTATCAATGAACGGTCCCTAGCAGCTAGTGAACCGTTCCTGGGGCAAGACCCCATCTGCTGGGGTCTGTTTTTCGACTTGGTGACTCTATCTGCACCGTTAGGCTCTGACGTTGGGCAGCAGCTGCGGCTATGCTACAGTATGTATGTGCACATGCATGCTGTTTATTGCCTGACCCAACCAAGCATCGAAACTCTTTGGGAGATGGACTCGGTGCGGGAGCACGCACAGTCATGATTACGGGCTAACGGTCGATATGTCTTGCTACAGGGCATTGGCTCGTCTGTCCTCTTTCAGCCCGGATTTATCCATCTGTTTTGTTTGTATTTCGGCCCAGATGTCCGAGATGTATTGCAGTAGCCAAAGACCCAACGATTCCACTGCCATACACGGCGCCTATGGCGCTGGAAGTCCTGGGTGCATATGCATGTATTCAGTGTTGAGGGGGGTGGGAATCAAGCCCTTATTGTCATGTCTGTGTTGTCAACAGAAACGGCCTCTATTTGGGCCGCTCGGTCTATCGTGGCCTTCTGTTAATGCCGATTCCAATCCTTTTCCGCTGGGCGACTTGATCTTCACAGAGTGCGTGCGCTGATGCTGACGTGCTGATATGCATGCGTGGTCTTTTCTCACCGCTCCTCCGCTCCTCCTGGTCATCGAGTTTCTCGATTCTAAACACTTCATCCCCAATGCATCCATCTGGAGACTGCCATCAAGCTGTGCGAAAGCAAAAGAGAATATCGCAAAGTATAAGCAATGTGCCAGTATCCCTTTTCCTGGATAGAATGCAGAGTAGCCAGCACAATGTGTTGGGTGAAAAACACTAAAGGACCCGTTCCGCCACGGGACCGACCGCTCGTCAATGGCATCATGTAGATAAATACACGAAAATAAAGAGACTGGAGAGACTGCAGAAACTGCAGTGGCGCGTACCGCGGGTGGAAAAGATATGAGCGCTAAAGCAAAAATGTGACAAAACTGAAAGAAGGAAAGTGAAGCAGAAGCAAAGAAACAAAAATAAGAAGAAAGAAAAACCAAAACCACATGATGGTAAAACAGAAATGAAAAAGGAGAAAGATAAAAAGAAAATACAAAAAAGAAAATACAAGAACACATGACCTCTGGCCTCTGTGTGCTGGCGGCTCGTTCCCTCTTTTTGTGCTCTTTAATCCTTATTCCTGGTCCATCCGTGTCCCGTAGCGCCTCGGATCGCTCTCGACCCTTTCCGCGGCCGCTATCCTACACTTTTTCCTCTTTGTCTGTGCTCTCGCCTCGCCTCGCCTCGTCTCCTCTTGTCTCCTCCTGTCTCCTCCTGTCTCCTCCTGTCTCCTCTCGTCTCCTCATGTCTCTGGTCTCACTTTTTTCGCATCTCGCTCCTCTTTCAGCTTGACTCCTTGATACTTTCATAGCACTATCTTGACACGTCGATTCGACAATCATATCTACTAAAAGAAAGGAAAAACACGTAGTGAGACGCCCAAGCATGAATGCAAAAGACTGCGTGTTAGGGATGGGACTAATCCAACAACCACAAGGGCTCTATTTCCACTTCCCCTTTATCCATGTCCTTTAGTAAACATCCCCAAATAGTGCCGTTCTGCAGCTGTCTGTCACATATCACCGTGCTACGGCATATGCTGCAGGGAGCTATAAATATGGAACTTGACCTTCTGTTCGGAAATTGCTCGCTATATCCTAGCGTGTTGGCTTTTGCGGTCCTCGGTGATGAGAGTTTATGACGCCGACTATCGTGTGTGTTTGGTTGGGGTTTGACGAAGCCGTGACAGACATAGATGCAATCAAAGCTGTGCCCGCCGTGTGATCCGGGATATTGCATCTCAGGCTGCTGGGCGCTTAGCCATGGCTGGCGGGCCAGTCACTTAACCCGAGTCCCTTCATAATGTATGCATTTAATGACCAGCAGGCCTCTGTATCACGCTGCTGTGCTCGCGCTTTGGTCATGCCGTACTCAATCCCAGCCATGGAGCTATGCGCACATTTCAGCCGTTTAATGATGTGGGAAAGCAATTCTATTGCAAATCTATCAATACACACTAGCCAGTGCCTTGTTGATCCAGGAAGCAAGACAGCACCCATACATTCTCCTACAGCCCATCTGCGCCTACAGTAAAGGCACCACCTAGCAGAATCGCAGGCTCGTCGATGCTGTTATGCTCATAACTAAAATCTGTTAGTATACGCCCCAGTCTGACTGTCGCATTTGCCATCAAGCAAGACATATTTACGCAAGGCTTGGCTTACCTCAGTGTGCCCACACCTCCGGCCTCAAGCAAGAACGTCGGGCCGTCCTCCAATGACGCGCCAACCCACCGCATTGCCAGTGCCCGAAGAATGTGTCCGTGTGCAACGATCAGGACGTCGCCGTTCGGGACAGCCCCAGACGATCCATTGCTGTGTTGAGCAGCAGCAGCCTTCAGCTCCGGGCCGTGATACTTTTCTCTAATTTCCGCAATGATGCGATCCAGCCGCGTCGTGATGTCGGCCGCGAACTCGCCACCGGGGCAGCCGTCCTTCCAGATATCCCACCGCCCAGGAATGCCCTCTTGCTCCCGCTGCGCCCGGATCTCCTTGGACGTGATTCCCTCGTAGTTGCCGTAGTCCCACTCCCGCACATCTTCTGTTACTTCCACGCGGGCACTGCACGTGCGGCCGGCATCGGCTGCTTCAGCATTGGCGGCACTCGTATCGGCGTGGCGTTTCCAGGGAAGCGGCTCGTTGAGATCAAGGTGGAGGAGCTCGAATGTGAGCTGGGCACGCTTGCGTGGGGACACGTAGCTATAAAATGTCAGTCTCGATAAGGGCGAAAGACTCGGATCAACGAGCACGAAGGGCAAGGAGGGGCAGTGCCGACGGCGTACATGTGGGCCAGCTTCTTGGGCACAATAAGACGGTCGCTGCCGACCAGGGCACGCCCCGTAGCACGGATACGCTTCTCGCCGTTGGCAGTAAGAGGGATATCGGTCGAGCCGGTATGGCGGCCGTTGAGCGACCATTCGGTCTCGCCGTGACGCACAATAAATAGGCGAGGAGTAGACATAGTGCTCTGCTGATGATTCGGGTGTCCTAGATTGCGACGCGGCTAAACCCCAAGATACAAACGATTGTTAAGTGATGTCAAGAAGGACGTTTGGCGGTTAGTGATTTGGTGTTTCAGTGCACGTCATTTGCTGACTGATCGCTCCGTCCGCTCCGTCCGAACGGGGCCAGCCCAGCTCAGACAACTACTATGTAGAGGGGTAATAGCTCCCGAGCGCGGCCCGCTGATCCATAAATTCGGTAAAGACCCGCCTAGTAGGAAGCCTATTACGTAAGTGCTGCTTATATAATAATCAATGAGAGGACTTGTTCTGACGACACATGATGCCTGCTCGTTTTTCAATTGTAAATTCAAGGCCGCCAATATTTTTTATTTTATTTTTTAGAACTAAAAAATGAAACGTTACAGTAGTATTAATCCAAAGGACAGAATGAGAACTAAAACAAGCCGAAGACAAGCCGTACAATCCAAGATAAAATACAGAAACTGTCAAAAGAAACAGTCAACGGAAATGATCGAAGGGCGGCTGAGAATACAACAACAGTATAGCAAGAGATTTAATGAAGAGACTCACTCATGGACATGTTTGAGGTTAAACACAGAAGCCAGACAAAATAAAGAAACGCATGCGTGAGAGCCAATCCGTCGCGAGACTACATATAGCTTGACAAAAGAACAGAAAACAAACTCTAGAAACGGCATTGCCAACGGAAAAAAAGAAACTAAACGAATGTAAAAGCTACCAATAAAAGACGAGCAGCATCTCCAATTCGTCATCGCGGCGCTTCAGCTTTGTGGGCCTTTGTATCGATGATGAACAAAGCAACAGCAATGCTGAACGGGTTGCAAGCCAGCGCCCACGAGGATAAACACGTCGATGGAAGCCATTAACGTTGAGATGGGATGAGATGCAGACGAATGAATTGGCAGCTAGATTGCAGCATGGGTCAGTCAAGAGTGGTATTTGGGATTCGAACCGCTGTACAGCATTTTCCAATCGTATGGCTGCAGTCGAAGCAACGATCGTTTGTGAGTGTTGTGCTCGACTCGGAGCGACCACAGTCATACTACAGCAAAGATATGTTAGCATAAACGCATAACACATTACAATTCACTTGTCACTATGAGATACTCACACAGGTAGGAATGCAAAAAAAGGGAGTGGAAGATGGCGCGGGCTTTCCGGCTGACGGAGAGGACTTTGAAGAGGACTGAGGCATTGTGAAAGATGTTGTGGTTTTTTATTTTTGGCCTAGGAGTTGATAATGTCTGTTGCCTGTGAGAGGCTGTTCTCTTTGTTGACTGTCTAATATCTGAAGTAATTTCTAGGAGACAGCTTATAGGCAAAAATTGCCTCAGGCTTTGGTCTTCCGGTGCTTTCCAAAATTCTATCTAGGCTCAGGACCTGCCACTGCGGATGCTTGACTTCAAGCCAGGATGCCTTGGTATTTCCATCTGATCCATCAACGTCCGCCTTTTCCACTCATGTCCGCGCCTCCTGTTGAGCGCAGCCCTGTTGTCCTCTCTCCGGTTGCCCTCTTGCACCAGCGACATGGAAGCCGTAGTAGCCAGTTATGTTGCAAGAGATCAGGCCATGTTGTATGCTGTTGTGCCTTGGAGGTGCCGCAGATATCTCCCCGCAGGCAATAAGGCATGCATATCCAGGAATAGGGGCTCAGCAAGGCGGCAAGACATGGTTGCCTCGAAGACAAACACTCCTCATGACAAGAGCAAGAGCAAGAGCAAGCGGTGACAAGAAGGAAAGGCGCACGAGCTTGTATAGATAGTGTTTTCCCATAGAGTCACTCGGTGGAGTTCAACAAGGCGCGGCCAGTCACTTAAATAGGGCTGGCAACTATCTACAAATCCAGACGCCTTCGCCTTGATATTACTTCAAGGGCGAGGCATTCTTACTTGATTCTAGACCACAGTCTGGGATGAATAGCACAAGACACGTAGTAACAAGAGCACATTTAATACGATATCATGCCTGCCGGGTCAAAGGCATCGGCAACAAGGCATCGGTTGCCGTCATGTTCCTTGGCGCCGCCTTGAATTCTCGGTGGGTGCATTCATCGTCAGCTCGGTCGCCTACGTTTTGGATAACAAGGCACGCCCTTTTGGGATCCATTTTAGAGCGGCAGTGCTGTTGCCCGGCTCGAGAAAGGGCAACAGCTGCGGAATGCGAAACGGGCTTAAAATCCGTTGCAATCATGCGCATGAAGAAGGCATTGAGGCGCTTCCGAGGCAGCTGGGCGTAATTGTTGTACTGATATCGTCACTTTTGCATCGCGAGCGGGTGGGCTGCGATATTACAAGCTGTTCTAATCGACCTATCAGATAGAGCGTAGCAATCCTGCGGTGTCGCAAGAGCGTGCTTACATTGCCATTGTGGGCGGCACTGACAGCTTGCACCAAGCGGTGCACCTTAGATTTGCCTCGGCATGTACCTAAAGGGCGGCACTGCTGGGCAAGCAAGGGCCATTACTAAATCAACGTATGTCAACTGGTAAACAATCGTTTGCAGTCTGAAAGCAACTGTGTACTCCTGAACCATGTCTTCTACGACTTTTTGGCATACTTGACGGAGACTCACGCTTTCAGGTGCTTAAACAGCGGTGACGGCCTGGAGTACACTGGTCTCACGCCTCAGCTTTGCGAAGCATGCGGCAGCCTGTTCGCACTGGCTCACTGCAGTTGAGTTCTTTGCACGGCCAGCCCTATGGTACAGTACACAAAGTGGTATCTTACTTGTCACTCCAGCAGCTCGCACACGGGCGCTGACGAGCACTAACAGGCGCTGTACAGAGAGTGTGCGAGTGCTTGAGTGTGCTGTGTTGTGAGATGTTTCAGTGAGACGCAGGGTCAAGCCCCTTGCTGCATTCTCAGCCGCACTGCCCCGGTTGTCTTCTGAGCGGCAAGCGGGTGTGAGATAGGGCAAGGAGCCCAGTCAAAGGCCATACATTCGTGCACAATTATGTGCGATAGCTCTAATCATCTGTGTCTGGTATTATGTCCGATTGCTATGTTCAGTTAGCCTGTGCAGCTCAATACTTCAATATCAAAGCATCTCTGAATACCTCAGCTGTGTCCGTGGTCGTTGATGACGAGGCTGAGATGATCCTGCCAGTGCAACATGAGTCCGTCAGCTCCAGCAACTAGTGCCTAGCCTTTCACCCGCATCCCAGTAAACCAGCTGTTTCTCGCATCTTTCAGCTTGTAAAATATAGGAAAATAGCAAAGAAAAGGTGCCAGTACGCTCGAGGACGAAGCTCGACATGGCTCCGGCCCGTGATGTCTGTCGTTGACGTGATAAACAAGAAGTGGGTCCGACTCGGCGGCTAATTGCTTCCTATGGGGATTGATTAAGACCTGAGACGCTGGACTTGTATTGTTTGACGGGGCAGCCCTCGTGGCCGATAGTGGACGATAAGGCAGAGTACGGAGCAGCAAATTAGTGGGTACCGAGCCCAATTTCCACGACAATAACAAATCAAGGAAGGTGTGACGACCGTCAATCACGATCTCGACCGCAAACGTCAGTGTTGAACGTTCCTGCCTCTTTCTACCAACGGCACACGGACCCGCATCGAATCGCATCACGTCGCCATTCTCAACGTCGGTTCGGTCCCTCCTCACGGCCGTCCTCCTTCACGACGACGTCGCCACCGCCGCAACACCATCCCGTGCGCCGACCGCAAGCAATGTGCTCTTTCGCGACGGAGACGGCCGATTGACCACGTCGCGCCCCGTATGCACCTCTGTGTTGGCATAACTGCATCCATTCGATATACTTTCTTTGCTTCACTATCTTCACCACGCCTCCAACTGCTCTTGTCGTTCTTTTAGCCCCCTTGTTTTGTTTATTGTCTTATCTCGTCCTTGCTGTCGAATCCCATCTCTTGGATATCCCTCCTCATCTACACACTTTGTGCACACGGCAGCCATGGAGAGCCTCGGGCCGCCCGTACACAGCGTCAATCCGACGATGCGTGTCATGTCGCTCGTGATCCCCGGCTTCTTGGCTCTCAGCGTCGGCTACGTTCTCTATGCAGTCGCGAGCTACATTCTCTGTAAGACTTGTCTTTTCGATGACATTTCACCGCGGCAACTGCTAACCTTTGTCTAGTCGACCAGTTCCACACGCAGTACCACGACACCAGCTTTGCCATCGGCCTCGTCGTCACCTACATCGTTATCGCCACCCTCATGATAGCCAGCTATCTCCGCCTCTTCATCACTATCCGCACCAACCCCGGCGTCACCGCTCTCGGGCCCGAAGCTGCTCGTGCTTTTTATGGACCGTCCGCTACCCGGACAAAAGCCAAGAGCGGTGCAACATGCTGCAGCAGCCCTGGCAAGAAGAACAGTGCCGGCACTCTTGATAACCGCAAGCCGCGCAGCTCTGGATCCGCAGACCACGACAGCGGGCACGGCATCGATCTCGAGTCTGGCCTCGTGGCGACTCCTCCATATGGCAGCACGCCTGGCGGTTTCGGGGCAGCTCCTTTTGGCCTCGACCCTCGTCTTGACCCAGACAGTCCCGGGCTGGAACTGTTCTACACCAAGGATATCTTTGAGTGCTCCCCGGATGGCCGTCCGATATTTTGCGGTCCTTGTGGTACTTGGAAACCCGACCGCACACACCACTGCTCAGAAGTCGACCGATGCGTGCGCAAAATGGACCATTTCTGTCCATGGGTTGGCGGCATCATCTCGGAGACCAGTAAGTTGTGATCAATCTCTACCAAGCCCCAGTTGCTATAAAAAACTTTACAAGCTAACTCTTTTTACTTCCAACTGCTCAGCCTTCAAGTTTTTTCTGCAGTTTACATACTACGCCACCGCCTTGTGTGGGTTGACTATCGGTACGAGTGCTTACGCGTTGTGGCGTCGAAACCATCTTGGCTATAGCACAGATGCCCGAATCGTTGCCGCGCTCGCTCTGGGTGGCTTCCTAGGCCTATTCGCCTTTGCCATGGCTGCAACCTGCACCAGATTTGTATTTACCAATGTCACCTCGGTCGAAGTGCACCAGCTCAAGTCCAGGACCAGGACTATGGCCGTCCGCATCAAGCAGGGGTCGCCGCCAATCAACGGGCGGTACGATGTGGTCACCTACCCGCTCCCGAAGAACAACGACTCTTCAGAAGCTACACAGCAGCAAGAGCCCCGATTTACTCGGCCTGGAGATGGGGGCTCGGACCCAGATCCCTTTGTGGCTCTGCGCGAGGCCAGAGCTGCCCGTCGTGCGGCTCGCGACCTGCTCGCCTTCCGCACATTTGCCATTGTCCACGTCAAGATGGGCATCAATGTCTGGGATCTGGGCTGGCGCGCCAATTGGACCTCGGTTATGGGTACCAATATCGTTGACTGGCTGTTGCCGCTCCGCTCGTCGCCGTGCTGCAACCACGAGTCCACCGCCAGCTTCTACCCGCTGAGTGCTGAGTTTCGGCAGATCTGCGCAGACCTCAAGCTACCGCCTCGCCAGGACTCACATGACACACGCCAATGGTGATTCTGTCCTGCACTCTCCGCTGCTTCCTACCACATTCATACTTTCATTGGATTCCCCCTTCGTTTCGTTTCTTGGTCGAGCCATGATACTTGTATATTTTATCAATACCCTTTTATTTATTTTGTCTTGGCGGTAGCAGTGCGTTTACGGCTCATACATCATTGGTCGCTGGAGTTTTGCAATAGCCATATAGGATTTGCTTTGTTTTCCTTCTCTATTCCTGTTTTACGCTTTTGTCCAGCCTTGTTTTCTAAACATGCCTGTCTTTATGCACCCCTTTTCACTTATACCTTTTCTTTAATCACCAGCTTAGCCTTTTCACAGAATACGATAATGCCATCACTATAAAAACTAAAATGAATGTTTGCTTCAAACCATGTTTCGCCACTGTCCCGTGAACATGTCGTTGTCACGGATTGCCAAGCATGCCAGACATCCCATGATTATGTAATGCGGTGCGTCTATGACGTTTACCAATAAAGTGGATCACGTGTATGATTGTCAGCTAGCTTCCGAGCAAACACAGCCTAGAGCTGCTCGCCAGCGGGGGCCTGGACGGGAGCCTTATCCCCCCGTGGACCCCGCCATGTGATGCTATGGGACGCTATTTAGAGTCAGAACTCACCCATTACGGGCGCTGGACAGGTGGCAAGTGACGGTTTAGTGGACCGCTGCCTAGCGCCTGACCGCATTCACATTACGTGTAGATAAGATAGGTACAGGCCCTCCTCGGCCGGCCTTTGTCATCCAACTGCATCCAGCTGGTATCTCGAGTTCACTACCTTTCTGGACACGAATTTGTTGGTGTTTATTCACTTATTCCTCCGATACTACATCTTCTAGATCTCCCTCAGCTATTCAAGATACCAGTATCATACAGTGCAAAGCTTCTCCAACAAGGACAACAAATACTGCGGCGGCGGCGGCGGCATCTTTCTTATCATCTTTGTCTCTATCCCACGACAGCTTCTCCCAGCCTCACCTGAACATAACCACATCATTACAGCACGATGAATCTCCTCTACTCCACCGTCAACACGCTGCGTGACCGCTACACGCCGGCCAAACACACATCTACGTTCCGTAAGACCGGCGAGATCACACCCGAGGAGTTTGTTGCTGCTGGCGACTACCTTGTCTACAAGTTCCCGACCTGGTCTTGGGCCGATGCCGAGCCGGCCAACCGCCGGTCCCTGAACCTTCCAGCAGGCAAGCAATTTCTAGTGACCCGGAATGTGCCGTGCCATCGCCGGCTGGATGAGACCTTTCTAGGCGCTGGGGCTGGCTTCGACGACGTCGTCGAGGCAGCCGGAGGTAGCGGCCAGGACGGTGCAGATGATGAGGATGGCTGGCTGCGGACAGGCGGCGCTGGCGGCACAGGCGGTGATACAGGGAAGGCCGTCAGCTCACGCGCCGGCGAGCCGGTATCCTCACAGCAAGCAGACATCGAGGCAGACGACGACGACGACGATGATATCCCTGACATGGAGGAAGAGGACGATGACGAGGCCATCATCCCCGAGGTCGCAGATCCCAAGAGGCAGGTTTCTATGCCACCCCATGCACGCACCCTTGCCTTCTTTTGCTAACCTTGTGCAGCGGAAACCGGTCTTACACAATGTACATCATGTACTCGCCCTACTACCGCACGCCGCGCCTCTACCTGTCCGGCTATCTCCAAAACGGCCAGCCCCTACCGCCCCACCTCATGATGGACGACATTGTCGGCGACTACAAGGACAAGACGGTCACGCTCGAGGATTTCCCCCTTTTCGCACACAGCACCAAGATGGCCAGCGTGCACCCGTGCAAGCACGCGCCAGTGATGAAGGCGCTACTGGACCGGGCCGACGGCGCACTCAAGCGGCGGCGCGAAAAGATCGCCAAGGCTGCCCAGTCTTCTGCGGCATCCTCGTCGGCCGCTGCGGCCACGACATCGTCGGCAGGCACTGGCCTCGAGGGTCTGGTAGACGACACAAACAAGCTGAGCATCGGGGCGGGCGACAGCCATGGCGGCAACGGCTCGGGTGACGAGTGGGAAGAGGTGCAGGCCGACCTAGACGACGGCGAGGTGGCCATCCGGGTCGATCAGTACCTGGTTGTATTCCTAAAGGTACGTTTCTCTTTTGCTTATGCGTGATGCGTGGGCTGTTAATCTTTCTTAAATACTTTGCTAACATGCCCTCTTCCTAGTTCATTGCCAGCGTCACGCCAGGCATTGAGCACGACTTTACCATGAGCGTGTAGGCGGTGGAGCTGACAGCAGCGGGCACATCACGACAATGCTACGCCTTTTCAGTTTGGCATTTTTTGTTTTGCCTGCTTGCCAAAGTGCAGTGTGTTTGTACTTTTATCGGGAGGCATTGTATACGGCGTCCGCTGTCACCGCTCCCTCTCAATGAGGCACCTCTTTGGCGAGGGTGTGGACATATAAGCCCTGCTTCTTGATGCTTTCGCTGCCATTTTCTGCCTTGCCCTTGTTTTGCCTTCTTCTGCCTTCATCTGGCTTTCTCTGCCTCCGCCTGCCTGGGCCCGCCTTGACCCGCTCAAGTTCGCCCAGGTCCGCCTACATCTGCAGATTCTTTGGTTCGCCTTACCTCGCCTTGCTCTACCTCTGTCAACTTACGCTGCAGTGTTTCTCATTGTTGATATCCTAGAAACTCGCTCTACTCCCGATAATCCAGCCTCTATCACAGGCGATGTTTCCATCACTCCTGTGTATGCCTTGTTCTCATTCTTATGTGACCTTTACGTGATTTATTTGGTCACAACACCGCTCTTGTATGGAGTAGATGATTAGTTTGTAACTTTTTTTGTGGTCTTTATTCTCTATGAAATGTCCCAGCAGTAACAGCATGATGAAAGCATTGCAACAACGAAATAGTAAAGTAGTGAGATGATGCCAAAGCGGCCTGGCAGAAACAAAGACTAGGAGGGGAACAAAATAAGATTTCCAAAACAGTTCGTCCTCCTTTTTATAACGGAGGTCAAGACATGCAACGGTGTTGCCTCGCTCCATGCTCGGGGGCTCGGGTTTCATTACAGCCTCACCTCCCCGCTCCTGTTTTGTTCGTATCCATGGTAGGTGTAGTGTTTGTTGATACATAAGAAAAGACACAATAATGAAAGCAAAGTAGCAAGCATGAAAAAAGACTAGGAGATAAGACAAAGGAAAACTGATGACGGCAAGGAGAACTGGTTAATGAAAGTCGTTTAGGGTGTGACTTGTGTGGGCGCGGTGCGTGCGAGGGTCGTAGAGTGTGTAGATCAGGAAGGCGGTGAGAGACACTGTCTCGCAGGAGAGAAGAGAGAATGAAACAAGAACGGGGGGAGGGACCATTAGAGGCATATTCGCTCCCCGACTAGCATTAAAATAATGTCAAGCTGATCTCTGAGTGGGTGGCTGGTGGCAGCCGTGAGTAAGTATTGATATACTCTACTCGGCAGCCTCCGCGGCAGGGGCGGCCTCCTCGGCGGCAGGCTTCTGGGTAGCCTCGCTGTTCTCGCTTGCCGGCTTTGCGCGGCTCTGCTCAGCTTCGCGCTCGCCCTCAACGCTAGGGTCGGCGCTCTGGGGCAGGGCCTCGTCGGCAACCATGTTCTGCTTCGTCGACTGGTCGACACCCTCAACATCAGGGTGAGGTGGGGCAACAGCTGCATTGACCTCTTCGACAATGGCGTTGCCGTTCTCATCAACAAGACGAGTGCGCGTCTCATAGCGAGTCTGGAACTCCACCTTGCCGCGCAGCGACTCAACAAGAGCAGGGTCCAGGACATTGCCATCCTGATCCCGGTACTCGACCTTTTGCTCGCGAGACAGGATGCGCTGGGCCTCATCCTCGCCGAGGCTATCCGCAATCTTGGGTGCCTCGGTGTGCATGGCCTCAGGGACAGAAACGACGGGCTCCTGCTCCTTCTCCTCCTGCTGTGGCGGCTGGACTGCCTCGGCAGGTACCTCGACAGCCGGGGGAGCCTCGACGGCGGGAGGTGCTGCAGCAACGGGTGTAGGGGCGGCAACAGGAGCGTTGGTGTTCACATTGTCGTAGGCAGAGTAGTTCTCAAGGAATGTGTTACAGTCCCAGTCCCAAGTCTTGAGCAGCTGAGCACGGCGGCACTCGGACTTTGTCCAGGCATTGCCGTAGGACAGAGGTGCATAAAGTGCGAAAACAGCAGCAGAGACGGCCAGGATAGCGGTGGCACCAGCCTTGCCGATGATGGGGTTCTGCTTGATGCGGAAAATGTTGAAGCGGGCAGTCGAGAAGTCGTAGATCTGGCACAGAGCCATGATGGCAAAGTAAAGGGCCGGGAAGTAGTGGTGGAGGAAAAGCTGGCGCTCCATGAGGTAGAAGGGGAAGTAGTGGAAAGCCCAGCCCAGGACAGATGTACCAATCTCGTAGTCAAAGCGCTTAAAGGTGGCGTTCTTGTAGTCGCCGCAGCTGCGCTGCCAGCGGAGAACAGCAATAGCCTTGAAGACGGCGTAGATGCCAATGGCAGCAGTCGAACCCCACCAGATGAGAGGGTTGCCAATGAGGTAGATCTGGCGGTTGTGCTTGCCCCAGAAGTTGATGCCGCGGGTCAGCAGGGGCCAAGAGCCAGGGCGAGAGTCATAGGCGTGCGACTCGACAAGGCCAGCGTTTGTCTTCCACATCACTTCCTGCAGCTCGAGGAACTTGCCAAAGAAGCCGGGGCGGCGGTAGTTGACCTTTTCAGCCTCGGGGCCGAGCAGGCCGTGCTCGTTGGACTCGATGTACCACAGGCTATTGGGCAGGCTGCCGCCACGGGCACAGGTAACCTCCTGCTGCTCGGAAGCCCAGTCGGGAAGCTTAACCTTGTGAGAGAACAGAGCGCACCCAGTCATGACGTGAACCAGACGGAACTTGGTCTCAATGGTGCGCACGCGCTCCTTGGCAACACTGCCGTCAGAGTTTGACTTGGCAATCTCGACACGGAAGTAGTCGTTGGCATCACCATCAAAGCCCTCGTAACCGTAAGCGGAAACCTCATTCTGCCAGTCGGCCTCAGTGACAGGGGCACGGACGTCGTGGGAGTGGAGGCGGCGAGCTGTGGTCGTGTGGAAGATACGGAGCACGGCACCTTCGGTAATGTAGGGCATCTCGCCGCTCTCGGGAAGAACGTTCCAGGCGTCTGTACCATTAATAGGCTCGCCGAGGGAGTTAAGAGGCTGGGTCTGGTTCTCGAGGATCCACTGGTTGTTGTGGTCCTTGTGAGGGTAGAGGGTGATCTGCTGCTGCTTGCTGCCCGTGGGGTACATGAGGGAGTGGGAGTGAAGGTAGCCTCCCTGGGTGTTGACGTGGCGGATAGTGACGGAGCTGCCAAAGAGAACATCAACGGGGGTGTCCTGCATGCCCTTGTGGTTCAGGGTGGCCTGGAACTCGGAGCTCATGAAGCCATCACCATCACCGGGGTTGACAAGGCACAGGAAGTGGATGCCAAACATGGCCATGTAGAAGGTGGCGGGCACAACGATCAGGCAGAAGATACGGGCCATAAAGTGCTTGGCAAAGACACGCATGGTGACGGTCTTGGAGTCGCCAAGCAGCACCCACAGCTGGATGAGGGTAAGCGAGCCCACCCAGGCGATGGTGAAAAGACCAACCCACTTGATGCTGACAGTGATACCGAGGCCGAGACCAGTGGTAAACAGCCAGAACCACCAGCTAGGAGCGAAGGCCTTGGACGGGCCCAGCTCGTGCTGGTTGGTAAAGGCCGTGAAAGCAAGCGCGGTAAAGGCGGTGGCGCCGATGAGGGGAGAGTCGAGGAGGATCAGACGAGCCTGGGTAAGAAGGCCGTTCTCTAGAAAGAAGAAAAGATATGTTAGCTCGTGGAACTGGCAGTATACGGAGGAGGAGCGAAGCTTGCTAGCTTACCAAAGATGACCAGACCAGCACCCATCAGAGCAGTCGAAGTGCGGCAGTTGGCAGCCTTGAGAGTCAAGAACATGGTAGGGGCAAGCAGAATGCCGCAGATGGCGGGGAAGAGGCGCATGGAGACGTAGGGAACGCCGGGCTCGATGTAGTCCTTGCCGATATCCTTGAAATCAAAATTGCCGTCGAAGCCAGCCAGCCAGCCGGCAAGGGTGATGAGAAGCTTGGCCAGAGGGGGGTGAACATCCATGAAGAAGCGGCCCTTGATGTATTTGGAAGCGAAGCCACCGAAACTAAAGACGCGCAGATGTTAGTATAGTGTAGAAGGAGGATCTGGGAGCCAACGCCTCCTCGCTTGAAGCTATTCGCAGCTTCGTAGTGCATGGTTGTCGGGGTGTTTAGGGAACATACTGGACCTCGTCAAAGACGACACTGCTGGGCTGGTAGATGCGGAAGAGACGCACAATGGCAGCCAGAACGGTCACGCCAATGAGAACCTGGAAGTCGGAGCCGGGCAGCAAGAAGACGTCATTGTCCTGGACGCCATCAGAAGAGTAGTCGTCCGGGCGGCGTGCGACCTTCTTGGATGTCGGCGGCGAAGCTTTGCGCGCTGGGGGAGCCGGCGAACGGCCTGCCCTTGAGCGAGCCCGAGCCATGGTTGCTGTGGTTTGCGGGGTGTGTAGAGAATAGAGATAATCGAAAACAAGACCGGGGTCGAGGCTAAAGTTGGGCTATCGCAAGATGTCTGGAAGAAGGCAGGATGTCGTCTAGAAGATCGTCATTGGAGAGCGCGCAGCGGTAGGGAAAAATCGAAGGAGGCAGGGTAGTTAAAATAGAGTATGGCGAAAATGGGGTTAAAAGAGTGAAGAGAAGCAGAGAAGAAGCAGACGAGAAGAAAAAAGAAAAGAAGACGAGCTTGAGAGGCCGCGAAGAAGTGAAGCGAAGAGGCGACAATGTCGAATAGGGACAGCTATAACGTGCCCGAGGACAGTATGGTCGGCACTCTTGAGTCTCGTGTGGTGATAGAGCGTAGAGCGTCACGAGAGAGGTGTGTGTTGGAAAGGCAAGAAGACAGAAGAGGCAGAAGGGGAAACGAAAAAAGAAGAGGAAAGAAAGGGGACGAGGCGGTTACGCGTTGGATGGCAAGTGGTGAGAAAGAGCGACGAAAGGGAAGCTTCGCCCGTGGATCCCACATGTGCTATGCTTCAGCCCCATTGGGAAGGAAGGGCCTCCTCTCTGCTAGTGTCGACCTGGACCTGGGCCTGGTTATGGTGAAGTGGCCTCTATTTTGTGTGTGCTGCTTGTATTACTCCATACGAAGGGCAGGAGGGAGCTGGTGCTGTACGAAAGTCGTTCCTACCCGAACTGGCAAGGTGGGTTCAGCGAATGCAGGGAGCGGCTGTTTTATTGGCTATCCTTCCACTATATTAAAAGAACAGTGGGGCCCCCTATACTCCTGGGTATTAGACGCCTCAGGAGAGGAAGCAATACGAGCAGCTCGGTTCCCGCTAGAAGAGCTGACGGAACACGGATTAAGACGGCGAGTGCTATTCATGGGAAGATACTTGGGATGCAGTGCCATTTCATTTCAATCGAATAATACACGACGACATGCCAAGAAGCCGGGGACGGGTTTGCATTGGTGACATAATCGTCCAAATCATCGGGGCAGGCGCGACCGGCATCATTCTTTTGCCACGGCATTCTCCCATGTCTCACACATATTCACCAGACTTACACACGAATATTTTAGGAAAGAACACCTTCCGACGCGCCAGAGCCAAGCGACCGAAACGGAAGGCAATGCATAAGTCTTCATGTTATCCCAGGAAGGAACGACGGCCTTCACGGCCAGCCGCACGCCCAGCCCGTGTCGATGCCTAGGGCGCGATGCTTCACTTGCGAACGAAGTACCTGTGCAATGCGTGCGACGGCTGTTGAAAAGTACGTTTGGTCCCACCAAACTCATCCCTTGGGCGGCCTAGCCCCTTTCTTTGCAACCCTTGCGCGAGCAGCCTTGCTGACAGTGGCGGCCGCTTGCTTCGTGGAGTATTTGAGCGTGAATATTGCTCATGAGATGAGACTTGCGCCTAGATATAGATGGGAGAGCAGTTGTCCTTGTGTACCTGTAAGTGGCGAGTAGACCTAGCATACCAGACAGGCACAGCAGCAGCCTAAATCGATGTAAGTGGTATAAGTAGAAAATTGGCAGATACCTTGGACCATTGTCCAGAAGAGCTTACTGTGTATGTATCCTACTTGCAGATAAGAGCCACATCTGGAGGTGCATTCTGTTGTGACACAGAGCTGTTGCAGGTGCTTCGGCAAGCGAAGCTCGACAAACCACATCACTTCTAGCTAGCATCCAATATGCAACAAGCACGCGTGTCGTGGTGTTCCCAAGTCCATATGGTCGCCAACAGCCACGATCGCCGGTGTTACTTGAATCCTATTGTGTGTGTTTTCAGTGATAAGTGAGTATATATCACTAATCTGCGGTTACCATTTCCATTGTTTTACTCGTGGTTGATTTAGAAATTGGTACTATTTATTAACTTTTTTTTCTTTTCTGAATTTGCTTGAAAATCAACAAAATCATCCAAGTAGTGTCAATTATAAAGAACGCACATGTTCGGTATGTATTTAATTCATATTCTTTTTTTTCATAGACTTTCCAAGACGGATACTGCTCAGTATTTAATTTGTTCCAAAGCTTGAGATATTCCATCACCACTTGGCTGATGCAAATTCTTATCTAATCACCATCTTATCACATGTGCACCGCCACACAACAAACGCCACAATACTGAACGCCCATGCTACCCAGGCCATTCATATTTTTGCCCCATCATTTGCATACAGGCCAGGCCATTCAGCCCACTGTACCGAATCGTGGCCCCTCCCTACTTTAGCCCCCTTTGTACACGCTGCCCCGCCATTTTGGTGCTCAACTCCAGCAATACATCGCTGACAGCCTCAACATCAGGAAGGTGCGTATCGCTGCTTCCTTCCTCTTTTACTGGATCTTGCGTGCTAAAATTACGTGGGCCAGTTGCCCCTTCCCTTTTTGTGTCCTTTGATAATTTGTTTTTTTTTTGCTTTGATTTTAACCACTTTAATTTTGCAATATTTCCTTTTATTGGCTTATTTTCTCTGGCCTTTTTTTCTCTATTTTATTCGCATTAAGTTTTATGGAGGTTCTTTCCCCCTTCGGCGAGCAAAACATAGCCCACGACGTCAACCAAACGGCCAAAGCGGCTTCCCCCTCCTTCTCATCCTCGATCTCCCCTGCACAGTCCTACTTTGCGACTTCATCGCACACACGCCCACAACGCCAAATCATAAATACACCCTGACAGCACAAAGAAGACCGACAAGCACTGTCAAAGCCCGCCGAGACACGCACACTGCTGGCCCACTACAGCACCACGGGCTAAGACGTCGACCGCCCTACCTCGCCGTCTTCGACCTAAGCAAGGCCAAAAAAAATAATACATTTCAAAAAAGCTTGCACGGAAGCATCCGACATCGACGACGACGCCCATACGGCAACACAGGCTTCGATATAACCTGTGCAATCCCTCTCGTGCTCTGTGACCGGTTCTGTCTTTCCCTCGACCGCCGCTTCAACCCCCCCTGCGCCGTCGCCCCCGCTGCAAGGGTGTCCCGCCGCCTTTTTCCTCCATTTTTTTTACCTTCTCGCTCTTCACACCTTTGACCACTCGTGGCCGTCCATCCTCAACGACTACACCGTCCAGCCTTGCGCCGACTGGCGACTCGCCTTCCTCTGACCCATCCCCTCCCTCCCTCCTCGATTATCCCGCGACCGTCCTCGGAACGGTACTACACAAGCACGTCGCACGCGCGACACACCCACAACCATGGCGTTGGATTTCGAAAGCATCAAGGGTTGGATCGTGGCGACCCTCGACCCCAATGATGGTGTCCGCCAGGCATCCGAGGCCAACCTCAAGAACGTTGGTAGCATCCCTACTAGCACCACTTTGCCGTTGCGCCGCAAAGCCAACAAGTGGCTACGACATGCTCGACATGCCAGTCCTGCCAAACACGCCAAGCTTGCTAACACTTCTTTTTTTTCCTAGGCCGAGTCTGCTGAGGGATTCACTGGTGTTCTTCTCTCCATCCTCGAGACAGAGCAGAGCCAGAATGTCAAGCTTGCAGGTATGGCATCTACTCACCTATACAACGCTGTCGCTTGTACAGAACAAGAACCCAAGCTAACATAACGCCCACTCCTCTAGCTGCCATCTACGTCAAGAACCGCGTCAACAAGGCCTGGACTTATGTTGAAATCTACCCCGAAGAGCGCCTCTTGACTGAAGACGAAAAGAGCCAGGTGCGCAACCGCCTCCTGCCCATCCTCGGCACATCTTCTGGAATTGTCCGCCAGCAACTGGTCCCCCTGCTCCAGCGCATCCTGCACTGGGACTACCCGTCAAAATGGCCCACCTACATGGACTACACAATGCAACTGCTTTCGACAAATGACGCGCAGGGCGTCTTGGCCGGTATCCAGTGTCTCCTTGCCGTGTGCCGCACCTACCGCTTCAAGGCCACTGGCGGCGCTCCTCGCGACGAGCTGAACAACGTCGTCGAAATCTCTTTCCCCCACCTCCTGCGTCTCTGCCAACAGCTGCTCGAGCTTGACAGTGAAGATGCCGGCGAGATGTTGCATTACGCACTCAAGATCTACAAGCAGGCAGCTTGGCTCGACCTTCCAGCCCGCCTGCGTACCGACAACCTCGCCTGGTGCACCGTTTTTCTGCAGACCATCTCCAAGGCCCCGCCAGCTTGCTCGCTGGCCGACGATGCCGCAGACCGTGAGAAGCATCATTGGTGGAAGGCAAAGAAGTGGGCATACTTCAACCTGAACAGGCTATTCATGATGTAAGTTTTCATCCTACGTGCTTGAGGGACTACTTGAAAGAATGACAACTAATTACAATCTCCACCAGCCACGGAAACACATACTCCATCTCGACCGACAACCGCGACAGCCAGACCGCCTTTGCGACCGAGTTCACTGCAACTGTTGCGCCCGAGATCCTCAAGGTCTACCTGCAGCAAATTGAAAAGTGGGTGTCCAAGGAGACCTGGCTCAGCCGTGTCTGCCTGTCCTACACAGTCGTCTACCTCGAAGAGTGCATCCGGCCAAAAGAGATGTGGCCGCACCTGCAGCCGCACCTCCCCAACCTGCTCACCCACATCATCTTCCCGCTGCTGTGCCTGTCCGAGGAGGATATTGAGAGCTTTACCGACGAGCCCGACGAGTACCTCCACCGCAAGCTCAACTTTTACGAGGAGGTTTCGTCCCCCGACGTTGCCGCCACCAACTTCCTCGTCTGCCTGACCAAGACCCGCCGCAAGCAGGTCTACGAGATCCTGCAGTTCGTGAACAACATTGTCAACACCTACGAGCAGGCTGCACCTGCTGAGAAGAACTATGTCGCCAAGGACGGTGCTCTCCGTCTGATCGGCACCCTGGCGCCCATTTTGCTTGGCAAGAAGAGCCCCATTGCCGAGCAGGTGGAGATGTTCCTCGTCCGCTACGTCCTTCCTGATTTCTCAAGCGACAAAGGCATCCTGAGAGCGCGTGCTTGTGATACCATCGAGAAGTTCGAGGCTTTGGACTGGCGGGAGCCGGCCAACCTGTTCACCGTTTACCAGCGCATCATTGACTGCATGTCCGACTCGGAACTGCCCGTGCGGATAACTGCAGCGTTGGCCCTCCAGCCCCTTATTCGCCACGAGGCGATCCGCGACCACATGCGTGCTAACATCCCCTCGATCATGAGCCAGCTTCTTAAGCTTGCCAACGAGGCTGATGTTGATGCTCTTGCCAATGTCATGGAGGACTTTGTGGAGGTCTTCAGCAAGGAGCTGACGCCTTTCGCAGTTGCCCTCAGCGAGCAGCTGCGTGACACATACCTGCGTATTATTCGCGAGCTTTTGGACCGCGCTAGCCGCCTCGACGACGATGCCGAGGCCAACGAGATTGTCGACGACAAGAGCATTACTGCGCTTGGTGTGCTGCAGACCATTGGCACTTTGATTTTGACACTGGAGAACATGCCCGACGTCCTTCACCACATTGAGAGCGTCATTATGCCAGTCATTCGCGTTACTCTGGAGAACCGGCTTTACGACTTGTTCAACGAAGTTTTTGAGATTGTTGATAGCTGCACATTCTCGGCCAAGAGCATCTCGCCAGTCATGTGGGAGGCCTTTGATCTCTTCCACATTACCTTCAAGGGCGGTGCAGAGCTGTACCTTGAGGATATGCTCCCCGCCCTAGACAACTTTGTCCAGTTTGGTGCCGAGCACCTGCGCCAAGACCGCCAGCGCATCGATGCACTCTTCTCTATGGTGGAAGATTTGTTTGCTGATCCCAAGGTTGGCGGCTCTGACCGCGTGTGTGCATGCCGCCTGGCCGAAGCCATGATGGTGAGCTTGCCAGGCGCGATTGACGATGTCGTTGCGCGTTTCATCCGCTTAGCCCTTGCTGGCCTCTCGGGCGGCACCGTTGGCGCCGACGGCTCGGTTGTCCCCAGCGAGGCCTTCCTCTCCACGGGTGCTGCCACGTCTGTCCACCAGGTCAACCCTCGGTCATACCGTGTCCACCTGATGGAGATGATTATCAGTGCCATCTACTACAGCCCAACACTTGCGCTGGCCCAGCTGGAGGCCATTGGATGGACTAACAGATTTTTCACAATGTGGTTTGGCAACATGGATGTCTTTAGCCGCGTGCACGACAAGAAGCTGTGTATCTCAGCCATTGTGGCTCTCCTCCGTTTGCCACCCAGCAGCATCCCCGCCAGCGTCTCCGTTGGCTGGCCTCGTCTGTTGAAGGGTGTTGTCGCCATGTTCCGCACACTGCCAGCTGCGATCAAGAACCGCGAGGATGCTCTCCAAGAGGACTTCCAGTATTCTGGCGGCGGTCTTGATGGAGAAGACGAGTGGAACGACGGCGAGGAGGAGCCGTGGGTTGAGGAGCAGCAGGAGTCCACTCCGGTCGATGTCCCCAGCGATATCAAGGACGAGAACACCGCCTACATTGAGTTCCTCAGCGAAGAGGCGCAGAAGATCGAGCGGTTGCGCAACGATGCCGACTCCACGGACGAGTTGGGCGAGGAGAGCCTTCTTCTTGAGTCCTCTCTCGATAAGATTGAGCCCTACCAGCTCTTCCGTGCCACTATCCAACGTAAGTCGCATTGTCTATTTTATTATCATTTCATCATGACTATATACTAACATATTTTAGAACTCGAGCAGGAGCAGCCACAATTCTACACTGGCCTCATCGGCCATCTCTCTGCTGAGGAGCAGGGAGTCATGGAGTCTGTCTATGTGCAGGCCGACCGCGAGGCCCAAGCAGCGCAGGCTGCCTATGCCGAGCAGCAACAGGCACCGCCAAGCTAAAAGATCGCATATCGCATACTCCATATCCCATATCCCTTATTCTTATCCTTATCCTTATCCCATATCCCATTCTCCATGCAACCGCTCCCTCCAATTGCTATTTCTGTTGCTCAACATTTTGCGATCCCCCCACCCCCCTGCCACATCACATCAGATGAAGTATATCGCAATTGCTCCCCCAGTCATGTTGCCATATTTTGTCTGTATTGTTAAATATTTGATATACTAGTAAGAAAGGAATATAAAACAATTGAAAGAATCAAATGCCTTTTTCGAACTTGAAGAGGGTGTGTTATTCATATATCCACGTATGGTCCACGTACGACACCCTGTTTTGAAGCAATTTATGTACATGATATCAAATGATGCAAGTTGCAAGTGGGCTGAGGCGTTCAATGGGGGCATCTATTCGAAATTCGAAATATACAGGAGGGAAAGAGTTGTGAAAGCGCCTCGAGTGGAACACAAGAAACACAGAACAACACTTTCGATAAAAGGAAAAGAGACGTGCAACTAGCACGCTTAGTCGAACTAGAGGGAGGGAATTCGAGTCAGTATATTGCTCCGACGAGACTGACAAGGAAGCCTGCGAAGGCGAGTCAGGGCCAAGACTTACCGGTGTCAAGAAAGATTCGGCGACGAACCGCGCGCGTGCGTTTAACTAGAAAGCTGTTAGCCAGAGTCCCAAGGAATGAAGCTGTAGCAAGCAACCCCGGCACTTACAAAGAGCTTCATCTCGGAGATTTCCTTGTCAACCTCCTCCATGAACTGGATGATGAAGTCGACCAGCTTGTGCTTCAGCATCTGCTCGGTGTGGAAGTTGGTGATCAAAAAGGAAATGTCGTAGCCCTCAACCGCCTTGCGCCGCAGCACAAAGAACGACTCGGCGCGCTGCGTCAGGAAGCGCGTGAACTTGTGGACCAGAATGTGCTCAATCTCGTCTGCCTGCTTGATCTTGATGCTCACGCGCACACTGTTGTAGCTCGCCTCGACCAGCACACGCTCGTTTTCGTTGCGGGCCACGATAAGTGGCGTCAGTAGCACCTCGGGCGAGCTGCGGGCTTCGATCTCGGGCACGTTGTGGCGCTCGGCTGTCTGCGAGGCAAAGTCGCCCAGGCACAGCGCAACGGTCAAGGTGCTGCGCACGGCCTGGAGGTATGGGCGTAGAGATTGAGACTGGCGAGCGAGGGTCAGTAAGGCTAACACAGAAAACAAAGACATGAACTTGACGCGCAAAAGATGGACGCCATTGCCTCCAGCGCTGTCCCCGTGTTCAAACCACCAGAACTCACCATAGTGACGTCAAGGTTTGGTGAGAGAGAGAAGGGGGGGGGGGATGGAGCAAGAGGAAATCAAAGGCCGCAACTAGCTGAAGCTTGCTTGTCGGGGCAATGCGAGCGAACTAGGAAGCAAAGCTACTGCACTGGCGAATCGAAAGCGGGAGAGGGGCCTAATGCCGTCGTAATGGGAGCTGGTCGTCGTCGGGGAGGCTCTTTCGGGGGCTGTCCAGCATCACCGCCTCTGGCTGTCTTCGTGGACGAACAATCGTCAATCGGCCGTTGTCGAATGTGGGATTCGGATGGAAGCTTTATCGCGGTGTGCTGGATCGCAAAAGTGGTGGTCAAAGTTGTCGCGGACACAAGGACATGAGAGGAGGTCGAGGTCGTGATGGAGGTTGAGGTTGAGACGGGGCATCCGGGACCACTGCCTGGGCTTGTGGGCTTGGAGCTTACGGAAGGGGGGGGGGCTTAATGCGCAGTCGACAGCCACGCACGTCGACTGGTGCTCTGGCGCTGGCTCGCTAAATGCCCCGCTGTTGCCCACTGTGGACGCCGTGTTGCTGTGTCTATCATTCTGTATTAGGGAGCACTCAGAACAGTCCCCGCTAGTTGGCCCATAAGTGCACGTGACTACATTTATCGTTTAAACACGATCGTTTTAGACAGTTGCCTACGACGTAGTCCCTTGGGCGCGTTGATTGTCAATGATTACATAAGCAACCATTATGACGTTAAGAAAAGCATTCGAGGCTGTCGTCAGAAGAGTTTTATTTTTTTTCTTGCAAATACCCGATGCTCAGGTAAACACCCTTAGAAGATGACTCTTGTGATTGTGAACGCCAATGAAGATAGAAACGCAGGCTGTAACCCGACCTACGACTGGGAGAACTTGTGTGTCTTCCGGCTCTCGGGCAGAGGCAGCGGTGCCGAGCCGTAGACGAGGATCAGGGCAGAGTGTGACTCGCCGCCGCCAGCCAGGGCATCGATGCGCTCGCTGCCTACCTCAGTCACGGTGTCGTCATTGAACCACCACCAGTTGCCGTCCTCCTCGGACATCTTGCCCGTCTTGGGGTTGACAATAGTGCCCTTCTTGACAAATGCCGTGTAGTGGCCGCTGTTGGCACTTGCACCCTGATGCGAGACGACAGCACGCAGCTCGTACAGACCCGTGTGGTTGGCGTAGGGGTCCTCGTCGATGCGCGGCTTGGCCAGCTGGTATAGCTCCTCCTTGGACTTCTCCAGGGACTCGCGCTTCCCGGCCTCGATTTGTGCGTCTGTCTTGTACTCGACTTCCTCGCCCTCGGCACCCTCCTTCTTGTCCTTGGCGTCCTTCTTGTCCTTGGCGTCCTTCTTGTCCTTGGCGTCCTTCTTATCCTTGTTGTCGGCTTCGGCAGTACTGCTGCTGGCTGCGGCGCTGGAGCCCGATGCCTCAGCCTTGCGCTCTTCCGACATGCGCCGCTTGCGCTTCTTGTTGGAGCGCTCAATCTCCTCGATCTCCTTGCGCACCTCGCGCACCTTCTCGCGCACGGGGACAAGCTTTGCACGCAGCTCGTCTGTGCACATCTCCGAAATATCCAGCTCGTGGGGGAACGTCACCTTGCGCATGATCTTGGCCTTCTTTTGGATATCGCGTTTCCAGTAGAAGCGCACAAAGTTGACTGTTAAGTACTTTGGCAACCGGGAGATCTTCAGTGTACTGGTAAAGGACGCCTCGCGGCCCAGCTCCTCTGATGTCTTGTCAATCTTTTCCGTCAAGCCTGCCAACAGACCGTCGCGCAGGTGGTTGATGTTGATGTTGATGTGGCAGGGCAGCGACAGGAAAGACTCTGTAGTGGGGACAGCCTGCGCCTCTGTTCGTCCTGCGACCTCGTCGCAGACGAGGGTCTTTTGCATCTCGCCAGCAAGGTACCGCTTGACAATGCTGACGGGAAGGTTGCTGATGCTGCTGCTGCTACCGCTGCTGCTTGAATCGCCCTCGATTTCTGCTGGTGCGTCCCTGATAAGGAGATTCCGCCGCAGGTTGTCCATGACAAAGGTCCAGGCCTCTTCTGCATCCTGCTGCGCATATCCGGCACCAGTCCGCGCGCGCTCTGCAAAGCGAGGGTTAAGCATGCGGACGGTGGTAAGGAAACCGTCGGGGCTGTATGTTGCGTACGAGCTGGCCATCTGGGCAAACACCTTTTTGAGCTGGCGGGCGAGCATCAGAGAGGTCTCTGCGGGGTCCTCTTGGAATCTGTTGACGAGAGAGTCCTGCAGCTCGGGGAGAGAGCGCATAGCTTGGAGGGATGCGTTGAGGTAGCAAGTGTTTCCGAGGTTGACGAGGCCACCGGGAGCGGCCTGGAGGTTTCCGCCCGCAGCATCGGCACCGCTCATGTCTTCGAGGAACGTGGGTTTGGCGGTGGGTGCCTGGAGGCGTGTGGGGGCAGCGCCTGGCTGGCCCAGAACCATGATGGCCTGGGCTGGCTTGAGGCCTAGGAAGGACATGTCGGTGTCATCTTTGACCTGCTTGCCCTTGATGAGGATCTTCTGGTTCTCTGGCTGCACGCCCGTGACGCTGTAAATCTGGAACTTGAAAATCGAGCCGGGCTCGGAGACATCCACGTCAATGTCGTACTTTTTGCCCTGGTGTCGGACGACAACTACAGCAGTCAGTATTTCCCTTTTTTGTCTTTTTCGATTCGAGCTGATCTAGGACTGCTTCTGCAGAGAGGGAAGCACTATACCAGGAATGGTGCCCGTGGCGGCGGCGTCCACGTCCATGCTTGACATGTTGAGGTTGGAGTGAGTGTGCAGATAGAGCGGAGATGTCAGGAATATGATTTCGGCTGCAGATCGAGGAAGGGATACGCCGTTTTGAGGTCGTTGTAGTCGGAAAAGCTGGGTGCGGTTGGCGATGTTGGCGATGTTGGTGATGGCGGTGTCGACGCGAGGCAGACGATGATGGCGACGAGGCCGAAAGAGCTGCAGATGGATACGCAACGAGGTTAGTGTGGAAATAGAGGCAAGAGCACTCGAGTCAGTTCACGGAAAGTGGTGTTTATTACCGACCGGTTTGTCTCTGGAAGCTGGCTTGGTAGAGGGGGGGGCAGCGTGATGGAGCTAGGGTGGGATTGATACGATTATTATGGGCTTTGTAAACAGAGGCAGCAGTTGTGATGGCGCAACGGTGGGCGGCCCTGCTCTGTATTACATAGTAGAGCCTGGAGTTTGGGCATAGAGCGGCGCCAGCTATGAGGGACAAGACCCACTCTAGGTCCATTCTGTGCTAGCGGGCATTAGGTAGTGGATACAGTAGGAAGGGAAAAAGCGTGGTGATACAGGCGGCATGGGAAGAAGGAAATTCCGCCACGGCCAAAGCGACGGCAAACAGTAGTATTACCACGTGACACTAACACGCGGAATGTACGACGACCATGATCCTTTGTTTTCTTTTGTTTTTTAATAGAGGTAAGGCGTTTGTTTTATTTGAGTTGCTGGATATTTTATTGTCTTTGTTTTGGTATTTCTCATTGTATGTTCTCACATGAATTCAATTTTAGCCTATTTGACTTCCGAACAATAACATAAAAAGAAAAAAAAGAATAATCTTAATACGAGATAGAGAGAGAAACAGAAAAGATATAAGAAAAGACAGTACGTTTATTGCGCAAAAACCACACAAGAAAAAAAGAAGAAAAAGCTCGCGCCCAGAATGCAGCTTGTAACAAAATTTAAGCATAATCCCCCAGTCATTATAAAATCCCAACAACTTTTAGTAAAAAACAAATACCCAACGCTGGCTGAAGATTGACACAAAATATCCAAAACAAGCAAAAACAACCTGATAAAACAAAGATAACCAAACTAAGAGATAAAACAAAATTTAAGACGAGACAGAATCATGGTTCGTGTCCGGCGATGCTTGCGGGGCTTTATTTGCAGCTGCCGCGCGGGCTTCTTCTGCAAGACGCTCGGATAGGATGCGCATCCGGCAGAAGTCCTCCAGACTCCTCAGACGCAAGTTGTAGTCGTCGGGGCTTTCACCGGTACTGCCAGCAGGGACGGTATTTTCGCCGATGCCGTTCTTATCATTGTAATTTCTGAGGGCCGCCTGGTGCTTAGGCGGCTGCGGGTACTGCGACCCGGCCATGCCTGCAGCCGTCTTGGTGCTGGCCGGCCGCGGTGGCCGGTAGGACCCGTAGGATATAACAGTAGTCCAGCCGCTCCTATGGCGGTCTTTCTGTGAGCTTGACTTGTGGCTTTGCTGGGTACTGGAACGGCTAGAGTGCCGAACAGACTGCTCTTGTTCTTGCCCTTGGACCTGCTCTGTTGGCCGAGGCTGGGGCCTAGGAGGTGGGGGCATGGACGCCGAAGATGAAGCGCCCGATTTATATGCTGGCGATGCATGTGATGTCGGGGATGTGTGCATGGAAGCAGGGTGGGGGGACGACAAAGGCGCTGTCGCAGGGACGGGGACCGGGTAATAGTGGCTGGAATTGGGCACTGGCAGAGGCGGCATTGATGTGCTCTGCTGGGCTACATTATGGGAACGGGGTATCTGGCTGTCCTGGGGGGAGGCTGGTGTGCTAGGAGAAGTAGCAGAAGCAGCAGAAGAGGCACAGGTAGGAGTGCCACCAGGCAACGAGGAGTGGGCGGTTCGGTGAGCCTTGGACGGCCGCGAACTCGACCGTGAACCCGACTGGGCCTGGCGAGGTACGTGCGTGTAGTGCTTGTCCGGTACTGTCTGCAGACAAGCCTGTTGTGATGGCTGCACAGACTGCGGCGGCGACGGCTGCATGTGCTGTGGGGTTGAAGAACTAGCAGAAGAGCACTGGCTGGACTGGCCGGGGGTTTGGTGATGTGTGGGCACCGCGGGAGGCTGAGCATAGTGGGATGTCGGTGGATAGGTAGCCTGGGACGGCGGAGGATGGTGGTGGTAAGTTGGTTGGCGAGCAAAGACGGGCTGTGGAGGTGACTGCTGGCCGTGTGGCACTGGTGGTGGCACCTGTGGTGGCACTTGTGTTTGTGACATATAGACCAGGCCGGAGTGTTGCTGAGGGGCGGCAGTGGCGGAGTACGACGAGAAGCCGTCGCTCTGTTGTTGCTGGAAATGATGCTGCTGCTGCTGGTATTGAGGGACGGGGCTGCCGTTGTATGCCGGCTGCCCGGGCTGATACATTGTTGGCGGCTGTGTGCATGGTGTGTTGGGTGTGCCAGAGGATGCACACACGGCACTGTTTGAGTGGCCAGGATAGACGGGGTGCGACTCGGGAGGGTTACTAGACCCGCGAGACATATTATGCTGTTGCTGCTGCTGCTGCTGGTAGTGGTGTTGGGGGTGTTGCGGTTGCAGAGGAAGAGCCACCGAGGGCTGCATATGGTGGTGGTACTGCTGGGGCGATGCGGAACTCTCCGAGCTTCTTGTAGTTGGCTCGACAGGTGAGCCAGTCGGCATGGAAGCCGAGTCAAACATGGGCATTGATTGTATTGATCCCAAGCCAGAGCTCTGTGCAGAAGACACTGGTGCACTATTGGGGAAAGGTGCAGACATGTATGACGAGGTGGTCTGGTCAGAGTTGGAGTTAGCGCTGGAGTTGCAGCTGGAGCTGGAGTTGCAGCTGGACGAGCTTGATTGCAGCATAGCCGATGACAGCGGTGGTGTCATGGACAGCGCAATGGGCTCGGGAGTGGGAAGATCGATTGGCATCGACATGATATACAAGGCTCGCTCCAGGACCCATTTCTTGGAAGCCTCGTCCATGCCGCTTTCATCCAGGAACCCTTGCATGCCGTCGATGGGCAGATTTAGTGACAAGAGCCTCGCCACTGTCTTGACCATCTCGCCGGTGACGGGGTCGTTGGGCTGCGTGCCATAGGCGTTGCCCAGCATGTTAAGGCCGTCGGTGTTGATGTTGTTCAGGCTGGCCATGTCCCCCAACATATCCAGGCCGCTCATGTTGTCCATGCTGTGAAGAGCATTCAGACCGTTGAGGCTGTTGAGATCGGTAAAGTCGTCAAGATTGTTGAAGCTGCCGAGGGCGTCAATATTCGCCAAGTCCACAGCCTCAGTTGCCATGACAGACGTCGTCGGATCCGCCAACATCATATCGGAAAGGCCCAGGTTTGCAATATCAATAGACATCGGCATGCTGAACATACTGGCCTGCATGGCCATGGCAGACAGATCCGAGTCCTGTGACATTGCCGGCATTGTCTGCATGGCCAAGCTGGACGGCATGGGGGCCGAAATCATTGCCGCCATGTCGAACTGAGCATGCTGCTGGTGTTCCTGTTGCAGCTGCTGTTGGTGCTCATGCTCTAGCTGCTGCTGGTGCTCCTGTTGTAGCTGCTGTTGGTGCTCCTGCTCTAGCTGTTTTCGGTGCTCCTGCTGTAGCTGCTGTTGGTGCTTCTCTCGCCGCTCCTGCTGTATCCTCTGGTGCTGCAGCCGGTATTGCTGGAGCATGGCGTCCGACGCCGGTATAGTGTCGTCTTCCATGACGCTGTTGGCAGCCGCCTCCATGAGGTTGCTCGCGACGGTGCGGTCTTTCTCGAGATTGAGGGCGAGGGCGGCGTACGGGTGCGGGGCTCCCGACCGCCTGGAGGTTGCCGTGTCGATGCCCGCCTTTCGCTTTGTGCCTCGCGAGGACCTGGTCGCAGTGTCAGCCTGCCGTTTCGGGTTGCACAGCCATGGCCAACGTGCAGTGTCAAACAGGTATCACAAAGCGCAGTATTGGCTTACCGGTTAGACATGGTGCCTGATTAGACAAGAATGATACGGTTCGGAAACAGAGACAGAAGAGTCTGAGGGAACAGGAATGTGAATATGAAAGATCAGGAGATCTGGGGATCTGACGATCTGGTGAACCAAAACAGAAAACTTGTTAGTTTGATTGTTGCACAACAGGGTCTGGAAATCTCTCCGGTAGACGACTCTCCGATGGAAATCATCTGCCGAATATTTGATCTTTTTCCACAAGCACAAGGTGCTGGCCAACTTACAGTGTGCCGTGATACAATATATCAGTGCTGCAGTTGGGGCTTGACCGGCTGTTGTCTGTGGGATGCATCAACTGAATCTGCGGGATCTGCCGTAGTTACTGCAGGTTGGATTACTGTGTTGTTGGGCCGTTGGATCGTTGAACGCTACACCGTATCTAACAGAAGCTATGGACGAGAGTTGCTCTGGATGCGGCTATGGTTAGTTTCGGCCGTAGATGCATGTAGTACAAGTAGGGATGGCCGTCACCGTACCAGGTCCGAAATTAATATGGCATGTCGAGGCGGCGCCAATGCCAGCAGATATGAGTAGGGATATTCCAGCAGGGATATCTGATGAGAGAGCGTTTGAGTGTTGTTTTCAGACGAGATCCAGGGTAGATAAAGTAAGGCTAGTCGGACAAGTGATCGGAATGGACAATAACTGTCGGATTATTGATGACAGAAAACAAGCCGCGAGGTCGGGTTGATAAAGACGATGAATGACAAGGGAGAAGAAAATGAGAATGAGAGAAGATGTGAAAGAGGAGTGAAATGGCGAGAAACGACGAGTAATAAAAGGGAGTCATTCAGACGCGAACGAGGACGAGGACGTGGACGAGGACGACCAGAGACAGATATGGACGCAGAGACACGGACGTAGACACTGTAAAAGCAGACGTGTCGGGGTGAGACGGTTGAACCGGCCTGGCATGTTGCGTCTAGATGTGATTATATTGGCGAATGAAGGCGGGCTGGACGAAATGAGGGGGGGTAGACGGAGATGGGGCGGCGGGCAAGGGGGTAGAGACAGTCAAAAGGACCTAGCAGGACAAAAAGCAATGAAGGACGAAGAATAAGAAAATAGATGTGTAGAGGGTAGTGAAGAGAAAAATGAAGAGAGATAGCGAAGAATACTAGAGTGAAGGAGAGGGAAAAGAAAGAAGATGGGAGAGTGTCAAGTCGAAGAAAAAAATGAAGAAAGAAAGAAAACCAAGAAGCAGGAGAAAAAGAAATCAAAATGACCAAAAAGAGGGCACAATATCACAACCGGTGTCTCAAGGAATGCGAGTTCACGGTTATCTACATGAAGATACAGATGATGGGAAGCAAGGCGTGAGGGCGAGTGGAAAATCAAACGAGATCAACAGACAAGGACAGAACATCGAGACACTCTGGCAAGGCTCAAAAATACGCACAGAAGAATGACGAAGCGGCTTTGAAGTAAAAAGTTGCAAGAAGAGAAATATAATAGGATCTGAACAACAAAAAATATACTAGAAAAATCAAACCGAACAAAGTAATCAAGGAAGAGTCTACCCTCGACAACCGCGCAGATTGCGGATCACAGAGGCAACCACTCCCTAAAGACATACTGACAGCGAGGGCGAGAAGAGTGGCAATGCAAAATACGCCTTCTAGTCTTTCATTCTACTTTCTTTTCTTCTTTTCGGCTTTATTACTATTTTCTTTCACCTCCCTTTTTGTGTTGTCAGTGATAGACGCACAATCGACGATGACTGGACAGACAGCACCCCAGGCCAGCATCCCCACTCACACTAATATCAACGAGCCCGAACGAGCAGGGGAGCAGGGGTGTCATTCTGCGCAGTGGCAGTCGAGCCCAGTCTCCAGTGTAACCAAGATGGCCCGCGGGCTGTTACAGAGTACAGGCAGAGTACAGCACCTTTCGAGTGGTAGGGCAATACCGAGGAGCTGGATGTATCGCCACGATGTGGAGAGGCAACCGAGCACCTGGAATTTGAAAGCGTGGCTGTTATTTACACTTGCATTGAAGAGGAAGCAGATGCGAGATATGACATGGCAGATGTGATGTACTATGGTAGATGATGGAGGCTTGGGCAGCCACTGCCGGGGATTGAGGCACCTGTCGAGGGGAGCTGTGAGTTGTCAGATCAGATATTAGAGATAACAGAGCAGAGTAAAATATTAACGATTGAGATTAAGCATGTCAGAAGATGTCCATATCAAAACGAAAGACAGCAGACACTGGGCTGGGGAAAGATGGACAAATGATGGACAGAAGATGGACAGAAGATGGGCACAGAAGATGGATGCAGGCGTAATGGAACCATATCAAAAGTACTGACAACTCACCTCGATGTGTCTGCAGCGTACCACCAGTACGAATATCTGTACTGTGTACTCCGTACATACATTGCGTAAATAGCACCGTAGGCTGGGTAGAAAACAAAGAGTGACTGGCTCGGGCGGCCCAGGGTAGAACCTAGCTGCCGTTCCCGTGTTTAGCGGTGGTGCCCTTGGTATTTTATTAGTTCCTCCACGGCCAGCAAACAAGACGACGTATTGTGCCACCGTAGAGTGGAATAATCAAGAGATCAAAAGCAATTGCTATGTACATAGTAATTAGTCGACGCCCTCAGCACGCTACGTGGCCCATGCGTCTGCAAAATGGGTTGATGACCAGGGTAGTTGACAAATTATCAGACACTTGTTTTAGACACAGGAAGAAAAGGCAGAAAAGATAATAGAAAAGAAAAGAAAAGAAAAGGAACTAAAAGGAACTAAAAGGAACTAAAAGGAACTAAAAGGAACTAAACGAAAGAAGAAAAGGAAGGGAAGCAAGAAAGGTAGGCAACAAGCGAGGAATCCAGATATCATTTCCAAACAGCAAACAGATTATGATTTAATGACAGCAGTTGAGAGTCAACGCAAACAAAACCAGACCAGCCATGCCCCAGCAGACTGTTTCAGCCCAATTCCACAGGACTGGAGATGATAGGCTGTTGAAATGCCGTATGCTTAGACGATCACTCTTGAAAAAGCAAGTCCTTTATGGGCCGAGGCTCGTGGGAGGAACTTGTGCGTAAAAGTCATGTGGACGTGTCTATGTACGTGCATAGGTGCATGGGGCGTGACATGGCTGTCTCGTTTATCAGTTTCGTTTATTTTCCAAGGGCACCACGCAAGGGAGAGCAGGGGACATCAGTCCTTGGGCAGTCTACCGTCTTCCTCAGTATTATGTATCTACGGAGTACATAGCACAACCAGTGTGGCGTGTAAATGGGTTTGTTGCTTTCTCAGTCTCCCTCCTGTTCTGTGGCCTGCCGAAGACCCAAGCTCCATCCCCCAAGGCCAGGCCCAAGCATGGACTGGACTGATATTTTGATATTTCTTACAGTAATACATAGTACATAGTATTTCCAGACGCCAGACGCCACTACTGCATTGCTCACTTGCTCACGGCCCTTATCATCTGCAAGGTCCTTTTGTAGTCCTTATTCGTGTCTTATTCGTTGTCATGTCTTGTATCCCACCTTTGTTTCTTTTCATGCCACCTCTGCAGCTCTCGAGTCTATCTTTCTCCCCCTCTCACTGTCTCCCCAAGCCCCCTTGCAAACAGACCCCTGCTGGCTATTCTTGCAAGGGTATTCAGCTCTTTTGCCGAGCCAATACTCTTTGTTTTGTCTACCCCGTTGAGTGTTTTCTTATGTTCTGCTTCACTACTCCGTATTCACTCTTTTATTCCGCTGCTTGCTAATCTTCACCCAGCTTTATATCACAGAGTACTATGTACGGACTTTAACCCAAAGAGCGTCCAGCCAGAACACATCACTTCGTTGAAGTAGAATAACAAGGTGACCACTGACCACATGATGGGTGTGGCCCGCCCGATCGTCCGAAGCCACCCACTTTCAACGATCGAGCTATTGCCTGACTACCGCTCGCGGTGCACTTGTACTCGGTATCTGGCAGTTCTTATCAGTTCTAATTAAACTCCAGTATGTATCTACGGTGTACTGAGGAGTTTAGACTTTCTACATACGCTATTGGACTCTTACAAGAGCTATGATCTACGCGGGTTGTTGGGGTAGGGAGCTCCCGCCCGTCTCTCGCTTCTACGATGTACATCGTGCCATCTCGAAAATCGAAAAACTAAGAAGTGGACAAAGACAGATGCCACGATGGAGATGGAAGCGAGAAGCGGGAAGCGGGAAGCGAGGCAAGTATTCATCCATTGCCAGAGCACCAGCGCGATGCCACTTTGAAAACTCAAAGAAAAATAATATCATTCCTGGGACGAAAGTCCCGACAGAACATAAGCAGCCACGGTGGCAGTGGATATGAATCAACCCCATGGCGCTGCATTAGTGCCTCTTCAGCCGCGAGTACATAGTATTACTGATTCGCTGGCAATCGAAGACTGAGGTTTTTGATTCTCATGATTAATAATCTGCGGACAACCGATGCTTCACGCAGGCGCCAGCACTCGCTCCAGGACCAAACCGCAACATTCTACGTTCTACATTCTTTTTCCTTCGATGTCGAATACCATGTACTACACCGCGAGTCGATCACTACGTGTTCCTCCTCTGCAGCCAGTCTGCAGGTAATCGGCAGATTGTCTGCAGTCCGTCGACAGCCCGTATCTGCAAGCCGCCTCTGCAGTCATGAATCCCACACCACAGGCACCAGTAGCCTTGCTGTCGCTGCAAAGTACCAAGACTCTCTACTGCAGTCCGCAGGCGATGCAGAGTCTGGACTGTTGGACGGAGATTATCAATTCACCTTGCCCGCTCTCCAGGACCATCGCCATCAACACAGCAGAAAATAAGCAAAGAAAACAAAGAAGCAAGGAAGCAAAGAAGAAAAATAAAGAAAGGAAGCAAAGTGGAAGAGAGACAGATGATCAGAAGGAGAGAGACAGAAAAGCAACGTCTCTTGCCGCGACTTGCGCAAAAGTACCGCCGCGAGCACAGTGTCTCGCCGAAACCGGCCTGGGGGCTGGATGCTGGCAGAAGAGCAACACAAATCACAAATGATACGTCCAGAACAACAACCAGTTGGTCCGCCCAGCCTATGCCTTGCACTCTGTCTGCAATATATGCAACCTAGCAGCAGTCTGGGGCCGTTGGAAGAGGCTCACGACGAGTAGCAACACCAACTCAACGGCCCATCCCTGAGACGATCAGGACCAAGCTCGGCCCCAGTGTTGCGACCAAGAATGACAGACCGGTGAGTAGCCTTTCCGTGTCAAATGCGTAAAGGTGTATATAGTAAGTAAAATGCTCTGTGGGCATGGAGCCAACATATGCTGTGCAGCTGTTGGAAGCTGTGCCTGTGTGAACAACAGCAGACTTCTACATGATCCCGGCAAGCCGACACAGTCTGGTGTTGCACAATTCCCGGGCTGGCACGAGCACCGTTGAGCATGCGGTGGAGGTTGCACACTCTGGCAGCACTGCTTGTGCAGCATCCTGTGCAACATGTGCCATGCACTGTATTGACACCAGCCATTGTTCCTCATTGCCCCTCTTATCTGCGATTGCAACATGTGCGATTGCAACGCGATCCCAAGAGCAGATGCAAATGTGTCGTTGTTGCATACACCACCGCCAGCCGTCATGGGGAACAGAAGAATGCGGTATGCATCATGTAGAGCCGGAGGAGGCGAGAGCGCAGCCCGCAGCGAGCAGGGCAGCGTGTATATACGAGCTGCCAAAACGGGCTACCCTCGATAGCCAGTCTCGGCATATTTAATATCTAGAACCTCACAGACCAAAATTGTTTCCCTTGACAGAAGCATTCTGCGCCGCGCACACTGTAGATTCTGTCAGCAGGGGATTTGGGCGGCCGAGGGTATGTAGCTTGCACGGGCGTGACCGGGGTATCGAAGCACGCAAACAAGCCAGAACACTCTACTCCGTACAATGTATGTGCCGTAGCCAGCAGCTGAACAGATACCAGCTGAATACGGTCAACAGTGAGACAAAATGACACAAAATCTTGCTAGTTTGATGCAGCAGTATGCATACTCCCCCCCTTCTTCAAGCCCCCAACTTGGCCACCAATAAAGAGGCCCTTTCCGCTTATCTGTGTTTTATTCTTCACAAGGTCCATAAGACGAGATGTGCAGCGGAATTAGCAGATGATTACCAATAAAATATTTATGCTGGCTTATGCCCCTCTCCGACGTTTTCGCTGTACAGATTAGTCCAGACTCACCGCCAGAGTGTCTCTGTACTTGCAGGGCCGGTCATCAATAGAGCGCATCACTTAAATGTGTGTCTGCGTACTGGCTTCCGTCATAAAATAACATGTCCATGACTCTACATAGTTAAGAAGGCAGGAATTTCATAAATCAGACGATCTTCGAGTGCTCTTCTCAGTTGGGGAGGGGGGGGGGGGGATGGATATGCCTCTTGGATCTTTGAAAATGGTCGAGTCCATGTGAAATACCGCCAAATGGAGAGAACTTGCATCCAGTGAGCGGTAACAGTATGGACGTGGCACTTATTACACATTAGAAATTCTATCATTTTGTTCATAAGATGGATCTGGTGCATGTTGAAGATGCTGGACATCCGCCGCCTCGCAGGGCCACCCCACCATAGGATCGTGCCGCTTGCATGTGGCGGGACCTATTCTAGGCCCCCATACAGCGATATAGATGCGCAGAAATCCATACCATGTAGCCGGGCATTACGGCGGCGGAGCCGACAAGGCTTGCACCGAGGAGATATGTCCCGGTCGGCGGGCAATTGAAAATGATCACGTGGATATTCACGTGGACACGCGGGGAACAATCGGGACTGTCCGATATCCTTTACTCAAAAGGGAAAGTATTGTCTTATTCACGGCACGGCTCGCCTTATTCCGTGCATCTTTGGTAACTTGGTGATATCTACAAAAACTACAGCTTTCGTCTGGAGAATTCAGTGATGCGTAAAGCCAGATCTCGGCGGCCCACAGGCCCAGATCTTCTGCGAGAACAATGATAGTCCTCGAGTCACGTGTTTTCTGCGAGAACCCTACTTCGGGCTACATCTGGCCATCCGGATGTGGGCCTGAATTCGAATGTCAGGCCACTTTTGAGCGCTTGCGAAAGTTTGCCAGGCACGCCCAGCTGTGATCCCGACGAGGCTCAACCCCGACGTACAACTCTTGATACTCCATTTGTCCTCCATTTGTACTCTGTCTGTAGCCAAAACCAGCCCAGTAACTGCCCTATACAACCTCAAACTCAAAAAGACCGTCATCATGCCTCCCAAAAAGGTCGAGGCTGTCAAGGACAATGTCGTTGCATTCGGACGGGTCCGCAAGAACCTCAAGATGGGATGCGTTGGCCTGCCCAATGTGGGAAAGTCGAGTCTGTTCAACCTCTTGACCGAGCAGAGTGCCGCGGCAGAGAACTACCCCTTTTGCACAATCGAGCCCAACGAGTCGAGATGTGTTGTTCCGGACGCTCGCTATGTAAGTCGGCGTGCGCGGGCTCAGAGCATTTTCGTCATTGGTCATCCTTCAGCGGCCATTGCTCACGGAGAAACTCCCAGGTGTCAAGAACTGACAATGCGTGTAGGATTTCCTCTGTGACCTGTGGAAGCCGCCTTCCATGTACCCGCCGTACCTCCAGGTCACCGACATCGCCGGCCTGATCAAGGGTGCATCCCAGGGCGCCGGTCTTGGAAATGCATTCTTGTCGCACATCCAGGCCGTCGACGGCATGTTCCACATTGTCAGGTATATTCACCACGAGCTCATCCTGCAGCGCCCTCCTGCTAACCTGGATACCGTAACAGAGCTTTCGACAACGATGAAGTGCTGCATGTCGACGACTCCATCGACCCCGGCCGGGACCTGGGTAAGAAACCAGTCCCTCTCTCGTGATCAATGGCCATCTCGCATAAAACAGTCTTATGCTAACCGCTGCATTACAGATACCATCCAGAGCGAGCTGTGCAAGAAGGATCTCGGTTCGTACACGTCCTCCCCTAGCCAGGTTCGGCACTAGCTGACTCGCTGTCCTTCCCTTTGTGTAGATATCTTGCAGAAAGCCGTCATCGCCGAGGATGCAATCGTCAAGAAAGCAGGCGGAAAGTACAAGATGCTGCCGCTCTTTACGGAGACGACGACAAAGATCAAAGCAGTGAGTCCCCCCTCAAGGTCTTGCAACCGCCTCTTTTGCCAGTGTTTTGCCAGCAGCCCTGCTCACACTCTGATTTAGTTGCTGGAGAATGACAAGCCTGTGCGTGACGGAAGCTGGACCCCGGCAGAGATTGCCCTCATCAACGAAAAGATCCAGCTCATCACCACCAAGCCCGTGATCTACCTCGTCAACCTGACCATGAAGGACTACCTTCGCCAGAAGAGCAAGTACCTGCCCGTAATTGCCAAATGGGTGAGCGAGCACGGAGGCACCCCGCGTGACATTGTCCCCTTCTCCATCGAGTTTGAGGAGAAGCTGCACAGCATGAAGGACGACCCTGCTGCCAAGGCCGAATTCCTCAAGGACATCAAGGTCAAGTCCAAGATCGACAAGATCATCACCGAAGGCTTTACCAAGCTCGGTCTGCAGTACTACTTTACTGGTTCGTCGGATTCCACATTATACTTGCGTCATCTTTACTCGATGCCAGCGTGAACCAAACTAACCTCTCCACTGTGCAGCCGGCGAGAAGGAGGTCCGGTGCTGGACCATCCCTGGCGGCTGCCTGGCGCCCCAGGCAGCTGGCGCTATCCACAGTGATTTCGAAAAGGGTTTCATCAAGGCCGAGGTCGTTGCCTACCAGGACTTCCACGACCTGTGTGAAGGCGGAAAGTCCATGGGCCCCATCAAGGCTGCGGGCAAGTACAGACAGGAAGGAAAGTCATATGTAAGTGCTCACCGGCAACTCGAAACAATGCTTACGACAAAGAGCTAACCGGTGGTCTCCTCTTTTTCTTTTGGTGGGCAGGTCGTTCAAGATGGCGATATTATCCACTTCCAGTTCAGTAAGTTTTCAACCTCTTTTCATTATCTTCTTCAAGGACGACTCCTTTTGTGGTGTCGCATCGGAACCCAACGTGGAGAGCATACTAACAATCTCCTAGACGTTACTACCAGCAAGAAGTAGAACTAAAGTCTCGTGTAGCTCCCGGGCTGAACAGGTATGCCTCACGCTGGCTTGCAGAGCCAATGCATCAACCTTTAAACAGGTCTGGTAGTCTTCAAGATTGGCCACTGCCACTGACAATGACTCTGCACTGCTGTCCTGGTGTATGGATAGAAGGGGCCAGGTCGAAATGCTCGATGTCGCTATCATGTTCCAAACGTAGTTTTGCTGCGGCTACTATGCAGAAATATCATACTACGTTGCAAGAGAGGACTCATGCGTGTGTACCAATAAAGCTTCATGTTGACTGATAACGCTGAACCAATGATCCGTAAATAACGCAGCCCAGAGTAGAGGGACGAGCCACAAGTGCAGAGCCTCACAAAGGGCTTGCACAGCACGGGATCTGAAAACGGAAGGCCTGCTCGGCAGTCCGAGATAAGAAAGAGGGTGTGGGACCACCACTATCTCACCGCACTGCCGACTTTGCGCGGGTATGTTAGTTGTCCAGACTGTCCAATGGAGAATCAGCACTGCTGACGAATAAGCGACACAAGGACACAAGGAGCGGCTTAAGCGACCAGTGAGAAGCGGCCGTGTATTGGTGTCTCTCTTGCCGAGCCGCCAGGCCGAGATGGCACAAAATAGGAGCAACCTCGACCAACAAATAATACATCACTGGCTTGACACTCGCCTCTCAGCGGCCTTGGTGCTTGGTGAGCAATTTTTGGGAAGCTGCTTATTGGTCATCCTGGCCAGAACGGTGCATTTCCCAACTCGGCATACCGACGCTGCAGCCCGGAACCTCTACCCGGCAAAATGGAGTCTGACCATTCAGCAGCGGCTGCGGCATATACCGGCAAGCCGGGACTCCAGTTCTTAAGCCCCGGAAACTCACCGTGCGGCGTCAGACCTGTCACAAATTCTATCACCGACAACTGCATGTATTGCCAAACAAATATTGACATGTCATGATGACCGATCTGCCGCAAACAGCAAGGTTTCGATGGCCAGTGAAAGACGCCCAGTGGAAAGACGGCACAGATTCCAGGTCAGCTCATAGGCGGATCTCAAGCAACAGACCAGCATCTTAATGACACTTTATGAGCTGTCAATTATGACAGAATACAGAACACAATCCGACCGTCGCAGCGGACAAGAGCCCTCATGCATGCCGGCCTGCCACTATGGTGTAGATAGAAACATACCGTATATAGATGACATAGACGATATATATACACTATGCCAACTTCACTATGTAAGCAGTTCTGCAGACATCGCCCCTTCACAATCCATCAGAGCGAGAAGTGCAATAGTCAAAGGAGATGTGGCATCTGACGGAGCCAGTCCGGGCCGACGGTGCATAGACAGCACAGCCAGTCGGCACCCCGTTTCGACTCGGTACGGAGTAAAGTGACGCTTGATCTCCTGGCTGCTCTAGAACACGTATTCGTACACAAGTGTCTAGAACTGAAACATGCAATAATCTGTATTCCGGAGCATTGCTGTGTGAATATTTGCATAGTGCTACATAGTGCTGCATAACTTTTACGCGTATAGTTTGTTTGTAGATGGGGTTCATCGCGCTGTCCAATGGCATGTTACAGAATTGCGGGACAGCGGTGCGCTCAGTCGGTCCAACTCAACGTCTGGTGCGGTTGCGCTCTCTCTTCCCACCGTGCCGACTTGTGTCTTTGTACTCTGAAGCTTCGACGGTGTGATAACGAGCTTCGTGACATGAGCATACTGTGTTCAGAGAAAAGTCTGCACATAGGTGACCATGTGCAATTATGCCAACCCCGTGGCCAGAGAGCCGATTACCCCTCCTTGTCGGCTCACCGTCGCCATAACATCCCACTTTATCGGCTTCTCTGCAATCTCGGCATGCCGAAAAACCGAGCATTCGAGACTGAAAAATGAGCCTGACCCAATGCAAATTGAGCAGCCGGAGAAGCGTTTCTGCTGTGAATTCTGCGGTTTCAGTTCTGTCTACTATTCTGAGAGTCTTCAGAGAGCTTGCTAATTGAGCTATCCTAGTGAGAGAAATGCAGGTGGGAATACCAATACTGTACAGTTTAGTGTGTTTATCTATCGAATCAGATGCATATATCAGAACGTAAGCAGAGGATTGCCATGGCCAAGTCCAGCTAGGCAAGGTCTCATTATCCACCAAATAGCCGATGAAGCAATACTCACAATCCCACAACAAACACTCATATGGACGGGCAGTCGAGGGGCAGATGCAACGACTAAGCAATAAGGACGGAGAAAAAGAGACCAGCATAATAGAGAAGCGAACCACCGAAGAAAGAGTCTCAGAGCCAGCCGACTCGGGAATTGACAGCGACAAAATGTGCAAAAGTCGGCTTCTGTGTCATCTTCGGCATGCCGAAAAACCGAGCATTTGAGTTTCAAAAGTTGGAGGAAACAAGAGCGAGTGAGGAGGCATCCAAGGCACAACTGCTGTGTGCACTAGTTGTTCTTATTTGTGCAGAGGCACAAGTAGAGTTTGTGCTCTTATGCTGATAGAGGTTTTGTTGAAGAGAGACATGCACAGGGGTATACTTGGCGCATAGTTTACTCTCTCGTATTTTACCATTTCGTCTCTCTCTCCCTGTCCTATACCAGTCGCTGCCACGCCTCTTGAGATCTCCTTCTTTTGAGACTCCCTCTCTTTGATATATCTTCATCGATGTTTTCTCTATGCTCTACCTTCCAGAGTTGTATCGTGCTGAAGGGCAGAATATGTGCGGGACGTGGCAGTTGAACGTCATGTGGCAATGCCAACAATGGAAATGAAGCAGTAAAGTTGTATGGCAATAACTCCTCAGAAGAAACAGCAACCATAAGAAAAGCTACTCGCGGATAAGTCGGCGATGCAGCAATACATGTGCATATATTGATCCTGAAACCTTGCATAAAACTTGTACAAATGAGCACCGTACAGAAAGGCAACTGACCGGGGAGAAAACCTATGATGATGAAACCGACTCGGGTGGCTTTCGGATTGGGCGATGTGCTCGGGAGACCAGCGGCGAATGGAGTCAGATAACGATATCTCTATAAAACGTCGGCGTATCGGGAACCCGAACACAGCCTGAAGGCCAAGACTGGAGAGTCTTTCTTCGGCAAGGCAAAGAAGTCGCTCCTGCAGTATTTCCTGCATACATTCGACCTGCAGCCTCTCATAGAATTATCGGCAGATTGGCAGTTGTAACACCTGCATTCTCGGCTTCTCTGCCAGACTCGGCATGCCGAAAAACCGACGAATTCGAGTTTGGATTCAGTCGTCTGTCAGCCTGTCTGCCTGTTGACCTGCCTGCTGTCTGCTTACTTCAGTGTTTCTATCTTTCTCACATCCTGAGAGACTTGTGCTAGTATAAATAAGCACAAATAATATTTGTGCAGGATGCACAAAATGAGAAGATGTACCAACAGCAAGATCAATTCAGGACAGCACAGTATTGATCAACCAACAACTAGTGATAGTTACGCAGATCAATTTACTATTTATTGTTTGTGATAATGATCAAACAACGCGTTGCGAAAGTATAATGTGCTTTGCAATTATGCATGTGCATAGATTGTGAACGGCACGCGAAAGAAGAGAAAAGGCTCTGTGCAAGGCTTGCCGAGACAATGGCGGATAGGCCGAGGTTAGAGCAGATAAGAAGAAAATAGTTTCCGGAGAGACCGGGAAGAGAGAACCGGGAAGAGGGCTCGGAAGGCGATGAGCTCGGCAGATAGCTGGGGACTGGGCATTGAGACATCGGCAACAGTGCCATCTCGGCATGCCGAAAATTCGAAAAAGTTGTGTCTGGACAAGATTTCTCGACCAGAATGCACTGAAAATCGCGTCCCAGCTGACTTGATTTTGTTCACTCGGCATGCCGAATATGCGATTTGTGTCCCGATTTCGTGCAAAATGTCGGGCCGGGTGTCAGCAAACCGAGTACAAATCTCGGGCCGGGTGTCAGTTTTCCAATCTCGGCATGCCGAGAAACGGATGGGTCTGGATCACCAAACAGCCCAAAAAGCTGACATTTTTTGTGATTTTCGGCATCTCCTGTCATTCGCTGAGATAGGTGGCTGGTTACAAGTGGCTGAGTGGCTGAGTGGCTGTGTCGAGGCATCTGGCTGAGGCCACGGTGCATCTGACGAGACTTTGACGCCAATCAACTAGTACAGTATCGATTGAGATAATCAGAGCAGATATGATATGAGTGTGTGAGGCTTTACCAATGAGCAATGCCATTAGCAGGAGCATTCTCTGAAACAGTGTATATTAATCAAAATTTAATTCAAGAGTAAACTAAAGAGAAAACTAGAGAGCCATCTGCTAACTGCAGCAGACTGAAGAAGACAATGTTTCGCCTCAGTCAATAGTTTGTAACTATCAGGCAATGAAATGACAGAACATAAACATGATGGAGTCTCAAACATCAAAACCAAACCAAAACCAAACCAAAACCCTAGCCATGACCTTGTCCCAAGTCGAACACCAAAACAATACAGAACATAAATGAAATGAAATCGAAGAAGTCGAGACAAACTCCAAACATGATGGAAGGACACCGAATAACAATGAGATATACCCGGACAGTGAAGTCGTTGCAGCATCTGCTTGATCAGCCACAATTTCAATCGCTCCGAGTTGCAACCGGCAGTGGCTGTCTCGCAGGCAGTGCTTGATTCTGCTGCTGCTGCTGCTGGTGTTCCTGCTTTCCACGTTGTCCTTCCTCCTGCCCCTCCTCTCCCTCCTACTGTCTCTGTTCTACCTGCTGCTGTCGTTGCGCCCGCTCTCGCTGCAGCTTCTCCTGCTGCTGCTGGTAATGCTCGCGGTTGGCCTGCTGAAGCCGCACCAGCTGCTGCCGTGCCTGCTCCTCTCTTTCCTCGCGCCGTTTCTTGCGGCGCTCAGCTCTCTCCTCCTCGGTGAGGTCGCCCTGGGCCGCGTCGATGCGCGCGTCCTCCTCCTGCTGCTTCTGGAGCTGCCGCTGCCGCTGCCTGGCCAGCTGGGCATGGTACTGCTCGCGCTGCTGGTCGCGCAGGCGGTTGCGCTCCTGCTGCTTCTGCTGCTCCATCTTTTCGCGTTGTCGTGCCTGCTCTGCAGCCATGCTCCGCTGCAGCATGCTCTCGTGCTGGGCGCGTGCCTGGGCGGCAACGATGGCCGGCGGCAAGGGGTGCGGCTGGGGCGGGACGCGCGACACGGCAGTCAGATAGGCGATGATTTCCGGATCCAGCATCATCTCGGCCTCGCTTTTCTGCACGTAGCGATCTCTCGACTGTTTCTGCTGTCTCTGCGGTGCCTGTGCCTGTGCTTGCTGGGGGTTGACAGCCGACGACCTTCTCTGCCCACCGTTCTTGTTCGCACGCTGAGATGGCCCGGCCTCTGGCGCATCTTGCACCTCCTCCATCTCCTCGTCTCTGTTCTCCCGCTCACACTTGTCTGCGTCCTGCTCTTGGTTCGCTCTCTGTCTGCTGCGGTACTCTTCATCGCGACGTGCGTGCGCAGCTGCCTGGCGCTCTGCTCGCTCGGCGATGGCGTCGGCGGCAGCGAGAGCATCGGCGAGCGTGGGGCCTCTTGGTGTGGCTTCTGCCTCGCAGAACATGACGCGGCGAGCCAGGGCTAGTTCCAGCTGGGCGATTTCTTCGTAGGTCATGTTGGTCGTGTCCGTGTTGGCGGTCCGGGGGTCTTGTTCTGAGTGGGTGCAGAAGAAGGAGCACGCCGAACAGAGGCCGTGCTGGCCCCTGGACACGCCGAGGCCGCAGCCATGGCGGTTGAGATGAGCGCAGAGGCCAACACCACGCTGGATCTCCTGCTGCCGGGTAGCCTCGAGTTGCCGGTAGCGGTCATCTAGCAGCCCCGGGTGGTCGTCGGGGTCGATGCAGCTCGTGCGACGAGAACCCGGCATGATGTTGAGGCCGTATGACGGGGTTGGAAATGCACGCCGCATATTGGGCGAGGACATGGTCAATGCCGTGGAGTGGGTAGATAAGCGGTAGGGTGCTGGGCGAATGTGACGTAGAGATAAGTTGGGCAAGATAAAGTAGGTCAAATATATAGGATAAACAGAGGCACGGCTAGGTAGTTTTGGAGGGACGGGCCGCAGCTTAGTATGTACTTGTTCTGTATAGTTGTAGACGTCGTGCCGCGCGAACCAAAGTAGAAGATTGAGAGAGAATGTGGATGGCGCCAGACTGTCGGGACCGTGTCAGGGAGGCACGGATGATAAAGAGGAAGAGAAATACAATGTGGAGAGGACAGCCGAGTGGCGAAACCAGGCGAGAGAGGTCGACTTTATCATTGACTCGACAAGCAGCGAGGCAGAGCTCATTGCTCGAGTTGTTTGGGTCTGTTCTGTTCGAGGGCGTTTTTGGGCGTCTCCCTGGCTAGGCGCGGCAAAGGCTGAGGTTGGGTACAGGTGGGAGAATAGGGGAGAAAAAGAAACAGAAGAAACAAAATAGAAAGAGAAAATAAGAGAGGTGAAAAAAAGAAAAGAGACAGGTAAAGAAGAAATAAGACAAATGAATACGACAAGTGACAAGATCCGGGTTGACATTCCAAGGCGAGCGAGACCAGACACACCGAGACAATAGGCAATATTGAAGTATGTATTACCGTGATAGACAGAAGCAAGGAAAACGGACCAAGAAAAGCAAAATCTGGATGAAGTCAGAATGAAGTCAGAATGAAGTCAGAATGAAGTCACAGCAAATTTACAATAAAGTAAATCGAGTCACCTCAGTATAATAATAAAATCAGGATAATAATAAAAGGGTAGTAAATACTAAAGAAGCAACACTACAGAAAAAAAGGATACGTTCAGAAGACAGCCGGTCTCGAGTCTCTCCATAGGGCGTATGGCTTATAGTGCTATTGTGGGCGCCCACACAGCCTCGACCAACATCGGCATACTTTTATCAGGAGAGGACTCAGACATTCCAGGAGCGATATCCTCCATATCCCTGGTCTGAGGGAGCCAATTATTGCAGTCTTTTCTTTTGATGGTAGTGGTGGCCTGACTTAGGGGCATTTTTGGTATTTCTCATCCTTTGGTTTCGTCTCTCGTTTTCGTCTCTTTTGTTTTTTATGTTCTTTTTCATCATCTATTTTCATCCTTCTTTTTGATTGTTTTCTTTTCCTACCTGCATAGCTTGCTAAAACATCTGGCGATCACTGTCATTCTGACCGGCTTTCTGAATGACCGTGCTCGAGACACACGTCGTGATTTCTACTTATTTCTCTTTCGTCTCGTTTGCTTTTTCAGCCCTTTTTCTCACTCTCTTTTTTCTTTCTTTCTTTCTTTCTTTCTTTCTTTCTTTCTTTCTTTCTTTCTTTCTTTCTTTCTTTCTTTCTTTCTTTCTTTCTTTCTTTCTTTCTTTCTTTCTTTCTTTCTT